>JAQSVV010000199.1:0-1200000 GCA_036375495.1 Agrotis segetum
GTTGAGATAGAATTTTTAAACGATGAGGTGTAAGTTTTTTTTTGTGTGGTAAAATCATCAAATGAGTCCTCCCACCCCGGGCAGGGCGGGAGGGACTGTCAGACTCGTACTTACTAAAATCTACGGTGTCCTTCAATAGCCCTTTATGTTCCAGGGTGTAAGTAAGTAGGTAAGTTAAGTAAAAGTTACTTAGGTATTTTAAATTAATTACCTATCACTGTTTTTAAAGGACTGAGCCATTTTTGATGAATTTTGACACTGAGATAGACAGATCTGAAGGATGAAACTATTTTGATAAATGAGTCACTCGGCTGAGCCAATGTTGATGAATTTTGACACTAAGATAGATGATTACCGCGGCTGAACCAATTTTCATGAAATTCGATGCTAAAATAGATAAATGACGTCGGCTGGGACAATATTGATGAATTTTTAAAATTTTTTCAAGGATCATACTTTGTACCCAGCTTAGTAAATAAATAATAATCAACAATTATTCTGTTTCTTCATAAATACTTACATAGAAATAATCTCAAAGAAACAGAAAATTAAATATTTACACAAAAATCAACCAATCACCATAAAGCATTTGAAATTACAATGTAATTTCAAATGCTTTATGGTGATTTTATGTATAAAAAATAGTATTTATTAAACAACCAATCAAAAATTAAGAATATTCAACATAAAATCATTCTAAAAAAATCCACCAATCACAGACACGAAAATATCTTAGTTCATAATTCTAACAACCAATCAGAAGCAAGTGGGCGGGGCTTATCATGAGCCACAAGCCTCGCCTATTTGATAAGTCACCTAGGTTTGTTGAAAAAAGTGATTTCAACGAAAGTCTTAGGTTTGATTTTTGGATGAAATTTTATTTCATTTTTTAAGGTGATTTTATTGGTAGGTTAAAACGAGACCCTATTACTAAGACTCCGCTGTTCGTCTGCCTGTCTTTCTGTTTGTCACCAGCCTGTATCTCCTGAACCGTGATATTTACACAGTTGAAATTTTCACAGAAGATAATAATAATAATAATAACCTGTGGCCCGAGTGTCAATGTGACACAATATATTTCTGAAAATTTTGAAAAATATTTAATTTTAATTGCATTTTAAACATTTTATCTATCCAAATAAAGTTTACTCGACGAAAAATGTACAATAGAAAAATAAAAACCAAACACAAGTACCAAAAACCGGATTCTGAGAAATATGGAGCAGAACAAAACTAGAAAATGTCACCATCACCAATGTTGACTAGACGCCGGGCCAAACAGCAGCTACAAGAGACACACCTACCATCTCCGGGCTCGTCGCTGAGCTCCGCCTCGCAGCCACCGGGACGCGCCACCCCTGCGGACGCCGTGTCGCCGGTAACTACAGCCGCGTCGAGCTCAAGCGATGAGTTTTACTCTTCACCGTCGACGCTTCCACAAGCAAGACGACGAGGAAGAGGACGGCCACCAGCGAGCTTGGGACCACGAGGCCAACAGGCCCCGAACAGGGTCCCCGCTGCCGGTGGAAATGTGTCGCGCATGCGATGGACTCAGTCCATTAACGAAAACGTCATGCGCGCATATTATGGGGCTACTGAGGGGGGAAGCAACCTGACTGCGTACCGTGGTCGGATGCTGTCTCTGTTTCAGGTGCTGGAGCCAGATGTCAATGTAACGGCGCAACGATTATCGGATCAGGTGCGGGTCATTCAACGTAACCGTATGTTGAATGACACAGTACTTGATCGACTACGCTCTGACTCGCGGAGTAACCCAGTTACTGATCCTGCTTTGCCATTGATTGCGACGCAACCACAAAACATTTCCAGTGTGCCACCGCTGTCTGAGCACGCTGATGGAGAGGATCATGACGAAGTTACATCCGTGAGTACCCAATGCAACGTACAATTGAGGAGCGCTTTGGAGTGTGCGTTACGGGAATACCGTTCAACACCTCCTGAACTTAGACCACGTTTACCTCGTTTGCCTATGCACAACAAAAACAAGGCGCTGGTGTGTGCTCTAGACTCGGAGCTGTCAAATTATTTTGATAGCAGCAAAGACCTTACTGATACCCACTCAATTCTGTACTGTGCAGCTGTAGCGGCATGTCGTGTAGCTCACGTTAAATTTCCTGACAGTGACAGAGCTACACGACCAAAATCAGCTACTCCGGCTTGGCAGTGCAGGATTGAGTGGCGTATCGGTGAGGCTAGAGCACTCATCGGCAAATTGATCTGCTTCAGGGAGGGTAATACTCGCCCTAGAGTGATGCGATTTGTGAGGCGGGCATTCTCGGGGATTGATATTAGTCCACGTGAATATTTGGCCCGCGTCACAGAGCGTATCGACTTCCTGAAGCAGAAGATTTGTGCATGGGCGAACCGTATTCGTCGGTACAAGCGGCGAGTGGAGCGGTACACCTTGAATCGCACATTCCCAAGCGACGAAAGGTGGGTTTATAGAACTTGGGAGCGACCGGACCAAGGTGTTACTGACACGCGCCTACCGGATGATGACGCCATGAGTTCATTCTGGCGCAGCATCTGGTCGGTGCCTGTCAGTCACACTGAGGGCGATTGGACCCGGGATGTTGAACGTGCGTGTGATCAGATTACCGAAATGGGGGCAATCACTATCAGCCCCCAAGACGTCGCTTGTGCAGTCCATCCGCTGCCTAACTGGAAATCCCCAGGGCCGGATGGACTGCACAATTTCTGGATCAAGTGCTATAAAAGATCACACGTTCGCTTGGCATCCCAGTTCCAATTAGCCTTAGAGTCAGGGTCGTTGCCCCAATTCTTGACAATAGGAGTGACCCACCTGCTCCATAAATCGGGTAGTACTGCGGAACCCAAAAATTATAGACCGATTACTTGTCTACCAACTGTCTATAAAGTTCTTACATCCATTTTGAGAGCTAAAATTAATCAACATATTGTGACTAACTCTATCATGTCTGCCTCTCAAAATGGATGTAGGAACGGGTCCCGCGGTACTAAGGAGCTCCTCCTCATTGATATGGCCATTAGCCAACAGGTTCGCCGCTCCCGAAAAGATCTGTCCGCATGTTGGATAGATTATAAGAAGGCCTATGACTCGGTACCCCATACATGGCTCATGAGGGTGCTAGAGTTATATAAAGTTGATATAACTCTACGTAACTTCCTGTTGTTGTTAGCGACGAATAATAATCGCACTAAGCAAATCTTGTAAATATGTAGTACTTAGAGATGAGGATAGTTTTAAACAATAAAACTATTGTTATAATGAATAATAAGGGTAGGGTAAATGTAGAAATGTGCATTTTGTAAGTACCTTCTAATAAATTGATAAGTTGTTCTGTTTTTCATTTGTCCCTCCTGGTGTCTCTGCTGATGCCACAAAATAAACCCACAGTTGGGTAGACATATAAATGCACATTTTACATATACCGTCAAACAAATTGAGAAATTGTATTGATCACTATTTTTGCCGCTTGGAGCACCACTTGTCCCGAAAATGTAAGCGAAGTGTTGGGTAGTCATAAAAAGTGTACATTTTACAAATACCCTCAAACACAGTGATAAATCGTTGTAGTTCCTATTTCTGGCACTTGGTGTCTCTGCCTGTAGGTTGATGTAAATTTAGTTTTTTACCATTTTTTAGGTCTAAAACTTAAGGTTTTGATAAGGTTTTTATGTAATTAGATAGACTAAGTTAACCCCTAGGCTATAAGATAAATTGTAAAACAAAAAGGGAAGGTTTACTATAGAAAACTGCCAAATTAAAGTTCCCCATACAAAGTCACATTAGTGCCGTGTGCAAATTTGGATTGCTCTGATTGGCTGAAGGGAAAAATATTAGGAACGTGTGCAAATTTTAAGGATTCTGATTGGTCAGAGCTTTCTATAAAAGAGGCGCAGTTTTCTATGGGATTCATTCCGAAACCAGCAGTATTATAATAAACAAGAAATAAGAAAAGTACTCCGAAGTCTCATTAGCGCCGAACATCCTCCAGTTTCTACCGCCAGCGAGCCCATCCTACAAGTTCAACAGTCTACAAGTGGTCCTTCGAGAAGCCGGATCGGGTTCAAGAAAACTGAAGATGCCTTCTACAAGATCAGGATCAGTGCAGTCCAAGACTACGGGAGATAGTACTTCGTCAGTCGACGGGAGTGCAAGCACGCCAAGTGAAACCACAAGCGAGGCGACTACGAGCGCGTCAATTACAAGTCGGTCAACGCTCACTAGAAGATCGCCGCCGCCTAGCGTACGAGCCTACCAGTCGTCTATTCGTCAGCAAAATACTGCCGGGAGGGAATCAGCATTGGGGGGAGCGACTCGCACCGCGCCCCTAGCCAGCACCGTGGAAGAGGAAGTTGAAGCGTCTGATCCCGCACGCCGAGAAGAAAGCCACAACACTACGCCGCAGAACCCAGACAGAAGTGTTGCCGTGAAGTTACGTCGAGATGAAGGAAGTGTACCGACGTCAATAGAAGGGAGTCTGCAGCAGCCTCGCCCTAAGAAGCCGACCCGCGAAATAGACACGCAGTCCGTCCGCTCGTCGCATAGGAAGAGAGCAGAAGCGCAAGCAAAGTTAACAGTGGCACTGAGGGAATTGGAATTGGCAGAAGCGCGATCAAGAGTGGCTCAGGCTGAACTAGAACTAGCAACAGCAGAGTCAGAAGAAGAAGATGGTGCTGGAGAAGCGATGTACGAGCAAACTCAAGAAGTCGAGAGGTGGTTCATCCAAGCGGGGGTCAAGCCTAGCAATGATAGCAGGCCGACTGAAACTGAAGAAAAGAAGAGTGACATCCACGAGTTAGCCCAAGTTATAGTCAAGCTGTCCGAGAAGTCACGTGATGTTGCAACACCGAAGCACTTCGAGCTCCCTCACTTCAGCGGGTCCTGTGAAGAATGGTTGCCGTTCAAGAGATCGTATGAAGACGGGGCTGCCTCCTTCAGCGACGCGCAGAACTTAGCGCGCCTCAGAAGAGCAATTCAAGGCGCAGCCAGAGAAGCCGTCCAAAGCCTGCTGTTTACAGCTGAAGATCCACGCGAAGTTGTCAAGGGACTAGAAGCCAGATTCGGAAGACCTGGGGCATTGGCACTAGCAGAACTAGAGAAGATAAAGAACCTGTCAAAAGTGGGCGAGAACCCAAGCGACATATGTGTCTTCGCAAGCAGAGTGAAGAACGCCATCCAAACCATCAAGGCGTTGAAGAAGTCGCAATACCTCAGTTCTCCTGAAACTCTGAAGGCCATAGTGGACAAGATGCCACCATCAATGAAATTCCGATGGTTCGCCTACCACAGAACCAGAAGGGAGGAAGAAATTCAAGAGTTGCTACTCATCGAAGCGTTTCTAGAAATAGAAAGCGACATGTGCGGGGACTTTGCTCCACCTGAAGTGTTTTCGGAGCAAAAGAAAGGGTCAAGAAAACCTGTACATACAGTGCAAGAAGTGTCTCAAGAGAAATATAAGAAGTCGTGTCCAATCTGTGAAGAAGAGCATTTTGTGATAGAATGCAAGAAGTTTAAAGAAGCCAACATAGATGAAAAATGGGGCATTATCAAGAAGGCTAGACTATGCTTCAAGTGTCTTCGGTTCAGGCACTCAAGAATCAACTGTAGAGCTCCAGTCTGCAAGAAGTGTAGAAGATGGCATCATACTATCCTGCACTCTGAAAAACCACCAGAGTCAGCAGAAAAGAAAGAAGACAAGGAAAGCGCATCAGAAGAGACAGTCGCCTCGATCCACAGCAGCAAAGGGGAAGAGAAAATTTATTTGAAGATAATTCCAGTGGATCTCTACGGACCGAAAGGTCACGCTCGCGTGCTGGCGCTGCTAGATGAAGGCTCAACAGTCACACTCTTGGACGCATCAATAGCCAAGAAGATCGGAGCCGAGGGAACTAAAGAAACTCTCGCAATCGAAACAGTCGGCGGGAAAGTAATAAAGAAAGATAGTTCTCAGAAGATCCAGTTGAAGATAAAAGGGGCTCATAGAAGAGACAAGAGGCGAATCATAGCAAGAACCATCGACGACCTGAAGCTTTCAGAGCAAAGCATTAACAAGAACACTGTGAAGAACTGTCAGCACCTGAAGACAATTGAAGAGCAACTTCTCTACGTCACAGAAAGGCCCAAGCTGTTAATAGGTCAAGACAACTGGGGACTCATAGTTACAAGAAGACTGAAGAAAGGAAAGCCAGCCGATCCCGTGGCTTCTCTCACTAGCCTCGGGTGGGTGCTGCATGGATGTGAATCAGGGACAAATGCCATTGTAAACTTCATTCACCATGGCAAGTCTACAGTCGAAGAGCAGAATCTAGAAGAGTTAATAAGAGAACACTTCCAGTTAGAATCGCTTGGGGTCCAGAATCGCTTACCAAGTAATGACAGCGATAGAAGAGCACTAGAAACCCTCGAGAAGACTACGAAGAGATTAGCCAGCGGTCGATTCGAGACGGGGCTCTTGTGGAAGAAAGAAGACGAGTCCCTACCCAACAACTACAGACAAGCACTCAGTCGCCTAGTCAATATTGAAAAGAAGTTGGATCAAGATGAAGAAATCAAAGAGTCCTATGAGAAGCAGATTCAAAGCCTAATTGAAAACGGATATGCAGAGAAGGTTCCAGAGTCTGCGAATAAAAGAAGATTATTTTACTTACCACACTTTGCCGTCGTGCACCCAGTCAAGAAGAAGCCAAGAATAGTCTTCGACGCAGCTGCCAAGTATGAAGGGAAGAGCCTCAATGACGCCTTGTTATCAGGGCCAGACTTACTACAATCATTGTTCGGCGTATTGCTGCGCTTCAGAGAAGGGCCAGTGGCTGTCATGGCTGATATCCAAGAAATGTTTCTTCGAATCAAAGTAAGAGAAAGTGACCGAGATAGCCTCCGATTCCTGTGGCGTGGAAGTCGAAGAACGGGCAAGCCTGAAGAGTTTCGAATGTCCTCAATCATCTTCGGGGCAGCATCATCACCGGCAACAGCAATATATGTGATGAATAAGAACGCAGCAGACTTTAAGAAGACTCATCCTGAAGCGGTGAAAGCAATAGAAAGGAATCATTACATGGATGACTATCTCCAGAGCTTTCCAACTACAGCTGAAGCAAAGAAGATATCAAAAGAAGTAAAGGAAATTCACGCAGTAGCAAGCTTCCATTTGAAAGGCTGGGCCAGCAACGACGCGAAGGTTCTGTCAGAAGTAGAAGATACTAATAAAGAAGACTCCCTACAACTGACCAAAGAGGAGAAGACACTGGGGCTAAGATGGCTGGTGAAGGAAGACGCGCTGGCGTTCAATGTTGGTCTGCGCAATACATCACAAGACCTTCTAGAAGGAAGAAAAACTCCGACGAAGAGAGAAGTTACAAGCGCCGTAATGTCAACCTTTGATCCTATGGGCTTCGCGACGCCAGTCTTAATACAAGGAAAGAAATTAATTCAAGACATTTGGCGTGCAAAAATTGGCTGGGATGAAGTAATCAACGAAAACCAGAAAAAGGCCTGGTTGAAGTACCTAGAAGAGGTGTCGGCGCTGACGAGACTTCGGATACCACGATGCTTTTCACCCCGCAGTAGAAAAGGGCAACTGCACACATTCACCGACGCAAGTGAAGAAGCATACGCAGCGGTAGTTTACTGGAGGACGGTTGAACCTGGTGATAAAATTCACATCTCCATGATCGCCGGCAAAGCAAGAGTGACACCAACAAAACCAGTGTCAATTCCAAGGCTCGAACTACAAGCAGCCTTGCTCGGCACCAGGCTGGCAACCACAATAGAGGAAGAGATGGAACTTGAAGCAACAGTCCGCACCTACTGGACGGACTCCAGCACAGTGCTTCAGTGGATCAAAGCAGAACCAAGAAGGTTTAACACCTTTGTGGCCAACAGACTGGCTGAGATCGAAGAGCAGACCAAGCCCGAAGACTGGAGATGGGTACCTACTAAAGAAAACCCAGCAGATGACGCCACGAGGGGAACCCCGACTGAATTCGATCACAACGCAAGGTGGTTCCAAGGTCCGTCATTTCTCCGTCGACCAGAAGAAGAGTGGCCATATAAAGACTTCAAACCAGAGGGTACTATGTTGGAAGAAAAGAACAAGCAAAGAGTGACGGCGATAAAGGCTGAAGAGGTCTTACTCAATCTGGAGAGGTTCTCGAGCTGGGAGCGACTGCTGCGCGTGACGGCCAGAGTGGTTGCTTTCGCATGCCTCTTATTGAAGAAGACCCGTAAAGCAACCAACGCCGCCGTCCGTCAGAAGGAAGAGCCCTGGAGACCCCATAGAAGATCCCAGAAGAAGAAGAAGACACAAATCGCCAAACGACCAGTCAGCAAAGAGAAAAAGAGGTTGTACCTACCGCTGGAAGACGAACACTTAAGAAAAGCAGAAGAATTATTAATGAAAATAAGTCAGAATGACAGTTTCAAGTCAGATATAAGGAATTTAAAGTCAAAGAAACCCTTGGAAAACGCAAGTCGGCTTAAGAAAATCGACGTCTACCTAAATGACGCCGATATCATTAAATTAAGAAGTAGAACAATGAAGTTTCAAGGCGAAGAAAGAAGAAAAATGAATCCTATCATCCTAGATGGGAAACAGAAAATCACGCGCCTCATCATACAACACTATCACAAGAAGTTTCTCCACGGGAACACTGCCACAGTAATGAACGAGCTACGCCAGAAATATTGGATTCTGGGCCTAAGAGCGACCTTAAAGGCGGTTGCCCACAGCTGTCAGCGATGCAAGACAAAGAAGAGTTTGCCAGAGGTGCCCCCGACAGGAGATCTACCAAGCGAGAGACTGCAACATCATCAGTTTCCGTTCGCTTGCACTGCGGTAGATTACTTTGGGCCGATGCAGGTCACTATCGGGAGAAGAGTCGAGAAGCGCTGGGGAGCGCTATTCACTTGTCTTACAACCAGAGCCATTCACCTGGAGTTGGTACCCTCTCTCAGTACCAGCTCAATGATAATGGCACTTCGACGAATGGCAGCAAGAAGAGGTACCCCAAAAACCATATTCAGCGACAACGGAACCAATTTCGTTGGGGCAAACAAGGAGCTGGAAGAGGCTGCGCAAGAAAGGGGCATCAAGTGGAAATTTATTCCCCCGGGAAGTCCAAACATGGGGGGCGCCTGGGAAAGACTCGTGCGAACAGTCAAGACGGCGCTAGCGGCAGTGCTCAACGAAAGAAACCCCCCTGAAGAAGTGCTTCATACTCTTATGACTGAGGTAGAGCACATAGTAAACTCCAGACCTCTAACCCCAATCAGTATGGAGCCAGAAGATGAAGAAAGTCTGACACCAAACCACTTTCTACTGGGAAGATCGTGTGGAGCAATGGCGCCGGGAGAATTCGACGACACAGAGTTGATCGGGAGGCCAAGCTGGAAAACTACCCAAAGGCTTGCTGACCACTTCTGGAAGAGATGGATCAATGAGTACCTACCGCTCTTGATGCCAAGGCAAATCAAAGGGAGGGAGACAACCGACCCGAGGGAAGGAGACATCGTGTTAATAGTCGACGCATCACTACCCAGAAACTCATGGCCTCGAGGGGAAGTTATCAAGACGTACCCTGGGCCAGATGGAAGAACCAGAGTGCTGGACGTGAGGACATCGGGCGGAGTGCTTCGGCGACCTACACGACGGGTCATCGTGCTAGTCCCCGCGGCTTCGTCGCTTCAAGAAGATGATGTGCTGCGCACCGTGGGGGAGAATGTTAGCGACGAATAATAATCGCACTAAGCAAATCTTGTAAATATGTAGTACTTAGAGATGAGGATAGTTTTAAACAATAAAACTATTGTTATAATGAATAATAAGGGTCGGGTAAATGTAGAAATGTGCATTTTGTAAGTACCTTCTAATAAATTGATAAGTTGTTCTGTTTTTCATTTGTCCCTCCTGGTGTCTCTGCTGATGCCACAAAATAAACCCACAGTTGGGTAGACATATAAATGCACATTTTACATATACCGTCAAACAAATTGAGAAATTGTATTGATCACTATTTTTGCCGCTTGGAGCACCACTTGTCCCGAAAATGTAAGCGAAGTGTTAGGTAGTCATAAAAAGTGTACATTTTACAAATACCCTCAAACACAGTGATAAATCGTTGTAGTTCCTATTTCTGGCACTTGGTGTCTCTGCCTGTAGGTTGATGTAAATTTAGTTTTTTACCATTTTTTAGGTCTAAAACTTAAGGTTTTGATAAGGTTTTTATGTAATTAGATAGACTAAGTTAACCCCTAGGCTATAAGATAAATTGTAAAACAAAAAGGGAAGGTTTACTATAGAAAACTGCCAAATTAAAGTTCCCCATACAAAGTCACATTAGTGCCGTGTGCAAATTTGGATTGCTCTGATTGGCTGAAGGGAAAAATATTAGGAACGTGTGCAAATTTTAAGGATTCTGATTGGTCAGAGCTTTCTATAAAAGAGGCGCAGTTTTCTATGGGATTCATTCCGAAACCAGCAGTATTATAATAAACAAGAAATAAGAAAAGTACTCCGAAGTCTCATTAGCGCCGAACATCCTCCAGTTTCTACCGCCAGCGAGCCCATCCTACAAGTTCAACAGTCTACAGTTGTCGTGTATGGGGACCTGGAGAACAGTCCTTCGCTATCCAGGATGTCGACAGATCCGAGGTAGCGGCGAACCGATAAGGATTGAGCGCGGGATATTCCAGGGTGATAGTCTGAGTCCTTTGTGGTTTTGTCTGGCCTTGAACCCACTCAGCACATTGCTGGAGGGTTCGGGGCTAGGTTATCGGTTGAAGAGAGGTGGTCAGGTCATATCTCACCTTCTTTACATGGATGATCTGAAACTCTTTGCCCCCAACAACTTGCAACTGATGAAGCTACTGAAGGTAACAGAAACTTTCAGTAGCGACATCAGGATGGAATTTGGTGTGGACAAATGTGCAGTCATGCATGTGAAGAGTGGGGAGATTATGGAATCAGAGGGAACTCAACTCTCGGATTCCATACACCTTAGATCCCTCTCTTCAACAGAGACCTACAAATATTTGGGTATGTCGGAAGCATTAGGCATCAATAACGCTGACATGAAACAATCGTTGAGAGAGCGCTTCTTTGGCCGCCTGAATAAGGTACTTTACAGTCTTTTGTCAGGTGGCAATAAGGTGCGCGCTTTCAACGGTTGGGTCATGCCGGTGTTGATGTATTCTTTCGGCATACTCAAATGGACTCAGACGGAACTTGACGCCCTGGATAGAAGAGTCCGTTCACTGCTGACTGCAAATCGGATGCATCACCCACGGTCGTCGGTGATGAGACTGTATATCCCACGGAAGTGCGGGGGTCGTGGCTTTTTAAATGCTAAGACCCTGCACAACCGTGAGGTATGCAGTCTCAGGGAATATTTCCTAGAAACCGACGTGGGGATGCACCGAGATGTGGTCACGGTGGACAAGGGTCTTACTCCGCTCTCCTTGGCTAACGAGAACTGGCGCAAACCTAAAGTTTTAGACACTAATGATCGTAAGGAGGTATGGCAAAGCAAGGAGCTTCACGGACGCTATTACCGGGCACTACATGGTCCCGATGTAGACTTTCTAGCGTCCGTATCCTGGCTACGCTTCGGTGACCTGTTTGGGGAAACTGAAGGTTTTGTCTGTGCAATTATGGACGAAGTTATGATGACAAATAACTACCGGAAATACATTGTGAAGGATGGTACGGTTGACATATGTCGGGCATGCCACCGTCCTGGAGAATCTATCCGACACATTATTTCTGGGTGTTCTAGTCTGGCTAACGGAGAGTATTTGCATAGACACAACCTCGTGGCCAGGATTATCCACCAGCAACTTGCTTTGAAGTACAACCTTGTGGAATCGGAAGTGCCTTACTATAAGTATGCGCCCGACCCAGTTCTCGAAAATGGCAATATCTCGTTGTATTGGGATCGACCTATCATCACTGACAGGACTATTGTTGCCAATAAACCTGACATTGTGGTGATAGATCGATCGGAGCGTCGCGCAATGATTGTTGATATTACGGTCCCGCATGATGAGAACCTCGTGAAGGCAGAGAAAGATAAGCAATTCAAGTATCTTGATCTGGCTTGCGAGGTTGTTGACATGTGGGACGTAAATACGGCAGTCATTGTGCCGATAGTCGTGTCTGCCAATGGCTTAATTGCCAAGAGCCTCGAACAACATCTGAAGAGGCTCTCGCTTGGCAGCTGGATCAGGCGCCTGATTCAGAAGGCAGTACTTCTGGACACGGCGCGTATTGTTAGGAGGTTCCTCTCTCAAGGGCCCTGACCACCGGCGGCCCGGACCCTGTTCCCGACGCTGGTGGACTGCTATTTTTTATATTTTTAAATGTTTTTTTTGTTTCTTTTTTATAAAAATATTTAAAAATGTAAATAATAAGTAAAAAGATAAATAAAGAGAATAATAATAATAATAATATTTAGGGTTTACAGGTCTTGGGAGCGACCAGACCAAGGTGTGGCTGACGGGGATCTGCCAGATGATGACGCCATGTGTTCATTTTGGCGTAGTATCTGGTCGGTACCTGTCAGCCATACTGAAGGTGAATGGACCGGAGACGTCGAGCGAGCGTGCGATCCTATAATAGAAATGGGGGCAATTTCGATAAGCCCCCAAGACGTAGCACGTGCAGTCCGTCCGTTACCGAACTGGAAATCTCCGGGGCCGGACGGACTGCACAACTTTTGGATCAAGTGGTTCAAAAGGTCGCACGTTCGCCTGGCGGCTTTGTTCCAGTCAGCCTTAGAGTCTGGATCGCTACCAGAATTCCTGACGACAGGAATAACCCACCTGCTCCACAAATCAGGTAGTACTGCGGAACCCAAAAATTATAGACCGATAACGTGTCTACCAACTTTATATAAAGTTCTTACATCCATTTTGAGAGCTAAAATTAGTAAACACATTGATGAAAATTCTATCATGTCTGCTTCTCAAAATGGATGTAGGAACGGGTCCCGCGGTACTAAGGAGCTGCTCCTCATTGATATTGCCATTAGCCAACAGGTTCGCCGTTCTCGAAAGGATCTGTCAACATGTTGGATAGACTATAAGAAGGCCTATGACTCGGTGCCACATACATGGCTCATGAGGGTGCTGGAGTTGTATAAAGTTGATACAACTCTATGCACTTTCCTGATGTCGTGTATGAGGCAATGGAGGACAGTCCTTCGCTATCCAGGATGTCGGCATATCCCGAGAACTAGCGAACCGATAAGGATAGAGCGAGGTATTTTCCAGGGTGATAGTTTGAGTCCACTTTGGTTCTGCTTGGCCCTGAATCCTCTTAGCACACTGTTGGAGGATTCAGGTCTAGGCATTCGGTTGAGGAGAGGCGGTCAGGTTATATCTCATCTCCTTTACATGGATGACCTTAAACTCTTTGCCCCCAACAATTTGCAACTGATGAAGCTACTGAAGGTAACTGAAACCTTCAGTAGCGCCATCAGGATGGAATTTGGTGTGGACAAATGTGCGGTCATGCATGTAAAGCGAGGGGAGATTGTGGAATCCGTGAGCACCCAACTCTCGGATTCCATAAGCCTTAGATCCCTCTCAGCAACCGAAACCTATAAGTATTTGGGTATGTCAGAAGCGTTGGGCATCAATGTTACTGGCATGAAACAATCGTTGAAGGAGCGCTTCTTTGGCCGCCTGAAAAAAGTATTTAATAGCCTTCTATCAGGTGGTAATAAGGTGCGCGCTTTCAACGGCTGGGTCATGCCGGTCTTGATGTACTCTTTTGGCATACTCAAATGGACTCAAACAGAACTTGATGCCCTGGATAGGAGGGTCCGTACATTGCTGACTGCATATCGAATGCATCACCCACGGTCTTCGGTTATGAGATTGTATATCCCGCGAAAATGTGGAGGTCGAGGTTTTCTCAACGCTAAGACTCTCCACAATCGCGAGGTATGCAATCTCAGGGAATATTTCCTGAAAGCCGACGTGGGGATGCATCGAGATGTAGTGGCGGTGGACAAAGGCCTCACCCCGCTCTCCTTGGCTAAAGAGAACTGGCGCAAACCTGTGGTGCTTGACACTAATGATCGCATGGAAGTATGGCAGAGCAAGGAGCTTCACGGACGCTTTTTCCGGGCTCTACATGGGCCTGATGTAGATTTGTCAGCGTCCGTGGCCTGGCTACGATCCGGTGACCTCTTTGGTGAAACCGAGGGTTTTGTCTGTGCAATTATGGATGAAGTTATGATGACGAATAACTACCGGAGGTTTATTGTGAAGGATGGCACGGTTGACATATGTCGGGCATGTCACCGTCCTGGCGAATCAATACGTCACATTATTTCCGGGTGTTCTCGTCTGGCTAACGGAGAATACTTGCATAGACATAACCTTGTAGCCAGGATAATCCATCAGCAACTTGCTCTGAAATACAGCCTTGTCGAATCGGAAGTGCCGTACTACAGGTATGTGCCCGACCCAGTTCTTGAAAGTGGTAATATCACACTGTACTGGGATCAATCCATCATCACTGACAGGACTATTCTAGCTAATAGACCTGATATAGTGGTGGTGGATCGATCAGAGCGGCGCACAATGATTGTTGACATAACCGTCCCGCATGACGAGAACCTCGTGAAAGCTGAGAAAGATAAGCAAATCAAGTATCTTGATTTGGCTCGCGAGGTTGTCGATATGTGGGACGTTGATTCAGCTGTCATTGTGCCGATAGTCGTGTCGGCCCATGGCTTAATTGCCAAGAGCCTCGACCAACACCTAAGGAGGCTCTCGTTAGGCAGCTGGATCAAGGGCTTGATTCAGAAAGCAGTTCTACTGGACACGGCGCGCATTGTTAGGAGGTTCCTTTCTCTGGAGCCCTGACTGCCGGTAGCTTGGACCCTGTTCCCGATACCGGTGGGCCACTATTATTTATATTTTTAAATGTTTTTTTTTTCTCTCTTTTTTAGAAATATTTAAAAATGTAAACTATAGGAAAGTAAGATGAATAAAGGAAATAATAATATGATAATAATAATATAATAATCTGGCAACACTGAAGTAAACATCAGATACAAACAATATTTTTTCATTTTTCTATATTTAATATCATACCACATATAAATTACAATAAAAAGCAAGTATTTAAACGACAAAAACCTTTATGTAAAAACCGTAATCGTGAATAATCGCTGGAAAAACTGTAAATACAAAAATGAAGAAAAAAATCAAATTATGACACCGAATGACAAATGTCACACGATCCACGATCTATGATAATTTGGAAAATAATGCTACAACGTTTGTAAAAGATGCTGACTAGAGCCAGAGCAAGACAGAACACACGCCCACCACCTCCGGAGTCGTCGCTCAGCTCCGCCTCGCCGCCACCGGACCCCGGATCACCTGTGTCACCGGCAGCGGCAGTTGCGTCGAGCTCGAGCGACGAATATTTCTCCCCGCCGACGTCGCCAACACCTGTACGTCGGCAGGGGAGAGGCCGGCCACCGAAGAGCCTGGGATCTAGGGGCCAACCGGCCCCGAGCCGGGTCCCCGCTGCCGGTGGTTGTGTGCAGCGCATGCGGTGGACTCAGTCCATAAATGAAAATGTCATGCGCGCATACTACGGGTCTACAGAGGGGGGAACTAACCTCACTGCGTACCGTGTTAGGATGCTGTCTCTGTTCCAGGTACTAGAACCAACCCTTAACGTTTCGGCCCAACGACTGTCGGATCAGGTGCGGGTCATCCAACGTAATCACTTGTTGGACGAGACCGCGCTTGATAGGCTGCGCTCAGAGGTACTAAGCAACCGTACCATCTTATCTCCACCACCACCAACGGCGTCCGTATCTAATAATGGAGTGCCGCCGCTGTCGAACATTGTTGTGGAGGAGGATGATGCGGTTGCCACGGTAAGTAGCCAGTGCACCGAAAGATTGAGGAGCGCGTTGGAGGATGCCCTCTGTGATTATCGTTTAATTCCCGCTGAACTTAGACCCCGACTACCACGGTTGCCCATGCACAAAAAAAATAGGGCGCTGGTGAGTGCCTTGAACTCGCTGCTTAAGAATTTGTTCGAGAGCAGCGAGGATCTTGTCGATACACACTCGATCCTGTACTGTGGGGCTGTCGCGGCATGTCGTTTAGCTAACGTCAAATTCCCAATTCATGACGAAGCTAAACGACCTAAACCAGCCGTTCCGGCCTGGCAGAGCAGGATCGAGCGACGTATCGACGGGGCCAGGGTACTCATTGGCAAACTATATTGCTTCAGGGAGGGAAACACACGACCACGTGTGATGCGCTTTGTGAGACGGGCATTCTCGGGGACTGGAATAAGTCCTCAAGAATACGTCACCCGTGTCACAGAGCGCATCGACTTCCTGAAGCAAAAAGTTTGTGCATGGGCAAGCCGTATTCGGCGGTACAAGCGGCGGGTTGATCGATACTCACAGAATCGCATGTTCCAGCGCGATGAGAGGTGGGTATACAGAGCTTGGGAGCGGCCTGAACAAAATATGGCTGACTTGTGCCGCCCGGATGATAACGCTACGAGTACATTCTGGCGCAACATCTGGTCGGTACCTGTCAGTCATACTGAGGGTGATTGGATGCGTGATGTCGAACGGGTGTGTGAGACTATTCCAGAAATGGAACCTATATCCATTACGCCATTAGATGTAGCAAGAGCAGTCCGTCCGTTACCGAACTGGAAATCCCCGGGACCGGACGGACTGCACAACTTTTGGCTAAAATGGCTGAATAGTTCACACACTTGTTTGGCATCTCAATTCCAGTCATCCTTAGAGTCTGGGTCGCTACCACAGTTTCTGACAACTGGGGTTACCCACCTTCTCTATAAAACCGGTAGTACTGCGGAACCCAAGAATTATAGACCGATTACATGTTTATCGACGGTCTATAAACTTCTTACATCCATTTTGAGAGCAAAAATGAGTACACACATAGATAATAATTCCATTATGTCTGCCTCTCAAAATGGATGTAGGAACAGGTCCCGTGGTACGAAGGAGTTACTCCTCATTGACATGGCCATTAGCCAACAGGTTCGTCGATCTCGCAGGGATTTGTCCACATGCTGGATAGATTATAAGAAGGCCTACGACTCGGTGCCACATACATGGCTCATGAGGGTGTTGGAGTTGTACAAGATAGATGCAACTCTACACACCTTTCTTGAGTCGTGTATGAGGCAATGGAGAACGGTCCTTCGCTATCCAGGGTGCCCACAGATCCAGGCGAACGATGAACCTGTATGGATCAAGCGGGGAATATTCCAGGGCGACAGTTTGAGTCCACTTTGGTTCTGCTTAGCCCTGAATCCTCTAAGCACATTGCTGGAGGATTCAGGTCTAGGCTATCGGTTGAGGAGAGGTGGTCAGGTCATATCTCACCTCTTATACATGGATGACCTGAAACTCTTTGCCCCCAGCAAATTGCAACTGATGGAGCTACTGAAAGTAACTGAAACTTTCAGTAGTGCCATCAGGATGGAATTTGGTGTGGACAAATGTGCAGTCATGCATGTAAAACGAGGGGAGATTATGGAATCTGAAGGGATTCAGCTTTCAGATTCCATACACCTTAGATCACTCTCCTCATCCGAAACCTACAAGTATTTGGGTATGTCGGAATCACTAGGCATTAATGTACCGGACGTGAAACAATCGTTGAGGGAGCGCTTCTTTGGACGCCTGAAAAAGGTTTTAAATAGCCTTCTTTCAGGCGGAAACAAGGTGCGCGCCTTCAACGGTTGGGTCATGCCGGTTTTAATGTACTCTTTCGGCATACTCAAATGGACTCAAACTGAACTTGACGCCTTGGATAGACGAGTCCGTACGCTGTTGACCGCAAACCGGATGCATCACCCACGATCATCGGTGATGAGGCTGTACATCCCGCGGAAGTGCGGGGGTCGAGGCTTTTTGAATGCTAAGACCCTCCACAACCGCGAGGTGTGCAGCCTCAGAGAATATTTTTTGAAAATGGAAGTGGGTATGCACCGAGATGTGGTCACGGTGGACAAGGGACTCACTCCGCTGTCCATGGCTAAAGAGAACTGGCACAAACCTGTGGTACTCAGTACCGAAGACCGCAGGGAGGTATGGAAAGGCAAGGAGCTTCACGGACGCTTCTACCGGGCTCTTCATGGGCCCGATGTAGATTTTCTAGCGTCCGTGTCCTGGCTGCGTTTCGGTGACCTTTTCGGGGAAACTGAAGGTTTTATCTGTGCGATTATGGACGAAGTTATCTTGACGAACAACTACCGGAGACATATTATAAAGGATGGGACGATTGACGTGTGTCGGGCATGCCATCGTCCAGGTGAATCCATCCGACATATTATCTCTGGTTGTTCTCGTCTTGCTAACGGCGAGTACTTGCACAGACATAACCAAGTAGCCAGGATTATCCACCAGCAACTTGCTTTGAAGTACAAACTTGTGGATTCTGAGGTGCCGTATTACAGGTATGTGCCCGACCCAGTTCTCGAAAAAAACCATGTCACGATGTACTGGGATCTGCCTATCATTACTGATAGGACTATTGTCGCCAATAAGCCTGACATAGTAGTGATAGACAGATCAGCGCGCCGCGCAATGATAATCGATGTTACCATCCCGCATGACGAGAACCTCGTGAAGGCAGAGAAAGATAAACAAATCAAGTATCTCGATCTGGCGCGCGAGGTTGTCGACATGTGGAATGTGAACTCGGCTATCATTGTGCCGATTGTCGTTACGGCCAATGGCCTAATGGCAAAGAGCCTCGACGAACACCTTTCGAGGCTCTCTCTAGGGGGTTGGATCAAGGGCCTGATTCAGAAGGCAGTACTCCTCGATACGGCCCGTATTGTGAGGAGGTTCCTGTCTCTGGAGCCCTAACCACCGGTAGCTTGGACCCTGCTCCCACACCGGCGGACCTCTATTTTTGTATTTTTAAATGTTTTTTTTTTTTGTTGTATTCCTTCTTTAAAAATATTTAAAAATGTAAAAATATGTATGTTAAAATGAATAAACGAAATAATAATATTCCACAACTATCACACAACGCCATCTAGTCCCAAGCTAAGCAGAGCTTGTGTTATGGGTACTAGACAACTGATAAACATACTTATATATTTCTAAATACATACATATTATAGATAAATGACACCCAGACACAGAACAAATGATCGTGCTCATCACACAAACATTTGTCCTGGGTGGGAATCGAACTCACGACCTCCGGCATAGCAGTCAGATGTATTTCTGTTGTATTTATACTAAGATAATTAATACATTTTTATTTATTTATTTATTATAATATTATATTATTTATTATAATTACTAAGTTAATAAAAAAAAACCTATAGATTAAAATAATATTTAAAAGCAAGTTTTTATTTTTTGCTGATTTTATTAATAAAAAAGGTAGGTATGTCAAATTGAGAACCTCCTTCTTTTTTTGAAGTCGGTTAAAACCTGTATGCGTCTTAGCGCCTGTTCAGACACGGCGGGAACCGCGCGATTTCAGAATCGCATGGAAATCGCGTGAGTCTTATTTGTACGAGTTATTAAGTAATCGTTCAGACATTACCGCGCGATTCCCGCGCGGGAAACGCGCGGTTCCCGCCGTGTCTGAACAGAGGCTTAGACAGTTTGTCTGTCTGTAGTAAATTTTCATCTTTAACAGCTAAGTAGTACATAAAGTCTGAACTAAATATACTGCAAGCTCGTCGAATATACTTGAATAGCAGGAAGCGCTTGCGACCCATAGACCACTTATGAGGTAACTGCGGCCCTGGAATACTAAGAGCAACTGACGTAACACGATAACAATTCTTTCCAGAATGAGAGGAGTCATTCGATTGATTTTTTTTTTGCGTAAAAAAGAATTTAAATGAAATCCCTGTCATTAGATATTAAACCTTAGAGTTACTAAAAACAAGGTACATTTTTAAATAACTGTAGAAAGAAAGCAATAACAGACTGTAGTGACATCTAGTAGGTTACATGTAAACTAAATTGACAACAAAAGCACTTCATAGTTCAGAATTAACATGCTAGATGGCGCTGTTTAATGTAACGAATTTTCCCAAGGATTTGATAAATCAGTATTTTGAAAACAGCGAACAACCATCTAGGCAATTCTTCTAGAATATTTGCTAGAATTGTAATAACCTCCCTCTGTTGTTCAAAAGTAGTACTATTAATTTGCCACTAGACGAATTCCAACTAAAAATGAAAATCAACCTTATCAGTATGTCATAAGACATAAAACACGTTGTTGTTATTTATGGGTAGATAAAAAACAAAACACGATGGCCATGACAACGTCAAGTCAAACGAATTGGATCTTTATTTCTTAGTGACAAGGTTGATTTTCAGTTTTAGTTGGAATTTATTCGAATCGCGTCGGATTGCGTCTCATCGCGAGTTCCATCGCGCATCATCCATGAGTTATGTCGGTCCCTAAGATTTTTACAAATTTCATTTAACGCCATCTACCGTGTAATAGTTAAAATATATTTTGATGAAGTATTTGATTATGTAGTTTTTCCATTCGACGCTAGATCGCGCTACTGAAATTCTACTTTTGCATAAAAATTTTCCCTATGCCTGCTATAAAAGCCTGCTCTGCACTACTCGTGAAGTTTCCCCGGAGTCCCCGACGAAGTATTCGTCGAAGTTGATCGAAGTCCGAAGTATGTGACTACAGTTTGGCAAAAAACAGTAGAAAGCCCGAAGTCGCCACTGTGCTCTCGCTACCAGCACTTTGAAATTTTTTTTTTTTTCACTAACGTTAGTTTTATGACACAATAATAAATCTAACAAACCTGCGTTCTTTGTTTACATCAAATATCAAAGATTTTAAATCGTTGTCAGCAAACGAAATGATTTGTTCCTTTTCAATCCATTTTGGCCAAGCTGTACACAGTCGTGCAATTTCGCGAGGAGCTCATTGTGCCTTTTGACTCGGTCGCAAAAACAAACAACGAATGGAAGTCGCCCGAAGTGCCCTTTTGCACTACCTATCGTATTCGGTTAACTTCGCGAGAAGTGTAGAGCAGGCTTCTTTTATATTATCGCCTCGTGCAAATTACCCGCTATTGAAGCACTGACTTTTGTAGTGACAGTCCAAAGAATTTTTGAAATGTCAAATAAAAAAGAGATTTTTCAATAACAATAGCAGATTTCACATAGCATGGCAATTTCTCAAATTATCATTATTTTCCAAGTTCTCAGAGCAATTTTAGTAACTAATAATAAACGTGAAACCGTAACTGGAATCTAATCCCATCCCTACGAAGCGTGACGTCCCTAGAGGAGCGACCAGAGACAAGAGTGGAAGTGACAGTGACGTTTGGATGCATCTATCAGTGGTGGTTACGTTTGAACCGTTTGAATGTTTTCGTGTTCCAAATTATGGTTTTTGTTGAATAATTTATTAAATAATTATAACAGTTATCCATTTCAGAAGTGGCATAAAACGTACGTGCATATTTGTGTAAAATTCTTTTGTGAAGTCTCTGAATGTAATATTGTGACTTGTAGAAAATAAAGATCAAAAAATATTTTCTTGTTGTTTCTTATTGTGTTCCATGGTGATTGGTGTGATGAGGTGGTATTTTTCAGTCAGTGGGTCTTCGTGCTTTGTACCTAGTGGGACACATGGAAACTTGGTGAGCTTGTTCTGTTTTACTAGGTAATTGAATCTAACTTGAAGATAACCCACAAACCAAAATATTATTATTAAAATGGCATGGGTGCTGGCTGGTGTAAATAACTGTAATCTAAATGTCTGTAAATATAATGACTCAGTCAGTTATGAACTGAATTAATTTGGTGTGGCAGCATACTGTGGCCTTATTGTTATTTTTTTATAGGTATATTGTCCCACTGCTTTGCAAAATATTTTTGCTAAATAAGTGTGTGACTGTTGTTTTATATTATTGTTGGTGTATTGTTGTTTAGAATACATATTACATATTGTTTTCCTATTGTAAAATGGGGCATCATAATCTATATACATACCAATCAATACCGAAACGCCAATGTAATTTTATAACTCAAGAACAGGCTCACCTATCCAAACCAAATGTTTAGGTTTTGTTCGGACTATATAGGAGATGGTTTATGTGCAGTTTGCACAAAGTTGGTGTAACAGTTCAATTTTTTTTTTAACAATTAATTATATTAATGGCCGATCATTTTGAGTACCGAAGAACATACCGGGCCACTAGTAAGCGGTACTGCGATGGGGGAGAGAGGAGGATTAAGTAAACAACATGATGTGTACTCCGAGGGTCAACTGCTGAACTGCCTTCTCTACACTAATACTACGAACACAGCTTATTTACCTTAACTTAAACTGTGTTGAACTCCTTGTGTTCTGAGTCGAGCTACATGATAACCGACAAATGCTTGCACTGACTGGACAGGTCCACTCAAATCTGTGTGGCTCTTTCCTTAAAAGACTATCTCAGACACCTGCATGGTCCCTGTATGACCTGAACAAAACAAAATCTGGACTTTAAAAGAGACTGTGACCTCTGAGTTTGTTTCGGCTGTTTCTTCTCAGAGTAGTCAGGTACGAAACACCGACCCCATCTAGCTTTAAAGATATTGATTGTAGAGTGTTTTTTATAACCGACTTACAAAATAAATATTATTTATCACTATGCGTGACATGCTGATGAACAATTTGTTACTTAACACTACTGACTTCATCCCTCTTATCAGGAATCCTGATCCCTTTTCTATCCAAACACAGTGAATTCATAAAAGTGTGTGTGACATGCACACACACTTGTACAACTTCCCAGAAAAAATTATAATTCCAAACGGGAAAAAAAACTGATGTGTGATGGGCTAAAAAAAAAAAAAATTTTTTTTTTACTTCAGACCTTTTTTCTAACTCTTACAATACAATTTTGTTCTATTCTTATGAATTACATCTGTCTTGTTTATTTTTTTACAATGACCTTTGGTGACTCGTCCTTTACAACTTCAAATGGATTATGGATCATTATAAATGCATTCCAATTTATTGCCTGTTTCGTTTTTATCAATACTAAGTCACTTTGTTTTTATGTTATTGAATCAAAATTCATATCATAACAATGTTTCCTTGCCGACTTATTTTTTTTTATCCTATATATGAGTCCTCCCACCCAGGGCAGGGCAGGAGAGACTGTCAGACTCGTACTGACTAAAATCCACGGTGTCCTTCAATAGCTCTTTATGTTCAGGGATCACGTTAATGAGATAAGTCCCGCGACCCTGCCAGGCTTTGGACGGACGCTCTTTGAGGCGCGCGTAGAACACAAAGCGTCACCGACCCGAGCATGGTCCATGGTCGAACAGCGAGTCGCCCATTACTCGCCGCCCGCATGCCCTGGCAGCAATAATTATGTGTGGAAACAAAGCGTCACAGGTGTGGTCACAGGGGCCAGGGTCACATTAATCTGTTTAAACAGTCCCGAGGTTTTGCCTTACTACCCTTTTTTTTTAAACGTGGTAAAATCATCAAATGAGTCCTCCCACCCAGGGCAGGGCGGGAGAGACTGTCAGACTCGTACTGACTAAAATCCATGGTATCCTTCAGTAGCCCTTTATGTTCAGGGGTCACGTTATTAATGAGCAGGCTTTGGCCCTCTAAGAGTCCCCCCCCCGTCATTATGCTGACGCTCTTTGAGGCGCGCGTGGAACACTACGCACCGTCGACCCGGGCATGGTCCATGGTTGGGCAGCGAGTTGCCCTTTACTCGCTGCCCGCATGCCCGCACCTACGGTGGCCGGAGATCGTCTTGCGACGTCCGTCGCCGTGTGGCCTTACTACCCTAAGGTTCAATCTAAATAACACTAGTCACATCTGTAGCTTGTGGATGGATCTTTTGACTCTCTCTTTTGATTCATCACCACCATAAGTCCCATCTGCTTTCACAATAATTATGATTAGTAGTAACCGCGCCTTTTTCAAACATAAGACCAATGCTCTAATGCCCAAAGACCTAATGGAGAAGGCAACTAGGGAACTAATGGCGCTAGCATAGCTAGTTCCCAGCATCGGCATTGGTTCAAATTTTATAGGCACTTCAAAATAGTACTACCTCATTGGTCGGATTTGGACCTAGCTGTGGTGGCGCCATCTACAATTAGCTTTGACCGGTCTTCCCCATTGATGATTTAGTGTGGTAGGGTATTCAAAATTTCGCTCTTAGATACGGAGACCAACCTCCACCATGTTTGTATACCCAGGAGGGCTCACCTTCGCGGTTATTTGGTAATAACTGCGAACGTGAGCCGTCGTGGTCGTCGGAAACAAAAACGCTGTTAAACAACTCGCCGAAACGAACACGTTAGCAGTAATACGTGAGAAAACAAACCTACCGCCCTACGTATTACAAGTGTAAATCATCTGCATCGTAAGAACATGTCTCTTCGTACGTAGGGCGTCGCCTGATAACGTGGGAAACGTAAGCGATGGAAACGTAGCGATGGGAACGCAAGACGTGAGTAACGAACATGGTGGTAGTCAGGTGGAAGTCTTGAAGAGTTCTAATGTAGTCTGGGTCAGTCATGAAATATACATAATAGGGTATTTTACTGTATAAGAAAAAAAATCTTTTAATGTATAAATACGATAGTATAGGCAAGAAGAAGTCGGAAAATGTTAGTTTCAGTACATAAAATGATGAAATTAATTTTAAAATCCATTTCAAAGTTTTCACTTTTTTAATCTGTCCTTTTAATAAGCGAAACGGTAGCCGCCATGTTATTGCGTCATGTTGCAGTAAACAATATTTTGTCAATGCTATTATCATAATAACGTTATTTAGCATTGATGCTATTGTATTTTATTCTTCATTATTTAATCATTACGGCTATCATGGAAGACGGATTCGTTAAAGGAGACAGCACAAACCTAGTTACCAAGAATAAATTCCCTAATGGTCGGAAAAGCCGAGTTACGGAATGTTAAAACAACGATGTAAGTACTGTTCTCTTCAAATAAATACAAAAAAACCTATCTAATTGTATTAAAGAGGTGCTTAAAAAGGTGATTGTTTGTTTTCAGGTCTAAAAAAGAATCTTATGGCGACGACGCCGTAGGTTATGTTCAAGTGAAACGCCAAAAAAATGTTCGTGTTGTGAAATGTACAATTTGCCCAGAGCACGAAGTGCCATCAAGAACATAATATATGCAGTTACAATAATAGTGGATGAACAAGAAGGATTGGTGACAAGTGTTAAATGCCATGATTGTCCAGCATCTGAAGGTGGTTGTAAACATGGAGTAACATTTTTCGATGTGGTTCCATCGTCACAGTGAAGAGCCCTCCTGCACGTCTGTGGAATGTTATTGAAAAAGGGCCAATCTTGCCAAAGTTGGGATATCAATAAAAATATTGAGTACCTACAATGACTTGCAATGCAAGGACTCCAAAAACACCAGCTGCAGCAAATGGGGCCGAAAGTTGGAAGCCAATGTGAGAAAGTTTGTTGAAAAAATGTTAAGGATAAAAATCCATGAACCAAAATGTGGTTTACATTTTTGTTTATCTAAGGATTTTCCTATGGTAGCTGCGACACCAGATGGAATAAGTGGAAGAACCACTTGAAATTAAGTGTCCTACTAGCGAAGAAACCTCAAAAATTATATATAGGTAAAGACGGCACAGTAACAAAAAAATATTATTCACAAATACTATGCAGATGTGTTGTGCTCAGGCAGAAGAAAGTTTTTTTTGTGTTGCCAATAGTGATTTTGAGAAGAGTATCATGTTAGAAAGTATAGCATCATTCCGGAAAGAACATAATTATTTTACTTGTTTTGTACAAAACTGTTAAGTAAATAAATTACTTATAATATTCTGATGTAGCCTTTTTATATTTTATTACTTTCTATCTAATTAAAGATAGTTACCTATATCCCATTGTTGCTTGCCACATGTCAGGAAAGGAAATAAATTAAAAAAAAATCAAAACAATAGTTACAAAATCAGTATTGTGTTCAGTAATACCCAATAAGTGTTCTTTCACATTTGATTGGCTTTCTATGTGGTATAACAGTGAGAGACTGTATTTTCAATGGGGGTATTAACAATAAAGAAAAGAAACATTATTATTCTATTATGTATTTATTTAAACCATGTTGTAATCTAATCAAATCACATGCTGCTTATATGCATTAATTTAACATTCCAATCAAATTGGAATTTATAAAAGAACATAGGTAGTTTTAAAATGCCAAATTCTCCGAGTCTTCAAATAACTCTCTCCACATTGTATTCTAAGACTGGCAATTTGTTTTGTTTGTTTACTTCTGCCTTCGATAATTTCATTCAAGTACCATCCACTGCTATTGGTGAATCTGTAATAACAAAACAATGATAAGCATTAAACAAAAAAAAAGAAAACGGAATGTTGTGAGTTTAACAAAAAGAGGCCTCGGTGATTGGCAGATTTGTTATCATGATATAATTAATGTAAGATTACCTTCAATGCAAGATGATGATGCCTTGGGATTGTAATTATCTGTAGGATGTTCTTTCTCTTCTGTTTTTGACTTTTTCGCTTTTTATTTGCAATAAAACGAGATTCATCAGAAGGTGATTCCTGGCAATCGAATATCGAAGACGGCTTCAATCGGTTTCTTTTTTTGATCGCATGAATAGTTTTCTATATCATTTTCCAACTGAAACAAAGTATAAATACATAAATAAGCAACTGAATAACCTCAATGTTTCAAAAATAAAATACTCTTCTGTTTTACAGTGACAACTTATTATAGATAAGTAATATGTAAGGGTAAGTTACTAGGTACTTACATCGAAGTGATATTCACAAAAATGCAAACGAGTTCGAGACAGTAACATTGGATCCCTTCTCGCAAGTTTTGTGCAACTTTCTCTCCAGTTTGCACTTGAATCTACAACTTGAAACTACAAAATAGTATTCTTGCATTATGGAACAGCACACCAATGATGAGGATATTATCACAGACTACTAAGAGATACTACGTATGATATTATCTCATTTTAAAATCAAAATTAAACTCTACTTGTAGCAAAACACTACATAAATTGACACCAGCGTTGCCAGTATGATTTCCCAAAAAGGTACGGTTGGCTTTCTGAAAAGGTACGGTTTTTAACTTCAAGGTACGGTTGGGTCAGGATACTTCTGCAAGAACTAGATCAGTTTTTTTTCTTCTTCGAGTTGACTGTCTGTGATCATAAGTTCGAAAACAAGCGATATGAAATCGAATATTCACAGGGACATGGTGAAGCAAAATTATTACCGATTGCCAATATTGAACAAATTCATTTGTAAATCAATTTATAGAATGAACTCGAAGAAAAAAAAAACTGATCTAGTACTTGCAGAAGAATTCCGACCAGTACGGTTGCTCTCACTCACTGATAACTACACTACTATACTACTAACTCATATTCTACAGAAAAAAAGCGGTGTTTCTCAAAAAAAAACTTGAGAGGTGTCAAGGAACACCCGGATGGAACGAAGTTACTGTATACACTCAACAAAAATAATCGTCGCGACTCCACTCCACTTCACTCCGCTCCGCTCCACTCCACTCCACTCTTTGAGCTCTAGCACCCTTTCGCAAAGCGCGATAAGGAACTTCGTTCCAAAAAAAAATGATATTTAATGTTTAAGGAACTAAGAAAATTCCATTTATGTAATTTGTGCCCATATTTTAGTATCAAATGTGTCAGAAAGTTGAAAAAGTACGAGTCTCATTATTTTCTGTTAGTTTTATTAGTTGTTTTTTACCTTTGTAGCAAAAATAAATCACAATTATAGAAAAGGTACGAAAAAGGTACGGTCTAGCCAAGGTACGGTTGTAGTACGATTGTTGTATGACGAATAGTACGGAAAACCGTACTTTTTGGTACGATCTGGCAACGCTGATTGACACTATTGACAGCCTGACAGCTGAACAGCTGTCACAGAGTACCAACTTTACACACGCACTCACAAAGTTTACTACGATACTGACGTCATCAAAATGGCGTGATGCGTTTGCCTCAACTTACGCGGGAAATTTGAAAATCATAATTTTAAATGTATTTTTATGGCACTTACGGGTTAAAGAAAAATTTTGTAATTTTTTTGGTAGTTTATTATGACCTAAATATTCGATTGAGACACTTTTTGAAAAAGGGTAAAATACCCTATTATACGAGCAAGGTATTCTATGGTACGAGTCTTTATGGCGATGAAATATAAATATTTGACGGCACGTTTGGCAATGGGAAAGGCCGATCAAAGCTAATTGTAGATGGTGCGACCATAGCTAAGTCCTAATCCGACCAATGAGGTAGTACTATTTTGAAGTACCTATAACATTTTGAACCAATGACGATGCCTGGAACATGCTATACTAGCGCCATTCG
Source organism: Agrotis segetum (assembly GCA_036375495.1). NCBI lineage: Eukaryota > Metazoa > Arthropoda > Insecta > Lepidoptera > Noctuidae > Agrotis > Agrotis segetum. Next base: position 28,428 of record JAQSVV010000199.1, read on the forward strand.
TTTCCCAGTTACCATCCCCATTGGACTGCTGCGCTGTGTATCGCGGGTTCGATCCCCGCACGGAACAAATAATAATATAATAATAATAACTAGCAGTGGTCCTACCGCTCCGGCGAGAAAACATCTCATCATCATCATCATCATCAGCCTATAATGTTCCCACTGCTGGGACGCAGGCCTCCTCTCTGTGAGAGCCTGAGAGGGAGTGGGCCATAATCCACCACGCGGGCACAGTGCAGATTGATGGATGTCACATGTCTACGAATTTTTGGTTCTAGGACATGCCGGTTTCCTCACGATGTTTTCCTTCGCCGTTTTGAGAGTAGTGGTGATGAAATAAATTACACAAAGTAATACCTGGCGGGGTTCGAACCCTCGACCTACAACTCGCAAGTCAGGATGACCGATATCGCGATACCACTGGGCCACCACTGCTCCCTCTAAGGGTGCGTCCACATCTGGCGAATATGCCGCGAATGTGCAACTCGCGAGCCGTTTGCGACCTGCTCGCGAGCCGCGCGCATGCATTCTCGGCAATGAGAATGAGAATTTAGTATGCCAAAAGGCGGGCGAGAAGCGCGCGCGCGGCACGCGATCTGCACGCGTGCAGCTTGCAAACGGCGCGCGAGCTGCGCATTTGCGGCGCATTCGCCAGATGTGGACGCACCCTAAGAAAACGTCTTACTTTCTTCGATTTCCTATCTCAAAAAACGCACAAGGCCTGGCGCCCACTATCGGCATCGGCACTGCTGCTGAGGATTTAAGGTTTTTAGGCAATTCAAACCAGTAGTTCCTGAGATTAGCGCGTTTTTGACAGTTGACAAAGCTGAATGTACTCTGAGGGAAAGCTGTCGGCACTTCTACTATTCGCCGCCATGAGCGCTGCCATCGATTCATCGAATAGACAACCCCCACCTAGTACTTCGCACCCAGCGCATAGCCCGGCTACAAAACTATCGAAACTACACACTCGCTTCCCGCTGATCGCCAACTCTTTTGTAGTTTCTAGTTCTACTCGTTTCTCGTTCATCGTCGGCGTCGGCGGTTACGGTGATTAACATTAGCCGGACTGTTTTAAACATTCACGGTGACCCTGGAACTCAAAGGCTTGCTTTTCCTTCCCTACACATCCTTAAAAAAAACGTGGCATACCGAAGGGTATGCCACGTGAAAATGATCGAACGATCGCGCAACCAGAGATTTACAGCTTGGCCAGAACGGATTGAAACGGAACTAATCTTTCTTTTTTTTAAATCGTTTTAAAATCTGTGATATTTGATGTAAACAAAGACCGCAGGTTTATTAGATTTATTATTGTGCCATAAAACTAACGTAATAAGTGAAAAAAAATGAAATAAACTTATTCAAAGTGCTGGTAGCGCGAAGACAGTGGCGACTTCCGGTTTTCTACATTTTTATGTCAAGCTGTACCTATCATCAATCACCATTGCTATAGCAGAATGTGTCCTCATAAATATTTATGTATAAATTCTTTTTGTTTTTAATATAAACAAATAATAAAGAATACTTTCAAAATAAATAACTAAATAAATAAAATAATGGCAACACTAGCAGATGTGCGTGCTATACTCTGTGGCGTGCTCCTCGTGCTCGTGCTGGACGAGCGAGTAGTGTTACCAAGTTATGAGTTTTTCCCTCAGATTTGGGGGTTAAATAAGTGGGTTGTGATTTTTCAGGGGATATTTTTATTCTTCAGGATAATTTTAGGGGATTTCAGACACATCCATTTCGATTAATCGAGGCAATTTTGTTAAAGCATGAGCTCTGACACATTTTAAACTAGACAAAACGAAATGGGAGGTTTTCTTTTTGGAGTTAAAAAAAAAAGTAGTTTCCAAGAACTCGATAGATGGCGTTGAACTGACGGTGTTACTCTAGGTAAAAGATGTATGCTTTCATTTTTGCACAAATCCACGAGGCACAGACTTCACTTTTTTTTCTCTTGGGATATTTTCTTTTTGGCGTGGAAAACTCATTAATTAAAAAGTCTGGTAAATTAATATTTTTTTCTTTTTCCTTGTTGTTATTTATTTTCAAAATGCCATTTGTGTGATGTGATGTGACCACAGATGTGACTGACAATGACATGACATGTAGGTACTTTTTGTTTTACGATCTCAAAATTCCATACAAATGAAAAAAACAAAAAATGACGTGACGTTCCGTTCATTGCAGTAACTTATAAAGTTCAGCGCCATCTATCCATTGACAGGGAAAACATAAAAGAAAATCCCTCATTGTTGCCCATGGACGTCCAGTTTTATTAAATAAAAAAAAAAAGTATTTTTAACATTTACCTATTTTCTTTTATATTCATGTCTTTTCCATTGCTTGTAGTTTATTTTCAAAGTAATGGGGATGGCAACTCAAAGCTAATCGTAGATGGCGCTGCGATAGTTGGTCCCCACGTCTACCTTGTACAAAAAAACAAACAAGATTATTTGTTATAAAAATTGAGTATAAATACAAAACAAATATGGAAAATTATTCGTCCATGCAAGTACTTATACTAAAAGAAGAATTAAGGTGATGGGTCAATAAAAATACGCTTTTTATTTTTTACTTTTCTTCGTACGTATATGGACTACAGATCTTAAAACTTGGAATATAGTAATTGACTATATGATATAAATTCTCACAAAGTTGAAAACACGATTCATTGAAATTTTCTCGATACAAAAAAAATGCAAAGTTAGGTCTATATTTTTTCTTTTTTGGACTTTATGGCATAACTACTATGAGTTATGGAAAAGATGTTACTTTAAATTGTAGAGAATACCACTATCTAAATTCTGTAAAGACAGTTTTTCAATTAATAACAATTTTAATTCATAAAAAGACGTCAATATGTTTGGGCACATACGCCGTTTTATTCTGAGCACACATTCACTATCGTCCTCTCATCTTTTGCCTTTTACAAGTAGTGTCATCACTTTCGTTCCTTGACGAATCAGTCAGCTAGCGTGGCTCTTACAGGCTAGACCTGTGACACTTTTTTCAGATCGCGGCTGTCAGATTTTCGTAATAATAAAATTGGTAATGGATAAAAAGATCGAGAAAATACAAACGAATGATACGTAGGCTTATAGATTATTCAAAACTATGTTTCGATGTGTTCAATGGGACGTGATTGTAAACGGACATGACTGTAAATAAGTCACGTAAACTTTCTTTTTTCAATAACAAATTATTTTCATTAATAAATCAAGAATAAAATAAACCAAACTTACTGAAAATCATCGCAGGAAATTCCTGACGACCCTTACAGAGCAAATAAGGGAAATATTAGAATACGTATGATTCTATACATTACGAATTGTTCCTATCAATATAATAAATTACTCACAGTGATATTATATCAATGCTATCGTGATGTCGTACTATTGTTGTCGGATGGTTCCTCTGTGTCCATCCTCCTCCCATCTAATCTTTATGCATCTAAATACCATTTCACATAAACTAATGATAAATTCACTGATTTGCAGTCAACATTTTTAGATAATATGTAATTGAAAACAACTTTTAATCGTATCAAACTGCGATATAGGATAAGAAGCACTTCACTTTTATTATTATTTATTTAGTTTCGTCACAGATTTTAACAATTTCGAAGAAACAGGAATAAAATAAATTAAATGAAAACTGCTGTTGTCATTTTGAATACTTCAAAATTACTTGTCAACTACAAATAAGGCATAGAACCCACCACCCTGAGGCGCAATGTTGAACCGACCATTTGGGCGTTTAAAACCGGTTTTTTGAACCAATTCCAAATGGTCCACATTGCATGATTTAAATATCGCCCATAGTATAATGCTGCGACTATGATGAAAAATCGGTGGTCATTGCTGTCTCACCGCGTGTTCGGTACAAGTTGCTTCTCGCTCTATTGATTGCTTTGGAGTATAAAAGATCAGTACTGGGCTCATGCTTTTGGAGTCGATAGATAATATCTCTAAAGGTTTCATTTATCAGAAAAGTGATATTAAAACCTTGTCCCAAAAAAATACTGTGGATAAGATATTATAGAATGAAGATTTATTTATAAAGAGGTTCTGACATTAAACTGTTCTACTATACCTGTACCTCATATGAGTAAAAAACTACTAAATCCACGCCGCTGCTCGACTAATGTCCATTTTACGCGGCGCTTGCGTCTGTCATTACATCGAAATGCATCAAAAATTAATACAAACACCAGATGGTGGAGGACAGGGCGTCAAGCATCCTTAGCTTTCCACTCTCGAACATATAAAGATATCACGCAACCAGCTTTGTGAACGCACGATAGTAAAAGGAGCGTGTGTTTGGGGCTTTATTTAGCGTGTTAAAATAATCGAATGAGTCCTCCTACCCAGAGCAGGGCGGGAGGGACTGTCAGACTCGGAATACTTACTAAAATCTACGATTTATTTCAATAGCCTTTTACGTTCTGGGGTCACGGTATTGTATTCGTTTGTCCGCGACCCAGGTAGACCCTCTAAGGGGGAGCCCCGTTATTGTGCTGTCACATTTTCCGGCGCGCGTGAAACACAACGCACACGCCCATACCCGTGCGCGCGTGTGTTTGGGGCTTAACGATAATTGGGTATTGTCACTTTCGTAAGGTATGCCAATTATCATTAATTTTCTACCAAAATAGTAGTTTTGTTCGTAATCTCGGGACATCAAAATGTTATAAAATAAATTTAAGACTGTGAATGATAAAAATATTCACAAAATATTAATCCACATCAATAAAGATTTCTATCATTTTGTTGTGGTAAATGTTTCGACATCCTTATATTAAAATATTTCTACTAGAGTAATACATGTATTTTGCGTAAAGGGAACACTTTATGAAATGTCGAAGTTGACGAAATGAAATACATAAAACTTTGGATTGCGTTAATTTTGCGATACCGGCGCCTGCTGGTGGCGGTGCGTGGCAACTTTTCCGACTCATCAAACGATGCTTTCGCTTTGCCGTACGCCCTTAAGACGCCGCGGTGCATCTACAAGAGGAAAAAAGTGATTTAATTGAGTGGTTATACATTTGATTTTACCGTAATAAATCCACAACAATTACTTGTAGTTGAGGTTTCAATTTTTGAGTTTAGGTATGTTTTACCTGTCCTCTCCTTTATCAAGAATATAATGCTGCTTCTGACTTTCTATTTCGATAAAATATCATAATGTTTTAAGTCAGTAATTTTAACCTTTTTTTCTATTTAGATTCGAGAAATATCACAATACATTTAATTTCTTAACACCACAACTATTACAAAACTCGTTCCAGGTGATAATTCTTCGATTTTTGAGCGATGCAATACTGGTACTTAACCTCCAAAAGAAAAGTAGATATTATTTTGAAAAGTTTATTTGATTGTTTAGTTATGGTATAATCATAGAATTTCATTAATTAACTCAACTAACGGCCTGTCTCGGCTTCGCAAGGCTGGATATTTGTTTATTATTATAGCTTTTTCTTAGTATTAATACAATTTTTGTTCTCACAGCATTCACAGCAGCTACCTACCCATTATTTCTTGATAGTGTGAATTGTTGGAAATTTGTATGTTCCATCATTTTTACAGCTTATTCCACAACATCTAGTCATTTTACATCAATAAGTCGTTTTTTTTTCTGAAAATTCCTTTGATTTGACAGTTCTTTGGGGACCAAACTGTCATTTTTCACTTTGACACTTGCCTTCCCCGAGATTTTTGACATGAATTTCGGGATGAATGTTTCTGAGTGTTGGTAACATACATTGACTACATTGTCCGTCAGAGAGGGGTGAGGGGCGACGAGCGAGCGGAAGCAAGCGGAAGTGCGCTACCGCATGTAGCGATGGGTCGTTGACGGTTTTTCCGTCAACGAAACGTTAAGGGGGATGCTCCAACCAGCCCGCGAAATTCAAATTTTTTTACGTTTTTTGCAATTTGCAGGCCAGTGACATGTTGTAACTTTATAAATATTTGTGTTGCGCAAATAACAAGTATAATTTTAAATATAAAAAATATCAAAAAAACTCGCTCCATCAGCTCTCACATAGAAAAGGTGCATCATGTTAAAATCTCCGAAATCTAACTACGATGCACCTTTTCTATGTGAGAGCTGATGGAGCGAATTTTTTGACAATTTTTATATTTAGAATTATACTTGTTATTTGCGCAACACAAATATTTATAAAGTTACAACATGTCACTGGCCTGCAAATTGCAAAAAACGTAAAAAAATTTGAATTTCGCGGGCTACCTCGAAGCAATCACCTTAACGTTGATTCACGTTTGTCAACTAGTTAATCAACTAGTTAAATTCGTCAACGAGTTGAATGAGATAACGTGTTCATCTCGTTGACGAATTTAACTGTCAACTTGCAACGTAAACCGTTGATTCATTAAACGGTTTATAATCAACGATTGCGCGTTTAATAGAAATAATTTAATTCAAATTTTGTATTAATATAATAGAAACATCTTAAATTGTGTGAAATAAAATTATGATTATTACATTTTTCACAGAGGGCTCCACCAATATTTATGTACTATTCTTAAAATAAATAATTCGAAAATCAACTCATTCAACCGCTCGCAATCTATAACTTTAAAAATATCGAACCATAAAACTCAACGTCGAAGGTAACGTTTGCGTTCTCGTTAATTCAACTCGTTGAATTAACGAGAAGGAACGAACGAACGAGTTCAACTCATAAACGTCGTTGATCAATGGGGATGGCAACTCAAAGCTAATCGTAGATGGCGCTGCGATAGTTGGTCCCCACGTCTACCTTGTACAAAAAAACAAACAAGATTATTTGTTATGAAAATTGAGTATAAATACAAAACAAATATGGAAAATTATTCGTCCATGCAAGTACTATATACTAAAAGAAGAATTAAGACGCCGCGGCGCATCTACAAGAGGAAAAAAGTGATTTAATTGAGTGGTTATACATTTGATTTTACCGTAATAAATCCACAATTACTTGTAGTTGAGGTTTAAATTTTTGAGTTTAGGTATGTTTTACCTGTCCTCTCCTTTATCAAGAATATAATGCTGGTTTTGACTTTCTATTTTGATAAAATATCATAATGTTTTAAGTCAGTAATTTTAACCTATTTTTCTATTTAGATTCGAGAAATATCACAATATATTTAATTTCTTAACACCACAACTATTACAAAACTCGTTCCAGGTGATAATTCTTCGATTTTCGAGCGATGCAATACTGGTACATAACCTCCAAAAGAAAAGTAGATATTATTTTGAAAAGTGTATTCCATCATTTTTACAGCTTATTAAACAACATCTAGTCATTTTACATCAATAAATGGTTTTTTTTCTGAAAATTCCTTTGATTTTATAGTTCTTTGGGGACCAAACTGTCATTTTCACTTTGACACTTGCCTTCCCCATTCAACTAGTTGAACACTCGTTCGTTCGTTCGTTCTCGTTGAATTAACGAGAACGAACGAACGAACGAGTTCAACTCATAAACGTCGTTGACGAATTCAACTAGTTGATTCATATTCAGTTAACGTTAATACGTTGACATGAGATCAACGGTTGATTCAACTAGTTCGTTGATTCAACGCTCATCCCTAACCGCATGGTTTCCGCAACGAACGAACGAAGCAGCGAGACTCCAGCGCAACATTTTTATTTCTCCGCCATTCTCAAACTCAAAGTTTATAAGATTATGACCTATTGAGGCAACAGGATTCATAATACTAATTACTAGGAGCCTGTAATCAAAGAATACAGCCACAGACTACTTACGAGATACTACGTATGTAGCTGCCAATAAAAGCAAAATGACCTGCTACCTATTGCTGCATGCTGATGCCGCTCACTGCTTCGGCAGCCTCGGGGTACGTCAGGAACCAGAGGCCTCACTGTTTGATACATATGTGAGTATTTTTCATAACCTTTTCTCGATCCTTGTTCTCGCATTGTGTGAAATTTTCGACTTGCTGCTTTTGTGTTGGGGTTTTTGAATTAGCTAACTAAATGGTGTTGGGTTGAATATGCACGTGGAGCGATTTAATGAGGCTTTTCAATCTACGAAATACGAGCACGTGTCCACGCTTTAAGCACACATTTTGCCCATTACTTCTTTTAAAGCCCTATAAAACGACTGGCTCGAGTGCATCCCGCCCTATATTCTAGAATTCAGCACACGAGGTGTTTAAAACTTATAGGTACTTTACCTGTTTACCACGTGGACATGTAAACCTAGATAGGTACCGTTATTTCAACACCATAGTCCATGTGCCGACTATTCCAGCGTCCCTCCGTGGAGTGTCATCGGTCTCGGCGCTGCGCCCGCCCGGTCCTGTTACCACGTGCGCTAGCTGTGCTCGGAGCGACTTCCTGACCTTCGTGTCGTGCAGCACCAGCGCGAGCGACTGGAACTAACCTCGGCTCTCCAAAAAGGTTTGAGTGCACATTTTATTGTCAGGGTTGGGAAGAAACGGAAAGTTCGTTTTTTTTTTTGCATTTCGAATAGTATAGGTATTAAATTTTTTTTGTTTTTTTTTTGTTTATGGCACTATTTCAAATATCTTATTACGACCTCTCAAACTAAAGGTCCTAATTTGTGACTAAAACAGTAATAATGTTTCATTTTAGTCTAGATCTTTTCAAATTCCCAGTTAGTAATTAATTATTGGCAAAAAGGATCAATGGAAAATAAACATCTACCTACTGTGACACCACAAAATCTTTTAGATGTCTGTTGAACACTTGCCTAAAAAAAATGTCAGATTATGACGGTGAAATAAGGTCCGTTTTGTAGTCACACTTGTTTTTTGACAATAAATAAAGTGTTAAACAGATGCATTTGTAGTAAGGCTGTTGAAGTTTAAATGTGGATAATTTAACAGCAGATAATATTTAATGTATGTACACAATATTATTGTGAGGTTGTCGGACTGTCTCATAAGGTCACCATAACCCTAGAAGGTAAATGCCTATTGACGGATCACTGTGAATTTTAGTCAGTACAAGTCTGACAGTCCCTTCCGTCCTGCTTTGGGTGGGAGGACTCATTTGATGATTTTACATTTTGATTAAAAGTTTTTGTGGTACCACAGCAATATGTTAGTTAAAGGGAATGCGGATGGCAATTGGGGAACTAATGGCGCTAGTATAGCTAGTTCCAAGCATCGTCATTGGTTCAAATCTTATAGGTACTTCAAAATAGTACTACCTCATTGGTCGGATTAGGACTAAGCTATGGCGGTGCCATCTACAATTAGCTTTGACCGGCCTTCCCCATTGGACGTCAATGAATGGAGCCATGGGGCTAGGGCATGTATCTGGGTATACCCGGTTCTGCAAGCGATGGAATGGTTCTGATAAGATAATTATAATTTTGCAAAACTGCCATAGGATGAAATGAAGGGCCCGTTGTAATCTTTCATTATGCCTAGCTAATGCCCACAATACTGTTGGGAGTGTTATTACTATAAGAAAATAATGATAATAATTTTAATTGGAATGTGGGGTATTACCATTCATGTTCCTTTTTTAATTAGCCGCCAAAGAATAAAGTGTAGGGTAGGGTGTTATATATAAATATTTGGTTGACAGAGCTTCGCTCGGTTTTTAAAGTGTCTATATCTTGGGAACCGAGCTTTTCTCTAACCTGGGACCTTGATAAATCGATTCCTTGAGCCGAAAAACCCCTAATCTGTAACTTTCATGAAAATCCTTGGAGCCGTTGTAGGTTGTGTGGGTGTCACAAATAAGTAGTCTTACTCACAGTGGAAAGAAGAGAAGAGTTTATTTCCACACGAATCACACACACAAAAGAGTTCACAGACAGAAGGATAAAGTCAGACAGATAGGATAGAAGAGAAGCACAGAATAAGCGTAGGTGAAGCGATAGCGGTTAAGCACATAGACATATAAAAGCGCGGCGGAAAGCTAGGTGGCTTATAGCAGATAAGTAATAGCTAGCTCGCACGACAAGAGTTGTGGGCTCACTGCTCCACCGGCGCGGGACAGCGGGCTGCGCGAGCGGCGAGAGTGAGCGAGACGGACGGCCGTCCGTCGCGCGCCAGGCACGCACGCAGTGCGTGGCTCGCTGGGGTCTCGACGCCGCAGCCAGAACAAAAGACTACGTCACAAGCTCGTCGCTCACTGTTAATGAGTTAACTAATATGACAAAGTTTGTCCGTGTCTGTTGGTTTGTACATATTAGTTAAATTTGTACATATTAAATATTATGAGATGATTATAACTTATTGTAAGTATGTTTAATGTTAGTATTGATTTTATATAATACTATTGTTTGTTTATTTAGTTTATAATTATATAATATTAACTTAGGTTAGTTTTATATTATAATTAGGCTAAGTTACATTATGTACATAATAATTATAATATGTAGTAGGTCACTACACCGTTTCTGAGATCCTGATTATTATATATAAATATACAAGAATTGCTCGTTTAAAGATATTAGATATAACAACCTTTCATTTGGTGTAGATCACAATACTTTTGGAGTATTTAGTTCTATAAGAAAATGGTGACTAAATTATTAAAATGATAATCTTATGCACCAATATAATTATCAAAGTTAAGTTTGGTTTTGACTTAGCTGCAAAGAATAAGTTTTAAAAAATTCAATAAGTTTTGATATGGCATAAAGGCATTTGTGTAGAAGTCTACATAGACATTTGAGGGGCCTGTTGGTCTAGTGGTTAGTGACCCTGACCGCTATGCCGTGGGTTCGATTCCCACCACCCAGGACAAATTTTTGTGTGATGAGCATGTTTATTTGTTCTGTGTCTGGGTGTAATTTATCTGTAATATTTATGTATTTAGAAATATATGTATAAATATGTTTATCAGTTGTTAGTACCCATAACACAAGTGTAGCGACCAAAACCGCTACCACTTATGAGCGGTGAGACCATGGCAAGACATCACGCCACCAATACGTCATATGAGGTGATTAGGCGGAGCTAAACTAATAGACCACACCTCCGGGACTTCATCCTTTGTCCGAGCGGCGCACGCGCAACATGGCCGCCGGTGATCTATTGTATTAGGTTGACGCCCCCTCATTAGGAGTTCAAAAGGACTATGGGCAAATTCGGATGGTATACCTGTGCAAAGTGGTGTGATCCATAATTATTATTAAATATTTTATTGTATAAATACCGTGCTAATTAAACTCAATATTCATTCCGTTCACCTACTTCAACCCGTGTTTTATTGCTGGAACTACCCCTATTAAGAAGTGTGCACCTATTCACTTCACTGGTGACCCCGTATTAGTAAAAGAACACCTGGAAAATGCCGCCAATGAACAAGGAAGACGTCCAACTTGGGGAAACAAACCGCGTCGGAGTGAGGACACCAGCTTTCAACCCCAATGACCCTGAGTTATGGTTCGCTCAACTGGAGGGCCAGTTCATCCTGTCCAACATAACCGCGGATGCGACAAAATTTTACTACGTCCTGGCACAACTGGAACCTCAGCACGCAGCAGCGATCCGTGACCTGGTTGTGAACCCACCAAGCACGAACAAGTACGAGACGTTGAAGACCGAACTGATACGTCGACTATCAGCATCTCAAGAAAAAAAAATAAAACAGCTGCTTATGCACGAAGAAATAGGAGACCGAAAACCAACTCAATTTCTTCGGCACCTGCAACACCTGGCTGGAGAAAATGTTCCCAAGGAATTCATTCGAACAATCTGGGCTAGTCGCCTACCTACCCATTTGCAAACATGCATCGCTGCTCAACAGACGAAGATGAGCCTAGAAGACCTGGCCGAACTGGCAGACCGTGTCAACGATGTTGTTCCAGCGACCATGGCACTAACCAGCCCAGCACCCAGTCAAGTAGCCAGTACGTCAAAATCGGTTGCAGCAGCAGATAGTGCCATCGAACAATTAACACGCACGGTGGCGGAGCTAAGCCGAAGACTGGAAAGTATGAGCACTGAACTGCACAAACGCTCTCGTTCACGTTCCAGAGGCAGAGGTGACTATAACAGAAGGTCACGTTCAAGTTCACGCCCCAAAGATCACCCCTACTGCTGGTACCACTACCGTTTTGGTGAACGAGCGCGTAAATGCACCCAGCCCTGCTCACACAAGAAGGCGGAAAACATTCCAGGCAGCCATTAGTGGCGGCACAGGACTGCCTGACCGTTACAAGCCGCCTGTTCGTCACGGATCGAAAAACCAAGGTGCAGTACCTTATCGATACGGGTTCAGACCTGTGCGTTTTTCCACGAGCCGCCGTTCAGGACCATCGCAGACAACTCGGTCTACCACAACATACTTAGAGAGTATCCGGATATCACTCGACCAGCGGGACAAACCACTACCGTCAAACACTCAACCGTCCATCACATTCGCACAACTCCTGGACCTCCGGTATACAGTCGCCCGCGTCGACTGGATTCTGAACGCTTGAAAGTAGCAAAACAGGAGTTTGAAGAAATGTTGCAGAATGGCACAGCACGATTGTCCGACAGTCCGTGGTCCTCACCACTACACTTAGCACGCAAGAAAAACGACGGATGGCGTCCGTGCGGGGACTACAGAGCCTTAAACGCCCGAACAATCCCAGACAGATACCCCGTCAGGCACATACAGGATTTCACGCATCAGCTTACAGGAAGTACAGTTTTCTCAACAATTGATCTGATAAAGGCTTACAACCAGATCCCAGTGTTTAAAGAAGACATACCCAAAACAGCAATAACGACACCCTTCGGGTTATATGAATTCCCGTTCATGAGTTTTGGCCTTCGGAACGCATCCCAGACGTTCCAGCGATTTATGGACGAGGTTCTTCGCGGACTGGACTTCAGTTTTGGATATGCTGATGACATCCTGGTGTTCAGCCCCGACAGCACTACTCATCAACAGCACTTAAAAACCTTGTTCCAAAGGCTCACTGAATATGGCATCTTGATCAACACCAACAAGTGCACATTTGGTCAAACTGAGGCCAATTTCCTCGGTTTCAAAGTTTCGGCGGCAGGCATTCAACCTTTGGACACAAAGATACAAGCAGTCAAAGACTATCCACCACCAACAACAGTGAAAGAACTCAGACGCTTCCTCGGAATGTTAAACTTTTACCGCCGCTTGATTCCGAAGGCAGCTACTATATCCAAGCACCTTTGAACGAATTGCTCACTGGTCCTAAAACGAAGGGATCACAAGTAATCAAAATGACACCAGCGCAACTAGAAAGCTTCAAATGCTGCAAAAACAGCCTATCACAAGCTACACTCCTGGTACATCCTGACCCCCAAGCGGAGCTAAGCATATTCACCGACGCATCAGACTCAGCAATCGGAGCAGTCATTCAACAGCGACAGAACGACGAATGGAAGCCATTAGCTTTTTTCTCCAAGAAGCTGAGTCCGAGTCAGATAAAATACAGTCCTTACGATCGCGAGCTGCTAGCCATCTATGAGGCCATAAAATACTTCCGTTTTATGGTTGAAGCAAGAACTTTCTCAGTCGTAACGGACCACAAACCTCTGACCTATGCCTTCAACGGAAGACGTGAGAACTGTCCTCCTCGACAATATCGTTACTTGGATTTCATCAGCCAATTCACGACGGACATTCGATACATCACTGGCACAGAGAATGTGGTTGCTGATGCCCTGTCAAGGATTAATGAAATCGGCATGGCAATGGATTACCGAGCACTCGCCATCGAACAGAGTACAGACGGAGAGCTGCAGGACTTACTGAAGAATGGCTCCACATTGCAATTAGAGAAAAGGAAACCTGCAGACTCAAGCTTCAGCATATATTGCGACGTCTCCACTGGATATACACGGCCGTATTTAACTCCTTCGTTTCGCAAGCAAGTGTTCCACGCATTACACAATTTAAGCCATCCAGGAGCAAAGGCCACCGTCAAACTGGTCTCTCAAAGATTTATTTGGCCAGGCATCAGACGCGATTGTCGAAAGTGGGCTAAAGAATGTCAACAATGCCAGCGTTCCAAGGTCACAAGACACACATCAGCACCACTAGAAGCCTTCAGACCACCAACCGCCAGATTCAATCACATACATCTGGACTTGATTGGACCACTACCGCTGTGCTCTGGTCAGAAATACTGCCTCACGATAGTCGACCGCTTTACACGTTGGCCTGAGGCATACCCTCTACCAGACATGACTGCTGAAACGTGTGTCACTGCCCTAATCAATGGATGGATATCACGCTTTGGTTGTCCAGAACATATTACTACCGATCGTGGCGGGCAATTTTTATCACATACCTTCAAAGAACTGGCCGCGACAGTTGGCGCAATACACCATACAACTACGTCATACCATCCAGCAGCAAATGGACTTGTAGAGAGGCTACACAGACAGCTTAAAGCCTCCATCAGCTGCCACAGCTCAACAAATTGGGTTGAAGCACTACCTTGGGTCCTGCTAGGTATACGAAGTGCCTGGAAAGAAGATCTTGGAACATCAGTGGCAGAACTAGTTTATGGCGAACCACTTCGTTTACCAGGACAGTTCTTCACTCCTCGACTCGAGGAAGAAGCAGACATGACAACCGTAGCAAGCCGAATCCGTGCCCAAATCAGCAAGCTAGCACCACAACCAGCATCTTGGCACGGAAGTTCCAGAAGGTTCTACATTCCAAAAGACCTAAACACTACGACACATGTCTTCATCCGGCAAGGTCCTGCAAGAAGACCGCTTCAAGCACCATACATAGGCCCATTTAAGGTACTCCGACGAAGCCAGAAGACTTTCGACGTTGACATCCAAGGAAAGACACAACGAATCACAATTGACCGCCTAAAACCTGCCTTCGTCGCGGAAGAAAATCCAGACACGACAACGCAACTCGAAAAGCCCGACACTCAAACAATAAAAAAAACAAGAAGTGGCCGCACAGTCAAGTTTCCAAATTACTATCGCCCGTAGCCACGGTCTCAGCGGGGGAGTGGTGTAGCGACCAAAACCGCTACCACTTATGAGCGGTGAGACCATGGCAAGACATCACGCCACCAATACGTCATATGAGGTGATTAGGCGGAGCTAAACTAATAGACCACACCTCCGGGACTTCATCCTTTGTCCGAGCGGCGCACGCGCAACATGGCCGCCGGTGATCTATTGTATTAGGTTGACGCCCCCTCATTAGGAGTTCAAAAGGACTATGGGCAAATTCGGATGGTATACCTGTGCAAAGTGGTGTGATCCATAATTATTATTAAATATTTTATTGTATAAATACCGTGCTAATTAAACTCAATATTCATTCCGTTCACCTACTTCAACCCGTGTTTTATTGCTGGAACTACCCCTATTAAGAAGTGTGCACCTATTCACTTCACAAGCTCTGCTTAGCTTGGGATTTATTATTTTACCGTATGCCACACTTAATGACATAAAGCATTCGTTGCTTCAAACATTCATATTTCTCACGCAGGTGTCAGAGACATGCTGAGCTGGAGTTTGAAACAGAGATGTTCTAGTTCTAAAAGGGGAGAAGAAAGGACATAGCATCATAGATCTGTTTACCATCTACAGCTCTTACAATTTGAAGGTATGTAGTATTATTTGAGTGCATAGCCAGATAGGGACTTAAGGCCGAGACTCCACCAAAGCTGTGCAAGTCGAGACGTGTTTTGAACAACCAATAGAATGCGTTGCGGAGTGGAGCTGTGTCAATAACGCAATTCTATTGGTTGTTCAAAACACGTCTCCCGCACAGCTTGATACAGCTTTGGTGGAGTCTCGGCCTTACTCATGGCGTAATGCGACGAATTGCATCGATTGACGATATCTGTCAGATAATTATCACACAAGCGTCCTGCCCAAGAAAATGTATGGACGATCTCTAGCGTTTGCTCATGGAGTCGCTCGGATTGACGATATCGCTCACAGATCTCGATATAAAATTGCAGGTACGTCCTAATGACAATGCACATGATTCTGTGTTCGAAATTCGATTGCGCAACTAGTTGTCTCGTGCGAAGTCTGTTGTCTTTGGTATGCATCGCCTTTATGTCGTAGTAGGAAGGTGGATTTATGAAGTGCACGGTCGTATTGCATTGCATCACTCAATTAGTAAATAGATGCGACTTAAAACGGCAATCGACTCGATATCGCATTAATCGCGCCATGAGTAAAGTTCCTTAGGTTCAATTTATACTAGCGCAGAGTCGAAGCGCATGGAAGCGTCTTTCCAAAACTGAACATAACAATTTCAACCTTAACTCCTCAGCGTAACGCACATATTACTTCTGAGATTTTAAATAGTCGCGCGCGTTCTTCGGAATTCGCGCGTCTGCGCGTGAACAACGCTGATCGTGAATCGTGCGGCCTGTTTTAAAAAATTTGACGCTTCGATGCGCTTCGACTCTGCGCTAGTATAAATTGACCCTTAGGGTGCTTATACACGGCGCATGTAACCCGCGCAAGTGCCTCAACATACTCAAGCTACATGCGCCGTGTACACGCAGTCACGCACCCCGCAGGTAGCTTGATCAAGTAACTTGCGCATGTTACTCGCGCCTTTACTTGCGCGAGTTACATGCGCCGTGTATAAGCACACTTAGTGAAAAGCCTAAAAAAATTTCATGAGACAAAGATATACTTGCATTGTTTGACCACATATTTTTATTATTATTACTTATTTAAAATTTATTTATTATTTTAACTATCTAGGCATAGGCAAGCAATTTTAAATTCAACGAATTAGTTGATTAATGCGTAAATTAATACATTAAAAAAAAAAGTTTCCCTTATTTTAAAAACAACTGATGAACAAGTCCAATTCGTGCTTCCCAGATGGCTACTCCTCTAACATTGTTCGACGCATGTCGAGCTGTTGGTATCGTCAACCAACATCATCGCCCAGTGATACAAGAACCGAACAGATCCGATGATACCCGAGTTTAGCCGAACGTAGCCGACTACACACGACAGCAGCCGAAGGTACTCGAAAACGAAGAAATCTTGAAGTCTTGCGTTGAGTAGACCATCAGTATCCATGATATTGCATTATTCTTAGTTGCTTTAGGGTTTAGATATTTGCCTATATGTTAATGTGTAGTGAAAGGAGTATGCCACCTTAGCAGGGCCATACTCCTCACTTTATGTGACTGGGGGACCAAATTCAAATGATTTATTGCAATCCATAATGTACAATCGACAAAGTGGAATTATGACCCACTGTAAGCTTATTTTCCTACAGACATTCAAATATAATAAGGTCTACATTTGCGTAAACATACATATCCATGGTAACGACTTTGATCTTTGTCAATTTGACGGATTCAAATGATTTATTGTCAAAATGGGTCATGATTCCACTGTCGATTGTACATATTATACAGGTGGTAACGATAAAGTTAGAGAGAAACAATTATGGGCCCTGTCGGGCACAGCAAAGTTTGGATACAGTCCCCTTAGCACGAATTTTCACTCTTTTACTTTACAGTATTTACAGCTTTTCTTGTATGGAAAAATGGAACAGCGCCTCTAGTGTGCGAAGCAGGAACTAATTTTTTCTTATTGTCAATTTGAAATTGTCAAAGTTCCAGTTTACTTTACGCACTTTACGTCTCAAATACTGAAAATTCGTGCTAATGGTACAGGCTAGCAGGTTACATCGTAAGTAAATAAAAGAAGACTTCGAAGAAACAATCTGCATGTACGAAGTGAGGTGGTGTTGATTGACGTCACGTGTGACCTGCTACGCCAGCGTGGGTGTTGCTTGACGTCACCTGTGACCTGCTACGCCTGCCTGGGTGTTGATTGACGTCACGTGTGACCTGCTACGCCAGCGTGGGTGTTGCTTGACGTCACGTGTGACCTGCTACGTCAGCGTGGGTGTTGCTTGACGTCACGTGTGACCTGCTACGCCAGCGTGGGTGTTGCTTGACGTCACGTGTGACCTGCTACGCCAGCGTGGGTGTTGCTTGACGTCACGTGTGACCTGCTACGCCTTCCTGGGTTTGCTAGAGGAGGCTGACTTTTCTGTGGAATCCTTATGAATATTTACATTGTTGCTCCATATAATGTCATCGGAAAAAAACTAGAGTGGTCGTGGACGCTGTTAAAGCGTGTGTTTAATTTATAGGTGTGTGACTATGCAGTTGAATTTATTTACTCAAAATACCTCAGACCAAAGAAATAGGCAGATAGAGCGTTGTTGTTTTTTGCCAAAATATGCCGTCTCGTGTCTTTAACCGTCGTAAAAGTTGTTCTCAAAAACAAAGAAAACATTATGGAATGCAATTCGATTTGATTTTATATTAACTTTGGTGGAGACACGCGTGTTCTGAGCGTTCTATCTGCCTATTTCTTTGATCTGAGCAAAATACGTTTACGGCAGTTGTCGGAAATAAAAAAAAAATCACAAAGGATATTTTCTGAAATAAAAGTAGCTTAACTTACTCCTTATTACATCAGCTACCTGTCAATATGACTGGTGGCAGAGTATCATCGTGGTCTTCTACAGGGGGAGTGAGGTTCTATATCCGACTTCTAAGTCTACCTTGCGAAGGTGACTATCGTCCACTGGTTGGGAACTAGGGGAGCACTGAGCTAACGCACCTGTGCGGTGCGTAACCTGACTATGGCCGTACAATTGACAACGATGGCATTATCCCACCATGTGCGATTTGTAGGGCTTCTCTACACTGATGTTCCACAGGGAACATACAGATTTTATTCTGAAGATGGGGTGGGGTTTAGTCTCTACGGGGTCGCAGACCACCAAAACCATGTACAGGATGCCACGATGGACGGCTAATACTGGGACACCCTGTGCGCGGAGGTCGATCTCAACGTCCTCTGTTGAGATCTCTTTCGGGATCCTCTGATGACTACGCAGACTTTCTTTTCCTCAGGAAGAGAAAAAGTGTGGAAATGAATTTCCCTTCTATTCAGGAGTCTGACGAGGTCCATGATGTCTACTTTAACGGCCTGTGGTTTGAGGTATTGGATCTTCCGTTCCAAAAACCAATCGACATGTCCGTCCATTTGTACTTCTTATGCACTGGGGGGGGGGAGGCTTCTAGAGGGGCGACTTATGGTAACGGGGGCGATAGTCATAGGGCTCGGAAGCGACTGCCTGGACGTGAAGTCGCGGGCGAGAAGGGAGGCGAGGGGATAGATGGGGAGAGGGGAGCGGCCAGCGCCTTCTTGGCTTTAGTGGAGTGGGGCTTTTTGCCCAGCTTCCGTTTGCAATTTTGCTCGACGAGTTGGTAGTCTTTATCTGATGAGGACAGGTCGGTTCCGCTGGAGCACTCCGGCTCAGAGGGGTGGGAGGTGATGTCCATGGGGGACAACTCGGGGCTAATTCCGGTGAACGGGAGGAGTACCGAGTATAGTTAAGGGAGGGGGGAATCCGGTGAATCCGGTAGGGCTGTTGGAGAACCAGCATCTCCTGTCCGTACTTCTCTGCGAAGTACGGGTCGTTCAGAAGAACCCCAACATTTTTACATGATGAAATTCCTTTTTGGATGAGACACAAGGTGGGGGGGGAGGGAGACCTAGCTCCTAACTCGTGTGCGTCAGAATGGCTGGTTGCCTGTGGCGTTGGTCAATGAGAGTTGATTCGAAAATTGCTACATAATTGCTTATATTTGCTACATATAATAAATCATTGCTACATATGATATATACTTAGATATAAAATAATTTTTTTGACCAGCCATTCTGACGTCAGGATGGCTGGTCACCTCCTAGTTTAAAGTCAAGCGTGTAGTTTCCCGAAATGTATTGCGTCAATAATTGCTTCATATTTACTTCATTGATCTCATTTATTTGTATCTTTAAAAATATGCTAAATAAAGGATGTAGCAGTAATTTAAATTATCCCAAGGAAAAGTCCCTGACAAAATAATAAAAGCAAATAGTTGCAGTGCGTCTTCACTCAACGGTATTGCTACTTTAGGCGGCAGGCGTTCTAAATAAAATTGTTAAATGGCATGTTATGTATGAGTAGGTAAGTGAACAATAAGCATATTAGAAGAATATCAATAATTGCTTCATATTTACTTCATTTATCTCATTTAGTTGTATCTTCAAAAATATGTTAAATAAAGGATGTGATGATGATGCAGTAATTTAAATTGTCCCAAGGAAAAGTTCCTGATAAAATAATAAAGGTAAATAGTTGCAGTGCGTCTTCACTCAACGGTATTGATACTTTAGGAGGCAGGCGTTCTAAATTGTTAAATGACATGTTATGTCATCATCATCATCAGCCTATTAATGTTCCCACTGCTGGGACACAGGCCTCCTCTCTGTGAGAGGGGGTGGGCCATAATCCACCACGCGGGCCCAGTGCGGATTGGTGGATGTCACATGTCTTCGAATTTTTGGTTCTAGGACATGCCGCTTTCCTCACGATGTTTTCCTTCACCGTTTTGAGAGCAGTGGTGATGAAATAAATTACACAAAGTAATGCGCCTGCCGGGATTCGAACCCACGACCTACAACTTGTAAGTCAGGGCCGATACCACTGGGCCACCACTGCTCACATGACATGTTATGTATGAGTAGGTAAGTGGATAATAAGCACATTAAAAGGATATCGTAAATAAAAAAAAATACGAAGAGTAAAAAGAAGCTTATTTCATATTGCATAATATATGCGAAAAAAATAATACGACAATAAGGTAAATTAATGCTGAGGTTGTGGGACATCTCGCCCACGAAAAAACGTGGCCCGCAAGCCAGATGTCCCCTTTTAAAATGTGCATGGGTAGTTTCGCCCGAACCAATTTTTAACTTATTTTCATATTCATCATCATCTCAGCCATAGGACGTCCACTGCTGAACATAGGCCTCCCCTTTTGATCTCCACATATACCGGTTGGAAGTGACCTGCATCCAGCGTATTCCAGCGACTTTTATAAGGTTGACTGGCCACCTTGTTGGTGGACGTCCTGCGCTGCGCTTGCTAGTCCGTGGTCTACACTCTAGCACTTTTCGACCGCATCGGCCATCTGCTCTGCGAGCAATATGGCCTGCCCATTGCCACTTCAGCTTGCTAATCCGGTGGACTATATCAGTGACACATATCACGTAGACGTAGAGAAACACCGAGCATAGTGCTCTCCATAGCTCGTTGAGCGACTTTGAGCTTGATAGTGAAAGACCACGTTTCGGTGCTGTACGTAACTCATCACTGGTAACACACATTGGTGGAAGACTTTTGTCTTGAGGCACTGGGGTAAGTCGGACGGAAAGACATTGCGTAGTTTCCCGAACGCTGCCCAACCGAGTTGGATTTGGTGGTTGACCTCTTTCTCGAAGTTGGACCTACCTAACTGGACTACTTGTCCTAAATAGACATTAAATGAGTCAACAACTTAGAGTATTTTCATATTATTTTTACGCATATATATACAACGTGGATTAGCTTCTTTTTACTCGTCGTATTTTTTTTTTAATTTACGATATCCTTCTAATATGCTTATTATTCACTTACGTACTCATACATAACATGCCATTTAACAATTTTATTTAGAACGCCTGCCGCCTAAAGTAGCAATACCGTTGAGTGAAGACGCACTGCAACTATTTGCTTTTATTATTTTGTCAGGGACTTTTCCTTGGGATAATTTAAATTACTGCTACATCCTTTATTTAGCATATTTTTAAAGATACAAATTAATGAGATCAATGAAGTAAATATGAAGCAATTATTGACGCAATACATTTCGGGAAATTCTACACGCTTGACTTTAAACTAGGAGGTGACCAGCCATCCTGACGTCAGGATGGCTGGTCACAAAAATTATTTTATATCTAAGTATATATCATATGTAGCAATGATTTATTATATGTAGCAAATATAAGCAATTATGTAGCAATTTTCGAATCAACTCTCATTGACCAACGCCACAGGCAACCAGCCATTCTGACGCACACCCTAACTCCTACCCCAGGCGTCACTTACGTATGCACCCGGGGGTGGACAACACCCACAAGGTTTAACCCACCCGCATAACTTTCGTAATGATAACTACCGAGAAGAAAGTTACAAACAAACTCAATAGTTCACCGTTTGTTGTCCGGACTGAACGGCTACTAATTATATCTCCATGGTGGGTGTGCCCGGGGATGTGTACCCTGGGACGTCGAGTATAGACAGGGAGGTGAGTGCCTAGGTGTTCCCTTAGCATGCTTTTGCCTGTCGCCTATCTCAATGTGCGACAGGGTCCTAATTGGTCTGGTGCGAATTGGTTGAGACACCCAACCACACCAGTTGTGTTGCTGTGAACAAGGGTAGGGTTAGTAGGATGACAGCCAACCGCTACTAGGCGATGTAAACAAAAATACTCGCGACGAGCAGACGGCGGCGGGGCGGGCGCGGGGCGCGGGGGGCGCACGCTAGAAAGAGCATTTTCATTCAACCCCATTGTCCACAGCAACACAACTAGTATTTTTGGGTGTCTCAATCCTTTCGCACCAGACCAATTAGGCCCCTGTCGCACAATAAGAAAGGCGACAGGCTCACCTCCATTTCTATACCCGACAGGGAGGGTACACATCCCTGGTAACTCCCACCGGCGGATAAAGCCAGAAGTGGCCGTTCAGTCCGGACAACTAGCGTGAACTACCGAGTTTGTTTGTAACTTTCTTCTCGGTAGTTATCACTACGAAAGTTACGCGGGTGGACCAAACTTTGTGGGAGTTGTCCAGCGACCTCACGTCCGGGTAGTCGCCCCCTAGCCCTATGGCTCTCGCCCCATCGGCTGACAGTCGCCCGCCCAGCCCATCACAGAATGCGCCTGCCCCCTCAGGGAAGAGGACCTCCCTCCCCCCCCCATCTTTATCCAAGATAAAGCAAAATGGACCGACGTGTCCAAGTGGTGTCAGGATCAAAAGATCCAATTTACCAAGGCCCAGACCAAAACGGTGGGCATAAAAGTCAGCGTCCCGACCTCGAATGACTTCAGGGGGCTATGTCGCCTCCTACGAGGAAGGGACATCGCCTTCCACTCTTGTCCTCTCTCCGAGGAGAAGCAGACATGAGTTGTGGTCAGAGGGATCCCGAAGGAGATCCCTTCTGAAGACGTCCTCCAAGACCTCCTCTCCCAGAAGGTCCCGGTCTCCGCCGTCCACCGCCTACATAAAGCGAGAGGCGGAATCATGTACGACATGGTTCTTGTCGTATGTGACCCTGTGGAGACTGGTCCAACCACACCCCATCTTCGCCGTCAAGACGGTATGGTCCCTGTCGGGCATTAGCATCGAGAAACCGCACAAGACCCACACGGTGGGTCAGTGCCACCGTTGCCAGCTGTACGGCCACAGCCAGGCAACTTGTTTCGCACCGCATAGGTGCGTAAAGTGCTTGGGCAACCACAGCACGGCTGACTGCCCCCGCACTAAAGACAGGGCGCTTTGCACCGAGCCACCTAGCTGTGTGCTCAGAGGCCGTCTCCGTGGACTAGCCTTAATCACGAGAAGGCCTTCCCGGCCCTAAGTGCACCAACGGCAAACCCCATCCCGGGACTAATGAACGTCCCCATCGCCAGGCCTCCCGGCCTAGCAGCAAAGGCGACCCCCCCAAAGGCCGCCCAAGCAGCGAAAGACTCTGGCCGCTGCTAGATCAGCCATTTTTAAAGTAGGTAAGGGTAAAGTTAGGGGGGGGAGACCTAGCTCCTGACTTACCCCGAGGCGACACTTGCGTGCATACCTGGGGTGGACAACTCCCACAAAAGCTACCCTCCCTTGCAACTTTCCTAGTACTATTGACGAGAAGAAAGACAAACAAACACCGAGATAACTTACTCCTGCCGAAATTCTTAGTGACCCAGAGTCACAGAAAATCCCAGTGGCAGAGGTGCACCGTATGCACCGAAAGGACGGCAGTTCATTCGACATGATCATCGTCGTCTGCCACCCAACTGAGGGTCACCACCCTATCTTTCAAATCTCCAAGATCTCCAAGGCCTCTCCGGCCTAAAAATAGAGAAGCCCCGCGCCAGTGGCACTATGGGTCAGTGCCATAGATGCCAGCGCTATGGCCATGCGCAATGGAACTGCCATGGCAAACCCAGGTGCGTAAAGTGCCTGGGCGACCATGGCACGGAATAGTGCCCCCGCCCCAACGACCGCTCCCAATGCACGGAGCCTCCCAGTTGCGTACTGTGCGGCAACTCAGGTCACACCGCCATTTAAAACGCCAAAAGCCCCTAAACTGGCCAAGAGAAACATGGCAAGGCTACAGAGAAAGTGCCCCACCCTCGCCAGCCTGACCCAACTGACTGCCTTTGACCCCGTCGGGGTATACCACAGCCCTCGCGGGAAGCAGATGGCCCTCGACATTGGCTAGAATACCTTAGATACCAATCACTTTCTAACAAATGTCACTTGTTAATTGACATAGACAAGTCCAAGTAGATATAGATGTTTTTTATTCTTTTTTTGTTTTCAATTTAATTATTCATTTAGGAACTTACTTCTTTTTGTTATTTTCGATATGTAGGTATGTACTTTGGTCATTAGTTGTTGTTGTTTTTTTGTTGTTGTTTTTAAATTCATTATGTAGGGAACTTAGTTTTAGATTTGTTTGTTTTTTTTTTTAATTATCATGTAGCTGATAAGTTTTTGATTTTTTCATTTCATTTTTGTTTCATTGTCAATAAAGATTATTATTATTTTCGGATAGTGTTTTCACTTCTCAGTCCTGTCTAAGGACTGAGAAGTGAAAACACTGGATTTTTACTACATTTACGGGTCGAAACCAAAGCAAATGCAGCGTGTGGTGTGTAATCCACCACAAAAACCAACAAAATAATACTAAGAAAACTAATGACCAAAATTACCTACAATTTTGGTCATTAGTTTTCTTTGTAATATTTTGTTGTTTTTAAATTCATTTTAGGAACTTAGTGTTTAGTTTACTTTGTTTTTTTTTTGTTGTTTTTTAATTCGTTATGTAGAAATGTAGGTTTCGTTTTTTTTGTTTTTTTTTTAATTATCATGTAGCTGTTAGGATTAATTTTCATTTTCGTTTCATTGTGTGTGTGGATTATGTGGTTCGGTTGGTACTTTTAGGATACATAACGGTGTTAATGAACCGAGGTGGTGGTTACTCGCCACAACCCTCATATATAAATGTACCTGGTGAGTTGAGGGCGTTCCGAAGAAAGAAGGGATTCCGCTGCTGGCAGCCGTGTAGAGCGGACCTGTGTCGCTCGCTAGACCGACCTCTCGATCGCACAAGTTGCCATCTCTTTCGCTCACGCACCCCGCGTACCGCGCACGCACCCCGCGTCCCGCGCCCGCCCCCTGCCACCTTGAGCGCCCCTGAGCGCTCGGTGTGCCCCACGCGCCGCGCCGCCCACAGACTACTAAGAGATACTACGTATCAGACTACCAACTCCAGAACAAAAATTTTCGGCGTAGCGCCATTTAGAGTTTTAATGTCGTGTGACGTTTCTTTTTTTTTAAATCACTGTTGCTCAATGGCAAAGGAATAATCGTATTCAGCCTAAAACGCCGTTCTCGATATTGCTATACTACTGAAACTTTTCAAAGTTTAATTTTGGGAAAAAATCAAATAAAAAAAAAACGATTACATATTAAAACATTTATTTTTCAATTTACTTTTAAATAATCGCAAATCTCTTTCGCTTTTCGTAATTACATATTGTATTTGTACACCAGCACGGCTTCTTCAAGCGTCGCAGCGTAGACACTAACATGTTAACTTTTTCCGAATTTCTAGTGCACGCCATGGACAAGAATCTACAGGTTGATGTTGTGTACACCGACTTCTCGAAAGCATTCGACAAAATAAACCATGATATGCTTATTGAAAAGCTTGCGAGGGCCGGTGTGCACGGCAGCTTACTTCGATGGATCCAATCATATATTAAAAATCGAAGTCAGGCGGTTTGCGTCAAAGGTTACATATCTGAATTCCTTCCTGTTCCATCTGGTGTTCCCCAAGGTTCCCATTTGGGACCCTTGCTTTTTAACCTTAACATTAATGACATGGGATCCATATTTGACCACAGTAATCACTTGCTTTACGCTGATGACACAAAAATATTCAGAGTGGTTAATTCTGTTGAAGATTGCTATAAATTACAGAGTGATTTATTAAATTTGCATAATTATTGTACAAGGAATCAACTTTATCTCAACATAGATAAATGTTCTATAATATCATATACGCGTAAAACGCACCCACTCAACTTCGACTACACCATAGATGGCTCAATGCTCAAAAGAGTATATACCATTAGAGACCTAGGTGTCATTATGGACTCCAAATTAACATTTACCCATCACATAGACCGCATAATCAGCTCCGCATTTCGCAGTCTTGGATTTATTTTACGAATCAGCAAACCTTTTAAAAATGTAACGACGCTTAAAATTCTTTACTTTTCATTTGTGCGCTCTGTTCTAGACTTTTGTAGCACTGTATGGAGCCCATGTTTTAACATACATATAGACAGAATAGAAAGGATACAAAAAAAGTTTTTAAAGTCGCTTAATTATCGCAATAATATCTTTATCACTTCATATGAAGATGCATTGCGAAGGCATAAAATGTTAAGTCTTCATAACAGACGTAAAATGCTTGACATTATTCAATTGTTCAAAATCTTAAACTCGTTGACGGATTCACCATCATTACTTAGTAAAATATCATTAAAAGCACACGCTCGCCTACCCGTACGCCCCTCACGTACGAAACCACTGTTTGTCCCTCCTCGACTAAATAAAATATACACTCGTAACTCATTTATATACCGTTCCACTAACAATTATAATAGAGAATTTACAGACATAGATCTTTTTAACATTTCTCTTAATAGCCTAAAATTTAAGCTAGAAAGTAGATATACATCCTATAATTAACTTTAGCTTTTATTACTTAAAACAGGGAATATATTCTAGAAAAAGTTTGATACAAAAAATAATACCGAATATATTGTAACGCGTCTTTCCTTATTCAGGAGTTTATTGTTTTTAAATTTTTACCATCTTATTACATTGTCGGCACTATAGGTCTTTTGTAAGGAACTTAATATTTACAGAATCACATTGTTTGTACATGACTGTTTGATGCCAAAATAAAATAAATAAAATAATGCTTATTTTTGCATCGCAGGCAAATGGCGAAAATCGATTTTTTTTTGTAAAATTATCAAATTGCACCAGTTCATTATTGTAAACTATTTGACGCGTGGTGTTGTTTGACGTCACGTGTGACCTACTACACTTGCCTGGGTGTTACTTGACGTCACGTGTGACCTGCTACGCCAGCGTGGGTGTTGACTGACGTCACGTGTGACCTGCTACGTCAGCGTGGGTGATGCTTGACGTCACTTGTGACCTGCTACGCCTGCCTGGGTGTTGATTGACGTCACGTGTGACCTGCCGCGCCTGCCTGGGTTTGCTAGAGGAGGTTGTGAGCTGTTTCACCGGACTTTTCTGTGGAATCCTTATAAATATTTACACTGTTGCTCCATATAATGTCAACGGAAAAAAAACCAGAGCGGTCGTGGACACTGTTAAAGCGTGTGTTTAATTTATAGGTGTGTGAATATGCTGTTGACTTTATTTACTCAAAATACGTTTACGGCACTTGTCGGAAATTAAAAAAAAATTAACAAGGATATTTTCTGAAATAAAAGTAGCCTACGTTACTCCTTATCGTGGTCTTCTACAGGGGGGAGTGAGGTCCTACGTCCGACTTCTAAGTCTACCTTGCGAAGGTGACTATCGTCCACTGGATGGGAAATGGGGGCACCTATGCGGTGCGTAACAGTGCTATGGCCGTACAATTGACAACGATGGCATTGTCCCACCTTGTGCGATTTGCAGGGCTTCTCTACACTGAGGCCCGACAGGGAGCAAACAGATTTTATGCTGAAGATGGGGTGGGGTTTGGAGGTGGTGGTTGTGTCTCTAAGGAGTCGTAGACCACCAAAACCATGTTGTACAGGGTGCCGCCCCTCGCCTTATGTAGGCGATGGACGGCTAATACTGGGACACTTTGTGCACGGAGGTCGATCTCAACGTCCTCTTTTGAGATCTCTTTCGAGATCCGTCTGATGACTACACGGACTAAAAAGTGTGGAAATAAATTTTCCCTTCTATTCAGGAATCTGACGAGGTCCATGATGTCTACTCTAACGGCCTGTGGTTTGGTGTATTGGATCTTCCGTTCCAATAACACCATTTCGACATGTCCGTCCATTTGTACTTCTTATGCACTGGGGAGGGGGAAAGGCTTCTAGAGGGGTGATTTTTGGTAACGAGGGTGATAGCCATACTGCCTGGACGTAAAGTCGCGGGCGAGAAGGGAGGCGAGGGGATGGATGGGGAGAGGGGAGCGGCCAGTGCCTTCTTGGCTTTAGTGGAGTGGGGCTTTTTGCCCAGCTTCCGTTTGCAATTTTGCCCGACGAGTTGGTAGTCCTTATCTGATGAGGACAGGTCGGTTCCGCTCGAGCACTCGGGCTCAGAGGGGTGGGAGGTGACGTCCATGGGGGACGGCTCGGGGCTAATTCCGGTGAACGGGAGGAGTCCCGAGTCTAGTAATTCCGGAATCCCCCCCTCCACTCATGACGCAGCAGTGGACTTGCCCTGCTCGCCTCCAGCATCCCCTGAGTTGTCCCCCATGGACACCTCAACCCCCCCCTCTGACCCGGAGCCCGAGTATTCAAGCGGTACCGACGTATCGTCCGCGGATGAGGGGGGGAGGGGATACCAGATCGTAGGGAAAGGAAAGAGGAAGTTGGGCAAAACGGCCCACGCGACCAAAGCGAAAAAGGCTTTGGCCGCTCCTCCCTCCCCGACTATTCCCTCCCCCGCTTTTTCGCCCGCGACCTCACGTCCGGGTAGTCGCCCCCCGAGCCCTATGGCTCTCGCCCCGGCGGCCGTCAGTCGCCCGCCCAGCCCATCACAGAATGCGCCTGCCCCCTCAGGGAAGAGGACCTCCCTCCCCCCCCCCCCCATCTTTATCCAAGATAAAGCAAAATGGACCGACGTGTCCAATTGGTGTCAGGATCAAAAGATCCAATTTACCAAGGCCCAGACCAAAACGGTGGGCATAAAAGTCAGCGTCCCGACCTCAAACGACTTCAGGGGGCTATGTCGCCTCCTACGAGGAAGGGACATCGCCTTCCACTCCTATCCTCTCTCCGAAGAGAAGAAGATAAGAGTCGTGGTCAGAGGGATCCCGAAGGAGATCCCTTCTGAAGAAGTCCTGAAGGACCTCACCTCCCAGAAGGTACCAGTCTCCGCCGTCCACCGCCTGCACAAGGCGAGAGGCGGTACCATGTACGACATGGTACTGGTTATTTGTGACCCTGTAGAAAGCGGTCCACACCCCATCTTCGCCGTCAAGACGGTATGGTCCCTGTCGGGCATTAGCATCGAGAAACCGCACAAGACCCACACGGTGGGTCAGTGCCACCGTTGTCAACTAGACGGCCATAGCTAGGCACATTGTTTTGCACCGCATAGGTGCCAGCTACAGCACGGCTGACTGCCCCCGCCCTAAAGACAGGGCGCTTTGCACCGAGCGACCTAGCTGTGTGCCCTGTGGTCAAGTAGGTCATCCCGTGAACTACCGTGGGTATCCGAAAGCGCCGAAATCGGCCTCCCCCAAGTTGGCAAAGCGCGCCGCCGCTCGCCAACAGAGGGCACCTTCCTCTGTGTTTTTAGCAAGATTTCAGGGACACCCCGAAGTTCGGTTTGGTTAGGTTAATTTAAGTTCCAGTTTTAACATTTCGCTATCATAGCGAAATGTTAAAACTGGTTATAATTTTACATTGAAATACGGGTTTCATTTTGGTGATCATTTACTATTTTTGTCTGTTATATGTTACTATAATCTGGTGGTAAGTTAAACATAAGCCGAAATTCTTAGTGACCTAGAGTCACAGAAAATCCCAGTGGCAGAGGTGCACCGAAAAGACGGCAGATCATTTAATTTTGATATATCCTCGTCTGCCACCCAACTGAGGGTCACCACCCGATATTCAAAATATCGAAGATTTGCAGCCTCTCCGGCCTCAAAATAGAGAGACCCCACGCCAGTGGCACTATGGGACAGTGCCATAGATGCCAGCGCTACGGCCATGCGCAAAAGAACTGCCATGGCAAACCCAGGTGCGTAAACTGCCTGGGCGACCATGGCACAACAGAGTGCCCCCGCCCCAAGGACCGCTCCCAATGCACGGAGCCTCCCAGTTGCGTACTGTGCGGCAACTCCGGTCACACCGCCAACTACCGCGAGTGCCCTAAATCCCCTAAATCCTCGGCCCCTAAACTGGCCAAGAGAAACATAGCAAGGCAACAGAGGGAGTGCCCCAGCCCATGCCCCGGCCCACTTCCCGGCCCTGAAATCCCAAAAGCAGGCCTCACCTGCCAGTCTGGAATTTTATTTTTGTTGTTTTTAAATCCATTATGTAGGGAACTTAGGTTTAGATTTGTTTTTTTTTTTATTATCGTGTAGGTGATAATATTAGTTTTTGATTTTTTAATTTCATTTTTGTTTTTTGTCAATAAATATTAGATAGTGTTTTCACTTCTGAGTCCTTAGATAGGATTTTTACTACTTTTACGGGTCGAAACCAAAGCAAATGCAGCGTGTGGTGTGTATTCCACCACAAAAACCAACAAAATAATACTAAGAAAACTAATGACCAAAATTACCTACAATTTTTTTTTTGTTGTTTTTAATTTAATTACGGTATTATGGTATAGTTTTCTTGGATATATTTTTTGTTGTTTTTAAATTCATTTTAGGAACTTAGTGTTTAGTTTACTAGTTGTTTTTTTTTTTTTTAGTTTTTTCATTCTTACATTACATTAATTCATTATGTAGAAATGTAGGTTTAGTTTTTTTGTTTTTTTTTTTTTTAATTATCATGTAGCTGTTAGGATTAATTTTCATTTTTGTTTCAGTTTGTGGGTCGATTTTGTGGTTCGGTTGGTACTTTTAGGATACCTAACGGTGTTAATGAACCGAGGTGGTGGTTACTCGCCACAACCGTCATAATATATAATTGTACCTGGTGAGTTGAGGGCGTTCCGGGGAAGACAGGCAGTCGGAAGGGCTCCCCTCGACAAAAGTGACGAGTTTGTCTAATACTTTCCTCTATATGTGCTTTGCAGCAAATCCCCTTTTTTCCCCCACTGGCTGACTGGGTCCCCCGACCGCTGCCCGACATCCAACATTGCTTCCATCCCGTGCGTCGGAATGAGAGATCAGCAAGGGTCAGGCTGGGTCGGATTATGTATTATTTGGGGAATTCACGCAGCGCCAACCCCAATCACACGACCACTGCGTCAACTGTACTTACGCTTTGGCATACGCTAGCGTAGTATTTGCTAACACCGAACTCCATTGCTTTTGACGGTAAGCGCCTCATTTTGTGAAAGAGACTATCGCAGATTCCGGTTAGAGGGTGCATCGCTTGCCCAGAAAGGACAGAAAATCATTTAACATGATGATTGTCGTTTGCCACCCAACCTAAGAGACAATTCTGGAATAATTTTATAGGTTTAGTTTTGTATGATATTTATTTACTGTTTTTTTTTTGTACCAATTGTGTAGGCTTAGTTTTTGTTTTTGATATATTTTTTTTTGAATTCGTTTTATTTGTTTTTGTGTTCATATATTTTTACTTGATTTTATTCAAATTCAAGCATTTTATTTCAAATCACATCCATATTTTGTTAGTATAAAACTAAAACAACTAAACTTCTATTGTTTTGATGTTTTTTAACTTATTTTTTTTTTTTCTTGTTCACTGTTTTATGGTCATTTTTTACCACAGGTGAGGGAAGGGGGAAAACCTAGCTTTTTTTTTTTTTTTTAGCGTGGTAAAATCATCAAATGAGTCCTCCAACCCCGGGCAGGGCGGGAGGGACTGTCAGACTTCTACTGACTAAAATCCACGGTGTCCTTCATAGCCTGTTAAGTTCCGGGGTTACGGTTAGGGAATAATCCCGCGACCCCGGCAGGCTTTGGCCCTCTGAGAGGGGGGGCCCCGTCATTATGCTGACGCTCTTTGAGGCGCGCGTGGGACACAACGCGCCGTCGACCCGGGAAAACCTAGCTAGCTAGCTAGTTGTGAGCAGGGGTGAGTCACTAGCTAGCTAGTGACTCACCCCTGCTAACCCGACGGTACTCGTCTCCGGGCACACCACCAGGGTGTACCGAGATGTGTACGATAATAAGTTTGTTTGCAACTTTCTTCTTGTCGGTAGCAACTACGAAAGTTGCTCTGGTGGGTACATTTTATGGGAATTTTCTACCCCGGGTGTGCACGCAAGTGTCACCTCGGGGTAGGTTAGGAGCTAGGTCTCCCCCCCCCTCCCCATCCCTTATCTAACCTTAATCTTGGCTGACGAACAATTAACAGCCTTTCTCCTACGGATCCTCAGAGATGACCAACACTTTAGGGATAAATACGGGAGTGAGTTGGCTGT
This sequence comes from Agrotis segetum, assembly GCA_036375495.1. Lineage (NCBI taxonomy): Eukaryota > Metazoa > Arthropoda > Insecta > Lepidoptera > Noctuidae > Agrotis > Agrotis segetum. Next base: position 60,899 of record JAQSVV010000199.1, read on the forward strand.
GTTGCATTGAAGCAGTCCCCCCTTTCCTCCTCTAACGCACCTTCGTCCCCAGACGCTGTTTTCAGCGACGAGGACACACTTGACTCCCGCCTTGCCTCACCCCGAGTGCAGGGAAACCAGACCTCCGACGTGGAGGAGATGGAGACAGTCCACTCCTAAAACGATGACGATAAGTCGGCCACATCTTCCTCCGTGGAGTACTTTACTGTGGTGCTGGCCGGAGGGAAGAGGCGCAAGCACTATTCCAAACAGGCCAGCAAGGCTAAAAAGGCAACAAACGAGTCCCCCCCCCCCCCCCCCCCCGCAAGTGCTGACGACTCGAAGCTTTCAAGCCGACCCAATAGCCCCCTCGGCAGAGGCCACCCAGGCAATTGTATCGCAAGTCCCAAGCCACCTCGGCTTAAAAGTCCCGCTCGGGTGAGCGGGACTTTCGAGCCAGGAGGAACGTCCTACGCGTGTAGTCATTAAAAACGTCCCGGTACAGTAATCTAGTGTCAGAGGTGCACCGGAAGGATGGCCGATCATTTATCATGATCATCGTAGTGTGACACTCAACCTAAGAGAGAATTCTGGAATAATTTTGAAGGTTTAGTTTTGTATGATTTTTATTTACTGTTTTTTTTTGTATTGTGTAGGTCCTCAGGTTTAGTTGTTTTTGATAGTTTTTTTACTTTTTTTTTTATTTTTTTTACTAATTTTTTATTGTTTTGATATTTTTTTACTTATTTTTTTAGATTATTTTTTATTGTTTTGATTTTTTTTTACTTATATTTTATTGATTTTTTTTACTATGTAGGTTGAGGATTTCAGGTCATCATGGATGTCGGCAGGAGTAACCTCCACCAGAATGTTTATAATGACAACTCTTGATGTTGTGTGTAGGAATGGAACGGAATGTTCCTCGCTCGCAGGAGCTTATTCAGCAAACTGTAATCGTGAACTGAGGGAATGGACTTCAATGCCTTGCTCGACGGCACGGGCTTTGGAGTAATTTAAATGACTGTTTGCGCACGCCTAGAGACCTTAATCCACGTTGATTTATTGTAGATGAAGAGGGCTTTGGAGGCCCGGTCTTTGCCGTCCCGGTCTTTGCCGACGTAGCATTCGGGTGGAAGGCAGCCGGGGTGGCTTTGTGGCCGACTTTGTTGCTGTGCGGTGCCAACAGTAGCCTGGGGGTGAGGTTGGTTTGTTTTTTGGCCTTGGTGGCTGATTTCTAGACGCGTTTTCTTCCCGTTTCCGACAACTATGTAGTTGTCTTCTACGAATGAGGAAGCTTGAGAGGAGGAATTTATCTCCTCTTCTGACTGGACCGTATCCTCCTCGTCAGAAGAATTTCCTTCCTACGCACAGTCTCATTAGACGCGTCGCTGAATTCAGCGGTGGTGGCGTATTTGATGACGGGAGCGCGTTTAGGGGGACTTATCGGTAAGTGGGGCAGAAAGGGGGCTTAGCTGCAAGGCAGTCAATTATCTCGTGGGTAGCTTTTATGGGAATTGTCCACCCCGGGTGTGCACGGTAGTGTCACCTCGGGGTAGGTTTGGAGCTAGAACTCTTCTCTCCTCCCCCCCACCCCTATAAACGAACCCAACCATGGCTGCTCAACAGCAAGTCATGGAATTCCTCCTTTAGATCCTTAGAGAGGATAAATACTTCAGAGAGAAGTACGGGAAGGAATTGGCTGCATTGCAGCAATCCCCCCTATCCCCCTCGGACGCACCGTCGTCCCCTGATCCGATGAGCGACGAGGACGTCTCAGACGCTTCCCGCCCTGCCTCACCCCGAGTGCAGAAACCCGACACGGAGGAAGATATGGACATTGTCCAATCCGACTCATTACACTCCGAACCGGAGTCGGAAACCGACGACAAGTAGGCGGAAGATTTCACAGTGGTACTGGCTGGAGGGAAGACGAAAGCAGTCTTCCAAGAAAGCCGGCGAGGCAAAGAAGACTGCCACTGAAAGGCCCCCCCCCCCCCCCAGACAACTGCTAGCACCTCATAGCACAGCAATGCCGCCCCAGTAGCCCTATGGCTACTACCCCCTCCGCAGAAGCCACCCAGGCCAATGCTCCCCAAGCTACCCCGTCTAGTCATCCACAACAAGGAGTTGTGGCTTGAAATCTCGAAATTGACGGTCGAATCAACTACACACGTGCTCCATAACACGGAGCACGGAATATGTGTTAGTCACATCCATCCATGACTATACGGAGTTTCATAAAATCCTTACGTCAAGGAAGGTCCTATTCCATTCCTACACGCTGCAGGAGGAACGTCCTACGCGTGTAGTCATTAAAAACGTCCCGGTGCAGATTACTCCCACCGAAATACTCAGTCACCTAGTGTCAGAGGTGCTCCGGAAGGATGGCCGATCATAAACTGATCATCGTAGTGTGACACTCAACCGAGGGGCTTAACCTAATATTCCAGATCACTCTCTTAGATTTAGTTTTAAATGTTTTTTTTTTTCAAAACGAGTATCTTTGGGATGTTCCATAGACCACGCGGGGAAAAGATGGCCAAGGCCAACGGCATATCGCGTGGACTTCGTTCTCCTAGATTATGTGTATGTACAACGCGTACCCTGTTAATACTCAGGCCCTTTCAATTCTCCTGTACATTCAATAATTGATGAAGTACCCTCATGTAGGTAAAACGAAGTCCCGCGAAATTGGTACATTGATGATATAGTCAAATTCCTCCGCGATCATTACTCCTAGATATCATAACCAAGCTAGATGGCTCCCGTCAAGACTTTACAGTCATAACAACTATATTTTTACTTAGTAGTTTCCTTGATTTTTTTTACTTATTTTTGCTGTTTAGTTGGTTTAGTTCCATTTATCTAATGGAACTAAACCTTTTAATTGATTTTTATTTAATTTATACCTATTTTTAAAATTTTATTTTTTAATATAATTTAGATTTTTTCATTATTTCATGTTTTTATTTCATAATTATGCAGGTGAGTTTTCTACTACATTTTTTCCTTATTTTTTTTTTTTTTTTTTATAATTTTTTTGTAGGTAGTTAATTAGAGTTTGTTTTCAAAAGTATTTTAAATTCTTTTTTCTGTTTGTGTTTTTGTTTGTGTTAAGTCTCGACAGTGCATAGTGCACTAGACGAGATTTAGACGTAATGAACTTTCTTTGAAGTGCTTTGACAAACAAAAAGCTTCGGAAGTTGTTTAGGTGATAACGATTGCAGTCTTGCAGATCATCACGGTTTAGTTTAGACACTTTAACCACACAGCGAGTCTTTTCTACACGGGAAATGATGCCAAATAGCGTCCTGTCGCGAAAATTTACAAACAGAGCACTCGTAATACGGCAAGCGACATTTGCCAATGTTCAACAGTCGCTAATAAATTTTCAACTTTATACCCCATTGCATAAAGTTGAAAATCTATCAAAAATTACAGATCTTTTTCGTTTGTTTCGTTCTCTATCGCTCAGCAGTCTAATTTTCAACTTTATGCGATGGGGTATTAAGTTGAAAATGTATTGGCGACTGCTGAACGTTAATGATTGTCGCTTGCCGTTTGGCTACAGGCTCTGGAGCTTGGTCGCGTCTCGGGGCCTCCAGGTTAGGACAGGGGTCCGTATCCTGGAGATCCCTGGTGCGTTCAAACTTTTAACTAAAGTTACCTACATAATATTTATTCTTTATCTTAGTTTACTGCCATGGGCTGCATGTTTGTAAGCCGTTTGACTCCACTGACCACCTGCGAAGATTGCCTCTTACAACTATTGTTTAGATTCCGTGTTCACTTTTTTATTTTCAATTCTCAGACTATTTAAACTATAAGTTCATTATTTTGTACGTAGGTTTAGTATTTTTTTATTATCATAGTTTAATTTTATTATCTAGAAAATAAGTAGCTGTTTACACATATTTTTCTTCCTTTAAAACAACCACCTTTAAATGTCATAGTACTTTATGTTATAGTTTTTTTTTAAACTTGTTTTTCATTTTTTTTTTTTAATATACTTACATTGTAAATCACATGTTCTTTAAAATCGTTTTTTATTATTCTATGTTTTTATTTAAGGTTACGATAGTTTTTCCTGTATCATCTGATTTGCCCACTGTGTTTTTCATTAATCTTTATTTTTTTGTCAAAGTTAAAAATATCGTCACAAAATAGCGTTATTTTCTCTGTATTAAAGCAGTCTTCCAAGAAAGTCGGCGAGGCAAAGAAGCCTGCCACTGAAAGCCCCCCCCCCCCCCAGACACCTGCTAGCACCTCATAGCACCAAAGCCGCCCCAGTAGCCCTATGGCTACTACCCCCTCCGCAGAGGCCACCCAGGCCAATGCCCCCCAAGCTACCCCGGCTAAAAAGACTCACACTCCCCCCCCCCTAGTCATCCACAACAAGGAGTGGCTTGAAATCTCGAAATCGACGGTCGAATCAACTACACACGTGCTCCATAACACGGAGCACGGAATAAGTGTGTCAGTCCCATCCATCCATGTCTATACGGAGTTTCATAAAATCCTTACGTCAAGGAAGGTCCTATTCCATTCCTACACGCTGCAGGAGGAACGTCTTACGCGTGTAGTCATTAAAAACGTCCGGTGGAGATTACTCCCGCCGAAATACTCAGTCACCTAGTGTCAGATGTGCACCGGAAGGATGGCCGATCATTTTATCATGATCATTGTAGTGTGACACTCAACCGAGGGGCTTAATCCAATATTCCAAATCACTCTCTTGTTGATTTTTTTTTTCATAACGTGATCTTTGGGGTGTTCCATAGACCACGCGGGAAAACGATGGACAACGGCATATCGCGTGCAGAGAAGACTTCGTTCTCCTAGATTATGTACAACGTGTACCCTGACATTACTTAGGCTCTTTCAATTCTCCTGTACATTCAATAATTGATGAATTACCCTCATGTAGGTAAAACGAAGTCCCGCGAAATTGGTACATTGATGACATCGTCAAATTCCTCCGCGATTATTACTCCTAGATAGCTCCAAGCTAGATGGCTCCCGTCAAGACTTTACATAACAATAACTATATTTTTACTTAGGTTTAGTTTCCTTGATTTTTTACTTATTTCTGCTGCTTAGTTGGTTTAGTTCCATTAGATATTTTTAATTGATTTTACTGTTTTTATTTCATAATTATGCAGGGGCTTTTTCCACTACATTTTTATATATATATTTTTTTTAATTTCTGTTTCTGTTTTTTTTTATAATTTTTTCCTAGTTAATTAGTGTTTGTTTTCATAAATATTTTAAATTATTTTTTCAGTTTGTGTTTCGTTATAATTAGAGTTTGATTTTTGTTGTTGATATTTTTAATTTCATTATTATGCTACCCTATAGCTCTCCCAAACTCTGGCACAATCGCACCCTAACTGTTATTTTTTTACAATTTGACCATGATCAAAATTATACGTTTTAAATAGGGGAAAGTTGTTTTTTCAAGAATCCCGCTATATATTATGGCAATCTCTCTCTGGCACTCTCCGCCCAACCCCCATCTCCCCGCCCCATGACATAAGCCCCCGTGACCTTCCCCTTGGAACAACCTCAACCACGAAAAGGCCTTGACAACTCAGATTCCTTGCTGATGTCATTAGCGTGCTGTGATCGCTTATTTTGTAATTAGCTTGTCTCCTCTGAATGTTGTCAAAAAGCAAAAGGAAAAATATGGGCTCCTATTTTGTTTGAGGGACACAGAACATGAATGGATTTTAAATATTGAGAGATAGTCGAGGTGTCCGTAGGGATTTCCTGCTACTACCCAAAAAAAAAAACCACATACTAGAAGATACTACGTATCAGACTGCCAACTTCAGAACAAAAATTATCGGCTTACGCCATTTTGAGTTTTAATGTCGTATGACGTTTCTTTTTTTTAATCACTGTTGCTCATACGCAAAGGAATAATCCTATACAGCCTAAACGCCGTACCCGATATCGCTATACTACTGAAACTTTTCTGAAAATAAATTTCGGGAAAAAAATAAAATAAAACAAACAGTTACAGGTTAAAACCTTTTTTTTTTTCAATTTCCTTTTAAATTTTTCGAAAGCTTGTTTTGCATCGCAGGCAAATTACGAAAATCATTAAATAGAAGTAAATTTATCATAGTGCACCAGTTCATTATTGTAAACCTTTTGACTCAACATTATTTTTAAGAGCTACAGTTGTCACTGTACCGAAACACCTCACTACACCTTTGGATGGGTAATTTAGTCTTTTTTTTTGCTGCCGTATATTCTCGATGGTTTATCATTCGCCTCTTTCCAAAACGATGGTGAGGTTATTTTTCTACAACTGCTATTCTCAGGATTTTCACAGGTCTTCCATCTGCATAATGAGCTGGAAAAGAAGAAACATTATGTTTATTATAAAGAAACATTATGAACCTTGGAGTGGGTGGATGAGGGGGTGCATAATGTAGTCACATAAATCAGTTGAGTTTTATGAAAACAATAAAATAAGTAGTCAGTAAAACATATTATTTTAGCATGTAACTGTATAATGAATTCTCTTAAAAATATCTATTTTATAAACTAAAGGAACAATATATCTCTGCCTCCTGCCACACTGGCGCTGTCAACATTTAGCACCTATACTAAATAACAATTTAGCATGCAAAACGTTTATTTTAATACTAGCCATCACCAGCGGCTTCGCCCGCGTTTAAGTCGAAAATTAATTAACAGGAATTTAATCCTGGGATAAAAGTTATCCTATTATGTTAAAATAATCTGAATTACAAACATACATCTATCCTCACAAACTTTGGCAGAAGTAAGATTAAGAAAGCAAAAAGTTATGAAAGCTGATGTGTTATCATAATATTTACCGAGTATACTACTTGTTTTTACTGCCGAGTTGTTGTTCCACTCAAAATCTCTTCTTCTTAGACGAGATTTAGACGTAATGAACTTTCTTTGAAGTGCTTTGACAAACAAAAAGCTTCGGAAGTTGTTTAGGTGATAACGATTGCAGTCTTGCAGATCATCACGGTTTAGTTTAGACACTTTAACCACACAGCGAGTCTTTTCTCATTACACGGGAAATAATGCCAAATAGCGTCCTGTCGCGAAAATTTACAAACAGAGCACTCGTATTTCGGCAAGCGACATTTGCCAATGTTCAACAGTCGCTAATACATTTCCAACTTTATACCCCATTACATAAAGTTGAAAATCTATCAAAAATTACAGATCGTTCTCGTTTGTTTCGTTCTCTATCGCTCAGCAGTCTTTACTAGATTTTCAACTTTATGCGATGGGGTATTAAGTTGAAAATGTATTGGCGACTACTGAACGTTAACGATTGTCGCTTGCCGTTTGGCTACAGGCTCTGGAGCTTGGTTGCGTCTCGGGACCTCCAGGTTAGGACAGGGGTCCGTATCCTGGAGATCCCTGGTGCGTTCAAACTTTAACTAAAGTTACCTAAACGAATGTTTATTCTTTATCTTAGTTTACTGCCATGGGCTGCATGTTTGTAAGCCGCTTGACTACACTGACCACCTCGAAGATTGCCTCTTACAACTGTTGTCTAAATTCCGTGTTCACTTTTTTATTTTCAATTCTCAGACATTTTAAACTATAAGTTTTCATTAGTATGTACTTAGGTTTAGTTTTTTTTTATTATCATAGTTTAATTTTATTATCTAGAAAATAAGTAGCTGTTTAGACATATTTTTCTTCCTTTAAAACAACCACCTTTAAATGTCATAGTATTTTATGTTATAGTTTTTTTAAAACTTGTTTTTTCATATTTTTTTTTAATATACTTTGTAAATCACCTGTTATCATGTTCTTTAAAATCGTTTTTTATTATTATAAGTATGTTTTTATTGTATTTTATTTTAGGTTACGATAGTTTTTCTTGTATCATCTGATTTGCCCACTGTGTTTTTCATTAATCTTTATTTTTTTGTCAACGTTAAAAATATCGTCACAAAATAGCGTTATTTTCTCTGTATTTGTTGTCGCATAAAATGAACTTCGGAATGGTTTATCAAACAGTGACTCAGAATTATGACCCACCCAGTATCCCTACCACGAGTTTTCAGTATTTGAGACGTAAAGTAAACTGGAAATCTGACAATTTCAAGTTGACAATTCAAGGAAAAAATTAGTTCCTTCTTCGCACACCAGAGGCGCTGTTCCATTTTTCCATACAAGAAACGCTGTAAATACTGGAAAGACGCTGTAAAGTAAAAGAGTGAAAACTCGTGCTAAGGGTACAGTACCTAAGGTCTTGAATAATAACTGCTTACGCTGAATGTATATTTTTTCTTTTTTAGTTTTTCTGTGTTACTAATAGTTTTTTTTTTGTTGTGTTTTGGATATTTTTTAATTTAAATTTAGAATAGTCACCGTCCAGGTCCTGTTGAAAACTAGCGTCTAGCAATAGTTGCTCGACACTGGACCTAATTGGCGCAACCGTGAGCCACGCATTGTTTTTTTTTTTATTGTTTTTGTATGTTTTCTTATTTTCTTTCTATAAACTTAATACAAGTTATTAAAATACAACTGTGATAAATACCTACATAATTTTATTGTATCCGTTTCGACCGCGCGGCCATGACGTTTTTTTTTATTAAAAACCATCTCAAGTTTTTGTAAAAAAATGTAAAAGTCGATTCCCAAAAACCATAAATTTGTCAAAGCAATGATAAAAAAGTTATAAGGGTTTGAACGTGGCCGCGCCATCGGCACATTCCGAACCGCGCGGCCATGGAGATCTTTAAAACTAAGAGTCGCAGAGACCTGAAATTTTGGGAAATAGTAGATTGAATTTGTAAACCAAATGTAAAAATATAGAAAAAAATCCTGTGTTTATATTTTAGGAGCTGCAAGGCTAAAACCTCATGGCCGCGCCATTGAAACGGTGACGAACACGTTATCGCCGATATCTCGCTGAAAAAACATCTCAGACGTTTGAAGTTCTTTGTAAAATATAGATTTTAATTTGTCGAAACATGTAAAAATACAACAAAAAATCCTAGGATTATATTTTAGGAGCTATAAGACTAAAACCCCATGGCCGCGCCATCGAAACGTTGAAAATTTAGTTTTTCACCAATATCTCGCTGAAAAAGCATCGCAGAGGTCTGAATTTTTTGTAAAACCTAGATTTGAATATGTCGAAACTACCAAAAATACAAAAAAAAATCCTAGGTTTATGTTTCAGGAGCTGTTGAACAAAATCTCTAATACATCTTTAATATCTCGATTAGGGTGACCACGGATTATTATTTACAGAGAACTTTCCACCTATTTTTATATTAGGAATGATATTATAGGACAATGTATGTCCTAGTGTAAGCCAACAATCTGTGAATATTATGATTTTAAAGAAATGTATGTCCTAGTGTAAGCGAACAATCTGTGATTTTTAAAGAAATAACATTATTTTTTTACGTACCTTATTGCTTCATTTAAATTCGAATCCTTGAGATAATATCATTTCTAATATAAAAATAGGTGGAAAGTTCTCTGTAAGTAATAATCCGTGGTCACCCTAATCGAGATATTAAAGATGTATTAGAGATTTTGTTCAACAGCTCCTGAAACATAAACCTAGGATTTTTTTTTGTATTTTTGGTAGTTTCGACATATTCAAATCTAGGTTTTACAAAAAAATTCAGACCTCTGCGATGCTTTTTCAGCGAGATATTGGTGAAAAACTAAATTTTCAACGTTTCGATGGCGCGGCCATGGGGTTTTAGTCTTATAGCTCCTAAAATATAATCCTAGGATTTTTTGTTGTATTTTACATGTTTCGACAAATTAAAATCTATATTTTACAAAGAACTTCAAACGTCTGAGATGTTTTTTCAGCGAGATATCGGCGATAATTGTTCGTCACCGTTTCAATGGCGCGGCCATGAGGTTTTAGCCTTGCAGCTCCTAAAATATAAACACAGGTTTTTTTTCTATATTTTTACATTTGGTTTACAAATTCAATCTACTATTTCCCAAAATTTCAGGTCTCTGCGACTCTTAGTTTTAAAGATCTCCATGGCCGCGCGGTTCGGAAAGTTTCGATGGCGCGGCCACGTTCAAACCCTTATAACTTTTTAACCATTGCTTTGACAAATTTATGGTTTTTGGGAATCGACTTTTACATTTTTTTACAAAAACTTGGGATGGTTTTTATTTAAAAAAAACGTCGTGGCCGCGCGGTCGAAACGGACACAATTTTATTTATTACTTTTTTTATACAATACCTACATTGTTTTTTACTTGATTGTGTTATTTTCCATTATATAATACTTTTACTAAGTACCTATGTTATTTTTTGTGGCTAATTCCATCTTAGTAAAAAGTTTTTGAATAAAAATTTATTGATTTTATTATTATTTTGTTTTATTGGGTAGGTACCTACTTTTTTAGTTGTGTTTTACATCTACAGGAGAATTTAACTAAAATTAGAGAAATATTCTATGAAAATAAAATAAAGTTCTTGAGAAAAGATGAATGTGAAATGACACAACTGTGAAAATCGAATTTGTTCCTCATATAGAAAAAAAAAGTAGGAGGTAGGAGGTTGAAATTATCTATACTGCTTACAATAAAATATTAAATAGTAATGTACAGACACCAGCACATCAACCTTCCTCAATCTGTCACATTTCTTTAATAGATTTTCAACCTTATCACAATCGGGGAAGGTTAATATTCGATTGTTAAAAGACAGATTCGGGTAGGTTTACCTACTGGCGTCTGTACTTTTAGTTCTTAGTAGAATTTTTGCGTTAGGTATGTCTATTAAAATAATTACTTAAAAATTAGAGTTTCTATTTATTATAACTTAAAAAAGTAAAGGTTTTTTTTTAATATTTGTATTTAAACAACGCCATCTATTTTTGACTGGCCGAATTAAACCGTTGAGTTTTATATTCATTGTTTTTTGTACTATTCCCTTCTTTCCACTTCTTGCAAAACGCGCGTCCATCTTCCATAAAAAGTAAGTTCTTTCTTTCCAAAATATACGTCTATGTATTCAAGAAAAAAAAACTACTTTTAAATACTCCTTGACACTAGGCCGAATAGCAATGCCTTTGTCTAGCAAAAAATATTTTTTTACATCACAACTTCTTTTGTTACTTTCTCGCTCACACGCATATCACCTTCGTTTTCTTTTCATGTTACGTAACGTAGCTTCCTGTTGATAGTTCCAGAACATTCGAATTCTAGAATGCTCATAATAAATCTGGCAACGTCGCGTATATATCCGGAAACCTACGATAAATAAAGCCGATTCCAGACGGGTTTGCATAAGTTACGCCAACTCAGATCAAAGAAATAGGCAGATGGAACGCTCGGAACACGCGAGTGGTTCCACCAAAGTTAATACAAAATCAAATCGAATTACATTCCATAATGTTTTCTTTGTTTTTGAGAACAACTTTTACAATGGTTAAAGACACGTGACGGCATATTTTGTCAAACAACAACAACGACGCGCAGCTTGGTACGACGCGTAGCTTTGTACAGTGATTCGATTTTGATTTTGTATTAACTTTGGTGGAACCACTCGCGTGTTCTGAGCGCTCTATCTGTCTATTTCTTTGATCTGAGTACGCCAACTTAAAAATGAAGAAGTTATAAGCACTCGATGACTTTGATGAGGTTTGCGCGACATAAGTTTCTGTCAGAAAAATTCTGATGCTCGCTGAAGGCTCTCGCTGCGTACATTTTGTACTATAATTATATACCGCACACTAAGAAAAAATCTAACGGATCGTCCACTGATACTCGCTGGACGCATACCTACATTTTGTACATGCCTACATATTGTAAAATAACTAATTTGTTAAATAACTACTAATAATTCTGTACCTACATTTAGAGCATAAATAAAATTCTGATTCTGAAAAGTTTCCGGAATAAAATTTCTGATAGTTACCGGGCTTCTTGAAAAATACTGATATTGACCTGCATCTGGGAGTGCAAGTGGACCAAAACACAAGTCACAATATAAATAGTTGGGAGGCCAGGCAGATATTATTGTGATGCGGGGTGGATGCGATGAGCATCCGATTACTACCTACAACTACTACTACAAACATGCGTTAATGCGTTTAATATTTAACTATATTAGCCAATACCTACTTATTACATCCAGGTTAAAGCATAACGCGAAGCGCAACCGAAGGAAATTAGGGTAGGGTTTAATACTTTAATCTTTAATTTGCTCGTTGTGGTTGGTTAGAGCTTTGTGCGTTTCTCTGCGAAGTCGAAACTAGCTACAGCTTTTTTAGCGTGGTAAAATCATCAAATGAGTCCTCCCGCCCTGCCCAGGGTGGGAGGACTCATTTGATGGTCTGTCAGACTTCTACTGACTAAAATCCACGGTGTCCTTCAGTAGCCCTTTCTGTTCCGGGGTCACGGTAAGGAAATAATCCCGCGACCCCGGCAGGCTTTGGCCCTCTGAGAGGGGGCCTCGTCAGTATGCTGACGCTCTTTGAGGCGCGCGTGGGACACAACGCGCCGTCGACCCGGGCATGGTCCATGGTCGGGCAGCGAGTTACCCTTTACTCGCTGCCCGTATGCCCACGAACCGGAAGAAGTTAGGGTAGGGTTTGATCTGAATTTTTTTCGTTGTGGTTGGTTAGAGCTTTGTGCGTTTCTCTGCGAACACGCGAAACTAAGCTAACTGCAAAACTTTAAGCTATTTCTAAGGCATAGTACCTGTACCTATTAACTCATAAGAAAATGTTTGGAAACGCTAACGTCTGGACCCGGCATTACATATTTTTTTCTCGCAATTGTGGGTAGAATACTTTCAATAATTGAACTTATGAGGGTAGTCCGTAAACAAAGTGTTGCACAAATACGCGACGTTGCCATTCTTTCTTTTCATTCTCTAGGAAACTATATTCTGCGAAACTATATTTGATTGAAATAGTTGATTTATTCTAAATTATCGTTGTTTTGTGCTAAAACGAAGGAATATGGACGATATATAAGGGTAAGTGAGTAATTTAAATATAGAAGTGTTGCGTATTTAGAATTTTGTTTGAAAAACTTTTTTTCAGCTTGAACAGCTGCTAAACATGTAAGAAGTATTGAGATATTGAGAATAATTTAAATATTTTTATTCAGAACTAGCTGTTGCCAGCGGCTTCACCCGCTACAACTCGAAAATTATCCCACGGGAACATAAAATCGAGATAAAAGCTATCCTATGTGTTAATCCAGGTTATAAACTATCTGTGTACCAAATTTTAGCCAAATCCGTTCAGTGGTTTTTGCGTGAAAGAGTAACAAACATCCATACATCCATACTTACAAACTTTCGCCTTTAAAATAGTATAGTAGGATAATTCAGCCCCATTGGCAACGCCCTTGCTTCACCGTCGACCACATCTTCGTTTACCATAAGGCGAGATAGTGGTCAAACGCGAACCTAACATCATCATATAATGTCCCACTGCTGGGACACAGGCGTCCTCTCTGTGAAAGGGAGTGGGCCATAATCCACCACGCGGGCTCATCGCGGGTTGGTAGATGTCACGATGTCTTCGAATTTTTGGTTCTAGGACATGCCGGTTTCCTCACGATGTTTTTCTTCACCGTTTTGAGAGCAGTGGTGATAAAATAAATTAGACAATGTAATGCGCCTGGCGGGGTTAACCCACGACAGTCGGGACCGATATCACTGGGCCACCACAGCTCTCCATAAAAAAAATATGTCCGAGCTTAGCCCGGTTTTACTCGAGATAACAATTAATATAATGTCGACTCCACATGTCACATTCAGAAAACAACATAGTAAATAAAGTCTTTTGTTTTCAGATTTACGAAGATAATTATCGAAGACTACTATTTTGCCGAGAAAGACGTACGTTTTTCTTGCTAAATGAAATACCACGTTCCCGTTGAAGCAACCACGGAGAGTAGACCAAGAATTCTTTGGGAAGAACGAAGGATCCAAGTGAAAACACTGTTCCACCAGCTCTTCAAGATAACTCTTTTGAAGCAGCAGAAAAGCTCTTTGAAAAATTATGCAGGTAAATTGCTGAAATATATATTTTTTTTTTCCTCAGATCAAAGAAATAGGCAGATAAAACGCTCAGAACACGCGAGTGTCTCCTTCAAAGTTAATACAAAATCAAATAGAATTACATTCCATAATGTTTTCTTTGTTTTTGAGAACAACTTTTACGATGGAAGACATGAGATGGCATATTTTGGCAAAAAACAAAAACGACGCGCAGCTTGGTACGACGCTAGCTTGGTATTGTCGCGACTTTTTATTCGATTTTGATTTTGTAATTGGGCGTTTTTCCATTAGACGGCACGGCACCGGCACGGCACCGGCATGGCCGTGCACCGGCACCGGCGCCGGGGCTTCGTTTTTCCACTGCACCGGTTCCTAACCGGCCCGGCAACGGCACGGCACCGGCGCCGGTTTCTCAGCATGGTTTTATTTCTTACTAGCTGTGCCCGCGACTTCGTTCGCGCGGATGTCGGAATTTAACAATGTATTTTTTAGTGCGAAGCGACTAATTCTCGCCACGTTTTTCAATATATTTGAATAACAATTCAAGAATATTTGATGTGTTTGATCGCCCTCTGTTGTTCAAAGGCAGTACCATTCAATTGCTACTGGATTAAAGTAATGAATGAAAAATGAATTAATGAAATAAAAAATATTATGTTGATATAAATAATAAATAAAAATGTTATGTTTCATTTATGTAATTCATTAAATGACACACAAGAACATATATTTCTTCTAAAAAACAAAATAACATGATCATAAGATTTTCAGAAGTAAAGAGGCTAAATTAACCTTATTACGAGCCACAGACCGAGTCTCACGCCCTCCGCCCCGCGTCCTCCTACACGCCTGCGCACTCACACACGCACACGGCTATAATTCATACACACATTATGCACATTTGCCGGCCGGCACCGACTGGGAAGCTTGCTACCCCGGCGACGGCGACGGCGCCGGCAGGACTCAACGCCGGGCCGACGCCGGCGCCGGTAAGTGGATTTTCATGGAGCGGAGCGGAGTGGAGTGGAGCGGAGCGGCGCCGGTGCCGAGCGCCGGCTAATTGATTTACGCCAGGCCAGCACCGACAGTAAGCTTCGTTCCCCGGCGTCCGGCTTGACGGCGCTCGGCAGGACTTTTTTTCGGGCCGGCGCCGGGCCGGCGTCGGTGCCGGTTGAACTGCTTCGATAATTTTGAAGATCTTCGTCAAGCATCATCAGCTACGTCCATTGCCGCTGGGTGCCGTGCCGCTATTGTGAAAAACGCCCATTCATAGCGGTTGCTGGGTGGGTTCTTCTGAGGACAGCGCCTATCTTTGATCTGAGTTTGTTTTCATTAAACATTCCTTGCAGCATCAAAACTGCCACGAAAATCTTGGGAAATTGTATAAACTTGTATTATGTTTGGGTATGGCTCTGAAACGTGGTCTTTGACTGCTGGCTGGGTTTTAGAGAGACTATGAGTCACTCAACGAACAATGAAAAGAGCTATGCTCGGAGTTTCTTTGCGGGATAAAATCCGGAACATGGAGTTCCGATTCGGCGCGAACCAGAGTCACCGACATAGCTCATAACATTTGCAACTTGAAGTGGCAATGGGCAGGCCACATCGTTCATAGAACTGACAACCGATGGGGAAGAAAAGATCTCGAGTGGCGACCACAGACCGGAAGACGCAGCGTAGGCCTCCCACTAGGTGGACCGACGACATCGTGAGGGTCGCGGGCAGCCGATGGATGCAAGTGGCGAATTGTCGTTCGGCGTGGCCAAAGCCGTCTTTAACTTATTGGAGGCTCTGGGCATATTAGGATAATGGGGCCCCTATGACTTTGACAGAACACTATTTTGTTAGAATAAACAAAGAAAGTAGATGAGCAAGTTTCTAGATTCATTTTTATTGACAGTCACATTAAATGAATAGATAATGTTGTAATATAATCCACAAAAGTAACTCATTTAACATTCACAGGTTAGTACTTAAGAATCTATGTTGATTGAAGAGGAACCCTTCTCGATTTGAGATGGGCAAAGTCGTTAATCACTTCTTGAAAATCAATGCTGGCCTTTTGAGCACATCACATTCTATGAACATCAGCGACAAGCTGGTTAATCTCTCCTGAAGCTTGTACCTACTTCTTAATTCATTTTTTATTCTTTTCAATTTGGAATCAAAAAGCCTAACTTTTGGGTAGGATCCGAGTAGATTAGCTTCGCACATGCAAAAGCTGTAAGCAAATTGGTATTGTAGTCAGTAATTTAGGTTCGTTGTATTCGAATCAAAAAAGTTTTTCGGCAATAAAAATCGGTTATCGTTTAGTGATCTGGCAGGGACGAGGGGGCCCCTATCGATCACGGGGCCCTGGGCACTTGCTCAGAGTGCCCAGTGGAAAAGAGGGGTTTGGGCGTGGCGGTCTAAGGGGGGGCCTATGTTCATATTTTTTCTGCACATTGTGAGGTTTTTATTTTTAACCGACTTCCAAAAGGAGGAGTTTCTCAATTCGGATGTTTACATTATTTTTAGCTTCCAACCGATTTGAAAAACTCTTTTTTTTTTTGGAAAGGGTATACTTCCCGAATGGTCCCATTTAAATTTTATCGAAATCGGACTAGCACTTGTTGACAAAAACCTAAAAAGTTTTTAACATTGTCTACACCGATTACGCCGAGGTTTCTGACCCGATTTCGATGATTTTTTTTTGTTCGATACAGTATATAGGTATGCCATTCGGTCCTTAGTTTAGTTCAGTTGTTTTTATTATTCATTATTAGTGACATTTAATTATTTTGTGACTTGAATCGGTCAAGTACGAGTCAGACGTGCGCCAATTCCGTACCACCCTGTTAAATTATTGTAGTCTGTTTTTTTTTTAATTTTGAAGACTGAATTGACTGCTAAGTGAAAATGTTGAATAAACCGCTTTCGCCAGGGCCTCTCTCCCTTGGTCGTGGGGCTAACGAATATTGTGACCTCGGAACGTAAAGAGCTAGCTATTAAAAGACACCGTGGATTTTAGTTAGTACAAGGTTGACTGTCCCTCTTTCACTGTCCTGGGTGGGACGAGTCATAAGATGATTTTATCACGCTAATAAAAAAAAGGCCGATCTCACTGGGGCTTACGTTTCCGATGCCGATGGCTTCTTCGCGGCTCGGTTCTCCAGAGCGGGCTGAAGGGGGCATAAAACATGCGGCAGCCGCGTAGGAGGTCGCTACCAGTGGGGGTGCAATGCAGATTTTTAGCACCGCGACCCGCTGATTGAAGACCTCCAGCTCCAGCCGCACCAGATTTAGGACAGTTGCTGTCCTCTGTTGGCGCGGGCTGGGTGGGCTCCTTGTTCCGCTTCTGCGGAACCTCCCGGTGGTCTGCACTCTCCAGCCCTTTTTTTTTAGCGTGGAAAATCATTAAACGAGTCCTACCGCCCAGGGCGGGACAGGAGGGACTGTCAGACTTGTACTGACTAAAATTCTCGGTGTTTCTTCAATAGCGCCTTATGTACCAGGGTCACGGTTACTGAGTGAGACAGTCCCGTTTAGTCCAACCTCGGCCTTTACCCCGCATTCCTGTGGGGATCTTTCGGTCCGAGGCAGGCTCGTCGTCAGAAGACGCTAGCCTAAGCATTGTAAGGCTTTTCAAAAGTATGCCCGACACGGAAGTGGTGAGGCCCTGTCTCAATGGGGTCGCAAACAACCGGTACCATGTCGTACTGATTGCCACGTCTCGCCTTGTGAAAGTGGTGGAAACAGGGATGTACTGGGCTTTGAAGTTATCGAGGATATCCTCAGTGGAGATCTGCCTGGTAATCCACCTTATGTGTATACTCACACAAAAATACTAAATTAAGACTAAAACTAAGTACATATAAGGTACCCCTTGTCGTGAGCTCCAGGGCTACCCGGATCCTCTCGATCCTACTGTGCTGGGTTTATCGACGGTCATGATGTACTTTTTCATAGAACATTCCCTCCCGACAAGACACATTTCCACCCCAAACATATAATTCAATGCCCCTGTGGTCGATCTCCGAGCTTCCTCACCAGGTGCTCTTCGCATTTGAATCGCTTCCAATGAACTTTGATGTGATAGGGTTTATTGCGGGCTGGTCCGGTTCAAAATAGTGTGAAGCCAATGTGACTCCATTCTTTTGTGCAAACGCCCACCTGTACGAAGTTATTTGTGGTGAGCTCCGGGTATTGGTTGACGTCTAGGTTTGCATCGAAGACAGCAATTGCTGCTTTGGGCGCCACCCCATCAGCATTTTGGAAAATTGTAACGCCGCTATATGGTTTATTATATACCCTGACGCACCACTCTTTGGCGTTTACTGCTTCTCTGACTTTTGTCGGCACTACATCACCGGTGTCTTTTTCGTCTTGTGACGTGACGACCACTGAGTGCAACGCACTCCGCGCGATTGCGAGGCGGGTCGGGTTGTCGTTATCTCGGCATACGAATTGGTACTCATTATTGTTGGTGTCTCTCGTGATGGGGAACCAGTCTGGATCGCAACGGGAGGCGGGAGGAGAGCACTGGATGAAGCAGGGCGCGGGCTGCTTTACTAACTGCTTACCGACTACCATGCGGACGTGAGGGTCTATGGGGAGACTGCGTTGGATGGTCAGCCTGAGGTACGTAACCCGTACGTAACCCGGGGCGACCATGCGATGGCGGCCCCCTGCAGTTGAAGGGGTGGTGGGAGGTGAGCGGCGCCGGCGAGCAGTGCCTGCGTCTTACTCACATTCACCGACAACCTCCATTTCGACAGCCACTCTAGCAGCAGGTAGAGCACGCGCTTCATCGGCTTGACGGCCGCGTGTCTCGCGTTAAGCGAGGTCGCAAAGTGCGAGGCGTCGTCGGCGTGAGCGCGAGCGTGTAGCATGAGTAGCACAGTGGCGAGATACAGCTGTTCTGTGGTATTCCCGCGGCTATGGGTCGGGCGCTTGACAGCGCTCCATCGACCACCACTCTGAAGGTCCTGTTGGAGAGGAAGGAGGAGACCACCTTTACTATTCGACGGGGCGCGTCTGTCTGCGACAACTTGTATAGCAGACCGGCGTGCCAAACACGATCGAAAGCCTTTTCCATGTCGAGGAATACTGCCACCGCTTGCTCTTTTTTGTTCAGTGTTGCGGTGAGCAGGTGCAGTACCCTCGACAGCTGGATCGTCGTCAAACACCGTGGAGATGGTAGGGAGGAGCGTGATGGGCCGATAGCTCTCAGGGTCAGCGTATTTTTGTTGGGCTTGGGCAGCATTATGACGCGCCCTTCCTTCCAAGCAGTCGGGAAGGCCCCCGTGCACAGTATACCCGTGTACAGGTGCGCCAGGGCCGCTACCGTTCGGCGCGGCAGGTAGCGCAGCGCTAGTGTGTTGGTAATACCGTCGGGGCCAGGGGCCTTTCTTAGCTTGGTCTTGAGGATGGCGCGTCTGACTGCACAAGGCGAGAAGCTCACTGGGACCTCCGGAGCTATCGGCGAGTATTCTCCAAGGTGTCCGGCCTCGTTGCGATTGCGTGGTAGTCGCGGCATCCCCGCAAGGGGGCACGGCAGGTGGGATAAGGGCTGTGCCCCTGACCCACGGTCTCGATGGCGTTGTGCCCGCATCTACGGACACACGCACTGGGGACGGGGCTTCCTTCCACGGTGGGAAGGTCCCGGTGCGCATGATACCCGTGAAGAGCCGCGCCAGTGCCGCTACCGTGCGGTATGGCAGGTGACGCAGCGCCATGTTGGTGATACCATCTGCACCGGGCGCCTTCCTTAGCTTTGTTTTCAGAATGGCGCGTCTGACTGCACAAGATGAGAAGAAAATAGAAGCTCATCCGAAGCTATCGGCAAGGCAAAGTACTCACCAAGGTGCCTCTCCACTGCTGCGACATGCTCCCCGTCGCAAGTCGGGTTAGGCTGGAATTGACCCTCCAGGTGCTCGGCGAAGATCTCTGCACGGTCTGCTGCAGCGTACCTCGGCGCCCCATCGTTGTGGAGCAGCGGGCGCACCGGAGCTGGGGCGTTCACGAGCTGCCTGCACAGCTTGTGGATCGACGGCCAGTCCCCTTCTGCGGCGTCGATGCGCTCCTCCCAGCTCACGGCGTTGAACTCCTGGAGCTTGGCCCTCACCTTTTCGGCGTACCTGTTGAGCTCGGCTTTCATCCTTCAGCCTGATGTGCGGAGGCAGGGGCTTGTACAGCAGCCCCTGCGGCTGCATTGGTGTGGACGCCTTTTCGAGGGCGCGCTGGATGCAAGCGGTGACTTCCCCGGCCAGCCCCTCAACGTCCGTGGAGGTACTTACGGGCCAAGTCGGAGTGGTGGTCTCCATCTCTTTCTCGAACGCGGTCCAGTCAGTGCGTCGACGCGGCGCGGGAGGAGAGACTCTCCCGCGCTGTACCCACCTCCGGCCGACCTCCGGCCTCCTGGGTTGGTGACATTACTGTTCCACGCTGGGTGCTTCAAGTTGAAGTCTCCGGCGAGGAGAGTGGGGTGCGGGGTCGCGTGCAACAGCGACCGCACCTCGGCCACGTTGAAACGGTCCAAGGGCGGACGGTAGCAGTGGTTGGTGGACGACCCTTCGCTTCACCAGTACCGCCAGACCGCGGTATGCGATGCCGACCGAAGATCTCTAGTCCTTAAGGTACAGGAGGTATCCCGGGAAGCGGATTTTGTCCGCCGGTCCCAGGAGCGTCTCACTGATGAGCGCCACGTCGATGCACTGGTCTTTTAGGAAGAGGCGGAGGGGGGCGACCTTTGATTTTAGGCCGCGCGCGTTCCATTGCAGGATCCTCAACGGGCTATCCATTGCAAAGGGACAGCAACGTCTCAAGCCCATCGAGGATCAGGTCCTCAACATCCTGCCCCTGCCTGATGGCCTTGAGCTGGTCCACCAGTAACTTTACGGTGCAGGCTGTGAATTTGCGTTTCCGGCACTCATCCATGGGAGTGCCGGTTTTAGGCTCGCGGCGCCGCTGTTGAGGGTGGGTGCCGGTAGGGCCTGGACGGGGTGCGACGGGGGCCGCCTCTGCGACTCGGGTGGGGGCGATCTTCGAAGCCCGCCTATCCTTTTTCATAACGACACCGGTAGCGGCGTCGGTGGGCTCCTTAGTGGGGCCCTTTTTAGCCTGCGTCTGTACAGGGGCAAGGGTCTCCTGGGGCGGGGGCGCGGGGGACCCAGGCTTGTCCCCTTTCCTTCCCCCGCGCCTACGCTTCTTCCTCCTCCGCCCCGCGGCGGGAGCATCTCTGTCGGTGGGCCCGTTTGCCGCCGCCATCAAGGTCGCGCTGGGGGCCTCGTGCACCCCCACACTCGTCGACGGCTGGCGCTGCTGCCGCGTTATAGCGACTGTGCCCGCCCGCCTGTTCTTGACTTCTATCTGATATACGGGGCAGCCGCTGCTGCACGCCGGGTGGGCACCTGCGCAATTTGCGCAGGTCGCCGGCTCCATCTTTGGTCGGGGGCACGCCGGTCCTCTTCGCTCTCGGGGAGGAAACGTATCCCCCCCTGGTACGGCCGTGCTTTGGGAGGGTGGCCCAGTTTTTGCCTCACCGCCCTGAAGTGGGTGGACTAGTTCGGCAGCTTTTCGACTACCAGCGGAGGGTAGCGTGGCTTCTTCTGCCCCGAGGCTGAGGTGGTACCCGCGTTTTTACCTAGAGAGGACTGGGTACTCACCATTGGGTCCGGAGCTGCAGCGGCGGTGGCCGAGTGTGGGTCCGTCGAAGTCGTGGGTGAGTGGTGGGCGACTTCCGCGGTCGATGGCGAGCCGGCTTCGGCTCGACCGCGCGGCTCGCGCTGCGGGAGCGCGAGCAGGGAGCCGGCACACACGCGCTTCACCTCCTCGGTGTCATCGTCGTCCGACGAGCGGGAGCGGCACTGGGCCCCGGCCCCAAGCAGCTGTTCGAGCTCGCGGCCTAGGTCGTCGTATTCTTCTTGGGAGGAGTAGTCCATGGCCGCCGAGTCGCATGTCCGTAGATATGTAGGGCGGAGAGTCCTGCGCGGAATCCCGCGGCGGCGGCGGCGGCGAGAAAACTTGGACGGTGGTGAAAAAGTCACCCTGTATTTATACCTACGCTCGACCGTAGACAAAGTGTGGGGGTGGATCGCCCCCACTATTACAATTTTACACGCTGCTATATAGACAGCTTGAATAAGGCGCGTGTCCGGCTTTCTCTTCACGACCGTAGCCCATTTCACCTCAACCTAGAAATAATTGCATATTGGCATCGTAGAGGTCGTAATCACTCTCAGTCGACCGTAATATTCACGCTGTGTTAGCGGCGAGTCGACCTACACAGACGCGCTTGTCTCTAAACTTCATTGTTCGAGCTTTTGGGACGAAGCTGAGCTCTGGTAAAGCATCTGTGGCGCTACGTGGGCCCTAATCGCCCACGTAGGACCACAGTCTCAACTTTTCCATCTCAGGTAGTCAGGTATTTGTCTCTGGTTTGTTACCATGCGTGCAGAACGGTAGTTTCATTTGACTTGCATATTTCGAGATAATTCTCAAAGGCTTTGATTCAATTTTAATCACTTCAACCTAGAAATAATTGCATATTGGCGTCGTAGATGTCGTAATCTCTCGTTCGACCGTAATTATCACGCTGTGTTAGCGGGGAGTCGACACCGACGCGCTTGTCTCTTCAAGCTTTTGGGACGAAGCCCGGGCTCGGTAAAGCATCTATGGCGCTACGTGGGCCCTCATCGCCCACGTAGGACCACAGTATCAACTTTTCCATCTCAGGGATATTATTACGTTGTCTCTGGTTTGTTACCATGCATGCTGAACGGTAGTTTCATTTGACTTGCATATTTCGAGATAATTTGATTCAATTTTATTCACTTTACCTAGAAATAATTGCCTAATGGCATCGTTGAGGTCGTAATCACTTGTCTCTTCAAGCTTTTGGGACGAAGCTGAGCTCTGGTGAAGCATCTGTGGCGCTATGTGGGCCCTAATCGCCCACGTAGGACCACATGCAGTCTCAACTTTTCCATCTCAGGGATATGTTGTCTCTGGTTTGTTACCATGCATGCAGAACGATAGTTTCATTTGACTTGCATATTTCGAGATAATTCTCAAAGGCTTTGATTCAATTTTATTCACTTCAACCTAGAAATAATTGCATATTGGCATCGTTAAGGTCGTAATCACTTGTCTCTTCAAGCTTTTGGGACGAAGCTGAGCTCGGTAAAGCATCTGTGGCGCTACGTGGGCCCTTATCGCCCACATAGAACCACAATCTCAAACTTTTCCATCTCAGGAATTTGTTTGTCACTGGTTTGTTATCATGCATGCAGAACGGTAGTTTCATTTGTCTTATGGATTTGATTCAATTTTATTGTGAACACTTCAACCTAGAAATAATTGCATATTGGCATCGTAGAGCGATCAGACTCTTGCTCGAAAGCGATTTTGGTGCGCGGAAAAAAGCCATTGACTGCTATAATTGTTTCCCTTCGAACTTTTTGGAATATGTGGCGCTGCGTGAGCTTCCATCGCTTGCGCAAAGCCACAGCTTGCACGGATACGGTGCAGTGCTATGTACTAACTAACAATAATTTTGGTGGTACGGAATTGACACTCGCACTACGGTTTTACGCCACTCGATACCTGAAACTTCTATGTGAAGAACATTACCCTTATCACGAGTTTTCACTCTTTACTTTACAGCGTCTTTCCAATATTTACAGCGTTTGTTGTATGAAAAAAAGGAACAGCGCCTCTGGTGTGCGAAAAAGGAACTATTTTTTCCTTCAAAATCGTCAATTTGAAATTGTCAAAGTTCCAAATACTGAAAACTCTCGTGCTTACTGTGCTTATGGTACTGAGCTTTCAAAATTAAGTTATTACTGAGGGTCATTCATTACCCAATGTCCACTTCCTGATTGTCCCTTATTGGTGGACAGTGAGACAAACTTGTAGAATTATTTCTTTTTATAATGTGAGTAACATTACTGTGACTTTATACATTAATGTGTATTTTATTGTATAATGGTATTAATTTGTGAGAACTTTTATTTAGGTTGTCATATTATGTACTTAGTTTTAGTCTTAATTTAGTTTTTTTGTAAACTAATATTTCTGTAACTTTTGTGCAAAATAATGTTGTGTTACTTTTTAAGTAATAAATGTCAAAGTAAATATAGTTACCTAATTTGTAATTGTTTCAATTTCCGCTCCTTATAGCTTTTTTTAAACACAACACGCCCTCAACTCGGGCATATCCCTATCGAACGCTGAGCTACCCATTTCTCACCAGACCCACAGACGGGGCATAGTATGTAAATTGAGCCCCAAGGCGTTATTTTTAAACACCCGACGCAAAAAAGAGGGGTCTTTGGGGTTTGGCTGTGTCATCGTAGCTCTTAAACGAGTATTCCTACAATTTTGAATCTGTTTTTTTTTTTGTTTTATAGCTAAAATAATCGAAATGGAAATGGCTTAGAGATCTGCTCAGGTATTTTTTTTAAGGTCTAATTTTTCAATAGTCAGGTAACTTTTATGAGGAATAAAAATGGCGATTTGACAGCTTATCTATAGAAAATATTTCAAACAGTTATTTTTATTCCTCAGATAAAAGTTGTCTTACTATTTAAAAATCAAATGTGAGACCATCATAGTCCGACAGGATTTTTTAAGCTTCAGATACATTTTGAGTAAAACAAAATATGTATCTATCACTTTATTCATACTAGCGTCAAACATACAACAAATAAATTATAACAGGCATCTCGTATATATACATAAACGAAAAAAAAAAGAAAAAATAAGTAAAATAAAAATAATTATTTTATTTTTCCAAAAAAATAATTTAATTAACATGATTTACTTATATAATATACTGTAACTTGGTAATCACAATGTACTAGGTTATACTGTGTGGTGGTTGTTGGCTACGGTCGCGCGCAGGCCAAAATGGCGTTGTACAGACGATAATTAATATCATGTAACAATATCATTTTAAATTAAACATACATAGTGGAAATGCTAGGATTGCTGAGCCCAATTACAACGTAGCAATAAGAATTTCAGGCTTTTGTTCCCAATTTCGACATGGAATATCCCACGATGTCTCACATGACTACCACACCAAAAAATTACACTAAAGGTAAACGCAGACTTAGCCGCACCGCAATCCCCGCATTACGAATTCTTTGTATGAAGTTCTATGAACACACACTCACCCGCATCGCAGTAGCCGCAGAAGCGGTAAGAAAACGATGGCTGCGGGGACTGCGGAGACTGCGGTACGGCTAGGTCTGCGTTCACCTTAACTCATGACCTCATAGCCCGATCCCGACGTTATGACTGACGGCGAAGAGAAATGTTCGAAACACTTTACAAAGTTCCGCTAGCAGCGAATTCGCGTTACAAACAAGTCTATTCGCACCACTTAACCCAAAATCGTGAACGCTGATAAGTTACAACAGTAAACTGGTGACATACTCAGCGAAAGAGATGGCGCTACACTTGTATAGCTCCGTCTCACTCACGCTTTGGTAGGCCACGAAATGTTTCCTTTCAGCAATCCTAGCCTAAATACCGCGCGACGTAAAATAAACTACCTATTTTATTGTACTATGTTATGTTCACTTGGATTTCGCGGCTTCTTCAGCTTCCAGTCTCTTGCGCATTGATTCGGGCATCTCAGCTGGTGGTGGGCGGGGCATGCGGAGCCACACCTACAAAGTAGAGTAAGAGTTAGAAAGAGTAGTAATGTATGTTAGAGAGGGAGAAAGATGGTGTGTTCTCATTGTGGGTATGTCTTACATGGTTCTTTCAGTAGGAACAATTGGTAAATTTATTTTTAATCATTGAGTTTGTATAACTTTATAGTTGGTTTAGATTAATATGAAAAGTCCAATTTTTGTAGTAGGAAACTGAGAAAAAGAAAACAACAGTTTTCAAAGATCATCAAATGTGTCCTCTCACCCAGAACACGGGACTGTCAGACTTGTACTGACTAAAATCCACGATTTTCTTCAGTAGCCCTTTACATTCCGGAGTCACGGTAATTCGTAAGTCCCGTGAACCCGGCAGGCTTTGGCCCTCAAAAGGGGAGGCCCCGTCATTGTACTGACATTCTTTGAGGCGCACGTGGGACACAACTCGCCTTCGTTCCGGGCAGGTCCATGGTCGGACAGCGAGTCGCCCATTACTCGCCGCCCGCTTGCCCGAGTCCGTCACCGTGGGCGGTGACGAACGGTAAGGTGTCCTCTCCCTCACGCGTCCCGCCTCCTTCGCATGACTGCTTCGCAGAAGGAGGCGACGGCTTAGCCCTGTATAAAAATAAAAACGTACCTTGACAGCATCATAGATGAACCATTGCAGCGCGGTGAGGGTACCGATCATGATAATCCTGGGTCCGAGACCCTTCCATACTCCAGCCATACCCAGCTTGCCAACGATACTTCCTACTGTGGCTGTCTTGTCCTGAAATTATATGAAGATCATATTATTAGTTTTTACAGTTCTAAAAAAACTTAAAGTACTTATAGACCGAATCGTAAAATCATCAAACGAGTCCTCCCAAGGCAGGACGGGAGGGACTGTCAGACTTGTACTGACTAAAATCCATGGTGTCCTTCAATAGCCCTTTACGTTCCCGCGTCCAGGTCCGAGTCGACAACACAACGTGCCGTCGACCGGGGAATGGTCCATGGTCGGACAATTAGTCGCCCATTACTCGCCGTCGAAATTAGTGGTGTGGATTATCAAATCGATCTCAGAAACAGAATCAAAGAAGACACTCGAGGCAGTTTTCTTAGACTGCTTTCGATTCGCGCATAATCCCTGATCGGGCGGCAAGCTATCCTCTCTACCATTGTGTACATACCTGGTTGAGCTTGGAGACCACGGTGTCTGCGGGGTGGGACACGATGGCGCAGAACACACCGGCGATGTAACCAGCCGCGAACGTGACGATCAGCTGCTCGCCCTTCGAGCACTGCTCGCGAGGCTTGGGTACTACGAACTGGAAGGAAAAATGGTGATTAATCAAAATCAAAGCATTTATTTCAAGTAGGCCAGTTACAGGCACTTTTGAATTGTCATAGACAATCAAAGGAATATTATTAAACACTACAAAAGTTATGGTGCTACCAACGACGATATAATACTAGACTCGTAATAACAGGCGACCGATGTCTGCCAACACATTAGGCAAAAAAGGTGTCCGTCAGCCCAGCAAGAAAATGTCTTTTACAAGGAATTGAGTTTTGCCATTAATTAGAGCGTAATATGCTGTAAATGTGCGTCACATTAAAAAAATTGTGCGTGCCATGTTTTAGGAATAAATTCGAAAAAACGATTCCTGCTGGGATAACGTTTTTCCAGCAAGAAAATTTTGAACGAGTGACCGGAGCCAAAAAAAAAGTATATCGGCATGTAGCTTAAATTAGTGCATAGAAGTGCGCTGAAAATAAATATAATAATCTATTTGATTTTCTTGCTGGGCTGACGGACACCAAAAAAGTCTTATATTCGTCTCATTTCGACCAATCCTGTGAGCCGTAAACATACGTTGAGACAGAACAGACCTTGAGTTAGCCAATCACAACGCAGTACCCCGTCCCCCTCGCTTACGTAGTACCTCAGCGAGTTGACAGAATAGTTTTTGTTCCTTAGATCGTGCATGCGGAGTCTAGTATTATATCGTCGTTGGGTGCTACAGTCCCAGTAACAAGACATGAAAAAACTGTGAAAGTACCGTAGATGCCCGTTCCAAAAAGTAGATCTCTATGGTGAAGAACGTGCAAGAAACTCCATGGACACTCTTTTTAGATCAGCAGAATTATTATAGAACCTTTGTTACATCATTCATTGGAGGTGGTACATTATGTGAGAATGATGTAGCAAGTTTTTGATTAACAATTAAAACAAAGACAATTCAAAAACAAAATTATCAATAATATCAGATGATTAAAGTATACATCGGTTCTGATTTTCCTAATTTTTTATTCTTATTGTTTTTAGACTGTCGATGGCATTAAATTTCTTAAGGAATGAAACCTCATCATCAGCTTATAAATGTTCCCACAGCTGGGACACAGGCCTCCTTTCTGTGTGAGCTTTAATCCACCACGCAGGCCCAGTGTGTGTTGGTAGATGTCACATGTTTTCGAATTTTTGGTACTAGAACATGCCGGGTTTTCTCACGATGTATTCCTTCACCGTTTTGGGAGCAGTGGTGATGAAATAAATTAAACTAAGTAATGCAAGTGGCTGGGTTCGAATCCACGAACTCGTCGGGGCCTATACCACTGGGCCACCACTGCTCTGTGAAATCATAGATTTTTCAGTTATCGTTAAAAAAATTTATAACTCCATCAACAAAACGTTGACATTGGCGCTTACGCTACTATAGTTTTGTGTTATGTATTCCTAAAGAGTGTATGTTCCCAATATATCTCGCATTTTTTTGTGTAATGTACATTCCGTGTAAACGAAAGAGATACATAATATCAATAGTTGATCTCTGACTGTTCACATTGCACTCGCTCAGGGATGCTCGCTCAGCTCGCTTGATCAGGTTTGCATAAGACTGAGCAACCGCGGGCGAGTGGCGCGATTTATCGCTCGTGGCACTTGCACACTCGCTTATAACCCGGCGACAACACTATCGAAACTACACTCGCTTCCCGCTGATCCGCAACTCTTTTATAGTTTCTAGTTCTAA
Source organism: Agrotis segetum (assembly GCA_036375495.1). Classification (NCBI taxonomy): domain Eukaryota; kingdom Metazoa; phylum Arthropoda; class Insecta; order Lepidoptera; family Noctuidae; genus Agrotis; species Agrotis segetum. Next base: position 89,548 of record JAQSVV010000199.1, read on the forward strand.
TCGGCCGTCGGACTACTGCCTAAACAGTTCCCCTACTCTAGACAAACCAGGGAAAAAAAAAATTAAACTTACCTTATACAAAAGTTCAACGGTCTTTTCGAAGCAGGCGAACTTCATCATGGTGTAAGGGATCTGCCTGCCCCATAGAGGCGCGAGTCCCTTGTACAGGGTGCCATAGCCCTCGTTCTGGACCATCTTGGGCCACGCCTCACGCAGGGTGGTGGCGAAACCAGGCATGGTCTGGATTCTGACCTGAGAAGTGGGGGTTTGAGGTTAATATTAACTGCATGGTTCTGTTCGTCAATCTAAAATGAACCTTATAACTAAAGCCTCAGATCTCATAATCTCTTAGTCACCGGGCAACTCCGCCGCGCGCCCGGACACACAGCGTGAACGCTGAGTGACGTAGTGACGTCACAGACGCAAGCACACGGCAGCATCCCTCGAGCGCATTTTTTTCGTCATCGGGCAGATTTTATTGACAATCCTAATTTATGCAAAGGTAGTACTGTCGTTTGTCAAACTGAAATAGTGAGCAAAAGTATGCAATCACTTAGGTATGATTCCCACCAACCTATCGGACTCGGCGGCATTGAACATTGAAATCTATCAACAGTAAATACAGTTCATGTTTGCTTGCAAAGTTATCTCCGTCGTTCCGCGACACGTAGCGACGTGTCTCATATGTTGCTTGCAAATATGAACTGTATTGACTGTTGATAGATTTCAATGTTCTTTACCGAATTGTAAAATGCCGCCGGGCTCGGCCGGTTGGTGGGAATTTTACCTTACTTGGAACTAATCCGATACAGCTCTTTAAATAATGGCGTGATTTGAATGAATTTGGTATTAATATTATAGCTAAGAGCAGGCCTGGCGCACTCCGTGGTGTAGCCACGTCAACGGGGCCCCCGCGTGTGCTTGTAGTATGAAACTGCATAACACGCGGGCGGACGTGGACGGGTTTCACAGTCGGTTGCCTCCCGCCGCCCGTTTCTCACGCTTTCCGTACATATTTTTAGGGTTCCGTAGTCAACAAGGAACCCTTATAGTTTCGCCATGTCCGTCCGTCCGTCCGTCCGTCCGTCCGTCCGTCTGTCCGCAGTTTAGCTCAGAGACGCACAGTACTAGAGAGCTGTAATTTGGTGTAAATATACGGATTTGTTGTGCCGAAAAAGTGGTAAAATAAAATCTCGTAAAATATTTTTTTTTAGGGTACCTCCAGTACTTACACGTAAAGTGAGGATTTTTTTTTTCTCGCGTACCCCTTAGTGTGGGGTATCATTAAATAGGCCTTTAAAAAATAATGATAGTTTCCATTAACAGTTTTTTGATAAAAAAATTCGTTTGTGAAATATTAAGCTTTAAAGTGCTAAATTTTGCTCGATTCGAGTGTCCCCCCCCTCTACCAGCTAAACGGTTATGTTTGGGGGTGTGAAAAAATTCACAATAATAATAATAATAAATAATAAATCTTCCACAACTATCACACAACGCCATCTAGTCCCAAGCTAAGCAGAGCTTGTGTTATGGGTACTAGACAACTGATATACATACTTATATATTTCTAAATACATACATATTATAGATAAATTACACCCAGAGACAGAACAAATGATCGTGCTCATCACACAAACATTTGTCCTGGGTGGGAATCGAACCCACGACCCCCAGCATAGCAGTCAGGGTCACTAACCGCTAGACCAACAGGCCTCTCATAGGCCAATAGTAGTATATATAACGAAGTTCAAAAGAAAATTATCATGACTAAGTAGGCTTTACAACTTTACGAGTAATAGTCGACCAACTTATAAAATGTAGTTGATATCATATTTTCTTAAACAAAATGTATCGGAGACAACTGCAAATGTAAGTTTGTCAACTTTATTTTTACAGCTTTAATAGGTATGTTTTTTGGGGATAGGTAGGTTTTTATCGTCAACAATTTTTAACTAAATTCAAAAAAAGGAGGAGGTTCTAAATTCGTTGTAACCTTTTTTCTTATGTATTTTCCCCGATTTCTCAAAGACTCCTGGACCGATTTTGAAAATTATTCTTTTTTAAATTAAATTCAGCGAATCAGTTTAGTTAGTTCGCATAAGTCAACGACGATATAATACTAGACTCGTAATAACAGGCGACCGATGTCTGCCAACACATTAGGCAAAAAAGTCTTATATTCGTCTCATTTCGACCAATCCCGTGAGGCGTAAACATACGTTGAGACAGCACAGACCTTGAGTTAGCCAATCACAACGCAGTACCCCGTCCCCCTCGCTTACGTATTACCTCAGCAACTTGGCAGAATAGTTTGTGTTCTTTAGATCGTGCATGTCGAGTCTAGTATTATATCGTCGTTGGCATAAGTATTTTGATCTGCAACTACGGAACCCTACACTGTGCGTGGCCCGACACGCACTTGGCCGGTTTTTACTTTATTCTCACGAGCAAAGATTTTACATTTGCTTGTTTTTGGGAAGTGACACTTCTGTACGTAGTACTTTTAAGTATTCTGTGGTAAGAGTTACACATTTAAAATTGTATCATTTTAAGTAATCACATACTTTTGCTAGAGAGTGTTAAGTTAAATATTTAAAAGTCTTACCTTAGCGGCCTCTAGAGGTGACAAAGCGATATCAGCGAAGAATTCGGCAGTCGCAGACGCGGCCAAGTACACTCCAGTACGGTAGGTGTACGCCGTCTCCTCATCCAACAGGCCGTTGTACGTCACTTTGAACACTTCATACAGACCGAACTTGCAGAGACCCTGAAATTGGGAGAAAGAGATAGAAAACATGTGTGGGAGGAGATCGGAAGATCGTAATTAGAAAAAAGTCTCATAGAAGTGTCGTCTTCATTTCTTTTCAGTAGGAACAATTGGATAATTTGTTTTAATCATTGGTAATGTGGGCAGTCGACTTTTAATAATAACTAGCAAACCCGGCGAACTCCGTTTCGCCACCAGAATTTTCTTTGCTATAAACCTCACGGAGCCCGAGACCTTTGACAACGAATGCAAAACCGTGGATATCGGTTGGTGCGTTCTGGAGTTATAGCGTCAGGAAGGAAAACCCGACTTATTTTTATAGAGTAGATTTGTCATTTATCTTAATATCTTTGAATATTAGATCAGTCCGCAAACTGTTAGCAGCCGACAGAGTTGGAGGCATATCAGTTTAATACATTCTTCCATATATTTGAAATGGGGTGCACACAGTTTGCTAGTTTGGCCCTCACTTTACGTAGTTTGCAGCGTTGCGTTCGCCGACTGTTTCAGTTAGTGGTCGACACACAGCGAAACCTCTCCAATCGACGGCGGCGATATTGTTGTTCGTCGGACGTAGTGAGTCCGTTTGCCACAAACTGTTCATGTGGTCGATCTAAATAAGCGGCTACCTCAAGTTCGCTTGCGACGCATAAAAATTGATCTGAGTTTGCAGATAACTCAAATGGGGAATGGTCAAAGCTAATTGTAGATGGCGTCACCATAGCTTAGTCCTAATCCGACCAATGAGATAGTACTATTTTGAAGTACCTATAAGATTTGAACCAATGACGATGCTTGGAACTAGCTATAGTAGCGCCGTTCGTTTCCTAGTTGCCATCCCCATTTCGCCACTTTGCGGCTCACTCAGTCGGCTATTAATAATTTACAGACTAAACAGATTTGCAATTTAATAATGCTTTCAATTCTGCCTACTTTGAGAACTTCCAGGTAATACAAATATTATTATCTTACCTGTAGCGAGTATCCAATGAAGGTGGGTGCCCATCCCTTGGCAAGTCCTCTCATACCCTCCTCAGCCACTGAGACCTTGAAGCCGTTGATGACATTCTTGTACTTGTCGGGGTCTACCTGGAGACGGCATTTCACCAGATCCAGGGGCACTACAGCTGTGTGGGTGATACCTGAGGGATGAAAAGGGATGAAATTAGTTAAGTGGTTCGTTGGTTATTGGTCAGTAGAACAACTGCTGAGTAAAAGGCTGGGTGACAACCAACGACGATATAAGAGAGACTCCGCATGCACGATCTAAGGAACAACAACTATTGCGTCAACTCGCTGAGGTACTACGTAAGCGAGGGGGACGGGGTACTGCGTTGTGATTGGCTAACTCAAGGTCTGTTCTGTCTCAACGTATGTTTACGGCTCACAGGAGTGGTCGAAATGAGACGAATATATGACTTTGCCTAATGTGTTGACAGACATCGGTCCCCTGTTATTACGAGTCTAGTATTATATCGTCGTTGGTGACAACGGAAGTGCTTATTCATTTCCTTTCCAGGAACATCATCATCTGCTTAGCCTTTTCCTATATTGGGATCGGCTTCCAGTCGAACCAGATGCTAATGAATATCAGTATTTTATAATAGAGCGACTGCCTATCTTAACCTCCACAACCCAGTAACTGGGCAATACGATACCACTTGGTAAGACTGGTTGTCAGATATTGGGGCTTCTGACTGATATTATCGACAGTCAAAGATCTATATATGACAGCCGAGACCAACGGCTTTACGTGCTTTCCGAGGGGCGGAGGAAACTCGCTATGAACGAAGATAATAACCGAGATATATTATTAATTTTCAGTGCTAGTTTAGTGGCTGGATTGTCTTATCAGCTGCCCGTGGCCTCGGAACTTAAAAGGCTATTAAAGGACACCGTGGATTTTAGTCAGTACAAGTCTGACAGTTCCTCCCGCCCCGCCCTGAGTAGGACACAATTGATGATTTTACAACGATAATAAAATTTGAGGGTTGCCCTCGATTTCTCCAAGTTCCAATCATCAGATCCTGATATGGTGACAATGGGACCACACGGGAAGCACCAGCTTTCGAATAAAAAAAGAATCATGAAAATCGGTTCACCCAGTCGCAAGTTATGAGGTAACAAACATAAAAAAATAAATACAGTCGAATTGATAACCTCCTTCTTTTTTTGAAGTCGGTTAAAAAAAGGGTTATTTCAGACTTAGCAACATTTTCTTTTCACGTGATTCTAATCACTCACATGATATCAACAACCGATTATGCACTTACGTAATACTTCAAAAAATGTCACTGGTACACACGGCTACATACCAAGCTATACAAAACCAGTTTGTGTTGGACTCGCTTTATATGATTTTTTGAACATTGAACGGTCAGCTTATACTAGTTTTGCATAGCTTGATGTGTAGCCGTGCGTACATTACAAAATTATATTTTATCTAGTTTTTATCATAAAGTAGTTTATCTACTCTCATATCGTAAACTTCGAAATACAAAACTCAAAACGAGTTTATAATGACATACTTTATACCATAGAGTATCGTAATGAAATTAAAAAATTAAATTATAACACTGTTTGTCTAACAAAACAATGTTATAATTTAATTTTTTTTCATTATGATACAGATTACTGATCATAGATACATTTTTTTACTTTTTTATCTGTGGCTGCGCGCGCTTTCTAAGGGAATGTTGGGATTTTGACGTTTGTGTTTCGGTGGATGACATGGTGGATGATTATTAGTGTTTATTAATTTTTATCTTTTATTTGATATGTTCGTGTTCAATGAGAGTAGATAAAGTAGTGTATGAAACTGTACATAACTAGGTATTATAACACTCGTGTGATACTATTATAAAACTCGCTGCGCTCGTTTTATAAACTCACACTCGTGTATAATACCCCTCATTATGTACCAGTTACATAAACTACTATAATAATTACGAAGACTAATCGATAATACTGTTAAACCGAATGCATGCTTTTTTATGTCTTAATATTTTTTACATCCATCTGTATGCGATTTCTAAACGAAACTACTGAACAGATTTGGATGAAAGTTATAGAGCTAAGTCATAAGTCTGGATACTTAACACATAGGATACTTTTTATCCCCGTTTCCCCTAGGATATTTATTGACCTATCCTACGGGACTGTCATAACGGGTATAAACTTGTAGGAGTATGAACAGACGAGCTAGAGTCATCATCATCTACCTAGCCTTTTCCCAACTATATTGGGGTCGGCTTCCAATCGTACCAGATGCAGCTAGGGATCAGTATTTTACATGGAGCGACTGCCTGTCGGACCTCCACAACCCAGTAACTGGGCAATACGATACCCCATGGTAAGACTGGCTGCCAGACTACAGCTTCTGACTAACAGTAACGACTGTCAAAGATCTACAAATGACAACCGGGACCAACAGCTTGACGTGCTTTCCGAGGCACGGAGGAAACTCGCTATGACAGATGGTCACACATCCACAGACCAACCTCTGCAAGCACGGCTTAACCCGGAAGATCGGCCTGTGCGGCTGTTATTATTAGGCCACGAGCTCCTCCGTTAAGTGAACACAATTATAATATTTAAGTATTCCAAAAGACAGAAGATTGAATTTCATGTGACCAACCACGTGTCACACAAAGTCATAATGAAATTCCATGCCAGGAGAATGCGACTAGTAACTGCATTTGTTACCAATGTTTGGACAAACGTTGGCCAAAGTCTCGTGATAAAATACAATGCTCTTGAATATCATTGGCTTTGGCCCAAGATTGGTGACGTAACTTTCGTTGGTTGAAGTCGGAAATTACTTGATGAGTTGCTAGTCAACTTTTCAATTGGAAGCAATTTATTGCGGATGAACATCTTTACAATTTTTCTATTTGAAATTGTCAAAGTTCCCGTTTACTTTACGTCTCAAATATTCATTTGTGTACTAAGGGTACAGGTTGTAAACAAACACAAAATACATAGATACACGATGAGTTGGTAGAATTTTCTATAATAAAACGAAAAACGTGCTAATAAAATGCTTATACCACATTTACACGGCAAATATTAACACATAGACAGCTCAAACCAGCTTAATAGAATAGCTAGTGATAATATGACTGTCATAGTTACATCATGAATTTCCAGACCGATGCGCAAGTGCCGACCGTTATCACAGAGTTCGGAGGTCATAGCTCACACGTGTGGACGCAGACTAAACTTTGTATTTATTGCATACTATAACATGTCACGTTTTGAAAGTTAATTTATTAGTCATCTTCCTAACCTTAACGCATTTTACTTGTAATGTAATAATAATATTCCACAACTATCACACAACGCCATCTAGTCCCAAGCTAAGCAGAGCTTGTGTTATGGGCACTAGACAACAGTACCCAGACAAGGGTACAGTAGCCTTATTACGACTTTTCGCTCTTTTACTGTACAGTATTTACAGCGTTTCATGTATGAAAAATGGAACAGCGCCTCTGGTGTGCGAAGGAGGAACTAATTTTTTCCTTGAAAATTATCAATTTGAAATTGTCAAAGTTCCAGTTTACGTCTCAAATACTGAAAACTCGTGCTAAGGGAACAGGATAATCCGCAGACTAACTATACATTTGCAAGGATCGACTTTGGCATAACTTTCTTCTTATTAATAAGGAAGTAAGATTCTAAAGGGTCTGGGCCGGCCACGTCTGCCGTATCTATGCCCGATGAGCTGTGGCTAAAATAACCACTTTGTGGAGCCCTGACACAGCCAGAAGGCGTCGCGGCAGACCTCCTAGAAGATGGCGGGATGAGCAAGATAAAATCAATGATTGATTTAATGAATGACGTCTGACTTGCGTGCGTATCGCGCCTGCAACGCGTCAAACGCGCTGCACCGGCGCGTTTAAAAGACGTGGTGTGCATAGGGTCTTCATTGGATTTAAAAATAATGATACTCTATGGATTCTAAATAGAAAAATGATTATCATTCTTAAAAAATGATCTCTGTAAAAAGTACTGGCTGAAAATTACATACAATCTTTTTGGTAGCGCCCTCAGCTCTCATAATCTATGGTCATAGGGCAACTGCAGCCACATCGCACGCGCTGGCCACGTTGTCAATGTTGCCACGACAAGACGACGCGGTTGCGACGTCGACGCGACGCGTACGACACGACTGCCCCCCCTCCGGCATGAGTTCTCATCATCGGGCAGTAAGACTATTGACTTAGGGTCTAAATTCGATCATTATTTAAGAGTATGTTTGCAAATATCTCTTCATTCTATCAGGTCATGAGTGGTGGCGGGGTGTCTAATTTCTAAATCAGGCGTTTAAAGACTTTGCCATTTTGAGAACTTGTCCTTTTGCAACTAGGTTGTCATTTTGCGAATTATGCTTTTCGCGACTCATCATTTCAGCCTATTGCAGTCCACTGCTGGACATAGGCCTCTCCCAGGGAGCGCCACAGCGCACGATCTCCTGATTTTTTCATCCAGCCACCTTCTTCAGGTCATCGGTCCATCTTGCCGGGGGGCGTCCCACCCTACGCCTACCTACACGCGGTCTCCATTCGAGAACCTTCCTACTCCACCTATCGTCGGTTCTGACGCACACATGACCAGCCCATTGCCACTTCAGCTTGCTGCAGATTTGGACAATATCTGTAACTTTGGTCTTGTGCCGTAAGACCTCATTCCGGATTTTATCCCTTAATGAGACCCCAAGCATAGACCTTTCCATAGCACGCTGCGTGACATGAAGTCGGTGGGCCAGCTTGACAGACATGTTCCACGTTTCGGCTCCGTAGGTTTTGCGCCTAATCTATCTGTTTTTTAATTTCCCATCCATCTAATAATGTCAAGATATTAACATTATAATAATGTTACATAAAACTTGCAAAATTATCTCGAGCTGGCCTTAACCGTGATTGAAGACGATTTGGCGCGACCGCGGATAACGCCACAGATTATAAATAATAATCAGCTGTTATCACTGCTCTACATTATCTTTGGGCTGGGCAAGGAGAATAATAATGTAGGTGAACGTTAAATATAAATTCGTACTTGTGATATAAGTTAAGATCAGGCCTTGTTATACCAAAGGTTTAAGGCAATGGTGTATATGTTTATTTAGTTCCCTTTTTAGCCGACTTCAAAAAGAAGGAGGTTATTTCAATAATATTAATAATTGTAATATTATAAAATGTGAAAGTATGTTTGTGTTTGTTTATTGTTCCTGTTTCACGTCAAAACGTATTTTGGCGATCTAAAAATAATGTCCATGGAGTTTCTTGCCCTTTCTTCTCCATAGAGATCTACTCCTTGAAATGGGCATCTATGGTACTTTCACAGTTATTATGTCTTGTTATTGCCTAGCATCATTATTTTGTAATGTTTAATCATATTTTTTCGTCTTTGAAAATTCAAGTGCCTGTAACTGGCTTACTTGAAACAAATGCTTTGATTTTGACAGTCCAAAAATCCGGAAATAAATACCGTTTTAGTGTTAATTAGGAGCCAATGCCTTTTGGTATTGCTATTAACCGGATAAAAATCCAGAATTCCTGACTATTGAAAAAGTTGCCTGTAGCATAATTTATTTTCATGATATTGACTAGTGATATTATTATCCAGAATAACTCACATCTACAATAACAGATGCATCGCACATGCGTTGCTATCCCGCAAAGATCACAATCAAAATGTCCTTTCCTTTGTGTCTCTGTGTGGTAATATTTTAAGTAGTTTTCGTGGTCATACAGTTATTGTGGTCAAAAGCGAGCCTATGGCTTAACAAGGAATGTATATTTATAATTTTCATATAACTACAATAAATCTTAAAATAAATTGACCCTGTAAGTAGTACCTATAGTTCAATGTTTCGTACACACAACATTTGTTTAGTACCGACCCTTGGCTGTCTGCCACGAACAACAAATGACAGATGTACTCTATTTAAAGATACAAACAAAAAATAAACCATTTCTTCATAGTAATTAGGTATTTTGAACAGAATCAATGACATTTTCTACTGACATAGTTAAGTATTTGTGTCAAGGTGGCGCCACTTTCTATGAGAGACTGTCAAACTTAAAACTCTGTCAGTCATATGACCCATGGACCTAGTGACCATCTATCTCAGTCATAACATGACCTAAGGACCACATATCTCAGTCATAATGACTCATGGACCCAGAAACCGTCTATCTCAATCATATGGATCATAGACTTAGGGACCACCTTACCACCTGTACGAATGATATGAACTACAGACTGTGGCCTTTCTTTCTTTCTTTCTAGGAATCGTCTATCTCAATCATATGATCTATATACTTAGGGACCATCTATCTTAGCCATAAATTATGACCCATGGAGCTAGAGAACACATAATCTCAGTCATAATTTATGACTCATGGACCTTGCGACAATCTATGTCAGTCAAATGACCCATGGACCACCATCTCAGTCATATGACTCATGGACCTAAAGACTATCTAAGCCATAATTTTGACCCGTGGACTTAGGATATGACCATAGATAGTCTTCTATCTGTATACCAATTTTAGGGAAACAAATTCACTTTCGTATAATACTACACTAAATTCCAACTACGAGTACAAGTGAAACCTTACCACTATAACATAGACATAAAACACCTTGTTATATATGGATAAATGAAAAACAAAACACGATGACCATGACAACATCAAGTCAATAGAATTGCATCTTTATTTCTTAGTGGCAAGGTTGATTTTCACTTGTAGTTGGAATCGCGCCATGAATAAAGTCCCAGGATTAGGATTTTAGTTCCTTACTAGTGTTTGCCCGCGGCTTCGCTTGCGTTATTTTAGAATTTGAGAAACAATACGGATCATGTGGCGCCTTCTGGAATATGAACGTAATTGTTTTCTCGGAAACAGCTCTCTTCTGTTATTCGGGATGTAAGATACCTTATATCCGTGTCTATACTCCTGACAACGTATATGCTAAATTTTGGGACGATCGATTCAGTAGGTAGTAATGCGTGAAAAGGTAAAAAACAAACATCCTTGCATTTTTATTATTAGTTTAGATCAATAATGTTTTATCTAGGTACCATAGTTTGCATAGGAAACGTCCTTATTTCAGCGACATTAATTTCAAAGAACCGTGTTTATTTTAAACATTAGACTATCATTTTTGGGTCTATTTACAGTATCGCTGCAAATTGAACGCGTGATACCTAAAAAATAACTAATTTATCTGACTCGATGAGCACAACTTGTCGTCGTTTAAAACAGATTCTATGCACTGGTCGAGCACCAATTCAAAACATAAATAAACACAAATTATGGAAACCCTGATTTTTTTATAATCTTTAAAATTCCACACCTCGAAACAATTACAATTAAAAAAAATATCCAACTTACTACCTTCAATTTAAATCGGTGTAGATTTATATCCTAGAGAAGTATTGAAAAAAAATTGTAATTATTTAAAATTGCGAATCATATTGAAACAAAAGTATGCACATTTTTTTTTAATTATTAAAACTCTCAGGACAAATAAAAAAAAACTCAAAAAGAGAAAAAAGAAACTGAGATTTGATCCAAAGACCCCTTGCACGAAAGTCAAGCAGGTTACCGACCGGACTGGCTAGTACGCTGACAGTGATTTTCAAATAGCGGTTCTTGTACAAATGTCAACAATGACTGAAAATCAACATATTATAAAATTGCTAATCCCCCAAGGGGAATAGCGTAATTATACATATCCTATTAATTGAAGAGCAGTTTAAGGAATATTTGAGGAAAAATTGACTAAATAATATCCAGTGGTTTAGCTTCCAACTATCAACAAACATCTAAAAACAACAAAATTCAAAATTGCTTATCTCCCAGGAAAAATAGCGTAATAATACATAGCATATTAACAGAAGCATATTATTAGGAATATTTGAGGAAAATTTGATCGACAACTTTACAGTAGTTTCGGAGATAGATCAAATCAAAAAAACATAAAAAATTTCGAAAAAAAATAAAAGTTGATCTGGCATCAGAATCGATCCCTTATCTCGAAAAAAATACAAAAAGAAAAAAATATTCAATGTACAGGAATGACATCCCTACGATTTTATTATATGTAAAGATTACGGCACGCGCGCTATTTTCAAAGCTTATGTGTGCACAATGTATCTAAAGTGTTGTGAGTTAATTATATCTTAGCTAATGACACTGGTACAACCAAAGCAAGGCCGCTACGTGACATTAGTTGAAACTCCGCCGTAAAGAAAAGACAGGCGTGGCCAGTGGCGGATTAAGATTTTCCGAGGCCCTAAGCACAGAGCCTGTGTAGGCCCTCTATTGCTTAAATTGAGAGGTAGAAAGTATAAAATGAAAGTTTCATCAAAATAGAAAGTGTAGTAGGTATAATTTGAAACTTAAAACATTTTTTTCCTTGCCTTATTCAGAACAAACGCTCAGGAGGAGGCGCAGGGCCCTGCAGGGGTGTATGAAGGGTCACTCCCGGACCGCTTTCGCCTTGTGATTTCGGAAATGTAGATGAATCTCAATAAAATGTAGATAAAAATTAAACGCCAGCAGAGGATGGAGATCCCTGGAGAACAGGGGCCCCAAGCACGTGCTTGTAATGTTTATACGTTAATCCGCCACTGGGCGTGACCATACTATAGAAAATTATTTCAGATATAAAATGGCGCGCCCTAAGCGAGCCGTGTTACATAAAATTAGTTTGTTTAGGAAGCATTTAATCTTAATAACCTAGTTAAAAATAATATCTTTGACCACGGCGCCATAATAGAGTGAACTTTGTCTAGGTCAAGATTTATAGTATAAAGCCGACACATTAAAACGTAATCAATTAATATCGTCTCGTTGTCCAGCCGTAGGACTGAGTTTTTTTTTAGCGTGATAAAATCATCAAATGAGTCCTCCCACCTCGGGCAGGGCGGATGGCACTGTCAGACTTGTACTTAATAAATTCCACAGTGTCCTTCAATAGCCCTTTATGTTCCGGGATCACGGTAAGGATAGAAGCCCCGCGACCCCGGCAGGTTTTGGCCTTCAAAGAGGGGGACCTGTCATTTTGCTGACGTGCCGCGGTGACTGATGTGTGTGAATGCACCCTAAAATAGAAAATTGTTGGGAAGCCAGTGTCTTAGAAGTGGGAACTGTAAGCAGCTAATTCGAGGCCTGTAATTCAAGACTTACCGCAAGACAGGACACCCCCAAGACCGCACAGGGCGAAGTATTTGGGAGAGGCAAACTCGCAGGAGTCGCCTTGTGCTGCCGGCACCACCGCCGCGGCCGCCATACCGCTCTGTAGGGGGAAATTACATAAACAATCGTTAAACATAATCAGCCTTACTACAAAATGTTAAACATCTGTTGAACATTTGTCTAAAAAAAGTGTGACTGCAAAACGGACCTTATGTCAACGTCATAATCTGACATTTTTTTAGACAAGTGTTCAATAGACGTTTAAAAGTTTTTGTTTAAGTGATTGGTGGGAACTAGGAAGTCCCATACGCAAAACTGACTGAATTGAAACAAACTTTTATTGACATCATCACTTTTTAGAGGATCGAATTAAAAAAAAAAAACTCTATCCAAATATATTTTTCATCCCAACTAGTTACAAGCAAAGCTGAAGAGTTTGGTTGAACGCGCTAATCTCGGCAACTACGGGTTGTCTATTTATGAAAGTAGGTACCTAATATAGTACACTATTATGTAAATAAGTGAAAGTGAGTTTGATAGGCTTCAATGGACTGGTTTTGATCAATTTTGATATGGTGGTTATTTTTGGGGTAGTAAAGTCAATCAAATGAGTCCTCCCGACCGTAGAAAGTTACTGTCAGACTCTTAACAACTAACAATCCACCATGTACTTTCAGTTACACTTTGCGTTCCAGAATCACAGTTTCCTTTACAGACGGTCCCGCGACTGGCAAACCGAATACTCTACGACACATTCGCATTGAACCAGCCTTTGTGTCTTCTATGACTTTTATAAGGAACCGCGCCCTATTTCAGCCCTAAAAATCCTTGCACTATGAGAATTTCTGCTCTTTGACTGCTGGCCTTATAGAGAGATTAAAGCCTCATTTAGACGATGCAAGAACTCGAACGCGAGTTGCGTTACATTGCGGAATTTATAGGTAGAACAAATTCAGTTAATGAAACAAATGCCGCAATGTAGTGAAACTCGCATACGAGTTATTGTTCCGTCTAAATGGCGCTTAAGAGTCACTCAGCGAGCTTGGAGTTTCTTTGCGGGATAAAATTTGGAACATGGATATTCGGCGAAGAATCAGAGTCACCGACATAGCTCGTAAAATTTGCAAGTTGAAGTGGCAATGGGCATGCCACATCGCTCGTAGAACTGACAACCGATGGGGAAGAAAAGTTCTCGAGTGGCGACCACGGACCGAAAGACGCAGCGCAGGCAGGCCTCCCACTAGGTGGACCGACGACATCGAGTCGCGGGCAACCAATGGATGCAAGTGGCGAATTGCCGTTCGGCGTGGCGCGGGCGGTCTAAGGGGGAGGCCTATGTTCAGCAGTGGACGACTTCCGGCTGATGATGATGATGGGAATTTTAACCCTCTACCTTGATTCTAGAAGCTAAAATCCGATAGCACGATTTAATTAAAGCTGTTTTTTCAAATGTTATTTTAATAACGTTATTTAATCGATGGAAACATGGCTACTTATTGTAACAAAGATATTATTTCATTAAAATATGGACCTTGAAGTTTTTTATTTAGTTTTCTTCAGTTGTTTTCGTAAAGATGACGTCACACGATCGATCAAGAATTCGTGATAAGAGAATACAGTTACTAAGTCAAGGAACTAATTTAACGATTTGATTTAAATAAATTGGCCTTTCCAGTATCGGACTACACTACAAGACGTACGGCAATGCGCCATGGGTACTTATTAGACAACTAACTAGAAACCCACCGTATGGCGGCTCCACATTAAGGGTAGTTTCCAGGGTCAAAATAATTACATTCTATTTAGTCCGTATTTTAGATTATAAAAAAATATTGGGCACGTATTTTTTCTTTTTTCGATTAAACAAAAAAGAACAAAGATAATAGCCTATTTAAGTTACCTGTGACGTCACTCGCGCGAAAAATGCCACGCATCGTGACGTCACACGTAACTTTAATAGGCTATAGCCTTGTCATTTTTGGTCTAATTTACAAATAAAAAAATACGTGTCCCTTATTTTTGAACAATCTAAAAGACGGACTAATTACATTTTTTTAGGCAACTAGCCTATTCACGCCGCGATTTCTCGCCGTGAATTCTCGGCACAACACCGACACTGTTCGGGGAATAGGCGCGAACGCGCGTGAACCACGCGATATCTATCCACATTCTCGTTCGCGCCTGTTCACGGGGGTTCACGGCACTAATGCGAGGCCGACATTACGTACAAAGCGTTTTTCCAATACTTTTATTGCGCACAGCTAAGGAATTTCCTGATATTACATACAACCTTGGGGCATGGTTCAAGTAATGAGTGAATATGTTACTTTTGAGCAAGCCGTACTTCATCGTCGATCACATCTTCGCTTACTTTCAAGCGAGATAGTGGAACCACCCGTGGTGAAATAGTTAATAAAAAAAAAGGTGCGTGGCAGTTGGTAGGTCCGTTATCACTAACCGCCAGCGAAGCGTGGTGATTGTGGCAATAACCTCTCCAAGGTAACCATTTAATAATTTCTTAGTGAAGGCCCGCCATGACTAATTTATTTTATTTTATCTATGGCAACCAATCTACAAACGGTAATTTCCCCGTGGAAACCTACGGTGGATTTGCGGAAAAATTCCGGATCCATGCCGATGGATGATTTTGTTTGATAATTTTAACACGTGTATTAATTACGGGGTCCACGAGTATGTAATCAAGAGGTCCACGAGTTTGTAATGAAGGGGTCCACGATTATTTAATCAAGAGGTCCATGTGTACATTCCTGCGTCGCGGGACTGTCGTAACTGACTACAATGTGGATTTGGAACTCAAAGGGCAAAACCGAATGTTCAGAATAGATATGAGTCTGACAGTTTCATTTAAGTTTTTTTTTTAATTCATTGCTCCATTATTATGTATTTAATTTATTCCTAAAAAGTCTCCCGTTTCAATAGAACTTAAAATTAATTATACTCTTTGTCTTGTAAATAGATATTAGCTAATAAATTGATCACTTTAAAAAGTGCTGGCTGAAAATGATAGACAAAGTTTTTGGAAGCGCCCTCAGCTCTCATAATCTATGGTCATAGAGCAACTGCAGTCTCATCGCACGCGCCGGCCACGTTGTCAATGTTGCCACGACAAGACGACGCGGTTGCGACGTCGACGCGACGCGTACGACACGACTGCCCCCCCTCCGGCATGAGTTTTCATCATCGGGCAGTAAGACTATGGACTTATGGTCTAAATTATACCAAAATTCGACCATTATTCCAGTGAATGTTTCCAAATATCCCTTTCATTCCATTTTGAACCGTATCTCTGTTGAAATTTGGTTCATTATCTACCTTAGCTTATCTTACTGCTGAAATAGGTTTCCTTGAGTGAAAATGTTAAGACTTATCTCTCACATACTATTTAGAACTCTATTTCTGTTGAGATTAAGTTCATTATCAATCATAGAGCTTATCTGAATGTTGTCTAGAGTCTAGACGCTAGTCTAATTTGACAGTCATGAAAATATAGATCTAGAATACAATTTTGAACACTATTGACATAGTTTATTAAGTTCATTATCAAACTTACTGCTGTAATTATCATAAGACAGCTTTTGAATTAATGCAAATTCTCTCTTGAATGCTATTTAGAACCTTATTTTCTTTGTTATAATGTTCATTATCAATTTGCAACTGTCTGTATTACCTTCCAATTTTAGTGACAAAGTGCGGATCATACCTTACACTTGACTTTGAACTGTATTTCTGTTACAATATAACTCATAATCAACTGTATAATTTAAAATATGTTGACCATCTCTTACAAGCTACTTAGAACCTTATTATCATTGTAATTTAGTTCATTATCGACTAGTTAACATACCTGTTCGATGGCAGGTGTGAGTTCCGTGGACTGACACTGCGCCGGTGTCATGGGGCCGCGGAATGGCGAGTTCCGCGCCAGTTCTGCTAAGGATGAGAACATTATTCTGAAACAATAGAAAAAAAACATTATTATAGCCTTTATATTTATAACCCAGCAAAAGCTCGTGGCAAAATAATTACAGCCACACGACTTAGGGTGCTCACACATCTATCGACGCGGAATCGGACATAGAGACATTGCGATAGCACGCGGCCGCGTCGAGGATTCCGCCGCATGCGATCGCATTATGCTTTCTGTCTCGGTCTAGAACTGCCATTTGCTAAGCGACAGAAATTGGGATAGCACGCGGCCGACGTCAAAAAGCCGATTCCGCCGCATGCGATCGCATTATGCAGCACCCTTAGGGACTTTATTCATGGCGAAATGCGACGCGATTTGTGCGATATCGAGTCAATTGCCGATTTAAGTCGCACGTATTTACTATTGGAGCGATGCAATACTTCGACCGTGCACTTCAAAAATCCACCTTACTACTACGACATAAAGGCACGCCAAACTAAAGACAAAAGATGTCGCACGAGATGAGTATTTGCGCAATTGAATTTCGAACACAGAATCATGTGCATTGTCATTAGGACAGGCAATTCGATATCGAGAATTATGAGCGATATCGTCAATCCGTGCGACTCCATATGCAAACACTAGAGATCGTCCATACATTTTCTTCGGCCGGACGCTTGTGTGATATCTGACCGATATCGTCAATCGATACAATGGGCATGACAAATCTTTTAAGTACTTCAAAATAGTACTACCTCATTGGACAGGACTAAGCTATGGTGGCGCCATCTACAATTAGCTTTGACTTACCGTCCCTATTCAATAAATATACTTCAATATTGAATTTTATTCACTGTTATTCACAGTAAAAATATGTCCATCATGACCAATTATTAAACATAATCTTGATTATAATATATTATTTAATATTAAAGATCGGGGTATCACACACCCCACATCATTGTTTCTATAATATTTAAATATCTGGTTGACCGGGCTTCGCTCGGTTTTTTAAAATGTCTATATCTTGGGAACCAAGCTTTTCTCGATCCTGGGACTTTGATAAATCGCTGCTTTCATGAAAATCCTTAGAACCGTTTCCGGGAACCTGATTATATTTAAATAAATATACAAGACTTGCTCGTTTAAAGATATTAGATGCATTCAATTCAGGGTTAACGAGAATAGTTCAATGTTCTTTTTCCCTGTTGGCAACTGAGCCAATGCTGACATTCTGCCAGTGCAAGGTCAATGGTGATCAGACTCATCCAATTTTTGTCTATCGGCAAATGTTTCTTTGACATTTTGTCAGAGAATACCGCTAACAAAGACATTAAACTATATACGAGAAGTAGACGGGACATCACGAATGAAGATTTACCAATAGGTAAAAAGTCCCTCAGTCTAGTAGTCAACGCTTAGATAGTTCTACTGACGTACGGCATCAACAATTTTGTATGTCAATTTTCCCAATGCCCGCTCTATAGGTTCTTTTAAATCTCTTTGACAGCTAAAGAGTCTGTGCCATGACTGAAGGCCTTTTGATGCAGGGCTAGAGTCTATGTCATTAAATCAAATAGCATTATAGTTATTATGTCATTAACAAAAATAAAAACAAAATGTAAATTATGGAATCAGGCGTTACTTTGCGGAAATCCATGACATTAAATGAGTATTGGTTTGATTGCATGGCATGTTTTTCTGTTTATTGCAGGTGTGCATATGCATGTAGGCGGGAGGGTGGGTCCTTTGCTGCATGTGCATATGCATTTTTGCATAGGGTGGGATTGCATTCTGCAACAGACCTGGATTTTTGTCGCGGAATTAAAACTAGATATTTTTTTATAACATTTAACAAAATGTATTAAAAAAAAATTGTACCACAAATTTTCCTCTGGTTATGAATTAAGCGCGTTCAATGAATAATGTCCATCATTACTGTCATATCAATGTCCTTGCACTAACCCATCAGCAACTTTATAGTACTGTTCATAGAGCTCATTATCATCTAGCAGAATTATTGTCAATGGAATCAGCCCATTTAAATGATAGTGATGTCAACTTAGTACTACAGTAACTACAAAATATGGATTGTACAGCATTTGTGCATAGTATATAAAACCTTCATGGCAACTTAGCCGTAAGTTAGAAATAGCTGGCTGTGTCTAAAGTAGGTCAATCAATATGAACCATAGACTAAAGAGTATTGAACCTATAGCAATCAATTTTGTAGTGATATTTTTTAATTTTAGTATTGAGGTGGTAGTCAATCAGTAAATTTTTATTTTCAGAGTAGTTTAATTAAAGTTAATAAAAAAACTTATGATGATTTCATACTCAACGGATAGTTTTAATTAATTATGTTTTAATAAGGGACATTATTTTATTGTATAGATTTAAAATCATAATTTTTCTGCTGAGTATTAGTAGATGTATGTATATCATTCACAAGATAAAAATGTTTTATTATGTGATTCAAAGACTATGTATTATCGTAGGAAGTTGTTAAAAATGGTTGATCATCAACACGAAATTATGTTACATGTTTTTTAGACCTATTATTTTTTTTGGATGAGTAATTAAAAAAAAAAACTGCCTTTCTGAATTTCCTATACCACACATGGTGATTAATAGAGACTGACTGGAAAGAATTGGGTCAGTGGGTTGTTTTAGTTGATATAATAAGAATTATTCAATAAAATTATTGTAGCAAATGAATGCAATTCAGGAATACGTCACTTATCAAGAATTACGAAACATGCGAAAATCAATGCCAGTGTCATTTTTGACAGCCAACACGAAACGTATGAAGGTTAGGTAACAAAAAATTAAGATTTTCATATGTTTTACGTTACAAACTTCTGAAAATAATGTGTAATAATTGTAAAAATAATTTTCGCTGAATTAAGTTTAGCAGTAATACGTAAGCATAGACTGGCGAACTTTTTTTTAAATCAATACCGCTTTGAACCGGGCCAATGTCAATTTTTTCCAGCCTACGAGATTCATTTAGATTTACTTTAGAAGCCACTGTTATGTCAATGCAGAAGTAATTTTCCATAATTTATAAATTAAATTGAGAATATCAAAATAAGATATGGGGCAAGGTCACGTGCAAACATAATTTCATTATCGTTACGTAAGGGAAACACCACAGCAATATTTTCCAGTGCGCAATTTATAACGCCTCTTTGAAAGACATTATGAAATAAAATGCATTGATAAACGATATGAGAACAATACAATAATAGTTTTCTTTACTTACATGTTTTAAATCCGATCGAAACTATTCAACACACCGTGAACACACCGCACCGCGCCTGACGCACAGTGCTAAAGGAAACAGTTCTGACAATGCCAGCGCCATAACGGATGTTACATAATCACGTGTAATTTTTTTACAATAGCAATACTGTTCCACTCGTGTCAAAATCAAAATAGTTCGATAAGGGGGACCTTAGACGATCACTGGGGTTTTTGTTCAATCCATTGAGATAAGATTGATGGAGCAAATGTTCTGATGGAATGTAGCGGTAATAACAAAATATATTGATTGTTCTGAATCGCATTGATCGAATTGTTTCCTAAAATCAAGTATCGTTGATCGTATACGGTCCCCCTTATTGGTCGGAGACTCGTTTAGTTGATTTTTAACGAGAGTACTGTGTATTTCCAGTCCACCATGTCTAAGAGCGAGAAAAGTTTTATTCCACCCGATGCCGTGGGTATTCCAGCGCTTCTCTGTGTATGTCTATGCAGTTTTAACATGGAAATTCAACCTCTTTGATGTTTGCACGATACTAAGATTACTCTGTGTCTAATTCTGTCATTTAATAAAATTGTCAAATAGCACAAATACAAACTGCCAATTCATGTAAATAAAAACATTAATACAAAGTGTCCAAAAGTTTAAAAAATAATAATAATAACTCAAAATGCTAGCAATGATATAATATTGAAACAGATAACACTTAACTCACATGCCCTGCAGGAGAAACGAACAAGAAGGAAGGGAAACAAGAAAATGCACACCAAGACGGACTTTAGAATCCCTCAGGACCCAAAATTTAGGGCAAGTCAGAAACCAAAGTATTCCATGTCCGCAAATACCGAATCCTATGGAGTGTGGCCGACACGTAAACGACCGAGGTAATCAAAATAGACCTACATATCGATCTCCATATTGCCAATATCCTGAAAGTTGTGGAAGGCGCCCATTATGTCCACGGCAAAGAGAAATATTTGGTCCTCAGTGTCCGCAGCAAAGACCAACCTGTATACCACCGCGACCGAGTCCCTGGCAAAGAAATATCCCTGCACCACAAAGCCCTCGAAGAAGAGAAATGTATGCACCACAGAATCAATGGCAAAGAGATGATTCTGTACCAACAAGCGCGCGGCAACGAACTAATGCACCATATAGTCCAAGACAAAGAGTAATTAATACACCCCGAATTCGTGCAAATACCTGTGTACCACAATGCCAGGAAGTAGCAGCTTTGTACGAAGAGATCCAACAATGTCGAGAAACGATCGGGGTACTTGCCAATGAAGCGCTGAATATCGTCACTGTTGCATCCGGGCTTCTAGATCATTGCACTATTGATGAATCAACTCAAACAAATCAATATCACGTCTGCGTTGGAGCGAATACAAATTGTCAGAGTATGTTAGACGATGGAGTTAGAACAAGAATTCAAAAATCCAATTCAGGTGTAAAACTAAGTGGTATTGATGGCTGCGTCTCGGGCGAGGCAGTTCAAAACTGCTGTCAAAATAGAAAGAAAGCACCGGATGTCAAAGGCATCACTCCTTATTGCCCCGATTATGCCTGCGATAAAGAAATTAAAAAACTTCAAAAGGCAGCTTGTAAAACTTGCTGTCGGAAAATGAAAAAAGATGAAGGCGCCTGTTGTACTCCAGTCATAATAGCTGACGAATGTGCATGCAAGAAAGAAATTAAAAATAAACCAAGCAACAGAGAATGTAAATCAAACGAGGGAAGAAGAAGAGTAAATGACAAAAACGTTGGTTTTATTAATTTAACATTATGACTAATCTTTCGTCACTATGGGAATCCTTCGTTGAATTAAACACTTCTTGATTATTATTTGTTATTCATATTTACTTTCACTGCGTATACATAATAGTTCTTTATAAAAATAAAGACACATTTATATAAAACATAATAAAATATCACTCAACCATTTCGTACAATTTACTTCGATCACATCAAGAATATTTTTCTCACAGTGACAAAACACTTCTCTTTTTCAAATTCAAAATCAACGGAACACATCAAAATAAGAAACCATAGATTATAGCCAGTAATAAACTTATAAAATAATAAAACCTAACCTTCAACATCCCCTCTGAATTTTATATTTAAAACAATTAGGACAACATACAGAAAACAAACTTGATAACTAACTCCCATCAACTCTTAAAAACCCAACTTAATTAAACCCACCCAACTTAATAAAAACTACAAGCAAACTTTTGAATTAATTAATCTAAAAACCTTACATCACTAACTTACAACAAAATTTCAAATTAACTCCCAAACAACCTTATCTCCTAATAAATCTTCAAACACAACACATAACTCTTCACATTAAAGAATGTCTTTTACTTATCACTCACTAAGCATTGTCTTAATCTCAAGAACTTTGTTCTGTCCAGTGGTTTAGTTAAAATATCAGCCAAATTATTTTTAGTAGAACAGTATTTAATTTCTAACAAATTTTTATCTATCTTCTCCTTAATAAAATGATATTTAACATCAATATGTTTGCTCCTTCTATTTAAAATTCCATTCTTAATCAATACTATAGCAGATTGATTATCAACAAACAACTGTGTTTTCGGCAATTTATTAGTCAATTCGTAGATCAGAGTCTGAATGTACATTTACATTCGGCTGCAGAAATGTATTCAGCCTCAGTACTCGAAAGAGCAGTAACTGACTGCTGCGTGAGCACCAATGTATAGGGCCACCACCATAAAAGATTACAAAGCCAGTCGTACTTTTTCTAGTGTCAGGATCACCTGCGAAGTCTGCATCACAGTATGCTTTTAGACTCATATCGTTCCCACGAACATACTGTATACCACTACTAATTGAGTTTTTAATGTACCAAAAATATTCTTAATATTTCCAAAATCATTCAAATTCGGATTTTCTTGATGTCTACTGCAATAACCTACATGAAACGATAAATCCAATCTTGTTTTATTAACTAAATATAATAAAGAACCAATTAACTGACGATATTTATGTACATCATCAACTCCACCTTTCCCCTCTTGATGTACATCGACTAAAATATCAGGATGACAACTGTCCTTTAAGTTTTCAAATTTAAACTTTTCTAAAATTTGTTTAATATAACTTTCTTGATAAATCTTAATATAGTTTTGCTCTACTTTAACATCAAACCCTAAAACTTTTCAGTTTTATCAAATTTACGCATGTCAAATTCAGTTTCTAATTTATTAATAATTTTACTTATTCAAGTTTTCACCAATTAAAATTCCATCATCAACATAAATAGCCAAATAAATTCCTTTATCTTTATTTGCACACATGGTCAGATTTTTGAAAGAAACCTAATTTCTTCAAAAACTCCGTCAATCGTATCCACATAAGTGGTGCTTGTTTTAATCCATAAAGACTTTTCTTTAATCTAACTTTATTTTCTTTATCTTTTATCATATCCTAAAGGTTTTCCATAAAAATTTCTTCAATAACTCTCCATATAAAAATAATGTTTCACATGAATTGTTTTATTTTAGCTGCAATAGCCAAAACATAACACTAGTAGTATTAACCACTGAACTATATGTTCTTTATAATCAACATTATGCTTTTGAAGAAAATTGCCACTAATCTCGCCTTATATCTTCCACCAGGCTTTATTGTAAATATCCATTTATTTGAGATTATCTTTCTATTCTTTGCTTCACTCCTGTTTACAATTTCCCAGGTCTTGTTTTTCTCCAATGTATCTTTCTTCCATTGCTTTACACCATAAATCTTTATCAAAACTATTAAAAAAGTATACGTTAAAAATGAAGTCTCTAAATCATAATCTTTATGCGTCTTCTCTCTCGATTTGGTAAAATTCTCCGTTCCACGTTAACTGCTTCAACTGCATCTTCAAACTCATCAGTCTCAACTCCTGTGTCACGCCTCTACCTTCCCCTCTCAAAATATTATTATCTTCAACATCAAAACTCCAGTGCTTCAACACTAACTCCAACATCTTCAACACTACAAAATTATCTCCAACATCTTCACCTCTAACTTACTTCAACATTATCAAAACGATCAAACACCTCATTATCTTCAATAATCACCAACGCTCCACACCACTTTCACTACGAAAGACATCACCAACAACTACGTCATCATTGCTTCATTATTAAGATCACCACAATATCTGACCAACCTGCACTAGCTAAAACCATTATCACCAATATCAACACTCACTTTAAATAAATTGTCTAATCACACTGTTTCACTCTAATTACAACATTTTAGATAATCCGCAACATCATTCTTATTATTGTTAAACACTACATCTCTCGTAAACAATTCAAAATCAGAAGGAATATCGATAACCATTATTTGTAAATCCTACTAAAAGTCCTTTGCTACTCCTGGAGTCAAGTTTCTTTTTGATAATTATTTTTATAATATGCTAAAGCAAATGTTTTAAATTCGGTATTCTATTAAACCAATTTCGGCTGGTGTTTTATTGTTTATTGTATTGCACTTCTGTTAATTAAATCGCAGATTGATCACCCCGAACACGTGTTGCATATCAAACAGTAACGCTCGTTCTTTCCATTAATGATCTATTTATCGTTCAGCTTTACCATTTAACTGTGGAGGTAAGGAAGTATAGTCAATATTAATTCCTTTAGTTGCAATAAGTTTTAAAGTTTACTATTGTATTCACCACCATTATCACACCATGTCTAAACGTTTGAAAATGATTTTCTGCCAAATTAATGCCGTATTATTTTTGAGAAAGCTTCGCTCTTATTTTTAATTAAAAATACTTTAATAAAATGTGTATAGTCATCCAAAAAAGTTATAAAAATTTGTAACCATCCCATGTTTCAGTTTCAATGCACAAATATCACTATGAATTATTTCTAAAGGATTAAATGCTCTGTCGAATTGTTTTAAAATTCCTACATAATTTTGCTTTAGTGCAGACTTCGCAGATGTCCTCCTTCACTAGGCCTCCCTCTATTCCTCGAACAAGATCCTTGGTTTTGGTTATAGGTACATGACCTAAGCCCGGTGCCAAAAGTTCGAATCTAAGTAAAAGGATTTTATGACCTTGAAAAATGTTACACTGAGTAAAATAATCTATCTTGAAACAGCTAACCAATAACCGCACATCATCCTCTGATCTACGAATGTCGCATGTGTTTCTGAAAAAATTTAAGGAGTAATTATCATCTGTTAGTCTAGACACAGAATTAACGGACTTCTGGAACAAAAAGAATCTCTCAATGTAATATTCTTGGTATAGATGTTGCCCATGGTGTTTACATGATGGGCCATCAGCTGTCAGAATCTTAAGTTTATCTTCCTTTTATCCATAAGATAATCCTCAGAAGTAACAATGTGACTGCTGGTTCCGGAGTCAATGATAAATTCAATAGTTTCTATTTCTTTAAGTAAAACAGTTACTTACGTGTCGATTTAGACAAAACTTTGTATAGTGAGTATAACCTAAAGTTCTGGCAGTTAAACTTGGCATTACATACGGTATATCGGTGTCCATTTTTCATGCAAAGCACTGAAATATTATTTATGGTATTACCGTCACCACTCGATGTTAAAGTCCTGCAGAATCTAGCAATATACCTTTTTTCCCACAATTGTAACATGCTAAGAAACTTGTTGTCGCTTCTTGGCAAATCCCCTTGAAGGTTCCTCCACAAGATTGTTATCCTCATCCTTAGTTCAAGACTAATCCGTGATATTAAATTGGTTAATGATTTTATCCAACATGCTGTTCTAAAGTGATATAAAGATTTGTTAATATTTTTGTTATTATTTGTTTGTCATCAATATTAAATCCTAAGCCTCAATTTGGTTGCTTTATTTTCAATCTCTGTAATCTAATAAAATGTCTTCGTTTTTGAAATAATTGTAAAAATCTTCTAGGATGTTGTGCAATTTGGGTAAGAGATGTCCAAAAATATTATCGAATTTGTCTAAAATTTCTTTTGTTGTTGCGCAGTTTATTGCGTAAACCATGTATTTTTCGCTGATCGGCATAAAATCAGTAATTTTCCTTTTGATGAAGGTTTTCACCTTCATCCAAAATAGAGTTAATTTCTTTTGCTTTAAATATGAGCATAAGTTTAATCTTCCAAACAGAATACAGACTCGTTGGTCAAGATAATTTACAAATTCTTCCGCCATTTTGAGATTCAAGTAATTTATTCACTCATCATATCGTAGCGTGTTACTAAGTAGCAACGTGAGGGCCCATGCGTTGGTTTTATTAATTTAACATTATGACTAATCTGTCACTATGGGAATCCTTCGTTGAATTAAACACTTCTTGATTATTATTTGTTATCATATTTACTTTCACTGCGTATACATATAGTTCTTTATAAAAATAAAGACACATTTATATAAAACTTAAAATATCACTCAACCATTTCGTACAATTTACTTCGATCACATCAAGAAATTTTTCTCACAGTGACAAAACACTTCTCTTTTTCAAATTCAAAATCAACGGAACACATCAAAATAAGAAACCATAGATTATATTGCCAGTAATAAACTTATAAAATTCCTTAATAAAACCTAACCTTCAACAAAAAACAGTTGTTGCCCTCCATTAGTAATTGCTGATAAATGCGAGTGTGCAGAAGAAATGAAGAAGCGCAAAGCAGCGAAAATGAAAGACAAAAACACATGTTGTCCTCCGCTAGTTGACAAATGTGAGTGTGAAAAATATATGAAGAAGCAGGATAGGGATAAAAACAAAAGAATGTTTAAGGAAAAGCAAAGCGATACAAGATGTGCGTCGGCTTCTCTAAAAAATACCGGCAGCGTTTCTTCGTGTCCGTCTAAGAACGCTTGTAAATGTTGCTGCTCAACTGAATGTCAGAAATAATTGGCCAGTGTGTTTTAAAAATAATTTTATTAAATAGCGAATTATATCAACGAAGAATCAACTATATGACTAATTAATTATTTATTCCTCGTACAACCCCGCTTTAGCTCTCTTATTTAATTCATCCAGAGATAAAACATAATCTTCAAATCAATCAAAAGAGAGAGATAATCTGCTAGTTTCCGCTTCGTACACTGCTATCTCTATGACACACTACCGTGTTGTTCGTCACTGCTTCGTTATAGTTGGTTAGTACTTTGTGTAAACCAACGGATAAGTCGATTTGTGAGCAGACCGCCTGATTTGCAACAGAAAATAAATTGTTTAGATTATCTTTCTCTAAAAACTTACAGTTCTAACCTACTTACAGTAAAATAATAGACAGCAACAGTAGTTTTATTTTTCCAAAGTATGATTTAATAATACTCTTTGCTTTTGATAAGATTTGTCACATATTTGACAATCATCTCAACTAAATACATGTTTACAGAATATTTTAGGCACAAACATGTGAAATTCTTCAAAACCCTTTCGGAAAATAGCAGGACCTAAAATTTAATAAAAATGGTATAGTTTTACCATGTCCGTTGTACTTCCATGTCCTCCAAGAAAAAGAAAAAATACTCTTCAATATGCGTGCCATCGTCACGACGACTCCTAGAAACCATGGTTATCAAAGATCTAGCTGAAAATGCTGCTTGTTCGTGTTCAAAACAGTGTGATCCAGGTACCTCGGGATCCGCTCCGTGCAAATGCGACGAAGATGGTTGCGGTCCAGGCCGATGTTGCTTTTTAGATCGCCAATGCGAAAGCAGTAGCAGACCGGCTCAACAAAAAGATACAGAATCTGTGAACCAGCATGCAAGGTAGGAGCAGAGTTAGAAAATATGATTGAAGAAATACAAAGTTACCGAGATTTATTTCGAAAACTAACTGTAGAAGCAAAAAATGCTCTCGAACCGAGATGTCCGCAGATTGATCCAGATCCGTGTTGCACACCGCCGAATGAACGCACGGAAAAGCAATCTTGTTCCAAACAAGGGATGGACTTGAGACCATGTATAACACCGAATCCAAATGTTCTAAAAAGTAATAGTGTTTGTTCAAAAATAGGAAGTGACACAGCAATGCCTTGTATCCCAAAGAAAACACTTTCAAAAAATTGTTCCGTCCCTATCGCCCAAGAAGCTTGTAAGGTAACAGAAGGGAAGATATGTAAAATGCAAAGCGACGAAGAACAAAAGCGATTAAGAAAAAAATCTGGTAGCAAGACTGGCTTCGAGAACAAACCAGGGGACGAAAAGAAAATAGGCAAGAACTTCTTTAAGAAATTGTTAGGAAAGAAATCAAGTGATTGCAGTTGTGACGATGACCCGATCAAGCAAAATAATGAAAACGAAAAAATCGTAAATATGGCCAATACCAAAAATAACGCAGAAACCAAACCCATGAAGGGCAAGAATTGCCTAAAGAAAGTATGTTGTCCAACACGAAGTGATTGTGTCTGCAAAGTGTCAATGAACGATCTAAAAAACGGAAAAAGTAAAGAGGGCAAGGTATGGAGCAAAAATAAGGACTGCTTTTGTGAGACGGAGGATGAAGGTTGTCCCTGTCGCTTCCCACCAGCTTACTGTCAATATTTTAAGTGCACTGGCGAAGTGGCTGGTAACTGCAATTGCAGAGATCAGAAGTAGAAAACTCTTCACTTCTACTTCATAGATCACAATTTCTTAATATACCTAAATAATTTAACCAATTTAAATGAACAATATTTGGTTATACGAGCTAATCGCAGGAACTACTGGTCCGATAAGAGAAAAAAATTGTTGGATAGACCAATAAATCAGGACCACATGTACAATCATGCTGCAAAATCTTGCTACGGCCAACGGCTTTAACAATTTAGCTGAGATTTTTTATTATTTAGATCAGTAATACAAATTCTGAAAAGTCTTTCACGTCATTAAAATTAAACAACAACGACTCTTTACCTATTTCTTTTAATTTTATTATTTGATAGAATGAGTGATCTCATAAAATTGAAATTAACAAATCAAGTTTGCACGTTGCGCTCAAATATTTGTAACTGTGACAAGTGACAATTATTGCTTTAGGTATTCTACTTCTTTTTTTTCCTACTCATTTGCGTTTTTTGTTTGTTCTTCTTCACCGGAGACTCGGGTAGAACCTTTTTCTCTTTCTCTTCGGGTCTCGGACTTGGTTCACATTGTATCCTTACCTTACGGAAGCCAGTCCGCTTTGAACGAGACCCAGGACAACTTAGAGCTGTAAAAAAGTAAATATTGTTACTATCAGCCTTTGTCATTTCACTGCTAAACGAGTTTACTATATAATTTCCAACTATTTCGATCTAGGAGTGATCGTTAGATTTGTATAGCTCATGCTCATCTACATGACGTCATAACGTCCGTTGCTGTGGGCGTCTCCCGCAGCGGCTGGATCGACGCTGACCTCTCCCTCACGTGTCCCGGCTTCTCCTTCGTTAGCATGTCTGCTTCGCATAAGGAGGCGACCGTTTCCCATTCCGTCTCGCCCTGCAGCATACCCTCGAAAAATGCCGGGCGCGAGGGGACACCGCCTATCGACTCCGTGAGGACACGGCGATGTTCTGCCCAAGTGGGGCACTCCTGAACCGTATGCTCCACCGTGTCTATCGACCACAATTCATGACTTTTCCGCTGCAAGTGGTGACAAGATCAAATGTATAGAAATGTTTGAAATACGTTTTGCCTTTTGATGCGCCGCCAGTGGCGAATTCGCGTGCTTACGAAGTAATAACGTCTTATTCGCCCCGCCCGTCGCACCCAAAGTCATGAACAGGCCGTGTAAAGCCTCATTTAAACGGACCAAGAACTTGCATGCGAGTTTCACTCCATTGCGGTAGGTATTTGTTTGATGAACTGAATTCGTTGTACCTATAAATTCCACAACGTAACGCAACTCGGGTACGAGTTCTTACATCGTATAAGGCTGTGTTTCCACTGAGGTGGAGCGGAGAACGATTCACCAATCACATGGCTTGAAATCCACATCTCTTCTCCACTTAAGCCGTGTGATTGGTGAATCGCCCTCCGTTCCGCTCCGCTCTGCCTCAGTGGAAACGCAGCCTAAATGAGGCTTAAGACTGCGCTGAAAATCTACTACTTCTCAGGTTGCCTCAGGCTAGCTTGATTGAACATTACGTCTAGGTACGCCATTGAACCGACTAACCTGATTTTGGTGGCTGCCGTTCATTAGGTTTTATCGCTTCATGAAGATTGACTTGCGGTGGCGAGCAATGACTATGTTTTGACGCTGCGGGTTTTACTGAAATAATAAAAGTTGTAGCTTACAGCTCTACCTTTGTAGTCCACATTCCAAAATAATCTTCTTCTAATATATAAAAATAAGTCGGGTTTTCCTTCCTGACGCTATAACTCCAGAACGCACGAACCGATTTCCACGGTTTTGCATTCGTTGGAAAGGTCTCGTACTCCGTGAGGTTTATAGTAAAGACTGGTGGCGAAACGGAGTTCGCCGGGTTTGCTAGTGAGCTATATACAAGACTTAGAGCAACTTTATCTCACGGCTATGGGCTGGCGTAGTGTCTAAGGTCTCATAAAAATGATTACAATACATTAGCTAGCGTGTAAACGAAAATGTCAACGGAACGGAAAGGTTTACTCATTTAAAATGTACTGGATTTTTACGTGTTAACAACCTATGGGTCATGCAGGGCCACATCATAATCACCAATTTTTTTGATGATAGCGCTGCGATAGCGATTAATTGAAACAGCTTGGTGGTCTGTCATTTAGGATCATCCGTTGAAGAGTAAGCACAGACTACCGCACGTAAAATACGCGCATTTGACGTGGAGTTGCGGATACCAGCCCGTTATACAATACAAGCACAGACTAGATCCTGCAAGTGTCATAACAGAGGTGTAGCTAGATACAACTCTGTTGTTGTATCTAGGTATAGAGCAGTGTTGGCCCAGTGCTATCGCCCACGACTTACAAGTTGTGGGTCGTGGTTTCGAATCCAGGTAGGCGCATTACTTTGTGTAATTCATTTCATCACCACTGTTCTCAAAACGGCGAAGGAAAACATCGTGATCGTGAGGAAACCGGCATGTCCTAGAAACAAAAATTCGAAGACATGTGACATCCACCAATCCGCACGGCGCACTGGGAACGCGTGGTGGATTATGGGCCACCCCCTCTCACAAAGAGGAGGCCTGTGTCCTAGCAGTGGGAACATTAATAGGCTGATGATGATGATCTAGGTCCAGCTGTATTCGCACAGTCTCAACCTTGCCAAAACCTAACAGTTTATCTTGTCGTATTGTTGTTGTAAGATCTAACACCGGATCCACACATTGGGCCTGTTGGCCGAATAGAAGGAGACGGCGCTATACTAAGAAACGAGATAGAATGTGTGGATCCGGCGTAAAAGGTGAACTGAAGGTTAACTTAGGCCTCCTCCTACCCCCATAACTTAATAGTTTGTATTTGCACCACAATTTAATAAACGAGCCATTTGCTCTTTTCTTTTCAGTTTGAAAACTCACCGCAAATCTTTTCCAGCTGCGCTTTCAATGGTTTTATCACATAGTTAACAGGATTAACTTTGCTATCATTTATAAATCCATGCTGGGTCATGTCTATTGAGGCCGACTTTTTATAGCAAAACTTTTGAATAAAATCTTGAGTTTTTATCGACATGGTGTTGCTTTTCGAGGCATAGCATTCTTTTCCTTTCACTGTGTTAATGCTACTGCGTGAAACCTTTCCTTCTTCAAAATAAGATTTTACCTTTTGATTATTCATCATTCGCGATTGGCCACAAGATAGATCTTTATTAGACTAAAAACCACTGAATCGGTATTTAATAGCGACTGAGGGAGGCCCCATAGAAATCTATTCTGTGGCCCTTTTTTATTATTCAAATGTTTACCTTTATCTAACACTACAAGATTTTGTGTTTTGATGTCTAATTTGAAGGTTCAGAGATAACAGAAGATTTATAAAGAATAAGGAAATCTCTTTGAGATGGAAGCTGTGTATGGAAGTTAAAACTTTTCTGTGATAAATCTTTACTTTTCTTTTAACCCAGAGAATACAAAAAAAAGTAGTGATATTGTAAGATAGTGAAACGATAATTTACTTTTTACATTTAAAATCATCCAAGCTGTACATTGTGGAACTATCTTCTACCAACTGATCAATTACAGTTGGCAACACTGTCACATGATTGACGACTGAATGAGGTGCAAAAGTCCGGAAGCCACGTAGCATAAATATTAAAAAGGCAAGACCCACTGACATGTCATTGTCATATTGACTTGTGACAATTTTTTTTGACACAGCTCTTTTGAGAACGATTCTTTTGAAAAAAATCGCTAAAAAATTTTAAAAATAATTATGTCTGCGCTACACGAAGCTTTAGTACCTATTTCCTGGCTGGCTGGACGTTGGAAAACTGAGGAAGGTCGGGGCACGTATCCTAACATCCCCGATTTCCAATATCATGAGGAATTGGAATTTTCTTGCATTGGTGCGTACGTGAGACCGCTATTTAAATTGAATAATTTTCTCTCCGCTTTCTTCTTTTTAGTGGAAAAAGAGAAAATGAGTCAGTAAATCGTGTATTTGTAGTAAAGTTTAGTTTTTAAGCTGTCAAGGTAATAATTTGGCTGCAAAAGTAGTTATGTAAACATTACTTTGGGAAGGTATTTTATTTGAACAAATGTCGCAGATCAACGTATTTCTTGAATAATAAATTGAGAAACAAAACCTGTCTACATCCTGGAACATTTAACATATACCTTATTAAGAAAACAATAAAAAGAATAAATTCATCTAGTTAAGAAATCTTGCTCACATAATTCATATTTTTTATGACTCCACAAAAGATAAATATAACATACTGCTCCCCACGATTTCACCACTACTGTTAGGTCCTTAATTATTGTATCGTAATCTTATATAACCTATGGCCCTCCTCTATAATTGGTAGATTCAATACAAAAATATTTTTTCTATTCGAACTAGGAGATTAATACGTCCAACTGCACAAACTCTAATATTAGTATATAATTGTGTTTATTTTTTCAATTCCAGGTCAACCGATGTTCAACTACTTGTCACTATCGAAACACCCCGAAAAGCAGACACCGATGCACCAAGAACGTGGCTTCTTACGCATCAAACCTGGCTCCAACGAGCTGGCTTTCACCGTCAGCCACAACTTCGGTCTCACGTCTCTCGAAGAAGGCACGTGTGATGTTGAAAACAAGGAATTAACGCTAGAAACTGTAAGCTTAGCTCGTATTTCATTCGCAAAGCCTCCGTTTGTGAAGAAAATTAAACGGAACATCAAGTTGGTAGCTCCTGATACTTTGGAGGTTATTCTGTTCATGGAGACGGACAATACACCGTTGACTGAGCATTTGAAGGCCATTTATAAGAAGATTGAAGGCTAATTTTATAATACTCTTTAGGCCGGCTTCCACCAGAACTGAAACATCGCACATCGTAGTCCTTTGCAGGATACTCTAATCACAGAAGACAAATTACAATCAAAAGAATACGGTTTTACTGCAAAACGACTCTAAAACCGCTCCATTCACGTGTAATGTAATGTTACAGATTCGAACATTACATTACAGTGCTGGAAGACAATCGAGCATCACAATGCATCACAATGCGCACCCTGTATCAAATCCATACTAAACTAGCAAACCCGGCGAACTCCGTTTCGCCACCAGTCTTTGCTATAAACCTCATGGAGCCCGAGACCTTTCCAACGAATGCAAAACCGTGGAAATCGGTTCGTGCGTTCTGGAGTTATAACGTCAGGAAGGAAAACCCGACTTATTTTTATACATATAGTAGATGTACGCGAATGCTCGACAGTCAGGGAGGTAGTATTGTAATGTAATGCTCAGAGTCGAATCTATAATGTTACATTACACTTGAATGCTCGCGTGAGGGAGCGCCTTTATATCAACATGTTTCGTTTTGATGTTTATATTGTGGAGATGGATAATGGTTATCTTTAAGTTTACGTAGTGTGCTTGAAACATAGTGAGATTCTTTTAATACTTGTTTTATGCTCATTTTTATTGCCACTAGATGACCCCTAAATAAACGCTTAAAAAAAAAAACAACGAAGTTGAAATACCTTGCTACCTACTACATATCACTACCATAGGAACGGAATTATGACTAGTTTTTAGTTAAATTACTGCCTAATTAAAGTCTTTTTTCTCTAAATTTTAAACTAATAATCTCAAACGTTGCATGAACCGCCCTTAAGGGGTCGGTTAATCACAATTACATATAATTAGTGTAATATAATTATGCAACGTGTAATGTTAAATGCGCGAAACCTCTCGTGGGGTAACTCAGCCCGTGTTACCGAACAACGTTTGTTCTAAGAGTTTTGGAAATTCGCAAAAAAAAAAAAGATTTTTGATGGGCCCAATCAATTTCTCATTTTGTATGAAAAACCAATTTTTTTTTTGCGAAATTCCAAAAGTCTTAAGACAATCATTGTTTATTAACATGGGCTGAGTTACCCCACGAGAGGTTTTGCGCATTTTTAACGTTACACGTTGTATATTACACTAATTAAAGTGAATTTAGTGTTAATGATAATGGGCATTTCTTATTTATATCTAAGTTTAGTTCTTATTTATCCATGAGCCTAAAAGACACTTTTGTGATACAAAAAAAAACGAAATTATATTGTTATACCTACTCATTTTAAAATAAAGACTGATCACGCACTATTTTTTAACCGACGAAAAAAAAAGGAGGTTCTCAATTCGACATGTATTTTTTTTTTTTTGGTTCACCATTTTAACTGAAAAGCAATAAAGTAACTATTTTAGTTGTTAACATAACTATCTCGAATGCATTTCTAAGTGTTGTATAGTTTCTTGTCTGTAATAAAGTATTTATTCTGGATTTTGGCATTTTATTACCCATTACATTTCTATTTTTTAAACCCCTTCTACACTGATTTTGGTCGTGTCAACAGTACCCCACCGTCTAGAACGCTGTCGGCTGACGCTCGGGTCCCACCGCGGACGCAGCCTGTCGGGACGGATGCGCTCCCGACCAAGGTTCAACAACGTCTACACGGTCGATTTTCATTCCCACCGGACCAAGAACACCTCTGTCA
Organism: Agrotis segetum; assembly: GCA_036375495.1. NCBI lineage: Eukaryota > Metazoa > Arthropoda > Insecta > Lepidoptera > Noctuidae > Agrotis > Agrotis segetum. Next base: position 124,807 of record JAQSVV010000199.1, read on the forward strand.
GGTGGTCGGGTCTCACCGTGTAGAAGGGGTTTTATAGACACCCAGACTCGAAACAACTACTTTCTTGTAGATCATTAAGATCATGCAAATATTTGTTCTATGCGGGGATTGAAGCCGCGACACACGGAGCAGCAGTTGATAACTTCGGCCAGAGCGCCAACCGTGCCGTCAAAAGTAAATAAGGCTGCCTGATCGGAGCTAAACGGAGAAATATTGTATCCGACTTCATGAATATTTCTAAGAAAACCATTAGCCTGCATCACGGGTATCATCTCTGTATCATGATACTGAAAAACGAGTTTTGTCTACCGAAGAATAGACAAAATAACGAAATGCAGAAAGATATCTATCGTAGCATGGCGATGTGTAAAATGTAGAAAAAACTTCTATTCTTCAGTCGTCTATCGGGTCGTGCAATAGTCGGGAAGAGATGTCTATTCTTGGTAGAGTAGAGAGAGATAGAATAAGTCATGCTACTAGTGATGGTAGTCCTAGGTCCTAGTACCTCTTGCACAGGACGCGGGCCGCGTGAGGGAGAGGATAGCGTCCTCCCTCCACCCCAGCCACAGTGGTCGTGGACGCCCACCGTAGGCGCGCGGGCATGCGGGCGGTGAGTAATGGGCGACTCGCTGTCCGACCATGACCCATGCCCGGGTCAACGGCGCTTTGTGTTCCACGCGCGCCTCAAAGAGCGTCAGCATGATGACGGGGCCCCTCTCTAGAAGGCCAAAGTCTGCCGGGGTCGCGGGACTATTGAAGGACACCGTGGATTTTAGTCAGTATGAGTCTGACAGTCCCTCCTGCCCTGCCCTGGGTGGAGGACTCTTTTGATAATTTTACCACGATAAAGAAGAAAAACGTGGTCCCTTGCAATCAATAAATAATACAAAAAGATGTGTTTAATAAGTGTTTATTTCAAATACCCCTATCACTAAATGATTATTCTATAACAGAAGTCATCGACACAGTGTGCTGACAAATACAAAACAACAAAATTAAACTTAAAAATTATAGGTGCACAAGGATGTTTTGGCGCGCGGTCGAAATTGGAACTAAAGGAGCCATCTTGCTCATTCAATACATTCTTTAAAATACTAGAAAATTATCCTAACCAACAGCGCCTCCTCTCAATGTCATCCAAGCGCCAAAAAACCTTTGTAGCACCGTTTAGTAAATATTTTAATAGTTAAAACTACTAAAGTCAAGTTCCTTTCCGAAGCATAGGTTTTGTAGCAAGACCCATTTAGGGTTACACCACACGTGGCAGCACGGAATCGCCTTTTTCCGTCGCCCTTTCTCTTTCTGTCGCTTAGAACTGCCATTTGCTAGACCGAGACAGAATGCATAATGCGATAGCACGCGACGGAATCCGCGAGGCGGCCGGGTGCTGTCGCATTGTCTCGGTCTATCAAATGGCAGTTCTAAGCGACAGAAAGAGAAAGGGCGACGGAAAACGCCGATTCCGCGTCGATAGATGTGGGAACACCCTAACAGATGAGTTATTAGTCAAACGCTAGCCCATTTCTTTCACTATTCTTGTCCCACTTATATAAATACAAAACTGTTAAATATTAAACTAGGTACTGATTAAACGGCGACTGCTTATTTATCTATGAAGGCAATTTTATGGTAATAAGTTTTGCGTGTATAATTTAAAAAAGAAATCCAAAATGGCGCCTTCTAGAGGGCATTAACGCATTCAGGTTGCCTACAATGTAGTTCCAATGAGGGAAAGAGTTGGCGCTCTCTGGCCCTGGCTTTAAGACATTTCTTTGTAGGCCACTGGGTGGGTATTACAACTTTTTAAAACCAGGCTTGTCTTGTTCCTTTGAGTGAAAGTGACAGAGCTATACAAGTCGTCTAGCGCCATCTCGTTCACTCACTGGAACAAGCCTGGTTTTAAGACGTTGTAATACTACCCCCTGGATTTAGTTCTTAAACTTATACTTTTTATAATCAAATGTGTATATGACACTATAGAAACTTCTAGCTAATTTTAATATTTTTCGGTAATTCTATCTAATATCGCGAATATTAATAAGGCTATTTAGTTTTTATTAATGGCAGCTATTGCTGGCACTATTTTATTTTCATTTGAAGTTCGAAGTTAATATTATTAGTGAAGTATTTAAGGTGATTGCTTCGATGTCGCCCGCGAAATTCAATTTTTTTTACGTTTTTGCAATTTGCAGGCCAGTGACATGTTGTAACTTTATAAATATACGTGTTCCGGTAATAACAAGTATAATTTTAAATACAAAAATTATCAAAAAAATTGCTCCATTAGCTCTCACATAGAAAAGGTGCATCGTAGTTAGATTTCGGAGATTTTAACATGATGCACCTTTTTTATGTGAGAGCTGATGGAGCGAGTTTTTATAATTCTTCATCTGGCCGGCTGTCGTCCGAACTACCGTGCACACTCCTAAGCCGCGGCTGACGGACGCGTCCGATAATGATCTCAGCTTAAGTCTAGTGTGGGAAAGAGACAGCTATACAAGTCGTCTACCGCCGTCTCCTTCTCACAGTGAAATTACTTACGCTTTCAGTGGTCATGGTAGGGTGCCAAATTACAAATATCCAAAGACACTTTCTGTACGTTTTTTTAAACATTATCGGGCATATTAATCGGCATAGCCGAGCGGTAAAATCGAATATGTAGATCTAATGGGGAAGGCAAGTCAAAGCTAATTGTAGATGGCGCCACCATAGCTTAGTCCTAATCCGACCAATGAGGTAGTACTATTTTGAAGTACCATAAGATTTGAACCAATGACGATTGTTGGAACAAGCTATACTAGCGCCATTAGTTCCCCAGTTGCCATCCCCATTGTTCGGTAAACTCAAACCGCTCGGCTGCCGAACATTATCACTCGACTTGGCAACTGCAGATCTATGCCGATCGGGTTTTCCTCTTCACAAATATTACCGAATGAAATGTGTCTACCCGATCGGCGCAAGCCAGCGCAGTAACTGCTTCGGGTCGGCATTTTTCCAATAATATGGGCAATATTATTGGAAAAATGCCGACGCGAAGCAGCTTTGTGTGTAGCAATGCTGTTACAACTCAAAGAAAAACAGGTACCATTAATTATTATTGCATTACGATCTTTAGAAAGAGACTATCGGTTTTGTATAACGTTATCTCTGTCACACACTATCTTAATTAATTAACAGTTTGATGTAATTACTTCGAGCGACAGAGATAGCATTAGGAGACTATCTCTTTCAAAAAGTCGATTTGCGAGTATCTTTGCTTCTTAGGGAAATATTTTAACATAACTCAGTTTAATTCATACATTTGCAAATATTATTGGTAAAAAAGTTTAAAAAATGTTCCAAACAGTATTTTAAATGTATTAAAAATGTTCTATCATACTTTTGTGCTAGAAACCCCTTTTTTTTAAGTGCACTGTAACTTTCCTAGTCTATGCTATTGATATAGATAAAAATTCTTATTTTAATTTTTTTCTCACTGAATTTCAAGCTTTTTTAGGACTATGGAGACCATAATACCAAAGACTGAAATCATAGACATAGAGAATGGACCAAGCATTATCTGTTTAAAATTGCAATACTCGGTAGAAAGAGAGAACAACAATCTTGGACTATCTCTTTCCTGTATGACATAACTAATGTGGTTATTACGACGATGGTTCTATTTTTTTCTTTCTAGAGTATATTTTTAGCGCGTCTGCATATTGAAAAAATTCAGTAAGGCAAATTCAAGTTCTTGTTTGAATAATTTCAATGCGGACAATATCTAATACAAAGTGTATGAGTGTACGTTCCGGCGAATTTCATTACATTATGCATTTAACATTTGGTTCAGTCCATGCTACAAGTCTATGCTCAGAACTAGTGCCCATTTTAACTAATACCATGGAACAATGACATGAATGGCCCAATGTACCTTTGTTTTAATCACTGAGATTGTAATTCCAAAAATGTACAATTCAATTAGGTATTCACACAAGTTGTCTCATGGAACTTATTAAAATGGGACCTGTAATAAATATTATTGCTTCAGCTGTTACCTAGCAAAAATGGGCCCGCAGACCGTAACATACTTATAAATAAATCTATTATCTCATAGATAGAAGAGAAACTCCGTACCGGTTTTCAGCAAACGGGAACACGTATACTCAGACAGTATTCCCGATACTTGTGACAATATCAAACGAAGTAATGCGGCTTCCGTGCAACGATTCCGTATTCTTGCAACGCTGGAGCTAAATCCTCCATAGTCATAACATACTTCTTTTCTTTAGGACCCTTCTGGTTCTTGGAGCTCTGCGTGATTTGGCTCGAGGTTCTCATCTTGCAGTGTTGGAGGGCATCGTTAGCGATATCCGAAAGGAACTTCTGTGATGCTAGCGCTATGAGGCGGATCAATCTGGAAAGTTATTAGAATAATGTAAGTTTTGGTGAAGCTGTGTCGGCACGGGCACGCCGCTGTCACGGCGATATGATCCCTCTTTGGGGAGTGGCTGGATAGGCGTCACGGCGTCCTGACCTACCGCACGACGCAGGTCCTCACCGGACACGGAAGTTACGAGAGGTATCTGTGTCTGATGAGAAAGGAGGAAACAACTGGGTGTCACCACTGTGAAGATCGCCCGGAGGACATAGTAGAGCATACGGTGCAAGACTGCCCCGCCCGGGCAGAGCACAGACTTGTCTTCACGGCGGCGATAGGCGGAGATCTCTCGCGCCCGGCATTGGTCGTGGCAATGCTGCAGGGCGAGACGGAGTGGGAAGCGGTCGCCTCTTTCTGCGAAGCAGTCATGCTCGCGAAGGAGGAGGCAGGCCGCGTGAGGGAGAGGTCCTCCGCCCCAACCGCGGTGGTGGACGCCCACGGCGACAGACGTCGCAAGACGATCTCCGGCCAGGCGGTAGGCGCGGGCATGCGGGCGGCGAGTAAAGGGCAACTCGCTGTCTGGCCATGGACCATGCCCGGGTCGACGGCGTGTTGTGTTCCAAGCGCGCCTCAAAGAGCGTCAGCAAAATGAGAAGGCCTAAGAGAAGGCCAAAGCATGCCAAGCATCCTATCAGAAGGCCAAAGCATGCCGGGGTCGCGGGACTTATCTCATTACCGTGACCCCGGAACATAAAAGGCTATTGAATGATCACTATGGATTTTAGTTGGTACAAGTCTGACAGTCCTTCTCTTCCTGCCCTGAGTGGGAGGATTCATTTGATGATTTAACCACAATTCAAAAACAAGGAACAAATACTTGGATCTGCAAGTATTTGTTCCAAGTTTTTCTGTGGACTCATTTTATTATTTTCAAAGCCTATAAATTACAACTATATGAATATGAGGCCAGGATATGTAAATGATAAATGGCATTTGGGAGATTTTTGAAGAGCACTGGCGGCCCAGTGGTATCGTTCCCAACTTACAAGTTGTAGGTCGTGTGTTTGAACCCCGCCAGGCGCATTTGTGTAATTTATTTCATCACCACTGTTCTCAAAACAGTGAATAAACAATGTGATGAAACCGGCATGTCCTAGAACCAAAAAATTCTAAGACATGTGACATCCACCAATCTGCACTGGGCCCGCATGGTGGATTATGGCCCACTCCCTACCACAGAGAGGAGGCCTGTGTCAGTGAGAACATTATAGGCTGATAATGATGGCATTTGGGACTGAACTGACTTAATTATAGGTGGAGGAAAAGTGGTAGTGGTCATCAATGACCAGTAGTAACAGTCTTAAAAATAATGGAATAATTTAGTTACAAATGATTCAGTCATTATCTATTACAGAGTAATTCAGTTACAATACAAAATTATTAGTTATACTTATTAACCAAGTCATAAACATTATATGAAATGACCTTTGTTTAAAATAATCCAATTTTGTATCCATGTCAATACATTTTTTACCATTTTTTCCTAAGATAATACCCTTCTTGACTTGGATAGAGGTTAAAGTTGAAGCATGAAGTTTTTACTGCAGTTTGAGTAATACCTCATTCTTATAATTAAAAAAAAAAAACAATATTGTTTGCCTTTTGTCAATACAATGATGATTACCTATGTTTGCTGTTATTGCTGTCAAAATAATTAACACAAGTGAATTTATTGTAAATCTATATGTCTAAGCGTCTTTCCTGATACTGTAAATGAAAATCCATGAATAAATATTCTCCATTGAAGGACAGAATTGCTCACAAAAGTGGTGACAGGTTTCAAAATGAAAAAGAAGCTTAAATGTGATTTAAAACGATCTGTGTGGTATCTTATGGTTATGGAAAGGATGTAAACAGTTACCTTGGATCCTGGGACTCAAAACCTGACATGTTCAGGTAATGTGCAACCACTGAATCTGGTATAGATGGGTTGTAGTTCTCAAGCTGAAGGAGAAAGTCGCTGAGAGCGTGGCCAGCGCCTGTGTCGTCATCCATACTGACCGACGGAGAGCCCATACGACTCATCTGCATGGCGCTGTCAACAATTAAACCCACAAAATTAAATAAATAAACAAAATCTAAACTTCAGGAACACACACTTTTACTTACTCAGCACAGATACAGATAATGTAGAAATTTTTCAACAACTCAATGTCATTAGAATCAGGGTGGTAAGGTTGGTCAACCTGATTGCGTTTTGGTTTTGCTTTATATTTCTATTTTTATTTTAATACGGTTTTATGTTAAATAAATTAATAATACGTAAGGATATAGTCGCTCTCAACAAAAACATTTTATATTTATATTCAAGATAGAAAATTAACAGGCGAAACTGGAAAAATCTTGTAATATTAGACGTCTGCCACCAATTTTCTAGCAGTAATTAAACGCAAAATGTGCACGTCATTCAAGTGTTTCCACACTTCAATGGTTTACCTTATTAATGTAATTATTTAAAAAACGAGGGTAAGAATTTGAATAATTAAAATGTTTAAAATAGCCTTTTCAGATGATTAAATTAGCTTATTCATACAAAATTATTATTTGTGTGAGGTATTTCATTATTTCAAAATTTTATACAAATACATACTCAGCAAAGTTCCAAATCAGGCCCCCTTATTATTTTGTTAACAATCCATTTGTGATAAGTTTACGAAAAATTATTTTTAGAGTAATATTCATGATGTTCCTGCGTGTGTAACATAAAAAAACGACTGATTTATTTTTAGAAATCAGTGGAAATAAAATATATGACACTGGCCACACTGACCTCGTGGTGCTTTTCCGTTCGGTTGGCAACATCTGCCCCTTCCTTCCTTCTTTTACGCCGCTCCTCCGGGCAGAACTGCGAGAGAACGTGATCGATCGAATTTCAAAAAGGCACACACCTACCCCCTGTGCTCCCGAGATCACGAAATTACTCTAAATCTCCTGATTTAATATTCAGGGGTTCGTGTTTCGTGATTTATTCCATTCCGTGTGTGTAGATTCCACCTCGACCCGCGAGGTAATTACCAAGTGAGCACCCACCCAATCGAACAAAATGCCCTCAAATCTCGCTGATCCGGTCGCGTTCGCGAAGGACTTCATCGCCGGCGGTGTGTCCGCCGCAGTCTCCAAGACCGCTGTCGCGCCCATCGAGCGCGTCAAGCTGCTGCTCCAGGTCCAGCATGTCAGCAAGCAGATCACCGCCGACCAGCGCTACAAGGGTATCATCGATGCCTTCGTCCGCATTCCCAAGGAGCAGGGCCCCCTGTCCTTCTGGCGTGGTAACATGGCCAACGTCATCAGGTACTTCCCCACCCAAGCGCTGAACTTCGCCTTCAAGGACAAGTACAAGCAGGTGTTCCTCGGAGGCGTAGACAAGAACACGCAGTTCTGGCGCTACTTCGCGGGTAACCTGGCGTCCGGTGGTGCCGCCGGAGCCACCTCCCTGTGCTTCGTGTACCCGCTCGACTTCGCGCGTACTCGTCTGGCTGCCGACGTAGGCAAAGCCGACGCGCGCGAGTACAAGGGTCTGTTCGACTGCATCGGCAAGATCTTCAAGTCCGACGGTCTCACCGGTCTCTACAGAGGTTTCGGAGTGTCCGTGCAGGGTATCATCATCTACCGTGCCTCCTACTTCGGCTTCTACGACACCGCGCGTGGCATGCTGCCTGACGCCAAGAACACACCTCTCGTCATCAGCTGGGCCATCGCGCAGACTGTCACCACCGTCGCCGGTATCATCTCGTATCCCTTCGACACGGTGCGTAGGCGCATGATGATGCAGTCTGGCCGCGCCAAGGGAGACATGCTGTACAAGGGCACCATCCACTGCTGGGCCACCATCGCCAAGACAGAGGGCGCTGGTGCCTTCTTCAAGGGAGCCTTCTCCAACGTCCTCAGAGGAACCGGAGGCGCCTTCGTGCTTGTGTTATACGATGAGATCAAGAAGCTTCTCTAAATCTAATGTAAGAATTGTTACCATAATTACAATTAATTGTGATTCCAAATCACCTCTGATAGCCACTCCCTTAAATCATGTATTATTAGACGCGGAATTAACCTAGTAACTTATTTTAGTTAAATAAAAGCGTTATACACCAATTCCAACATGTATTTTGTTTTATTAAATTATTAGGCATTACATAATGCTTGGCTGCACCTCACTGAAAAGTTACATAATAACATTCATGTAGATATCTTGTGTTCTGAACTTTTTTTCTAAATATATTTTGCCTGTGATCACTCATTCAGCCAGTGTGTGTTATGTAACGACCTCATTTGTTCAATGTTTGAGGCCAAGGTTGCAAATGTACCTCTGTGATGATAATGTCTAACTAAATTAACCAAACTGTTGGAATAGACTTCATTTAGTGAATATAATTGTGGAAATATTAGATTTTCACTTATGTTATGTGGTATAATCAATAAATACTTAACCTTTGTGGCATTGGGAGTGAGACATTGTACTTGTAAAGTGATCTATGCAGAACGCTGTGAAAAATCATGTTAAAGCTGTGGAATCCAAAATCATGTGATTGAGAGCTGTTATGTAGGTAACGATGCAGTATGAATATGTGCTATGAGTGTGCATGGTGACCCGTAGGATTTTAATTTTAGTTCACTTTTAAAAAGTGCTATGCATTGTAGTTCAATCCACATGTATACCATCATTATGTAACATTGTGTTACGGAGCAGGTCCACGTTAACATCGGGCCTGTCCAACATCTTTCGTGCTCGGTGTGAGTTTTTTGGTGTGAAAAACTCACATTCGAGTTATTTTAGAAAATAAATGTTAAATAAAATAATTATTGTTTTTTATTTAATACTAAACCTAATAGCCATTTTTACCAAAAATATTTAAAAAAAAAAATTAAATGTATTTAGAGAAATTGAAAATATAACGCCAACTGCATACAATCAACATCATTTTTCTCAGAAGATAATGTAATTCACAATAAATTTTCTAAGTACAATTTTCTTGAATGGAAAAGTCTCCTCCCATTTGAAATATTTAAGCCACCAGTAAATATATTGAAAGTCTGCTGATTGGGCATGTAATTAATAATTTTATTGAGACAAAAATTCACTATCACATTTGGGTACAAAATAATTCCTAGAGGGGAGACTACAACTACTAACTAGGTATGGAAATAGAAAGAGCCTGTGACATTTGCAGAGGAAAGTACCTAATGTACACAGATTCAAACTTATCAATGGATCTCAAAAAAGGGACAGACAGGATATTATTTCTCTTTCTCAGTGGTCATTCACGATAACATTAGTTATCCCCGCTACTACACAGTACACACATTTTGATCATGACGTAGGTCCACCACGTCAAATGAATGACGTCATTCTACAGCTGTTACGTAAAGCTATCACGAGCTAAAGTAGTGACTCTTAGATAAACGTCCATTGGAGTACGTTCTTGCTGTGATTGACCGTAGACCGAAGCACGTGTGAATGAGGCAACTGGACAATGTTATAGACAGGTAAGGTCATGGAGCTAAAGAACATTCGAAGAAGAAATAAGTTTCAAATGTTTCGTTGGCTGCATTACGTAAGTTTCTACTTATAATTCCACGAACTAAGTTCAAGGATACGGTCATTATCTCTATCTGCTATAATTTGGCTACCTACATAATACCACACGCGGAATTATATTTATAGGTACATACTTCCGTTGCGCTATGTGCTTTCAGCGTTTCATTTTTTTTCAAAATGTTGCTATTTTTTAATATTTTTAGCGTTCCATAATATTACATTCGATTTTAGTGATAAAAACTGCCTAAAACTGGAAATAATGACTTGACAAAAAACGTGTCGCTCGCTGACTCCCGACTTGACAATTTTTAGGTTAGGATTTTTTGTTTAATCAAACGTAAAGGCAAATGAAATGAAAGTTTTTATCGGATTCTCAAATAAAAGGGCAAATAAAACTACTCTTGGCCATTTTAAACATAGTCAGTTTTATTGAAGTTTGTTAGAAAAAGAATGGAACCACAGTTTCATTCATCTGAGATGAATTTGTACAACATAATGACTGTATTGTGCACAATGCTTTTTATAGAGGCAGTAAAATAATTTCCTTTGCCTTAAAAAGTAAAGGTTCTAATTTCTAAATATTGTAAACAGCTGGAAGACCTTCACTTCTAAAATTCATAAATCAATACAAATCGGCGTTAACATGACAGTTAGCACTACATCCAGACTAAAGTCAACCTAATCTGCTAGAAGGTCAAGTTCAAAATCCAATGGCCAGTTAAAACTGGTACAAATTAACGTTAGCGGAATTGCAGACGGGCTAAAATGTCGTACCTACTAGACTATTTACTGATTCATCGTTATGTTCTAACGCGTGTAATGACTAACACGTGTGCGATGTGTAAATTCTGTACCTAATATCTCGCAAAGTTTGCGGTTTTTTCTTTGCAAGATGGTCCATGCTGACTTCAATTTGATACTTAGGTACCACAGATTGCATCCCTCACCTGTATTAAATAAAAATAAACTTTTAAAAAGAAGTAAGTAAAGATAGCGATAGACTTATTAATGACTCAATTACTTAAAACAAAAACAACCCAACTAGCAAAGAGATCCTATGAGCAATTACTCTTACGACTATAGATCGAAAGACAGCCGTATGAAAGATCCCATAATTCAAAAAGCCGTTTAAAAGCAGCTCTCTCGACTTTTTAGCCTTCAGCGCTTTTTAGCTCTATGAGCAACAAACCATAAGTCCTATGAAAGCTCTTTGAAAGCAACTGAATCGCTAATTTGTCGTAAGAGTAGCTTTCAGGATGCTATCTTTCGACATGTTTTTCTTACAGCATATTTATCGAGAAAACGCTGTTCATTCGACCAAATAGCACCTCAGTTACTATACCGACACTTAATGTCCTAAGATAGCTTCTCACTCGGCTTTCATGCCGCTAAATTTTTGAAGTTGAGAAAACGCTTTCAAATGATCAATTCAGCGCCAAAAGGTGCTCAAAACATAATTTGAAAGCTTTCTTACAACATATACGCCATTTTGTTACGACATCTGTGATATTAATCTAATGAAGAAGTCAGTCATATTATAATATAATCACGAAATATTTTGTTTATATCTAATTTTCTTTCAAATTCCTGTTTGATATTATGGATTTAACTTTTTACGCTAAGGAACCCCAAACTAACTGCAATGGCGGTCCTAGAAGTCGAAAGATGGAATCCGCATTTCCATCTCTCAGCTAAAAAGCCGAGTGAACGCTTTTTGATGATAAGTGAATTGCTAATAATGGCGAATTGAATAAATTATTAAATTAATATTATTTTTAATTCATAATTTACTAAGAATTGTTACGGCCCATGAAAATATTAACTAAAATGTAAGGAATATAGACGAAAAATTTTACCCCGCACATGAAAGTAACACCTTTGAGCTAACTTTAGGTCACGAATTTTAAGACTAAATTGTATGGCACAAATAATAATGAAAAATTTAATAATTACATTGAATTATAAATTTTCTTTTCACAAACACCCATGCACAGATCGCGAGTCGATCGAGATGTCGTAAGAATGCCAGTTGGATGCATTCACTCGATGAAAGAGTCGAGAGATTGCAACCGCACTGCTATCTTACGATAAATTTGTCGAATGAAAGCGCTTCTTCCGATTAATATGATACTAAATAGCTTTCGAGTTGCGATTTTTTCTACATTCTTTCGACAATTTGGCAATTCAAAGATGATCTTACGATGTTCACAGCACTAAATAGCTGAGAGAAGTGCGCCCAAATCGCGTCGAGAGAACGTGGTCGGATCCATCTCTCGACTTTTTCTCTCGATCAATAGCCGAATGAGAAACGTGCTGCTGGCATTCTTACGACATCTTTTGCTAGTTGGGAAGTGTCATACCTACTCTAAATTAATAAGTATTTTCTTCTTTTTTTCCTCTATGGTCGATCGCCATGTTTGATTTTGGTGAAAATGGCGCCATAGTTTTTTTACTTTTTCAAACTTAACTAAAATATTAAACCAGCAGTTCATTCCGATGTCTGATAATTAAGTACCTGCCTAGATTTTAATTCATAATAACGTAATCATATTTTTAGCAAAAGACAATTTTGCTATATTTCTCTTGGCAGGAACTGATTGCCCCAGTCGACACTCGACAGCCCGTACCTATCAATTGATTGATACCTTTATCCTATCTAGGTCAAATCTTAGCCGTAGCGAAGAGCGTGTACATAGCCGCTTTATGTAAGTAACTAACCTGAGTTTACATAAGGGTGTCTTTTTATTTATTTAATGACTGGTTCGCGTTTGACTATCTCGCCTGTAAGCGAAGATATGGTCGACGATGAAGCACACTTGCCTAGAAGTAGCCTGTTCACTTGAAGACCCCAAGGTTATAGCTGTCGGGAAATACAGTTGAAGTAGCAATGGGCAGGCCACATCGCTCGTAGAACTGACAACCGATGGAGAAGAAATGTTCTCGCGTGCCAATCGGACCTCCACAACACAGTTACTGTGTAAAACGATATCCCATGGGAAGACTGGTTGTCAGACTTTTGAGCTTCTGTAATTAACGACAGTCAAAGATCTACGTAAATGACAGCCGGCACCAACGGCTTTACGTGCTTTCAGAGGCACGGTGGAAACTCGCTATGACAGAGAGTCACACATAACATACACATCCACAGACCAACCCGGAAGATCGGCCTGTGCGTCTGTAATTATTTAGCTACGAGCTCCCCTGGTTAGTTAGGTAGGTATTCATTATTTATGTTAATATAATAAAACCCATTTTAATTAATTTATGGTTTTCACTAAGCTGTATAAGATCCTGTCAGTGCCTCCAATATTTATTCAACGTAAATTGAGAGTTCACGGCCATTTTAAATAATCATTGATCGTAAACGTAAACTGGATGCTGATAAGCAATAGTGTGTCAAGCCACACACACTTCATTTTGAGAAAAAAGCACCTAAAGATCTCAACAAGAATCCTAAATAAATTGTTTGAAAGATATTTACCCAGTTGTTGTTTTATATTTTCTTTAAGATGAATTTGGGTTTGAAAGTAGATTAGTATCGTAAAAAAGAGAAAAAATTAGTATATTGTCTTAAAAATATAGATTTTTGCATATTGCTAAATGTAGAATACACTTTATTATTTGAAACATGAAATCAAGGAACTTAACACTGTTTTGCTAAATTCCGCTTTTGAGATTTATTTACAGTAAGTATAAGTTACGGGACTTAAATGAATATTGATTAAAGTTTAATTCTTGTTTATAATTTGGAAAATACTTTAAAATGAAAGACTTAACACTTTCACTGTCCGCGCAGCAGACACAATACCTAAACAATAGTCGTGGATCACATGTGATTCATCAGACAGGGAAGTGGTTAAATATCAATTTTATTTTTATTCATAAGGCTGAAAAGGGAAATCTATTAAATTAATTCTATATTTTTCTATCTACCGGTATCGTGCGGTCCATGGCCCTCTACGGGGCCCCCGTGTGGGCCCTGAGCATCCGGACGCGACCACTAAAGTTGGTCGCATGCCAGAGGGTCATGGCTATCCGGATGATCCGGGGATACCCCACGATCGCCGGCGAATCAGCCAACCTCCTTGCCGGATTACTGCCCTGGGATCTGGAGGCGACTGCCCTCCAGCGCGTCTATGAGTGGCGCGTGGAGGCGCAGCGCCGGGGTGTAACCCCGCTGCCTGGAGAAGTCGAGGCGCGGCGGGAAGAGCTCCGGCGCGATCTCAGGGCAATATGGAGGGGACGACTGTCGCAACCGATGTCCGAGAACGCCGCAATCGCGGCGGTAAGACCCCTCTTTGAGGAGTGGCTGGAGAGACGTCAGGGCGTCCTGACTATCGAATGACTCAGTTCCTCACCGGACACGAAAGTTTCAGGAGGTTCCTTTGTCTGATGAGAAAGGAGAAAACGCCTGGGTGACGAATGCGAGGACCGCCCGGAGGACGCAGTAGAGCATACAGTGCAAGACTGCCCCGCTTGGGCAGAGTACCGACGTGTCCTCACGGCGGCAATAGGCGGAGACCTCTCGCGCCCGGCATTGGTCGTTGCGGGGCGAGACGAAGCGGGAAGCGGTCATCTCCCTCTGCGAAGCAGTATTGCTCGCGAAGGAGGAGGCGTTCCGCGTGAGGGAGAGGACAATGTCCTCCCTCCACCCTACCCGCGGTGGTGGACTCCCATGGCGACAGACGTCGCAAGACGATCTCCGGCCACCGCAGGCGCGGGCATGCGGACAGCAAGTAAAGGGGTTGCCCTTTACTTGCTGCCCGACCATGGACCATGCCCGGGTCGACGGCGCATGGTGTTCCACGCGCGCCTCAAAATGGGACTTCTGTCATTACCGTGACCCCGGAACATAAAGGGCTATTAAAGAAGGTCCCTCTCGCCCTGCCCGGGGTGGGAGGACTCATTTGATGATTTCACCACGCTAAATAAAACCCTCAAAATAACTCAAGCGTGACTCTTTTTTGTATGTAAATTACCAGGCTTATTGTATAATAGCGGTTTTAACAATAACATTTTAAGTTACTTAAAATCGAATTATTTCACGTAAATCAATACTCTCAATTCAGCTATAATATGTCAAGTACCGTAACTGTGTTATAAGATTCACTTTAAAGTCCGTAGTTTGTTGTTTTGTATTTATCAATAATCAATCGAGTGGACGTCATTGCTGTGGGCTACAAATACATCAATCTAATCGAACCAAACTACATTATTTCAATATAAAATGAAGCTGTACCTTTAAAATATATGTAAGCAACCATTATTGAGCACTTAACTGTTTTGTTTTTGCGATTTTTACCGGCAACCAAACCTCTTAACAATTTCGTATAATAAAATCTTAATAACACAATAAGTACTGACTTATCTTCATTACCCCAACGTGGATAGCGTTCAATTAACTACAACTACAATTTATAAATAAAAACAAGTCACTTCTAGTTGTTTTAAAAAGGGAATATTTAGTTTTTTCCGGAGTTTGTTTTCTGCAACTGCAACGAATCACTGAATGACGTTTCGCAATAAAGTGTCAAGTGCCGTAACATTTTTATTGTGATGATAGGTGGCACTGTTTTAAGTTATGAAAGGGTTGAGGAACTTGATGGCGTATTGAAAAATGTAGTATATGTGATTTCTCATTTGTTTTATGATAAAAACACATTTTCTGGTACTTTTGTGATTTAAGTGACTTGAAACACTTTTCCGTAATGTTAAACACGTTACTCACTATGAGACTACATCAATATCTCCAAATTTCACTTTTTGTGGGTTGACACACTATTGCTTATCAGCATCCAACTATTGAAGCAATATGTCTTCTTACACATTGAATAAAATAGAATAATAATATTTATATTAGCTGTTGTAGGGTAAATACGCCAAACGTCGCCCCCCCCCCAAACTTCGGCCGTGTGCACATTTTCGGCTTGCGTTCTTTTAAAACTTAATGAAGTGACAAGTTTTCCACTCAAATTACAACCTTAGTTCATACTCTTTAAGTACAAACCGTTACTTTCCGAATATGTCACTCAGTCTTCGCACACTGAGCGTCAGTAGAGATTGCGCCGTTGAAGCGTCAATTTCATACATAAAGTACCTTACTGGCTGTGAAAACCCACACTTCGGGGATTGATATTAGAAAGGTAAGACATTCCTTTTTTTTTGTTTTAAGCTTTATTATCAATAATTAGTGATTTTTACTATATTATGAGATAGTTTTTTCAATGATTTACGTATTGTTTTAAAGGAAAAATAGGAGGCCGCCAATAGGATGCCAATTTTGAGTTAAAACCGGATTCTCGGCCGTGGCCGACTTAAAGTTAATGCAGTCTGTTTTATAAATTCCAATTGTACTAATTCCATTAGCTTAATAAGAGAATTTGCAACGCATATAGGCAAATAAATCTATTTTACGTTCAATCGCCAAATACCGGCCGGGGTGATATTAGTTGAATCCCGTGAAATAATGTACACGAAATAAGGGCCGGTTTTAGAAATATTAAAGATCTTAATGTCGGCCAGCCTCGAATTTAAGCCCAACTATACAGGCTGATTACTTTTCTTATTTTCTCAAAGTTTAATTTTTATTATACATTTAATTTATTATTATTATAAAGAGTTAAGTTTAAATGTAGGAGTTCAATATTGAAAACATTTATTAGGGATTATAAGATGTAAATCTTATATTCCCAATCCCTAATAAAAGTTTTCAATATTGAACTCATCATTGCTCTTTGGATCTTGCTACCTAATAAACCCATGTTATTTAGCTTAAAAAATATTAATTGGTTGGTTGGCTTCATTCATTCATTTCATCATTTAATTCATTAAACCTGCATGTCACAAAAAGCTGGCTAAAGAATTAATGCTTTTAATTTAAGGTACTACAATGACAGAGCAGGGAGATTCAGGGCCTTCCCGGAAACGAAGAAAATTATGCAGTTACGATCGCACAAAAATAAAGGAAGCGCTTGAGGCAAAAAATAATGGATATTTTTGTGCAAATAAAAAAAAAAATATTTTACCTACTATTAAACAAATTTTCTTTTATAATGTATACTTAAGTGAGACTCCTGCTAAAATAAATCATATTAATAATATTTTCCTGTCTTAATTTATAACACCCTATACCCGGCCGACATTTGGGAAAAACGCGACCGACCATAGGCCGTGAATGGCCGAATTTAGGGTTTTTTCGTCCTCGACGTATCTAAACCTTATTACTTTTTCCTTGTAATAGAAATGTCAACCTTATGCCCATAATCATGAAATAGATTTATCAAACTATCCAAAACCGCATCGGAAGCTATCCTTTCGTTGCAAATTGATGGCATTAGACCGATCCCAAAACAAAAAAGCTGTAAGGGGGCCGACATTTAGCGTATTTACCCTACCTAGAGTTTTTACGAATAGATTAAATTCGAAAGTCTGATAACCAGTCTTACTAAAAGAATTTGGGGATTACCCAGTAACTGGGTTTTTTAGGCCAGATAGTCAGTTGCTACGTGCTAAACATGATTCATGCATGACAATTAAGGGCTTCACACACAGCAACTATAATGTAAAGATGTACATTATAGCACGATACATCTCATTACATCTTTCCATGGAGATTCGAAGATGTAAAAATATACATTATGGCTGCTGTGTGTGAAGCCCTTTAAATCCATGTAGGTATGTATGTCCTAATGACAATGCACATGATTCTGTGTTCGAAATTCGATTACGCAACTACTAGTCTCGTGCGACATCTTTTCTCTTTGGTTTGCAGCGCCTTTATGTCTTAGTAGTAGGGTGGATTTTTGAAGTGCACTTTCGAATTGCACGCATCGCTCCATTAGTAAATAAGGTGCGACTTAAATCGGCAATCGACGCGATATCGCACGGATCGCGTTGCGTCGCATCGCGCCGTGAGTAAAGTCCTTAACTGTCGCGGTTCATGAGGATACACTAGGAGCTTGGTGACAGACGGACAGTGGAGACTTTGTAACAGGGTCCTGTTTCAGCCTTTTACATAGTACCTAACTAATATGTACTCTGTGTTTTGGTCACAGAACCATAAAAACAATTTAGTTATCTAAACTGTTCTATTTTTGAAAACGAGCATTAGAGGATTTAGAGGGCATTAACCTTTGATTAACCTTTCACAACCATTTTTTTTAATTATGCTCGTTTTACTACCATTATGAGACGTTTCAATGGTAGGTAGTCAATGGATATTATTCAGTACATTATGTAAAGGAGACCAAAGTTTTATAAATAGACTCTATTGAAACGAAACATAATCGCTGCAAAACATCAGTTTTCGTTTTACACAAAAGGACTCAAACCAATTTATATTTGCAGTTAAACAGTGGCGCTAGTTGTTAAGTAAAATGTCAAATTCTGTACTTAAAAATTTAGTTCCTTTTTTATCCGTCTGCTGTGATTAACTTGGTGACGAATATTATTCTGCCTACAAACGGTTAGATCATTCTTTGCGCGATAAGGCTCGCTTTGACTCAGCATCAACGACGCTTCTATGGTTACTTGACAACGCCTTTATTAAGACAGCAGTAAGGGCGATTTTAATTTGATTGTAAAAACTCGCGCGATCCAGCCTCAACCGATTTGAACAAGGTGTCATTTTTCTTCATTCGAATTTCGAATCACCGGACGTCAGCGCAACTGGGATATTTGGAATGTATGAGGAGGGAATTCCAACCTTACTTGTCTGAAGATAAGGTGGATATTTCTGTGAATTGTTTCATTTGGTACCTGCTAAAACGAAGGACTCTGATAATTTAAAAGTTTCTTCAAGCGTCTATAATTAAGCGTATATATCCGGTGATACAAAAATGATGTAGTAGCTTTTTAGTACCTACCTGAAACTGTATTCAAAAACTAGATTTTTCGCCGCGGTTTCATTTGCGTTTATTCAGGTACGTGACCCTGGAACGTAAAGGTCTATTGCTATTGCTAAGGCTCTGAGTAAACGGGGTCGCGGGACTTATCTCATTTAATATGTGTCATTACTGTGACCTCGGAACATAAACGGCTAAGGACACCGTGGATTTTAGTTAGTGCGAGACTGACAGTCCCTCCCGCCCTGCCCGGGGTGGGAGGACTCATTTGATGATATTACCACGCTAAAAAAGGCTCTGGGAAAAGCAGAAGAGACTCTCAGACTCGTAGTACTGGTCGTCCATTGCATCCACCTATGTTCCTTCAATGGCCCTTTACTTTCCAGGGCCACTGTTTACACGTTTGGACAGTACCGCATCACGTGATACTACCCCTAGATTTGGTCTGGGTTTTAGTCTCCCTCAAATTCATCAAATCGGGCTTAACGGTAATCCTCAATATTACCTGCTCTAAGTTTTACCTAATTTGGACTTTATGATGAAGGTGTTTGAGTTGAACTTCCTTTACGACTGCAACTTGTAACCTGGCTTAACTTCAACGATCCTTTTTTGTGACGTCATAACAGATGGTGTAGGCTTGATGGCAGCTGAAGGGCAACGAGCGAGAAATAAATGAACGTTGGTAGTTTTTTTTTTGGGAATGCCTGCCTCTTCGCTCTCCTGCCCATTTTTTGCATAAGGACGTAGCAGCCTATGTAACTACGTAGGCAGTCGCATGTAAAATATTGATCAGATATTCAACTGCATCTGGTTCGACTGGAAGCTGACCACCATATAGTTGAGAAAAGGCAGGCAGATGATGACTTTCAATTTTCTCTTTATGCAGAGCAGTGGTGGACCAGTGGTATCGGTCCCGACTTACGAGTTGTAGGTCGTGGGTTCGAACCCCGCCAGGCGCATCACTTGTGTAATTTATTTCATCACCACTGCTCTCAAAACGGTGAAGGAAAACATCGTGAGGAAACCGGCATGTCCTAGAACCAAAAATTCGAAAACATGTGACATCTACCAACCCGCATTGGGCCCGCGTGGTGGATTATGGCCCTCTCCCTCTCACAGAGAGGAGGCCTGTGTCCCAGCAGTGGGAACATTATAGGCTGATGATGATGATGATGATGACAGGTCATAGTGAGTCAGCATTCAACACTTTACGGTGAATAACTTTTACCAAAATTCCTTCTTTTTCATAAGCCTGCAAAGAGGAAGCGTCAGTTATCAACTGGTACAAAATGTTCCAAGGTCCGCGTTTAGCATTGTTTAATTGTTATTGTCAGTTTGACGTTCTAAATTTAAAGACTATTTTTGGCGCCAACAACAGATAGGCCATAGACTTCCTTGTTTTTTTTTCGGCACATGCAATGCCAGTTCTGCCGATGATCGAAAAGGTTACAACTTTTATTTTTGAAATAAAGAATTCTTCTTCCTTATATTAAATGTAACATACGCTTGTAAATCCCGAAAAAAGAAAGAAAAAATCAACGATGCACTATCCGTGGCGCGACGCGATTTAAATCGACCGATTCGAACTACAAGTGAAAATGAACCTGTATCTTGTGACTGAAGGCGAGTTGAATCTCAAGAGTGGAACATTGAACTATATTACTAGCGTAAGTAGTAATACCTCAGTGGAGTGGAATCGTTTATTTCTACGGCTTTTCGTATAAAGATCTGCATATTTTCTAAAAAATATATTCCTACTTCTAGAATGTAGCTAGACTTGTGAGAGTAAGACCTAATTTTTCAAACAGAAGTCAGATGTTTCGAGCGGCAATAAGGATATTCTTGGAAAATTACATCTTACGTAGGTATATGCTTGAAGGCTCGTCTTGCAAAAGATGGGGATTTCATTTTAACAGGAAAAACATTACGCATAAGGCCATTGACATAGATGATACCTACATAAAATAGTCACCAATAAGTATTTCCACTCTAATTTTCCTTATAATTTATTGAATTGTTAATTAATTAAGTTTAATTTATTTATTTATTAACGAAGTTACTGTATGCACTCAACAAAAATAATCGTCGCGACTCCACTCCACTCTTTGAGCTCTAGCACCCTTTCACAACGCGCGATAAGGAACTTCGTTCCAAAAAATGCAATAAAGACTATCAATATTCAGAAATAACTCGTCGAACTAGCAAACAACGCAGTGGGCGTCCAGAGACCCTTTTTTATCGTGATGGCGGTAACCAGCACTTCCTGAGATTAGCTCGTTCAACCCAACAAACACTTCAGGTCTTCAGCTTGTAAGTACATTTATGGGGTGACTGGTAATTAGTATACGATACTTAAACACATGATTGTGCTCATGATAACAAACAATTTTTATTATGGGAGCAAAGCCGAAATCATAAAAAAATATCACCTGTTCAGTACACTAAGCAAACATAAATGTATTGAACAACTGTTTTTTTTTTCGAGTTTTCAGGTTTGTTCCCACTTCCCATAGTAAAAGTTGTTACCAGTACCACTAATTACCAGTCACCCTATGTATTAAAGATTGTGAAGAATTCGACGCCTCGACTAAGCGCTGGTTACAATTTGCTGAAACAGCGATTATGAAATCGTTGCTCGACAACCGCGCCCATACATTGTTTTAATGATATAATTATTACAAATCCTTTTTAACGCATTACTTACCTACATTTATCTACATTTCAGTCACGTTACACGCTATCACAACTGTCTAGTTAATTATTATCAAATCTTTGAACAAATTCCGGAGCTCAATGTCAAAGATAAGCCATCGTTGTAACGGCGCCATTGTTCAAGAGAAATAAAACTCGGTCTACACTAAATATCCGAGCACGAGCTACTTACTATGTTATTCTCTATGAGAAATCTCAAATTCTAGGATTACTTAAAACTACATAGATTCAAGGAATTTGATAATTTTATTGTTGATTTATTGGGTTCAATATTTTTTTTTAAATTATATACAAACTATAAATAAAAACTTACTAGATATGTACAATAGACAAAGTTCAATCATGACCCACCTTATGCTTATTTTCTAACAGACACTCAAATACAATTAGGTCCATATTCGCCTAAACGTACATATCCATGGCAACGACTTTGATCTTTGTCAATTTGACGGATTCAAACGATTTTTTGTCAAAATGGGTCATGATTCAACTTTGTCGACTGTACAGGAAAAATAATAATAAATAAATAAAAGAGAAAACATTCATAGGGCGTCAAAGAATATCCACTTCGCTGTCAACGGGAACAGTGCCCAGAACGCTGGCAACATTGTCACGTTCTATGGCAATGCTGATTCGTTGGCCTAGGAAGGTTCGCTGGCCAGCCCTCTGGTTTCAACTAATCAACAGTGCTTGAGTTTCGTTCTGTAAATACGGGCCTTAGATTACTCCCTCCAGTGTGGTCCCTCAGTTCACAAGCACATGACGAGGCGGCTTTGAGATGGTAAAGTGCAAGCGGTGAGCGCTAGCTGTCAATAGCTTTGTGAATAGAAAACATTAGTCCCAGGGTAACATGACCCCTACAGCCGTCTACAGGCCGCTACAGGCGTGACCGCTAGAGACAAAACCGACAGCAAACGAAGCACAGCACGAACTAAACGTATTGATTACGAGCACGTATTCGTGCTCGGCTCTTGCTCCGCTCGTGCTCGAATCTTGAGCGTAGACCCACTGATTTTGTATAGCTTGATGCGTAGCCGTGTGTACCTAGTTAGTTGCTTTTAAATCCTATGAAAGAGCTTATTGTTATGCAATAAAAACCTTTGAAACGACGAAACTATGAAAGTATACCGTCACATTTTTACTTGAATTTTTGCAATAAAAACTATTGTATAAAAACTGCGAGTACTATGGCAGAAAGGGCAAAGTTCCCACTTCCGCAGTAACCTTACATAACACAATACGCTATGTAAGCAGAGGATGTCGGCATTCGAGTCTAGACGAGATTGTGACACTATTACTAGGTACTGTGTGAATAAAAGAAGAGAAAGGCTTAAAAGTTAGCCTAAGCAGTTTAAGAAATGTAGGTACCGTCTAACCGCACAGTGGTGGCCCAGTGGCATCGGTCCCGACTTACGAGTTGTAGGTCGTGGGTTCGAACCCCGTCAGGCGCAATTACTTTGTGTAATTTATTTCATCACCACTGCTCTCAAAACGGTGAAGGAAAACATCGTGAGAAAACCGGCATGTCCTAGAACCAAAAATTCGAAGACATGCGACATCTACCAACCCGCACTGGGCTCACGTGGTGGATTATGGCCCAGTCCCTCTCACAACGAGGAGGCCTGTGTCCCAGCAGTGGGAACATTATAGGCTGATGGTGATGTGTAACACCCAATGGCTCAGTCCATGTTCTAAGTAATAGTATGGTGTCAGGTCTTTACCGGGAAATCAACGATACTACAAACTATCATTTGGACTAATTATATAGTTTTGCTGATCGAGTTATAGTTAGACACAAAATCATAGATAGTTAATTGTTCAATGTTCATTCTAGATTTGTTGTGATGATTGTAGTTAGAAAAGACCCGACGTTTGTTCAGCCAGCTGTAATAGGTACTTAAGTTAAAATATTATATATATTGTTACGGTTATTTAAAGCTCGAAGTGTGGCTACACCTAGGTTTAACCGGCTAAATCTAGGTGTAACCGACCACATCCGGTATCCTTCTTATCTTCGGTTACAACTAGGTTTTAGGCGGTTAGAACTAGGTCTAACCTCGAGACTTGCTAGCACCCAGACTCGGACAATTAAGGTTAGAAGAGGATGGCAGAGTCTGAAAGACCCCGCCATCCTCTTCGTGGTTATTATTTCTTAAACCACCCGGAAGTAGGAGCTACCTAGGACACACCTAGGATACACCGCATGTGGTCGGTTACACCTAGGATTTGCCGGTTAAACCTAGGTGTAACCGCACTTCGGGTTTTAGCCGTAACATAATTTCATAACGAAAACATGGAAAAATGTAGTTACAAGATGCGCTGCGCACAAAAAATATTTCAATATTCCTTATTATTTGGCATCCATTGTACAATAAAAGTATCTAAAGTCCATACAGACAGATTTCTTGGCAGCCTCGTACTAGCCAGACGCACTTATTATGAAAATATGACCATAAAGAATAACGGAAACTCTTTGCTCAGTTTCGAGTTGGCAGGTTCTTTTATTTTTACAACAACCCAAGCAGACGCATTTTCAAGAGATTTTTCATCACTACTGCTCTGAAAACGGTGAAGAAAAGCATCTTGAACACTGTAACAGGTATGTCCTAGAACCAAAAATTCGAAGACATTGGTGACATCTACCAACCCGCACCGTCTCACAGAGAACATGTGTCCCAGCCATATCCCAGCAGTGAGAAAATTAATAGTCTGATGATGATTATCTGTTATTCAGACACACGCCACTATTACAACAGATAATATTTTTCCTACTCCACTATTCTTTTCTAATTAATTTCGTTGCAGGATCCAAGACAGGTAAATTCATTCTCCGGGACACGTCGAGCTTCATTGTCTCGGCGCTTTTCTGGTGGTTGCCACTGTTGATTGTGGCTTTCGGGAGTTGCAGTGGTTTGGGAATAGTGTGGAGGGTTTGTCCCAAAAAAAAAAACACGCAACTCTTTTAAAACGCAGATGAATTCTTCACCTGCATCTTAATCCGCGTTCAAATGATGGATAGCTAAGATTTCCGTGCGTTCAGATTAATCTCGTTTATCAATATCTTGTAGATAATTTTGAGGACACCGCGCGTCTCTGACACTGACTGCAGGTTATTTATAACTTAGGGCCGAGTTAAAATCGTGTGAACAGCTGATTCGAGAGTTAGTGGCATTGGTTCATAATAGATAGCTACGTGTTTATTTTTTACAAAATACTAGCGGCCCGTTCTTCGCTACTTTGATAGCAAAATCCCCAGTATCAAAATGATCTGCCATTTATTGAATTCATTTGTTTCAAAAAATGTGATAAATGAAGAACCGCTCGACCGATTTTGTGCAAACTTCACAACCATTTACTAAATAGTCTACTACTACCAAAGAGATTTAAAAGAACCTATAGAGCGGGCATTGGGAAAATTGTCTTACAAAATGGTTGATGCCGTGTGTCAGTAGCACTATCTAAGCGGTGCATAGCAACGCGACTACTAGACTGAGCGACTTTTTACCTATTGGTAAAACATTTTGGATCACAAATTTCTTCGTGATGTCCCGTCTACTGCTCGTATCAGGGTGGAATTTTGTAATGCCACCTGGAGGGAAAGTACTCTTAATACTGCAGATAGAAAATTTTACTCAAAGGAAACATTCCTTTATTTTTGAATAGAAAGCAAACTGCATTCAAAGATTTTCGAAATTCTCTTCTCCCACCCGGGAATCGAACCATGTTACATGTTACGAGAGTTTTAATTTAAGAATTCCTGTCAATAGTTTAATGTCTTTGACTACTACTAAGTATAAGGGCCTGTCTCTTTGATATAGAGTAATAAACAAAGCAACAGTACGGAATCGTAAAAATATCTAGATAGAACGTAGTATTATAAGGTCGCCGAGGTGAATCGATTCGATATCAGGGTCACAGACTACGAGGAAACTTCATTAGACAGATAATACCAACCTAACGTAGTACGCTATACGAACTTTTTGCTGTTTACTAATAATATATGCGCAGTCTAGATCGCTGTTCAACCTCTGCGGTTTGAAATTCGAAGAGGATTTCTTACCAACCTAACTAACGTAGTACGCACCTATACAAACTTTTTGCTGTTTACATTGCGCAGTTTGAATAGCTATTTATTCATCCTCTGTGGTTTGAAAGAGGATTTTACTGGTTTTGGCCTCTTTGGTCGAAGACTTTTTAACGAAGTTTATAGAATCATTGGGGAATGGACTGGCATTGCTTTAAACTGGTCTGTGGGTGATCATCTGTCATAGAGAGTTTCCCCCGTGCCTCGGAAGGCAGAAGCCGGCTGTCATTTAGATCTCATGTAGATCTGTAACAGTCGTTACTTAGTCAGAAGCTCTAGAAGTCTGACAACCAGTCTTACCATGGGGTATACCCAGTTACTGGGTTGTGGAGGTCCAATAGGCAGTCGCTTCATATAAAATACTGATATTCAGCTGCATCTGGTTCGACTGGAAGTCTACCCCAAAATATTTGGGAATAGGTTAGGCAGATGATGAAAAGGTCATGTCAGCAAAGAGCAGGTTATATAAGGAACAATAAGTTTGCTTCCTATTACAGTCTGCCAAATATCTGGCGCAATGCGGAACGTTATCTAGATCATATCTCTCCGCTCAGTTATAATAAGATTAGCTTACTTTTTTATCATTTTGTATACTACGAGTATCAGTATGACCTTGTCGCTGAACGACCATTTTTGATCGTGAAAAGTTACGTAAATATGTCTCGGGTCTCGCTTGTAAATTATGTTTGCTGACAGAGAAAATCTTTAACCAAAAGTAGGCCTTATTGAGAGGTCTTAAAATCCGGAAAGAGGTCTTACAAGTCTTAAAAGACCAAAGTTAAACATGACATTGTCCAAAAAGCTTGCGACAGAAGCTGAAGTGGCAGTGGGCTGGTCATGTCTGTTCTATAATGGAGACCTTAGGAAAACGTTGTGTGGAGCTCCGGCAAGATAAACCGATGCTGTGGTGTAGCCATTTCCCAACTATATTGTGGTCGGCTTCCAGTCAAAGCGGATGCAGCTCAATATCAGTATTTTATATGGAGCGACTGCCTATCGGACCTCTACAACCCAATAACTGATTAATATGATAACCCAAGGTAAGACTTGTTGTCAGATTAAGAACTTCTGACTAACCATAACGACTGTCAAAGATCTACAAATGACACCTGGGACCAACGCAACGGCTTAAATCGGACATACGGGGATAAGTCTGATTTAAGCCGTTGCGTTGATAGGGGTATCAGACCTTCACAACCCAGTAACTGAATAATACGATAACCCATGGTAAAACTTGTTGTTACACTGTTGTTAGAGCTTAACTAATAGTAACGACTCTCATTTTTGAAGTTGGTTAAAAAGCAGAAGATCGCTGCGCTGTGGCACTCCCCGGGAGAGTCCCTATGTCCAGCAGTGAACTGCAATGACGAGCCCAGTTACTTGGGGAACACCTAAATAGGTATCTTTAATTAGAATAGCAGTCACAAGGTGTCATTAGCACCTAGAATTTACGTCATAGCATCTGGGAAACTATAGTCGTGTCGCCGGCTGTGAAGGTCATTGTTCAAGTCAACATAGCTATCATAATGGTGTCATTATCAGCGTCATTCATTATTCTACAAGTTCAGTGCTAGACTGAGTATATTTCGCAGGCATGGGTGATTCGCTGCCCGAGCATGGACCAGCCCAGCAGGGTGTCGAGTCTGCTAATTATTTGTCAGAATGGCGCCACAATGGCATTTCAATTGCCATTCATTGAAATGCCATTGTGGCGCCATTCTGACTAATAATTAGCAGACTCGACACCCTGGGCTATTGCATTTCTTGGTGTCTATGTGGTGATCATCAAATAGCTAGCTTTCAAAAGGTAAATAGGCTAGTTTCCTAAAAAAATGTAATTAGTCCATCTTTTAGATTATTCAAAAATAAGGGACACGTATTTTATTATTTGTAAATTAGACCAAAAATGACAAAGATATAGCCTATTAAAGTTACGTGTGACGTCACGATGCGTGGCATTTTTCGCGCAGAGTGACGTCACAGGTAACTTAAATAGGCTATTAACTTTGTTCTTTTTTGTTTAATCGAAAAAAGAAAAAATACGTGTCCAATATTTTTTTATAATCTAAAATACGGACTAAATAGAGTGTAATTATTTTGACCCTGGAAACTACCCTATTGTAAACTGACAACTATTCTAACGCACTTGAGGCAGTCAGTGCAGTTTGTAGATCTGCACAAATTTTTCTACACATCTATGATAGATGTGAAGATCACCGTCATACAATCGTATGTGCAACATTGAATAGGGAGAAAATGTCTACCGTTTGTGTCTATAAATAGTTCCATTGGTACACCTCGATATTTTCCGCAAGGTGACTGCCAACCAAGGCGAACGTAAACGTTTATAGTGATAAAGAAAACTGTTGTACATACATACAAGAGTAGGCATTATGTAACCAATTTTTTGTATCGTTGTGGACCTAATTAATCTGCTTAGTATTCATTCAAATCCAGCCTGTACCTTGCCGTCTTCCCTCAGTGACGCCCTTAGCCGAGGTCCGTACCCCACAGGGGGTGCCCTTTTTTTTTTTTTTTTTTTTTTGTTGAGGCAGGAGTGGGAAATCCCCACGGACACCCCGGCTGTCTCACCGTCTCGCGGAGACCATGAGACAGTCGAGGTAGTGTGGGACTCGAACCCACTAAAACCCACTCCTGCCCTGCCAGTGCCCCTCTGCTGAAATTTTGCAGAGACCTTGGTTTTCCGGGATGTGCAGCTTCTTTACGTTTTTTGTTGTTTGTTTCGGTTTTAAGACCGAAGAGACCATTCTATGTGATGTCCGATTTTAAATGTTTTATTGCTGTTTACCTATTAATTCTTATTTTAGTGTTTGTTTTAATTTTGTTTCTTTGTTGATTTTACTTTAATAAAGATTTTTCTAAATTTACAATGTTATTTAATTTCATAATTAATTTCTTATCCCTAAATACATTTAACTGTTTTTACGCTTTTGTATTACTATATTTTCCAGCTTCTATTTGACTGCCCGCTGTTAGTTTTATCTTGTGTCGTCCTTTCAGCTGTCAATATCCGCAGTATATACATCAATATATGAGTCGGATTTGTACGACTTTTTGGACAGGCACAGGCAGCCGCCAGTCAAACAGAGGCCTTACCAACTCGGCATGACTCGGCCGTTCCACCAGAGTTGACCCCTTCCACAGCCCAATTCTTTCGACTTTCTCATGAAGGTGACAACAATTAATGCTAGTTTCAGAGTCAACCCTGATGGTTCGCTCCATGCGTCTGTTTTTCTGTGGTGCCGGGTAGGTATTTTCTCTATACGCGGAAGTGGGGGCATCGACGCCTTTAGCAATAAGATATTGCAGATCGCGCGAACGCGTCCCACTTCCGACGTACTGGGCACTCGCTACTGAAAGCATTGTGTGAGTGCTCCCCCCGCTTGGCTCTGGTGCAGTTTACGCACACCGCTGCTGTGCCGACCTGCTTTTCCGGGCAGTCTGCTCCGAGGTGCGGGCCGCCACAGTGGCTGCACAGATCGGCAGGCTCCGTGCACAGGCGTTTCCCGTGCCCGTATGCCAGGCAGCGGGTGCACTGCACCAGAGGCGTCTGGTCTTCGACGAGCACCCTCTGGAGGTCAATCCGAAGCTTGCCTCCTTCGAGTGCCCGCCCCCAGATCGCGGGGGACACACTCAACACAATGCTATTTATGTGAGGGTTTCTGTTCTTTTTCCGGTAACGGACACACATTCGCTGGTCCTCGCCGACGAGGCCGCTGAAGATCTCCCGGTTCTGGTTCTTAAGGGCTTGAAGCACTTCTTCGTCGCTGTGGACCGAGAGCACGTCCCTAAGAACCAGAAGCGGGTCCCGATTCTTCACCTCCTCGACGACGAGGTTCTCTCCAGCCTCACTTAGCCGCTTACGGAGTTTAGCCCTCTCCTCCGTTGTCTCGCACCCCAGTATCACCTTCCTGTCCTTGGCTTTCCGGACTCTGTCCACCCGTACCCAGCCCTCCTTTGCGTCCACTGCTTTCCTGACTTTCTCAAGGATCTCGTCCCCCGTCTCCAACTCGACTGTCGAGGAGACAATCACCGAGTGTAGCGTCGTTCGCTCCGGGACGAGAGTCCCAGTATGGCTCTTCGTGTTGGCTGCTACACTCGCGTAGGTTGTCTCCCCCACATTCATCTTGCTGGTCAGACTGTCTCGGAGCGAGTCCAATTTCTTGGAGTTGTCTCTCAGCTCCGAGATATGCTCCTTGATGGCATTAAGGAGCTCAGTCTGACCAGCGTGAACGTCACCCGAAACGGGGTCCGGACTATGGTTGGCAGTGGAGGCAGGTACCGGTATAATGGTAGGGGTGGAGGGAGCCCGGTCAAGCTCCGACTCTTTTACCAGCTCAAAGAGCCTGTTTATGGCTTCGAGCACCGCAGCCTTAATGTCAGTCCTAAGGTTGCGAGAGTTGCCCAAGTTGACTTTTGCCTTACTCAGGCAAGCTCTCGCCTCCTCAACACGGCTGCGGTGCCCAACCCCAGACTTTTTGAGCTTTTTGGGAGCTTCTACGGCAACTTGCCGCGTCGCTGGAGTGTGAAGGCCGGTCTGAAGGGCCGGAGGACTACTTTCTCCGAACGAGATTCTCCTCCTGGCCTCCGTGGGAGGCGGCCCCGCCTTCTCCACCGATCGCGGCGAGCCCCCGGAGCTCTGAGTCCTCGTGGCAACAACTGGGGTGCGGTACATGGTGTAGTGGTATAGAGCAAGTTTGTCTGCTCGGGAAGAGGGTTAGGCACTGGTCCCTTCTGGTTTCCTGTGAAAGGAAAAATATATAAAATCAACACACTGAGTCCCTGTATAGGGGGGATCCAGTAAGAAAATAAATATAATATGATTGTATGATAAAATTAAGGTCAAATTTAAAAACGTAGCCCGATAAAGAGGGAGAATCCACTTAAATTGTCAATAAAATTTGTTTAAAACTACTAAAGATGTGTAGGTTGCTTGAGCACAAACCCTGTCCGCGCTAATACGGTTTTTAGCAGTCCAAACACTCACTGAAACAATTTTTCGCAAAAAAATTTTTTGTCAAAAAATAGTTTTCCCTCCTAGCTATAGGCCAAGGTCGTGCGAGGTATCGATAGATCGGGCTCGGCGCGGGCTAGTCGAATATGAAATAAAATTTTTTATGACAAGAGCAAAAATTTTGAGATATGGCCAAAAAACCAGTTTTTTAAGTGAAATTTAGTGTTTTTCACCCCCACTCCGGAACCAGGGCCACGGAAAGCGGTTCTGGTCACTGGAATAATTGAGGGCGGTGGCTGAGACTATTTTAAATTTGAAACGGTGAATTTAGATTAAAAACTGGCGAAGTTATAGAATTAAATGTGCTGAAATTTTGAAAAAAATGGCCAAAATGCAGAATACGGGTAAGGGTTGAAATTTAGGGGTTGCGATTTGTGTCAAATGATAGGCGTCCGCCTTTTTAGGTCTATTGAGCTGAAAACAGCTTCAAAATCGCACTTATAGTTACAAAGATATCGATACTTTTCTAAAAAACCTTATCCAGTATATCAATTTTTGGACTTAGACGGAATTTTGAAAAAATTGAGGAAAATTTTTTGCGAGCTAGCCGGTCGTGCGAGGTATCGATAGATCGGGCTCGGCGCGGGCTAGTCGAATATGAAATAAATTTTTTTATGACAAGAGCAAAAATTTTGAGATATGGCCAAAAAACCAGTTTTTTAAGTGAAATTTAGTGTTTTTCACCCCCACTCCGGAACCAGGGCCACGGAAAGCGGTTCTGGTCACTGGAATAATTGAGGGCGGTGGCTGAGACTATTTTAAATTTGAAACGGTGAATTTAGATTAAAAACTGGCGAAGTTATAGAATTAAATGTGCTGAAATTTTGAAAAAAATGGCCAAAATGCAGAATACGGGTAAGGGTTGAAATTTAGGGGTTGCGATTTGTGTCAAATGATAGGCGTCCGCCTTTTTAGGTCTATTGAGCTGAAAACAGCTTCAAAATCGCACTTATAGTTACAAAGATATCGATACTTTTCTAAAAAACCTTATCCAGTATATCAATTTTTGGACTTAGACGGAATTTTGAAAAAATTGAGGAAAATTTTTTGCGAGCTAGCCGGTCGTGCGAGGTATCGATAGATCGGGCTCGGCGCGGGCTAGTCGAATATGAAATAAAATTTTTTATGACAAGAGCAAAAATTTTGAGATATGGCCAAAAAACCAGTTTTTTAAGTGAAATTTAGTGTTTTTCACCCCCACTCCGGAACCAGGGCCACGGAAAGCGGTTCTGGTCACTGGAATAATTGAGGGCGGTGGCTGAGACTATTTTAAATTTGAAACGGTGAATTTAGATTAAAAACTGGCGAAGTTATAGAATTAAATGTGCTGAAATTTTGAAAAAAATGGCCAAAATGCAGAATACGGGTAAGGGTTGAAATTTAGGGGTTGCGATTTGTGTCAAATGATAGGCGTCCGCCTTTTTAGGTCTATTGAGCTGAAAACAGCTTCAAAATCGCACTTATAGTTACAAAGATATCGATACTTTTCTAAAAAACCTTATCCAGTATATCAATTTTTGGACTTTTTTTTTTTTTTTTTTTTTTAACGTGGTAAAATCATCAAATGAGTCCTCCCACCCCGGGCAGGGCAGGAGGGACTGTCAGGCTTGTACTGACTAAAATCCACGGTGTCCTTCAGTAGCCCTTTATGTACCGGGGTCACGGTAAAGAAATAATCCCACGACCCCGACAGGCTTTGGCCCTCTGAGAGGGGGCCCCGTCATTATGCTGACGCTCCTTGAGGCGCGCGTGGGACACAACGCGCCGTCGACCCGGGCATGGTCCATGGTCGGGCAGCGAGTTGCCCTTTACTCGCTGCCCGCATGCCCGCGCCTACGGTGGCCGGAGATCGTCTTGCGACGTCCGTCGCCGTGGGCGTCCACCACCGCGGGTGGGGCGGAGGGAGGACTCTGTCCTCTCTCGCTCGCGGCCAGCCTCCTCCTTTACGAGCATTACTGCCTCGCAGAAGGAGCTGACCGCTTCCCACTCCGTCCCGCCCCGCAGCATGGCCGCAACCAATGCCGGGCGCGAGAGGTCTCCGCCTATCGCAGCCGTGAGGACACGTCGGTGCCCCGCCCAAACTGGGCAGTCTTGCACCGTATGCTCCACCGTGTCCTCCGGGCGATCTTCGCAGTGGTGACACCCAGGCGTTTCCTCCTTTCGCATCAGACACAGGTACCTCCCGAAACTTCCGTGTCCGGTGAGGACCTGCGTCAAGCGGTAGGTCAGGACGCCATGACTTCTCTCCAGCCACTCCTCAAAGAGGGGTCTTATCGCCGCAATTGCGGCGTGCCCGGCCGTCGGCCGCGACAGTCGTCCCCTCCATACCGCCCTGATCAACCACTGCGCCATGCTCTGGAGCAAAAGGTCCTGAGCAGCGGCGAAGTGGCTGACGTTCGCCTGGAGGAAGCGCAATGGAGACATTAATTTGAATCCATTGCAGCCTCCCCCAGGACCCTCTGTGAGGGTATAGCCACGGCGGCGGCGGCAGCGGAAGCTGCGGCGGCGGCGGCAGCAGGAGCTGCGGCGGCGGCGGCAGTAGCGGGGACGGCGGTGGCAGAGGGCCTACCTCTGCTCCTGGTCTTGGGGGGCGGGGCGCAGGACTTGCCCCCTGCCCGGTGATCGGCCGGCTT
Organism: Agrotis segetum; assembly: GCA_036375495.1. Lineage (NCBI taxonomy): Eukaryota > Metazoa > Arthropoda > Insecta > Lepidoptera > Noctuidae > Agrotis > Agrotis segetum. Next base: position 158,067 of record JAQSVV010000199.1, read on the forward strand.
GCCAGCTGACCGCAGCGGAAGCAGTTGTCGCTGCGGTCCACCTCTGAGGTGCACTTGCATGCCGTATGGTTCCCCACTTGGCAGCGGAAGCACCTCAGAGGCCTGGGCTCCAGCAGTTTGACCTGCGCGGACACCCAGCCGACCAGGAGTCTTCGGCCCTCTCCAATCTTCTTGGCCGCCGGCACGGGGCAGCTGACTGTGACTGTCAGCAGCCCCGCGAAGTCAGGGCGTAGGGTGCCTGCCTTCACTTGGTCGGCAGGGCATTCCCCAGCCCTGGCAACGGCGGCCACTACGTCCCCCTCCGAGATTGAGTCATCCAGGCCCATTATGCGCAGATCTGCACGCTTTACGGGCCTGGATACTCGGGCCTCCTCCGCATCTAGGGACGCTCTAAGCCGTTCAGCTAGAGCGTCGGCGCTAGGGCCGCTGGCCGCGCCGGGGATCGACAGAAGTCTGGCCCCCGTCGCGGTGACCCGCACCCGGAGGCCCCCGTCGATACCCAGCTCCCGGAGGTTGACCGTCTCCCTCGCTTTTGCGAACACGTCGCGGTAAGTTACGCCCCTCTTGACCGCGTCCGGCTGTAGCGTGATCACTACAGCCGCGGTCTTCGGGGCGCGGAGTCTCGCCGCGACGTTTCGCTTCTTCCGCTGTCGCCGCCTTTTCCTCCCCTTTGCCTTGGCCTGCCTCCTCTCGCCAACCACTTGCCATTCGGCGTCGGCTGGTGGGGGCTGTGAGGGCTGTGAGGGCGTGTTGGATTGGGGCGGCCGGCTCGCCGCCGCCGCCGCACGTTCACCCTTCCTCGGTTTAGGCTTAGGCGCCGGTTTCGGTGGCGCCGAGGCTGAGGTCGACGGGGCTGATGCCGAAGCTGAACTCGACGTGGCCGGGGCCACGGGAGCCGCCTCGGATGGGCCAGCCCTCGCTTTACCCTGAGCCTGCTTAACCGGCGCCTGCTTTGCTGCGGCTCGGTTTGCCGGAGCCGGAGGCGGCCTAGGCGGCGTGGAAGCCGCAGCAGCTGCGTAAGAGGTCGCCGCCAGCGGGGGCCGCAGGATGCGATTTTCGAGGACCGCAAACCGCTGGTTAAAGGCCAGCAGCTCCTGCCGCACCAGATTTAGGACAGCGCTGCTGTCCTCTGTTGGTGCGGCCTGGTCCGTCGGCTCCTTATTCCGCTTCTGCGGGACCTCTCGGCGGTCTGCCTTACGCAGCCCAGCCAGCTCTGTCTTAAGCTGGAGGTTCTCCTTCTGGAGAACCTCCATCGCAGCCGACAAGCGGGCGACCTCCGCCCGCATTTGGGACATTTCGTCCGATGATGATGTCGATGCGGGCGGAGGCCGGCTGAGGCTAGCCGTCACTGCCGCCATTATCGTGGCCGTGGCCGCACCCGTGGCCTTATCCTTAGTGGCCTTTTTCCCCGGCTGTTTAAGGGCCAGGGTGTGGATAGCGGCCTTTACTGTCTCCTCCAAGGAGGGCTCTTTGGTCTGCCCTCTGCCCCCAGTCCTGCCTCGGCCATTACCCCGCACACTTGTGGGGATCTTCCGGCCCGAGGCAGGCTCGTCGTCCGAGGACGACCCTCCTTTCTCCGAATGGGGCCGCTTCAGGAAGAATTTCCTCCTGTCTGCGGCCCTCGTTCCTCCGCTCTCAGAGCCAGGGCTCCGAGCGCTCCCGCCGCTCTCAAGGCCATGGCTCTGAGCGCTCATGGCGTCTGACGCTGAGTCGTAGTCCGACTTTGATGTCGGCGTCAGCACCATCCTTGTTTTAAGAGCGGCACACTGTGCCCGCTCTGTAGTCGGTGCCGGTGAGGCGGACGTGCTGGACGAGTCCAGCGACTCCACCTCACGGGCACGTGAGCCACCTTGGCTCGCTGCGGCGACTGCCGGTTGTTGGGGGGTTTTTTTAGAAAAATTCATTTTTGGTCCCACGAGTAAAAACTTAAATCCAACCATCCATCCAATAAGTGCGGTTCGCACTAACGACTAATTATGCTACCCATTAGTCAAGCATACAACCTCCCTCGCGGTGCGCCGCCGCTTGGAGGTTTGGGGTAATTTTTTATAGAGGTTGTCTTCCTCGCGGCCCGGGCGGTTAAGCCAAGGCCCTCGACCCCCGTCGAAAGTCATAGACATGATCATGACAATCTTCGGGGCTACGAGAATAGCGGTGGCAAAAGGAGGCGGAAGTGCAAGGCCTCCTCCTGCCTGCCCGACGGCAGGGTAAGTGCACGCCGAGCCCGCTCTTACTCCAAAACCACTGTGCCCTCTGCTACTCAGAGGGACACGCGGTGGAGCGAGGTGACGGGACATTGGCATACGGGCAAGGAGACCCCTTACGGAGAGTTCTTGCCCGTACCCCGGGGCGCACCGTCCCGAGAAACTGGGCTTCCCCCCGGACGTATCCGGAAAGGAACTTCCAGTCCTCGGGCGCTCGAGGAGGTTTCCCGTCCTTAGCACCCCATCAATTTTTGGACTTAGACGGAATTTTGAAAAAATTGTGGAAAATTTTTTGCGAGCTAGCCGGTCGTGCGAGGTATCGATAGATCGGGCTCAGCGCGGGCTACTCGAATATGAAATAAAATTTTTTATGACAAGAGCAAAAATTTTGAGTTAAGGCCAAAAAACCAGTTTTTTAAGTGAAAATTAGTGTTTTCCACCCCCACTCCGGAACTACGGCCACGGAAAGCGGTCCTGGTCACTGGAATATTTGAGGGCGGTGGCTGAGACTATTTTAAATTTGAAACGGTGAATTTAGATTAAAAACTGGCGAAGTTATAGAATTAAATGTGCTGAAATTTTGAAAAAAATGGCTAAAATGCAGAATACGGGTAAGGGTTGAAAATAGGGGTTGCGATTAGTGTCAAATGATAGGCGTCCGCCTTTTTAGGTCTATTGAGCTGAAAACAGCTTCAAAATCGCACTTATAGTTACAAAGATATCGATACTTTTCTAAAAAACCTTATCCAGTATATCAATTTTTGGACTTTTTTTTTTTTTTTTTAGCCGGTTTTACGTGGTAAAATCATCAAATGAGTCCTCCCAAATAAAAGGGCAGGAGGGACGAGCAGAATTGTACTGACTAAAATCCACGGTGTCCTTCAGTAGCCCTTTATGTACCGGGGTCACGGTTAAGAAATAATCCCGCGACCCCGGCAGGCTTTGGCCCTCTGAGAGGGGGCCCCGTCATTATGCTGACGCTCTTTGAGGCGCGCGTGGGACACAACGCGCCGTCGACCCGGGCATGGTCCATGGTCGGGCAGCGAGTTGCCCTTTACTCGCTGCCCGCATGCCCGCGCCTACGGTGGCCGGAGATCGTCTTGCGACGTCCGTCGCCGTGGGCGTCCACCACCGCGGGTGGGGCGGAGGGAGGACTCTGTCCTCTCTCGCTCGCGGCCAGCCTCCTCCTTTACGAGCATTACTGCCTCGCAGAAGGAGCTGACCGCTTCCCACTCCGTCTCGCCCCGAAATAAAATTTTTTATAACAGCATGGCCGCAACCAATGCCGGGCGCGAGAGGTCTCCGCCTATCGCAGCCGTGAGGACACGTCGGTGCCCCGCCCGAGCTGGGCAGTCTTGCACCGTATGCTCCACCGTGTCCTCCGGGCGATCTTCGCAGTGGTGACACCCAGGCGTTTCCTCCTTTCGCATCAGACACAGGTACCTCCCGAAACTTCCGTGTCCGGTGAGGACCTGCGTCAAGCGGTAGGTCAGGACGCCATGACTTCTCTCCAGCCACTCCTCAAAGAGGGGTCTTATCGCCGCAATTGCGGCGTGCCCGGCCGTCGGCCGCGACAGTCGTCCCCTCCATACCGCCCTGATCAACCACTGCACCATGCTCTGGAGCAAGAGGTCCCGAGCAGCGGCGCAGTGGCTGACGTTCGCCTGGAGGAAGCGCAATGGAGACATTAAACTGAATCCATTGCGGCCTCCCCCAGGACCCTCTGTGAGGATGTAGCCACGGCGGCGGCGGCAGCAGAAGCTGCGGCGGCGGCGGCGGCGGCGGCGGGAGCGGCGGCGAAAGCGGCTGGTCACTGGAATATTTGAGGGCGGCGGCGGCAGTAGCGGGGACGGCGGTGGCAGAGGGCCTACCTCTGCTCCTGTTATTGGCGGGCGGGGCGCAGGACTTGCCCCCTGCCCGGTGATCGGCCGGCTTGCCAGCTGCCGCGCATGCGAAGCAGTGCGGTGGGGCAGTACACGAGCCGGCCCTGTGACCGGGCTGACCGCAGCGGAAGCAGTTGTCGCTGCGGTCCACCTCTGAGGTGCACTTGCATGCCGTATTCCCCACTTGGCAGCGGAAGCACCTCAGAGGCCTGGGCTCCAGCAGTTTGACCTGCGCGGACACCCAGCCGACCAGGAGTCTTCGGCCCTCTCCAATCTTCTTGGCCGCCGGCACGGGGCAGCTGACTGTGACTGTCAGCAGCCCCGCGAAGTCAAAAACTTGGTCGGCAGGGCATTCCCCAGCCCTGGCAACGGCGGCCACTACGTCCCCCTCCGAGATTGAGTCATCCAGGCCCATTATGCGCAGATCTGCACGCTTTACGGGCCTGGATACTCGGGCCTCCTCCGCATCTAGGGACGCTCTAAGCCGTTCAGCTAGAGCGTCGGCGGTAGGGCCGCTGGCCGCGCCGGGGATCGACAGAAGTCTGGCCCCCGTCGCGGTGACCCGCACCCGGAGGCCCCCGTCGATACCCAGCTCCCGGAGGTTGACCGTCTCCCTCGCTTTTGCGAACACGTCGCAGTAAGTTACGCCCCTCTTGACCGCGTCCGGCTGTAGCGTGATCACTACAGCCGCGGTCTTCGGGGCGCGGAGTCTCGCCGCGACGTTTCGCTTCTTCCGCTGTCGCCGCCTTTTCCTCCCCTTTGCCTTGGCCTGCCTCCTCTCGCCAACCACTTGCCATTCGGCATCGGCTGGTGGGGGCTGTGAGGGCTGTGAGGGCGTGTTGGATTGGGGCGGCCGGCTCGCCGCCGCCGCCGCACGTTCACCCTTCCTCGGTTTAGGCTTAGGCGCCGGTTTAGTGGCGCCGAGGCTGAGGTCGACGGGGCTGATGCCGAAGCTGAACTCGACGTGGCCGGGGCCACGGGAGCCGCCTCGGATCAGCCCTCGCTTTACCCTGAGCCTGCTTAACCGGCGCCTGCTTTGCTGCGCCTCGGTTTGCCGGAGCCGGAGACGGCCTAGGCGGCGTGAAGCCGCAGCAGCTGCGTAAGAGGTCGCCGCCAGCGGGGGCCGCAGGATGCGATTTTCGAGGACCGCAAACCGCTGGTTAAAGGCCAGCAGCTCCTGCCGCACCAGATTTAGGACAGCGCTGCTGTCCTCTGTTGGTGCGGCCTGGTCCGTCGGCTCCTTATTCCGCTTCTGCGGGACCTCCGGCGGTCTGCCTTACGCAGCCCAGCCAGCTCTGTTTTAAAAAGGTTCTCCTATCAATTTTTGGACTTAGACGGAATTTTGAAAAAATGGAAAATTTTTTGCGAGCTAGCCGGTCGTGCGAGGTATCGATAGATCGGGCTCAGCGCGGGCTACTCGAATATGAAATAAAATTTTTTATAACAAGAGCAAAAATTTTGAGTTAAGGCCAAAAACCAGTTTTTTAAGTGAAAATTAGTGTTTTCCACCCCCACTCCGGAACTACGGCCACGGAAAGCGGTCCTGGTCACTGGAATATTTGAGGGCGGTGGCTGAGACTATTTTAAATTTGAAACGGTGAATTTAGATTAAAAACTGGCGAAGTTATAGAATTAAATGTGCTGAAATTTTGAAAAAAATGGCTAAAATGCAGAATACGGGTAAGGGTTGAAAAATAGGGGTTGCGATTAGTGTCAAATGGTAGGCGTCCGCCTTTTTAGGTCTATTGAGCTGAAAACAGCTTCAAAATCGCACTTATAGTTACAAAGATATCGATACTTTTCTAAAAAACCTTATCCAGTATATCAATTTTTGGACTTAGACAGAATTTTGAAAAAATTGTGGAAAATTTTTTGCGAGCTAGCCGGTCGTGCGAGGTATCGATAGATCGGGCTCAGCGCGGGCTACTCGAATATGAAATAAAATTTTTTATAACAAGAGCAAAAATTTTGAGTTAAGGCCAGAAAAACCAGTTTTTTAAGTGAAAATTAGTGCCCTTTTATCCGGCGGTTGGGATTCGCCGGCAATCGTGGGGCAGTGGTCGCGTTTCCACCCCCACTCCGGAACTACGGCCACGGAAAGCGGTCCTGGTCACTGGAATATTTGAGGGCGGTGGCTGAGACTATTTTAAATTTGAAACGGTGAATTTAGATTAAAAACTGGCGAAGTTATAGAATTAAATGTGCTGAAATTTTGAAAAAAATGGCTAAAATGCAGAATACGGGTAAGGGTTGAAAAATAGGGGTTGCGATTAGTGTCAAATGGTAGGCGTCCGCCTTTTTAGGTCTATTGAGCTGAAAACAGCTTCAAAATCGCACTTATAGTTACAAAGATATCGATACTTTTCTAAAAAACCTTATCCAGTATATCAATTTTTGGACTTAGACAGAATTTTGAAAAAATTGTGGAAAATTTTTTGCGAGCAGAATTTTGAAAAAATTGTGGAAATTTTTTGCGAGCTAGCCGGTCGTGCGAGGTATCGATAGATCGGGCTCAGCGCGGGCTACTCGAATATGAAATAAAATTTTTTATAACAAGAGCAAAAATTTTGAGTTAAGGCCAGAAAACCAGTTTTTTAAGTGAAAATTAGTGTTTTCCACCCCCACTCCGGAACTACGGCCACGGAAAGCGGTCCTGGTCACTGGAATATTTGAGGGCGGTGGCTGAGACTATTTTAAATTTGAAACGGTGAATTTAGATTAAAAACTGGCGAAGTTATAGAATTAAATGTGCTGAAATTTTGAAAAAAATGGCTAAAATGCAGAATACGGGTAAGGGTTGAAAAATAGGGGTTGCGATTAGTGTCAAATGGTAGGCGTCCGCCTTTTTAGGTCTATTGAGCTGAAAACAGCTTCAAAATCGCACTTATAGTTACAAAGATATCGATACTTTTCTAAAAAACCTTATCCAGTATATCAATTTTTGGACTTAGACAGAATTTTGAAAAAATTGTGGAAAATTTTTTGCGAGCTAGCCGGTCGTGCGAGGTATCGATAGATCGGGCTCAGCGCGGGCTACTCGAATATGAAATAAAATTTTTTATAACAAGAGCAAAAATTTTGAGTTAAGGCCAAAAAACCAGTTTTTTAAGTGAAAATTAGTGTTTTCCACCCCCACTCCGGAACTACGGCCACGGAAAGCGGTCCTGGTCACTGGAATATTTGAGGGCGGTGGCTGAGACTATTTTAAATTTGAAACGGTGAATTTAGATTAAAAACTGGCGAAGTTATAGAATTAAATGTGCTGAAATTTTGAAAAAAATGGCTAAAATGCAGAATACGGGTAAGGGTTGAAAAATAGGGGTTGCGATTAGTGTCAAATGGTAGGCGTCCGCCTTTTTAGGTCTATTGAGCTGAAAACAGCTTCAAAATCGCACTTATAGTTACAAAGATATCGATACTTTTCTAAAAAACCTTATCCAGTATATCAATTTTTGGACTTTTTTTTTTTTTTTTTTTTTTTTAGCGTGGTAAAATCATCAAATGAGTCCTCCAACCCCGGGCAGGGCGGGAGGGACTGTCAGACTTCTACTGACTAAAATCCACGGTGTCCTTCATAGCCTGTTACGTTCCGGGGTTACGGTTAGGGAATAATCCCGCGACCCCGGCAGGCTTTGGCCCTCTGAGAGGGGGGCCCCGTCATTATGCTGACGCTCTTTGAGGCGCGCGTGGGACACAACGCGCCGTCGACCCGGGCATGGTCCTTGGTCGGGCAGCGAGTTGCCCTTTACTCGCTGCCCGCATGCCCGCGCCTACGGTGGCCGGAGATCATCTTGCGACGTCCGTCGCCGTGGGCGCCTACCACTGCGGCTGGGGCGGAGGGAGGACGCTGTCCTCTCTCGCTCGCGGCCTGCCTCCTCCTTGACGAGCATTACTGCCTCGCAGAAGGAGCTGACCGCTTCCCACTCCGTCTCGCCCCGCAGCATGGCCGCAACCAATGCCGGGCGCGAGAGGTCTCCGCCTATCGCAGCCGTGAGGACACGTCGGTGCTCCGCCCAAGCTGGGCAGTCTTGCACCGTATGCTCCACCGTGTCCTCCGGGCGATCTTCGCAGTGGTGACACCCAGGCGTCTCCTCCTTTCGCATCAGACACAGGTACCTCCCGAAACTTCCGTGTCCGGTGAGGACCTGCGTCAAGCGGTAGGTCAGGACGCCATGACTTCTCTCCAGCCACTCCTCAAAGAGGGGTCTTACCGCCGCAATTGCGGCGTGCCCGGCCGTCGGTCGCGACAGTCGTTCCTTCCATACTGCCCTGAGATCGCGCCGGAGGTCTTCGCGCCGCGCCTCGACTTCGCGAGGCAGCGGGGTCACGCCCCGGCGCTGCGCCTCCACGCGCCACTCATAGACGCGCTGGAGGGCAGTCGCCTCCAGATCCCAAGGCAGCAATCCGGCAAGCAGGTTGGCCGATTCGCCGGCAATCGTGCGGTATCCCCGGATCATTCGGATAGCCATGACCCTCTGGCATGCGACCAGCTTCTGTGGTCGCGTCCGGATGCTCAGGGCCCACACAGGGGCCCCGTAGAGGGCCATGGACCGCACGACGCCAGCGTACAGCCTACGGCAGGAAGCGTTTGGCCCGCTGAGATTGGGCAGCAGTCGCCTGAGGGCGGCCGCTGTACGGTTCAGCTTTGGGGCCAAACTCAGGAAATGCTCCCTGAAGTTCCACCGGCTGTCGAGGACGAGTCCCAGGTACTTCATCGTCCCCTGTACGCCGATTGGAACTCCTTCCACCGTAATGCTGTAACTCGACTGTGGCGCGTTACGGCGGCCATGAAAACACATGGCCTCCGTCTTGTGCAGCGCCACCTCGAGTCCCAACCGCCGGATCCTCTGACGACTGTCGCGACCGCTTCCGTCGCCACGTCGGCCGCCGCCTGGTGCGACTCTCCCTGTGCAAGGACGAGCGTGTCGTCAGCGTAACAAATTACGCTGACGCCGTCAGGGAGGTCGCTGCGCAGCACCCAGTCGTATCCGATGTTCCACAAGGGCGGTCCCAGGACCGAACCCTGTGGAACACCGCACGACATCTCTCGCCGGTTCCACTCTCCCCGGTGACCGGGGTAGATGACGGCTCTGTCCGTCAGGTAGTCCTCGACTATTCGGCGGAGGTAGGTCGGCACCCGGTGATACCGGAGTGCCTCCCTGATGCAACTCCAGGGCAGGGTGTTGAAGGCATTGGTGATGTCCAAAGACACCGCCAAGACGACCCTGCCCCGGGCCACTGCATCCCCCGTCGTGAGGGCTCTCACGCGCATGATTGCGTCCACCGTCGAGCGCCCCCTGCGGAAGCCGAACTGGCTCTCCGACAGGTTCGGACCCACTCGATTCAGGTGCCCGGCGAGGCGGTCTGCAATTACTCTCTCAAAGAGCTTGCCCACCTCGTCGAGCAGCACGATGGGCCGGAATGCGGACGGAGAGTCCGCAGGGCGCCCGGACTTCTGGATCAGGACCAGTTTCCCCGTCTTCCAACGAAGCGGGAACCGGCCCCTCTCCAGGCACGCGCTTAAGAGCCCCCCCAGTCGAGGCCCGAGAGTCCCGAAGGCCAGGACCCAGGCTTTTCCTGGCAGGCCGTCGGGTCCTGGGGCGGTATTTTTGGCTTTGAGCCGTTGTACCGCCACTCTCAGGTCTACCTCGGTCACCTCTGGAGCGTCGTAGACGTCGTCGTCGCTGTGATCCGCGTTTGCGTCAGCTTCCTCCTCAGATTCCGTCGGAGACGGAGCCATGGGCGGGGGAGCATACTCCTCCCCTCGCGAAGGGAACAGGGCGCTCACCACGTCCTCCACGAACTGAGGCCGGAGACTCTGCGTCAACGGGGGAGCCCAGGGGCGGAGCTTTTCTCGCACCCACTTGTAGGGGCGGCCCCATGGGTCCCCGTCCAGAGTCCCCAGCATCTCCTCGCGGGCCAATTCCTTGGCCCGCCAGATCGCGTCGCGGAGGGCGGTCTTCGCTGCCCTGTAGCCCTCGTGCAGCTCCGCCTCTACAGTCGCCGCATCCGGAGGTCGGGTGCGGCGCCTGCGGAATCTGGTGTACCGGCGGCGCGCAGCAACGCACGCTTCGCGCAGCGCTGCCAACTCGCTTGACCACCAGTACAGCTGACGCCGGGCGCGTCCTTGCCGGACCCGGGGCATGGCCACGTCACAGATCTCCGACATGGCCTCCCGGAACCACTCAGCCTCGTCGTCTACGTCGGCAGGCCTGTCCGGTGGTGACACCCAGGCCTGCACGATCGAGGCTTCCAGGAATAGCTCCCGGTCCAGCTGCTTCAGCGCCCATCGCGGACCACTTAGGTTCCGTCCACTTGAGACCGGCGCGTCTGAGGTCTGGGTGGAGACGTCGAACCGGATATACCGGTGGTCGGAATAGGTCTCCACCTCCTCCACAACACGCCAGTCGGTGACGCGCGGTGACAGGGCGGCGCTGGCAAACGTTACGTCTACCACCGACTCGCCCGTCCACCGCACGCACGTGGGGACGGAACCCCGGTTCTCGATCACCAGGCCATGCGCACGGGCCCAGCGCTCGAGCCTCCTGCCCCGATAGCAGTCCGTGCTCCGGGAACCCCAAGCCGGACTTTTGGCGTTGAAGTCCCCCAGGACGAGCGCGGGGAGGGAACCGAGGGCGACGACGACGTCTCCCAGCTCCTCTAGGGAGTCTTGGAACTCGGCGATAGATCGGTTCGGGGAGAAGTAAACGCCTACCACGGCGATCTCCCCGAACCGGGCTGCGACAATCCCGTGCCCTCTCTCGACACGATCGAGGGGCGGGGTACCAGCGGCGGCCGACGAAATTAGGGTCACCGAGCCGTCCAGGTCCGCTACCCAGTCATTCCTGGGCAGGACAAAATACGGCTCGGCGACCACGGCGACGTTGATCAACCACTGCGCCATGCTCTGGAGCAAAAGATCCTGAGCAGCGGCGCAGTGGTTGATGTTCGCCTGGAGGAAGCGCAATGGAGACATTAATCTGAATCCATTGCGTCCTCCTCCAGGGCCCTCCTCGAGGGCGTGGCCACGGCGGCGGCGGCGGCGGCGGCGGCGGCGGCGGCGGCGGCGGGTGGCGGCGGCGGCGGCGGCAGCAGGAGCTGCGGCGGCGGCGGCAGTAGCGGGGACAGCGGTGGCAGAGGGCCTACCTCTGCTCTTGGTCTTGGCGGGCGGGGCGCAGGACTTGCCCCCTGCCCGGTGATCGGCCGGCTTACCAGCCGCCGCACATAGGAAGCAGTGCGGCGGGGCGTTACACGAGCCGGCCTTGTGACCGGGCCGACCGCAGCGGAAGCAGTCGCCGCTGCGGTCCACCTCTGAGGTGCACTTGCATGCCGTGTGGTTACCCACTTGGCAGCGGAAGCACCTCAGAGGCCTGGGTTCCAGCAGTTTCACCTGCGCGGACACCCAGCCGACCAAGAGCCTTCGGCCCTCCCCAATCTTTTTAGCCGCGGACACGGGGCAGCTCACTGTCACCGACAGCAGCCCCGCGAAGTCCGGGCGAAGGGTGCCAGCCTTGATCTGGTCGACAGGGCATTCCCCAACCCTGGCGACGGCGGCCACCACGTCCCCCTCCGTGATCGAGTCGTCCAGGCCCATTATGCGCAGATCTGCGCGCTTTACGGGCCTGGACACCCGAGCCTCCTCCGCATCTAAGGACGCTCTTAGCCGTTCGGCCAGAGCGTCAGCGGTCGGACCACTGGAGGCGCCGGGAATCGACAGCAGCCTGGCCCCCGTCGCGGTGACTTGCACCCGGAGACCCCCGTCGATTCCCAGCTCCCGGAGGTTCACTGCCTCCTTCGCCTTCGCGAACACGTCGCGGTACGTCACGCCCCTCTTGACCGCGTCCGGCTGCAGTGTGATTACTACAGCCGCGGTCTTGGGGGCGCGGAGTTTCGCCGCGACGTTCGCTTCCGCTGCTTCCGTCGCTGTCGCCGCCTTTGTTTTTTGCGGCCCTGCTCTCTCCCGCCACCTGCCATTCGGCATCGGCTGGGGGAGGACGCGAGGGCTGCGTAGGCGGGACAGCTCGGGACGGCTGGCTCACCGCCGCCGCCGCCGGAGCACCCTTCTTCTTCTTGGCAGCCGAGCTCTGCGGGGCCGCCTTCGCCCCAGCCGGTGCCGCCGCCGCCGGAGCCGCTCTCGCCGTGGCCGTGGGCCTGTTTGGGCGGTGCCGGTTTCGCCGCTGGTTTCGCCGCGGCCCGCTTCTCCGGGGCTGGCCTGGGCGGCGCGGAAGCCGCTACGGCCGCGTAGGAGGACGCGAGCGGGGGGCGCAAGACGCGGTTTTCCAGCGCTGTAAAGCGCTGGTTGAAGGCCGCTAGCTCCTGCCGCACCAGATTTAGGACAGCGTTTGCTGTCTTCTGGTGGTGCGGGCTTCGCCGGCGGCTCTTTCTGCCGCGTCTGCGCCTGCGTCGCGTCTGGGGCTGCGGTTTCGGCTGCGGGACCTCCTCGGCGGCGCCCCTTCCGCAGCCCGGCCAGCTCCGCCTTAAGCTGGATGTTCTCCTTCCGGAGAACATCCATCGCCGCCGTAAGCTTGGCGACCTCCTCCCGCATTTGGGACATTTCGTCCGTTGTTGTCGATGCGGGCGGAGGCCGGCCGAGGCTATCCGCCGCCGCCGCCAAGATTTTGGCCGTGACCGCACTTATGGCCCGGTCCTTGGTGGCCTTTTTCCCCGGCTGTTTTGGTCAGGGTGCGGAAGGCGTCCTCCACCGTCTTTTCGAGGGAGGGCTCAGTCGTGAGCCCTCTACCTCCAGTCCTGCCTCGGCCTTTACCCCGAACACTTGTCGGGATCTTGGGGCCCGAGGAGGACCCTCCTCAGACGAGGAAAGAACTTGTCGGGAGCGCTTGAGGAACTCGGTCCTCCTATTGGCGCTCCCCTCGCTCCTCCTCGTTGCGCTCCCAGAGCCTACGCTCTGGAAGCTCGTGGCGTCTGATCCCGAGTCGGAGTCCGACTCGAGCACCAGCGCCCCCTCCCTCCTCGGAGCGGCACTCTGTGCCCGCTCGACCTTCGGTGCCTGTGAATCGGACGTACTGGACAAGTCCAGTGACTCCTCCTCACGGGCACGTGAGCCTCCCTGGCTCAATGCGGCGACTGCCGGAGCGAAACAGGGTAAAAGTGATTTTTGTCCCCCCCAGAATACGGTGGGACAGACCGAGAATCGGTGCGGGATTCTCCAGCTGCGGAGCAGCTGGTACCCGCCTGGGGTAATGTTCTTTAAAGCACTTTTCCATGTTTCGTTTTTTCACTTTTTTAAAGAGGTGAGTTCCTCTATCCTACCCCGAATTTCCCTCCCCGGCTCACTTCACGGTTACGTCTATAGACTAGACGCGTACCGGAAGTGAGCATTTCCCCCCCTGACCCAGTCTCAGACGACTGGGCCCGCGCCGCCTGAAAGCTCGAGCTAACTGCTCGATCCTCCAGGCGGCGCGCCTTTCCCCGGTGTATCCCTCTTAGTTTGAAAGCCCCACCACGACGACAACGTGGAGATACGACGGTGGGGATCAATTTTTGGACTTAGACGGAATTTTGAAAAAAATGTGGAAAATTTTTTGCGAGCTAGCCGGTCGTGCGAGGTATCGATAGATCGGGCTCAGCGCGGGCTACTCGAATATGAAATAAAATTTTTTATGACAAGAGCAAAAATTTTGAGTTATGGCCAAAAAACCAGTTTTTTAAGTGAAAATTAGTGTTTTCCACCCCCACTCCGGAACTACGGCCACGGAAAGCGGTCCTGGTCACTGGAATATTTGAGGGCGGTGGCTGAGACTATTTTAAATTTGAAACGGTGAATTTAGATTAAAAACTGGCGAAGTTATAGAATTAAATGTGCTGAAATTTTGAAAAAAATGGCTAAAATGCAGAATACGGGTAAGGGTTGAAATTTAGGGGTTGCGATTTGTGTCAAATGATAGGCGTCCGCCTTTTTAGGTCTATTGAGCTGAAAACAGCTTCAAAATCGCACTTATAGTTACAAAGATATCGATACTTTTCTAAAAAACCTAGTATCCAGTATATCAATTTTTGGACTTAGACGGAATTTTGAAAAAATTGTGGAAAATTTTTTGCGAGCTAGCCGGTCGTGCGAGGTATCGATAGATCGGGCTCAGCGCGGGCTACTCGAATATGAAATAAAATTTTTTATGACAAGAGCAAAAATTTTGAGATATGGCCAAAAAACCAGTTTTTTAAGTGAAAATTAGTGTTTTCCACCCCCACTCCGGAACTACGGCCACGGAAAGCGGTCCTGGTCACTGGAATATTTGAGGGCGGTGGCTGAGACTATTTTAAATTTGAAACGGTGAATTTAGATTAAAAACTGGCGAAGTTATAGAATTAAATGTGCTGAAATTTTGAAAAAAATGGCTAAAATGCAGAATACGGGTAAGGGTTGAAATTTAGGGGTTGCGATTAGTGTCAAATGATAGGCGTCCGCCTTTTTAGGTCTATTGAGCTGAAAACAGCTTCAAAATCGCACTTATAGTTACAAAGATATCGATACTTTTCTAAAAAACCTTATCCAGTATATCAATTTTTTTGAATTTTGAAAAAATTGTGGAAAATTTTTTGCGAGCTAGCCGGTCGTAAGGTATCCACGAAAGATCGGGCTAAGCAACAACCTTCAATATGACAGTCATAAAATTTTTTTAACAAGAGCTTTGAGTTAAGGCCAAAAAAAGTTTTTTAAGTGAAAATTAGGTTTTACTCCGGAACTACGGCCACGGAAAGCGCTTCGTGGAATATATGATCAGGGACTATTTTAAATTTGAAACGGCGAATTTAGATTATAAAAAAGTTATAGAATCAAATGTGCTAAAATTTTGAAAAAAATGGCTAAAATGCCGAATACTGGTAAGGGTTAAAATAGGCGTCCTGATTAGTGTCACATGGATGCGTCCACTTTTTAGGTAATTGAGCTGAAAAAGGTTCAAAATCGCACTTTTTCATAGTTACGTCACTTTTCTCAAGTAGGTTACAAACTTACCGGGAAAACAGCTGTTATGGCATCTTCTGGAACTTTCTGCAATGCTAGTATGTGCCAGCCCAAGCCTATAGATTTTCAACTTTATGGTTAGAAAACAAAGATAAATAGACCCATATAATACACTTTATTTGTACTTAGTTTCAGCGCTGCGCTCTTTAGAGTATAACACTGTTGAAATAATTAATATGTATATCAGTTGTTCCCACTTTTTGGGCTATAGTTTGTAAAACTAGCATCCTGGAAATCGGCTCGCCACGTACGTTGCCGTGGGAGTCTCTGGCGGCAGCTGGGTCTGGTGGAGCCCTCAGGCGGCCTCTGTCTCCAGCTTCGCCGCCTCCTTCGCCTTCGCGAACACGTCGCGGTATGTCACGCCCCTCTTGACCGCGTCCGGCTGTAGAGTGATTACTACAGCCGCGGTCTTGGGGGCGCGAAACGGTTCGCTTTCGCTGCCGTCGACTCTGTCGCCGCCTTTGTTTTTTAGCGGCCCTGCTCTCTCCCGCCACCTGCCATTCGGCATCGGTTGGGGGAGGACGCGAGGGCTGCGTAGGCGGGACAGGTCGGGACGGCTGGCTCACCGCCGCCGCCGCCGCCGGAACACCTTTCTTTTTCTTTGCCGCCGGGCTCTGCGGGGCCGCCTTCGCCCCCGCCGGTGCCGCCGCCGCCGGAGCAGCTCTCCCTGTGGCCTGTTTGGGAGGCGCCGGCGGTTTCGCCGCGGCCCGCTTTTCCGGGGCTGACCTGGGCGGCGCGGAAGCCGCTACGGCCGCGTAGGATGACGCGAGCGGGGGGCGCAGGACGCGGTTTTCCAGCGCTTAAAGCGCTGGTTGAAGGCCGCTAGCTCCTGCCTTACCAGATTTAGGACAGCGTTGAAAAAACTGCTGTCTTCTGGTGGTGCGGGCTTCGCCGGCGGCTCTTTCTGCCGCGCCTGCGCCAGTGTCCGCGTCTGGGGCTGCGGTTTCGGCTGTGGGACCTCCTCCGGAACGGCGCCCCTTCCGCAGCTCGGTCAACTGGCCTTAAGTTGGACTGTTCTCCTTGAAACGGAGAACATCCATGCCGCCGTTAAGCTTCGCGACCTCCTCCCGCATTTTGGAGATTTCGTCCGTTGAAGTCGATGCGTGGCGGAGGCCCGCCGAGGCTATATTGAGCCGAAAAAGATTCAAAATCGCCGTTACCGCACTTATCGATGGCCCGGTCTTTAAAAAACCTTATCCAGTATATCAATTTTTGGACTTAGACGGAATTTTGAAAAAATTGAGGAAAATTTTTTGCGAGCTAGCCGGTCGTGCGAGGTATCGATAGATCGGGCTCGGCGCGGGCTAGTCGAATATGAAATAAATTTTTTTATGACAAGAGCAAAAATTTTGAGATATGGCCAAAAAACCAGTTTTTTAAGTGAAATTTAGTGTTTTTCACCCCCACTCCGGAACCACGGCCACGGAAAGCGGTCTGGTCACTGGAATAATTGAGGGCGGTGGCTGAGACTATTTTAAATTTGAAACGGTGAATTTAGATTAAAAACTGGCGAAGTTATAGAATTAAATGTGCTGAAATTTTGAAAAAAATGGCCAAAATGCAGAATACGGGTAAGGGTTGAAATTTAGGGGTTGCGATTTGTGTCAAATGATAGGCGTCCGCCTTTTTAGGTCTATTGAGCTGAAAACAGCTTCAAAATCGCACTTATAGTTACAAAGATATCGATCGGGGGTGCCCTTAGCGTGTGGTCAATTAGTTTTTAGTTGTAAGCCCGTGGCTGGAGGGCTTTAGGGTAGTTCTTCAGAGACAAAATTTTCGATGTCTGTGGGTATATTTCTGTAACCAACTAACAAAACGGCATGTAATATTTTTTTCTGTACAGTTTAGCTTTAGCTCTACCTGGGACAAATTCTATTTTTATAATAGTAGCTATCTAGATACAAAATAAAAAAATTTGAAGTCTGTTCTCCTGATTCATATAGGGTGTCCGTTTCCCATTTTCCGAAACAAAATGGTCGATGTCGCATTTTCCTTTTTGATTCATCAATATAAATTATACTTATATCGAAAGGTAATTAATTGACCTCTTACAAAAAAAATACATATTAGACATAACTACGTTAGTGTAATTTTAATTAAGTAAATAAGAAGTGTCCGGCGAATAATACTGATTCATGTGGAGTAAGCTTTGCTTGACTGTACTTGGTCGAGGAATAATGATGAGAGTCTGGGATAGAGTTGGGTTAATACCGATATTTCCACGTATTAGCTAATACGAATATATTCGTCTAGTAATATTATAATACCTAAACTAATATTTGAGATCAGTGATATTTAACTACGAGTAAGACCTAATAATACTTATTACTGCCGTATTAAATATTAATGTTTAATATACTGTATCATCTTGATATTTATTATTGCTAGGTGGAATATGAATGTTAAATTGTTTTAGCTGGTAGGTAATACGTATCACTGCCTTATTAAATATTAGTGTTCAATAGACTGTATCATCTCGGTATTTATTATTACTAGGTGGATTATGAATGTTAAATTGTTTTAGCTGTTAGGTACTAATGAAGTTATGAGTTTGTACATAATAATACAACATTTAACATATGGAGTCGTGGTGTGGGAACGGAATAAAATAACAAAACACTCAAAAAATTACTTTTTATTAGTGTTCAAAAACATCAATTTTTTGACTTTCTCAGATGATAGACGAGTACGTCTGTCGGAAATTAACTCCCCCGATTTAGAAAAAATCCTCTCGCAAGGCACTGAAGTCGCCAGTACACAACCGTGTTTTTTGAACAATTTGCTGAGGTTCGGATATAAAAACCAATGTTTGCGCCACCAATCATTCGGGCTCGCATTTCTTGGTAACATTTTGTCGTTAATATATCTCTGAACCTCAGCAATTGCAATTGCCAGTGGCGACTCCAGTGTATTGACCTCTTGGACGTCTATATCTGCCCAAATATCAGTATAATTGTACGGCTTGCTAGCATTTTCAGAACTTCTGGCATCCGATGTAGTAGTTGGTGCTGTTGCCAGTACCGTTGGTGTTGAAGATGTCGCTGTAGCCCATTCTTTATTTATTTCAATGACAGCCATTTCGATCACCTTCTTCTTAACTGCTTCGGCGGCCAGTTTGTCCAAAAGAAAGCTGTTTTAAAACGTGGATCAAGAAACGTAGCTACGCTGAATGTGCCGCTCATTTCTATATTATTCAGTCTTGTCATTAAACCTCTTAATATTCTATTACACACGTCTTTACAACTGGAATGTAGCGTTGCATCATGGGAAATTTTATCAGAATAAACATTAAGTAATAATCTATTGAAAATTATGACAAGACTGCCTGTGAGGTACTTTTCTCCACTAATCTGTACCGTAACCTGTTCTAATGGTTTTAAAACAGTGCATAAATCTTGACACAATTTCCATTCATCAGCAGTTATATTTTCGAGGCACGCACTGCTTGAGGAGTCTAAAATCGCCAGTGTACTTGTTACTGCTTCCTTCAGTAACAACGCTCTCTCCAACATATAAAAGGTAGAGTTCCATCTAGTTGCGACATCTATTATCATTTTTTTGGTTGGGTAACGCCATTGTTGATTTGATATTTCAATAGTTTCTCTACAGCTGTGTTACTCCGTCTGAAGTGACTCACGATGGCTCTTAACTTAACTAAAAAATGCTCAACCTCCGGTAAAATTAGGCTATTTTTAGCTATTAAGTTGATGGTGTGAGCAAAGCATCCGAAATTTTTAACTGAAGCTCTTTAATACAGTTTTGGACGTTGGGCGCGTTGTCAGATACAACTAGTTTAACTTTTTTCGTCAAATTCCAATCACGTATTATCTCATCCAACTCTACACTCAAATTAACAGCTGTATGCGGCCCAGCTAAAATACGACATTGTAAAAGAGCCGTTTCTAAATTAAATCATCATTTACGTAATGCGCTGTCGCTGCTAAATAGCCTTCTTGTGCCCGCGATGTCCAGCAATCTATTGTAATGCACGCAGAATCAACATTACTCAGACTTTCTTTAACTTGGTTAACGCAGCTGTAATATTCTGCATCTAATAATGTAGTAGATAAGTGCTTTCGACACGGCAGTTGGTAAGCGGGATTTAATTTTGCCACAAAGTTCTTAAAAGCATCATCCTCAACTATGCAAAAAGGAAGAAAAGTTTTAGAAAATAGGTCCATTAGCGCGTCGTCTATTTCTTTTCTTTGTTTTGTAGATAACTTTTTCGTATTACTGAACATTCTTATAGTTGATTGTATTGCATTAGGTGGTCGAGGACTTAATGGCGTTTGTGTACTTGGGGCACTTTCAGAATAAACATAGTGTGTGGATGCAGAAGGCGTCACGTCATCTGTAGATGTACTGGCTTGCGGAAGTTGCGGAACGTAAGCGCCATCGTTGGATTCAACCGCTGTCGCTGTAGAAGCCGTAGAAGTTGACGGCCTGACTTCCTGTTCCGATCTTATAGTTTTGTTCGGCGTAATAGTTATTAAATGTTTAGTTTTTAAATGTTTATTTAAATTAGATACTGTTGCCTTAAAACTTATTTTCGATTGGCAAACCGTACATTTTGCAATCTTATTTTCTTCCGAATCCACTATGAAGTAATTCCACACTCCACTTACCCGAGCGCGTTTCATTTTTAAATTACTTACTTATTTTAATATGTAAGTACTTAATCTAATTTGTTAAGAGTTGCAAACACACTTCACTTCAAGTCAGAATAGTTACTTATACTAATCCCGATCCGCAAAACTAACGTAGGTCAGTTCGTAAAACGAATAGGTACACAGAAAGAAAAGTAAACACTAAAC
Organism: Agrotis segetum; assembly: GCA_036375495.1. NCBI lineage: Eukaryota > Metazoa > Arthropoda > Insecta > Lepidoptera > Noctuidae > Agrotis > Agrotis segetum. The sequence goes on from JAQSVV010000199.1 coordinate 177,952, forward strand.
AAAGCTCAACAGTCAAATTAGTGTTTAAATCAAAGTGGAATCAAATGAACAATGAACCTTTTAATATTTGAAAGTGTTTAGAACTTAAGTATGTATCAAAATTAATAACACAGTATAATTATAACGTAATATTTGCTTGATAGGTTGATACTAGTTTATCGAATTATTTTCTGTCCGATTTTAAAAGATACCCAAAAAAATAATGCGATTATAGAACTCAGACTTCTAAATCATTCACATCCTGTCCTTTTATCTTATTAAAATACAAAAAAAAAACAGTAGCAAAAGCGAAATCATTGCTCTAATGGTCAATATTTATAATTATAATTAATAAATGTTTTAAAGTCAACAAGAGGGCAAAACATTATAAACCGTAATAATAAGTATGTGTACAATTTTTAAATTTGCCACCATCACATCACATCATAATATTACATCTGTATTTCTCACCGGGCGATATTATATCCATCTCATCCCTACGTAGGTACTTGTGCATACATACGAATGAGATGGATGGATGTTGATGATGACCGATACAATGAATTCGTTTGTCGCTTTTGCCATTCGACATTCTTCGTTCGTTCAGTGTTCAACTGTTCATTCACTTCTCAAAAGATCAGATTATAAATAATATGAATGAATGTACTCCGTGCAGTAGAGTCAACCCGATCCGTGCCAAGCGAAATGAATCCCAGATTATGTGAATATTAAATATTAGCATATGGGAGTTCGTCGGATTACTAATATGTGAATCCATAGAATATTACTAATCTCTTAACTAATATTAATATATTAGTCACATCCCTAGTCTGGGATCCCACGTGGGGGAAAACCTGTTGCACAACGGACGTGCTAGAAGGCGGACATGAGGCTGGTTGGCTTAGAACCTGGTGAAAGACTGGTAAATGTCTGATTCATCTGTGTTTGGTTTAGGTACCTTGCTGATTACAATGCCTAATTTATTCATTTTATTTTGCTGTTTTAAGACTTTAATCTGAGTTTCGTATGATGCTTTTGGATTACAGATTCGTGTAGAAAAATGATAATACTGAAGTCTGTATGAATGATGAGTTAAGCATGATTTTAGGCAAAATCATGATTCATCTGTGCCTGATTTATATGTTCAAAAACCCATATGAATCTGAAAATAAATTAGTTTTCCTCTTTTCCAGCCAGGAAGGAGCACTTTTGTTACGTTATTTTACTTTTTCATGTCAGTAGAGTGTGTGTGACATATTTTGACATTATTCTTCGGTTTTTATTCATTAATAAGTCAAACTCTATCTATTTTATTTTATATTGCTGTTTACAACAATGCCACTATCAATAGTAGAAAAGATGGAACAAAATATACTATGAGAAAAAGAGACTCACAGAACGTACGAATTTTTCATCTTTCTAAGATGGAAAATAAGAAAAGTTCCAGGCAAGTATGCTGCGTGGAAATTAGAAATGAAAGAATTATATTTGGAAAAATAGAGAGAAAAACAAAAGTAAATAGAGAGATTATTATAACGTATCATTAAAATAACTATCTAGTATATATTTATAACAAAATTCTCGCTTTTCTGTAAGTATTTATTTCTGTAATTGTTAGTTTAAAAACAAGAATTTTATTGTTGAATTGACCAGATTTTTTCCTTGATAATATGATCACTGTTAATAAATTAATTGTTTTATAAAAAAATAATATTGTTGTTATAATATTATTTTTTTATTTTCTTATTACAAAGCCCATTTTTATTTACATCTGTAAAAAATTCTGATTCATCTGGGCACAAAATTTTTAAACGTCGATATCTTAAAAACTACTTTGTAAAAAGAAGTCCCTCAAACAAATAAATGTTATTTGGAATATCTATTTTCATATAAACATCTGTTACTGAGCTGAAAGTGAAATTAAAATTTGACCATATGAATCAGTCAAAGAATCAAATTTCGAAGAACTACCCTTTAGAGTGATTTAAGGCATCCACGGAAAAATCCGGTTAAGCACACAACCTTCACATGATGACAGTCATCACATGGTTTCTTTAACCTTGGTTAAACTTGGGGTTTTCAAGTCAATAGTAAATAGGTTACTTCTAAGCAAGCCTGCTTCCCCGTAGACATTATCATCAGGCGACAAGTGTTCAAAGGCGAAACTACCGCTATAAAAAAGAAATCAAAGCTCATTGACCCCGACATCTTTAACCCGTGTTCTGCTAGCTCGCCTGGCGTCCTGTTACGTCACATGGCTGCTCCACGTATAAGTGACGCAAGGTTATTGATTTTCATAGTTACGTCACCCTCAAGTAGGTTACAAACCCGGGAAACAGCTGTTATGGCATCTTCTGGAACTTTCTGCAATGCTAGTATGTGCCCCCAAGCCTATAGATTTTCAACTTTATGGTTAGAAAACAAAGATAAATAGACAGATATAATACACTTTATTTGTACTTAAGTTTCAGCGCTGCGCTCTTTAGAGTATAACACTGTTGAAATTGCCAAATTAATATGTATATCAGTTGTTCCCACTTTTTGGGCTATTAGTTTGTAAAACTAGCATCCTGGAAATCGGCTCGCCACGTACGTTGCCGTGGGAGTCTCTGGCGGCAGCTGGGTCTGGTGGAGCCCTCAGGCGGCCTCTGTCTCCAGCTTCGCCAGCATGACTGCTTCGCAGAAGGAGGATCCCCGCTTAGGCTTATAATCTTATAATCTTCAAACAAACAAGAAAATAAATCAAAAGATTTGATACTATAGATAGAGAAAACTCTCCAAACTGTTTTTATTATTTTGATTAGTTTATGTTAATTAATGGAAAAAGACTTTTTTTTTGTAAATTGTAAAATTATTTCACCTTGAGCTTGTGCACAGCTTCTTTGACCTATATTTTTGCTCAAACACCTGATTTAAATACTGTATCGTTTGTATATTTTCCCACGCCAATCTTTTAGAAAATAACTGCATTGCTTTTATTATGTCGTAACAATTAATTACCTTGTTAAAATAAACTAATATTATCAAGCTGGAGAGTTGGTTTGTTTGTTTGGTTGAAAGCGCTAATCTCAGGGACTACTGGATCGAATTTTGATTTTTTTTTTATTTCGGACTAGTGTTTGCCCGCGGCTTCGCTTGCGTTTTTTAGAATTTGAGAAACAATAGGTACGGATCGTGTGGCGCCATCTGGAATATGAACGTAATTGTTTTCTCGGAAACAGCTCTCTTCTGTTATTCGGGATGTAAGATACCTTATATCCGTGTCTATACCTACTCCTGACAACGTATATGCTAAATTTTGGGACGATCGATTCAGTAGGTAGTAATGCGTGAAAAGGTAAAAAACAAACATACTTGGATTTTTATTATTAGTTTAGATCAATAATGTTATATCTAGGTACATAGTTTGCATAGGAAACGTCCTTATTTGAGCGACATTAATTTCAAAGAACCGTGTTTATTTAAACATTAGACTATCATTTTTGGGTCGATTTACAGTATCGCTGCAAATTGAACGTACGATAGCATTGCTCTTCTCCCTTTAGCATACCGCGTGATACCTAAAAAATAACTAATTATTTGACTCTATGAGTACAACTTGTCGTCGTTTTTAAAAACAGAATCTATGCACTGGTTTGAGCACCAATTCAAAACATAAATAAACACAAATTATAGAAACCCTGATTTTTTTCTAATCTTTAAAATTCCACACCTCGAAACAATTACAATTTAAAAAAATATCCAATTTACTACCTACATTTTAAATCGGTGTAGATTTATATCCTAGAGAAGTATTGAAAAAAATAGTAATTATTTAAAATCGCGAATAATATTGAAACAAAAGTATGCACATTTTTTTTAATTATTTAAAACTCTCAGCACAAATTAAAAAAAACTCAAAAAGAGAAAAAAAAACTGCGAGATTTGATCCAGAGACCCCTTGCACGAAAGTCAAGCAGGTTACCGACCGGACTGGCTAGTACATTGACAGTGATTTTCAAATAGCGGTTCTTGTACAAATGTCAACAATGACTGAAAATCAACATATTATAAAATTGCTAATCCCCCAAGGGGAATAGCGTAATTATACATATCCTATTAATAGAACAGCAGTTTAAGGAATATTTGAGGAAAAATTGACTAAATAATATCCAGTGGTTTAGCTTCCAACTATCAACAAACATCTAAAAACAACAAAATTCAAAATTGCTTATCTCCCAGGAAAAATAGCGTAATAATACATAGCATATTAACAGAAGCATAATTTAGGAATATTTGAGGAAAATTTGATCGACAACTTTACAGTAGTTTCGGAGATAGATCAAAGAAAAAAACATAAAAAATTTCGAAAAAAAATAAAAGTTGATTTGGCATCAGAATCGATCCCTTATCTCGAAAAAAATACAAAAAGAAAAAAAAATCAATGTACAGGAATGACATCTCTACGATTTTATTATATGTAAAGATAAAGATAAAGAAAGATAGCCCATCTATCAAGGAAAGCTTTTTACATGACCTGTTATAGCCTATCTATAACAGGTCATGTATAAATAGGCTATACATTTATATCGCGCTACAACGAAGTCTGCATATACATTATATTCACCTTCAAAAACACAAAAAAAAAACCGGCCAAGTGCGTGTCGGGCCACGCACAGGGTAGGGTTCCGTAGTTGCCCATCAAAATACTTATGCGAACTAACTAAACTGAAAAGCTGAATTTAATTTTAAAAAGAAGAATTTTCAAAATCGGTCTAGGAGTCTTTGAGAAATCGGGGAAAATACATAAGAAAAAAGATAACGACGAATTTAGAACCTCCTCCTTTTTTAGAATTTAGTTAAAAATAGTTGACGATAAAAACCAACCTATCCCCAAAAAACATACCTATAAAAGCTGTAAAAATAAAGTTGACAAACTTACATTTGCAGTTGTCTCCGATACATTTTGTTTAAGAAAATATGAATTCAAGTACATTTAATAAGTTGGTCGACTATTACTCGTAAAATTGTAAAGCCTACTTAGTCATGATAATTTTCTTTTAAACTTCGTTATACATATATACTACTATTGTGATTTTTTTCACACCCCCAAACATAACCGTTTAGCTGGTAGAGGGGGGGGACACTCGAATCGAGCAAAATTTAGCACTTTAAAGCTTAATATTTCACAAACGAATTTTTTTATCAAAAAATTGTCCATGGAAACTATCATTATTTTTTAAAGGCCTATTTAATGATACCCCACACTAAGGGGTACGCGAGAAAAAAAAAATCCTCACTTCACGTGTAAGTACTGGAGGTACCCTAAAAAAAAATATTTTACAAGATTTTATTTTACCACTTTTTCGGCAAAACAAATCCGTATATTTACACCAAATTACAGCTCTCTAGTACTGTGCGTCTCTGAGCTAAACTGCGGACAGACGGACGGACGGACGGACGGACGGACGGACATGGCGAAACTATAAGGGTTCCTTGTTGACTACGGAACCCTAAAAAGGAGTAAATAACCTACAAAAAAAGAAGTCGGTTAATATTTTTTTTCGGAAGTCGGTGGCTTCGTTCAGACATTGTTTTGTTCAGGTCATACGAGGACCATGCTGGTGTCTGAGGCGGTCATATGAAGAAAGAACCATACAGATTTGAGTGGATCTGCCCAGTCAGTGCAAGCATTTGTCGGTTATTGACACAATTTAAACTTTTGTTTATACTATATCTTATGGGAAAGAAATCATTCGATATAATTGCCTATATCGAATGATTTCTTTCCCACCCGCACGCAAAATACGCGCATGTGATGTGGAGTTGCGGATACCATAGCCCGTTATACAATACCTATAATTATCATTTTCTCTGCAACAACATAAGCTTATTTTCGATGATTCATTTTAAGACTAATTAATAACTTTCGTGTTTTTACAGCTTCAATGAATATGTAGTAGTTGTAGTAAGAGGAAAATCGTTAAATTATTGAAAGGACCGTCTTTGCACAGAGGCCAACGCGCAGATCGATCGCCGGGCGGCAGTCGGCACAAATCGCCACAATACGAACGTTGTTATGTAAGTGCCTGGCCGGATTAACCGCTTTACACGATATTTTCTTGAATTTTCTTTGAAAAATTTATGAAATTCTTCCAGTTTTGACTGTGAAAATGCTGTTAAACATTTAGTTTTAATAAGAATTAGCGTCAATCTTGCGTTTGACCACTATCTCGCAATGATATGGTCGACTGTGAAGTAAGCTTGCCTAAAAGTAAAATTTATTCACTTTTGTTTAGATAGATACTTAGCTATTAGGCTTATCACTTTGTATAACTTATTTCATCACCACTGCTCTCAAAACGGTGAAAGAAAACATCGTGAGGCAACCGGCATGCGGCATGTCCTAGAACCAAAAATTCGAAGATTTGAGACATCTACCAACCCGCACTGGGCACGCGTGGTGTATTATATGACCCACTCCTTCTTACAAAGAGAAGGCCTGTGTCCCAGCAGTGGGAACATATAGGCTGATGATGAAGATAAATTAAATATTCACCGTAGTGCTAAAGAAATAATCTCCACAACATAAAATTGAAAACTTGTCACTCACTTGCAAGAGTTACCAAGTCGAATGCCCTTGGCACTTCCTCTCACATTACCAAGTATTTGTTCCGTTACATAACAATCAGCTGGTTTGTATTGGCTGTGGTTGTTGGCTATTGGCTCCTGAATAGCCAATATTGGCCACACTTCAACGTGGATTATATTATGATGAATGATATTTATTTTGCAAATAGGTTTTCACAAACACAAGTCAAAACACTTTTTTTTATAGCTAGTGAGGCCGGTGTTTCGTACCTGACTACTCTGAGAAGAAACATCCGAAACAAACTCAGAGGTCATCGTCTCTTTTAAAGTCCAGACATTAAATTGAGTTAGAGGACCCTGCAGGTTTGTGTCCGAGATGGTCTTTTGAAGAAAGAGCCATACAAATTATAGTGGACTTGTCCAGCAAGCATTTGTCAGTTTTCGTGAAGCTCAACTCATCATATTTTATCTCAAGGAGCTCAATTAATTAGTTGCTATTGTTGAAAGATTTGCTTTTCAAACACACATTTTTGGTTAAATAAGATTTTAAAAGGAAGTAAAATCGCCTTTCCTAAATTGGCTATTTAACAGCATTAATAAATTGGCAAACTAATTAATACGCCATTTAGAATTTTGAAAAATTAGGGACTCGTATTTTTTCTTTTGGAAAATCAATTAATATTTCATCATCTGCCTAGCCTTTTCCCTACTAAATATATGTATTGTGGTCGGCTTCCAGTCGAACCAGATGCAGCTGAATATCATTATTTTACACAGAGCAACTGCGCCTATCGGTCCTATCGGACCTTCACAACCCAGTAACTGAATAATACGATACCCCATGGTAAGACTGGTTGTCAGACTTTAGAGCTTCTGACTAACAGTAACAACTGTCAAAGATCTTCAAATGACAGCCGGGACCAACGGCTTTACGTGTTTTCCGAGGCACGGAGGAAACTCGTTATGACAGATGGTCAGTTGGTCACCCATCCACAGACAATCGAGTTTCGGTTGTGAGTACACCGTGGCTCCCCCTGTCATTGGCTCAATGATACCTCAAGTAGAAGAGTTTGTAGTCATATTTTCTAACGTGGAAGACATCCAAAGGTTACGAAGTCAATCCGATGCTCAGTGCAAGGTGACTTGTAGAAAACTAAACGATAGTGACAATAAATAATTGCGGTATTGTACTTGAGTTTTGTGTCATCTTGTGAATAGCAAACACACGTTTTTGACAGGAGATAGATAAATAATAATAATATTCTACAGGAGCAGTGGTGGCCCAGTGGTATCGGCCCCGACTTACGAGTTGTAGGTCGTGGGTTCGAATTCCTTCAGGCGCATTATTTTGTGTAATTTATTTCATCACCACTGCTCTCAAAAACGGTGAAGGAAAACATCGTGAGGAAACCGGCATGTCCTAGAACCAAAAATTCGCAGACATGTGACATCCACCAATCCGCACTGGGCCCGCGCGGTGGATTATGGCCCACCCCCTCTCACAGAGAGGAGGTCTGTGTCCCAGCAGTGGGAACATTAATAGGCTGATGATAATGATGAATATTCCACAACTATCACACAACGTCATCTAGTCCCAAGCTAAGCAGAGCTTGTGTTATGGGTACTAGACAACTAATAAACATACTTATATATTTCTAAATAATACATATTATAGATAAATCAGACCTAGACACAGAACAAATTATCTTGCTCATCACACAAACATTAAATTTGTTCTGGGTGGGAATCGCACCCACGACCTCCGACATAGCAGTCAGAGTCACTAACCACTAGACCAACAGGCCAGTATAGATAGTATAGATTGTAAACGTTGAGGACACCTTCAGTCAAGGTGGAGCAAAAACCTTCACAAGGCAACTGAAAGCCGTTGAATGAGAATTGCCAATGTTTGATAGCGCTTGTCAGCGACTTCTCCTGCCTGAATCTTGAATCAATGGGATACCCCATTGGGACGTTACGTACTTCAACATTATTATTTCTGCCTATTGCAGTCTATTGCTGAACATAACGCGCGGTAATAGCGCGTAAGTCGCGGGCAGCCGATGGATGCAAGTAGCGAATTGTCGTTCAGTGTGGCGGGAGGCCTATGTTCAGCAGAGGACGCTTCCGGCTGACGATGATGATCATAATCCTACTCCTTAGACCGCCACGCCGAACGACAATTCACCACTTGCATCCATCAGTTGCCCGCGACTCTGACGATGTCGTCGGTACACCACACTATTCCCAACCCACTGCAACTCCTGAAAGCCACAATCAACAGTGGCAACCACCAGAAAAGTGCCGAGACAATAAAGCTCGACGTGTCCCGGAGAATGCATTTACCTGTCTTGGATCCTGCAACGAAATTAATCAGAAAAGAGTAGTGGAGGAGTAGAAAAAACGAAAAACTAGTGGAAGACCTGTCTACGCTGCGTCTTTGTCGTTGCCATAGCAACTTCCCCCCCATTATGATTAATAGGTTCCTAAAGTCGAGAGCCAGTGATAGCAGCCCAGTGTTACCGGCTTCGACTTACGAGTTGTAGGATTCGAACCCAGCTAAGCGTTACTATGTGTAATTTATTTCATCACCACTGCTCTCAAAACGGTGAAGGAAAACATTGTGAGGAAACCGGCATGTCCTATAGAACCAAAAATTCGAAGACATGTGACATCTACCAATCCGCACAGGACCCGCTCCCTCTTACAGAGAGGAGGCCTGTGTCCCAGCAGCGAGAACATTATAGGCTGATGATGAAACCTCTGTCATGTCACCATGAACTTACATAACAAATCTCCTTTAATTTTAAACGTCTAGTTTGACCCATCTCGTGACCTTGAGCTACATAAGTCCCAAGCTACGAGTAGAATAGTTGGCGGGCGTCCAAAGCGACGCACGCGCGGCACTAGTATTAACTCGGGACGCTATACGACTCGCCCTTTCTTATGTAACAGGCGACGCTGTTCTTGACATCTCGAATAGTTTCAAGTGCGCACACGATGCCAGCGGGCGCTTGTTCCGTTTGTCAAGTCCTTGATGGAGTTGTCATGTTGGTATGACTGTTACTAATTCAAGTTTGGTTTTCTCATAGTGCAACAACAGAACACTAGTACTACGTGCAATTGCCTGCCTAGCCTTTTCCCAACTATATTGGGGTCGGCTTCCAGTCAAACCAGATTCAGCTGGATATCAGTATTTTACATGGAGCGACTGCCTGTCGGACCTCCACAACTCACTAACTGGGTAATAATACCCAATGGTGACTGGTTGTCAGACTTTAGAGCTTCTGACTAACAGTAACGACTGTCAAAGATCTGCAAATGACAGCCGGGATCAACGGCTTTACGTGCTTTCTGAGGCACGGAGGAAACTCGCTATGACAGATGGTCACCCATCCACAGACCAACCTTGACAAGCGCGGCTTAACCCGGAAGATCGGCTTCTGCGGCTGTGATTAATTAAAAAACCCGACTTCAAAAACAAGGAGGTTCTAAATTAGGTTGGTATACCTTATTCAGAACCTCCTCGTTTTTGAAGTCGGGTACCTCCTCGTTTTTGAAAAGTGTCTCTCAGGGTCGGACTGGAGCCCGAGTATAGCTCTCCTCAAGACTGGGCTACGCCCGCTTCGTTCAGTGATTTTAAGGACGTAAATACGTTTGAAAGAACACAATTTCTGTCAATTTGACAGCGTGATGTCCCACGAATAAAAACAAAACACTAACGAAACATCTATGCCTCGTATACCAGAAAGACAACTACAAGAGCATTTGCAATTTTTTTACGAAAATTTAAACAGAGTGAGATCCCGTGGCTTCTAGACACTAGTTTATTTTCTCAGTAGGTAACGAATGGATAATACGTTATGTATTTGTAAAATACTGCGTTCTTGCCGCAGTTGGATAATTGACCTATTCACAAATATCAGACTAACCATGGCCGGTTGCTCAGACCAAGGCGTGAGTTTCTCCGGAAAAAGGAGCCAAATCCACCCGGTTCTATCTTTTTGAGGTGTAACAGTAAAAATTACGAACCATCGTGGCCATGATTACTCGTTAGTCCCGCGATCCCGGCAGGCTTTGGTCCTTTTGGTAATATATTCAGCAGGTTGGTAGAAATTTTAGTACTTATCTATCTGATGTTTATGAAGCCTACAGAGGTGTTGATGCAAAAACAGATTCACACTTGTATATTCGAAGCCGCCGCGCCGTAAATTAGTATGTGGCGTAGCGTAACCATATCTACTTATAACTAGACACTGAATCCGTGAATTCTCGGCACAATACCGACACTGATCGGGGAACAGGCACGAATGCGCGTGAACCCCGCAAAAACTATCCACATTCTCGTTCGCGCCTGGTCAGGGGGTTTACGGCACTAATGTAAAGCCGCCATCACAGTGTAAAGCCGGGTCCAGACTGTTGTAATGTAACGCGAATCCAACGTGTAATGTAACGCGAATTCTAGGTGTGGACGGCACCGCCAGCATTACATGTAACGCTCGCGGCTGATCCATCGGCTGTCGGTTCGTGCGCGAACACAAAGGCGCACGCAGTATTCGTGTTCTCAATTTGCTTTGAGTTCGTGTGCAATCCACACTTTTCATGCAGATTACACGTAATCAGGCTACACCAGTCTGGATCCGGCTTTAGTAACCATACTCTCCCGAAACGTCTTGACCGATTTCATGAAATTTTCGTTTATTGCCCGTGGTCCACCTGCTTGGTTCACCTAGGTGTACCTCGGGAAATTATTTTTGCCCGTGGTTCACCTGGGTGTACCATGGGAAATTATTTTTGCCCGTGGTTCACCTTGGTGTGCCACGTCAAATTATTTTCTCTAGGTACGATTCTCGACTAATATTTATGCCACATTCAAGAAGGTTCATGGGTAGCTCACCGTCTGCACAGAATTCCAGCTACAAGCTTAGAAACTGAAAAAATTGTATTAACCAGAATAAGTACCAGGCTTACATAGGTTCAAGGTGGTATGTTTTTAAATACTGGTTTTGTACTTTTGCTAGACTGTATAAATGATTACAATAATTACCATATTATTAAAAAAAAGACCACCTTGAACTCATGCCAGCCTAGTAATTTTGCTGGTTAGCAACATTCTTTCATTTTCTAACTGGAATTCACGGACTTAAAAAGAAACGGTGGCACTATGGTCCCCATGCAACGAAGTGGACGAGCGACGGTAGTAGCACCATTTCTTTCATTTTGACTGGTTTGTCCCTGGGCCCAGTTTTGAAGTGGATGAGTTGCATGGGGCTCCAATTCTACTCCGTGTTAAGGTACTTCTTTTAAACTTTTTTTATTTTATTTCATTATTATTTTGACGGCATAAGTATTATTAATTTAATTTAGTTAACATTTTAACGTATCTCTACCTCTACGTAGACATAAATATACGTAACGTAAATATAAGTAGGTAAGTGGGTAAGGGGGTAAAATTTAGTATAAAGTGGCAGGCGGAGGGGGGAAAAGAGGACCCCTTTTCCCACACCCCTGGGGGCACCACACCCATGATGCGGAAATGTGGTTTTGTAACCTAACCTCAAAACTCGTTAAAGTCACATAATAGGCGTATTCCAAAAAATTGGTTTCGTTTAGCATAAGGATTAGGTGCCTCATGTATCCTGGCACCACTGTCATGTTAAGGCAACTCCTAGACCCTAAACCCCGACACGGAAAGGTACTCCAAGGGTGCTCCAAGTCTCGGGACTTGCTCGCTCTTGCATCCTAGGTCAAATAACTCCCTACTACCTACCAAGGTGGCTCGACGGAACCCTGCTTCGTAGGGCTCCTAATTCTGCGTTCAAGGTCTAAAATAATAATCTAACACAAAGGCGATGGCGAGGTCTGGCATTGGCACAGACACCCTGCCATGCCTTCAAACCTGTCCATGTCGGGGTGCCCCAATTCCCGAGCTCGCTTCGCTCGCTCTTGGATCCGAGGCTTTTCTGATAAAATTGACAAACAATGACAGATGACATTCAGTTTTACGTATGCAATCGCTTGATTTTGCGCCATAGAAAATAAGTGGCAAAGATATGGTTGTCAATCGCCCATTTTTACGTTCCGTTTTCGGTTTTTATCTGGTTTGAGGTTGTAAATACTTTTCTTCTTTAATGTCTGGAAAAATAAATTTCCGCGTAAAAATAGTGGTAGCATTACAATCGAGGACTTAAACCTTACCCATTTTAAGCCTCTGTTACCTTAACCGACTACCAATTATTACTAAACCCAACCCTGTAATATCACTATTTTTCTTTCGTTATACTACGATGAAAACATGTGGACATTCAGGTGAACCACGGGCAAAAATAATTTCCCGTGGTACACCTAGGTGAACCAAGCGGGTGGACCACGGGCAATAAACGGAAATTTTATAGGCATATGGAATAGGTCTGAGAATCGGCTACTATTTATTTTTCAAACCTTTAGGTGATAAAGGTTATCCACACCTAAAATTCTACTTTTATTTTAGGACTTTTTTAACATGATATTGATCCTTATCCAAGTAAATACGTTATTCATTAGAAGCATTTGAGTTTGAACAAAATTGCCCTTGACTTCAATTCATTTGAATGAATATCTTAGGAGATATCACAGTATCAAAATACTATCACATCAAAATAATGTCGGGCTGGGCAGGGCATGTCATGATTGCGGCGGTAAGATCCCTCTTCGAAGAGTGGTTGGAGAGGCGCTACGGCGGGCGTCCTCATCTTTAACCTAGCGCAAGTCGGAGATTCGGCGGATTCAGCGGCAGGCAAGGGAAAGGGAAAGAGTCTGAACGTGTGAGGGAATGGACATCCTCTACCTCTCTCCCAGCCACCGCTGCAGACACCCTGGGCGTTGGCAATCGTAGGGCATATTCCAGTCGCTTGCGGACGGGGAGCAATGGGTAGCTCGCCGTCTGATCATGAGTCATGGCGCGTCGTGTTGCAGGCGCTCCTTAAGGGAACTAATTCGGACGGGGCCATAGGGCCCAACGCCTAATTTGACGCGAGTGAAACCGCGGGCAGAAGCTAGTATTTATATAAGATGTCTCTAGAAACATAAATCAAGTCAATCAAGCATTGGGGCATGGACGAGATCATTTTCAATCTTTTTACTTCTGATAATGTCGGTGCGAACTTATACGGTATACAAATTACGACCACTTTTCGGGTTCAGGTAAACAACCAATGCCTCTAGATTGAAACTTTGGAACTAATTAGAATTTACGATTGATTGAAACCTCTTAGTAGCAGTGATACACAAATCTCTAAGTGTTTGTGTCCGCGAGAATGCTCATACATTGGCCGAGGTCATGTGAGGCGCGACGGATTGGGAAGCAGTCACCTCCTTCTACGAAACAGTCATGCTAGCGAAGGAGGAGGTGCGACACGTGAGGGAGAGGACAGTCTCCACCTTACGACCCAGCTACCCCTAAAATCAGCAGCATAGACAGGCTTCTTCCTAGGCGGACCGACGACATTGTGAGAGTCACTTGCAACCGATGGAAGCAAATTGCGAAATGTCGTTTGGCGTGGTGGTTTAACGCCGAGGCCTTTTATGAGTCTTTATAAAAAAAAAACTTTTTTTTTCCATGAAGAAAGAATTTTTCCAATGCTTTTCCAGTATGCTGCGCGCTCAATGATTGGGACCATAAAAGACTTTTTTTATGATCGTTTACACCTGCATGCATTTGAGTACTGGTATCGATGCAATACCCGAGATATTGCAGGTTTTCTTTATTTTTTGGTTGCTTTTTGCATTGTATGGTGGAAACTGTTCTCCTCCTCCCTTACGCGTCACGCCTCCTCCTTCGCTAGCATCATTGCTTCGCAAAAGGGGGCGACCGCTTTCCTCGACTAATGCCGGACGCGAGAGGTTGCCGCGTATCGCCGCCGTGAGGACACGGTGGTGCTCTACCCAAGCGGGGCAGACCTGGACTGTATGCTCCAGGCGTTTCTTCCTTCCTTATCAACACACACAGGTACCTCCCGAAACTTCGGTATCCGGTGACGACCTGCATCAGGTGGTAGGGCAGGACGCCGTGACGCCTATCCAGTCATTCCTAAAAGAGGGGTCTAACCGCCGCGATTGCGGCTTGCGTGCCCTATGGAAGTCAACGCCAGGTTCGCTCGACGAAATTATAAAACACTAGCTGACCCGTGCCCACTTCGTTGGGCGGTAAAATATACATGATATCTTTATAATTTATAGCCTACACTCTCTGCACTCGTGAATAATATAGCTTTTGACAAGTGAGACAATTTTTAAAATCGGTTCATTACTTCCGGAGATTACCCCCTGAGTTTAGATATTGTTGGTGTAAATCTTTATGGGTGTAAATACGGATATAACAATTTTTCCCAGACATGGAATATTTACCTAAATTGATTTTTCGTACCAATAAATACTTATACTTATTCCAAATTTCATCGTAATCGTCGGAGTCATTTTCGAGAACCGTAAAATATATTTATTTTTATGCGCGTTTAATAGTATAGGATAAGATACAGTTATATCCGTATTCAACACATTGATACATTTACATTACAATCAGATCAGAATTAAAATAATTCAAAATATTAATTTGTATCAAGAAAGGTTGGTTACGCTGTACTCTTTGCGATTGGAAAAATTCCTGGCCACCATTCATGACCTACGGAAAATTCGAGTTACTACATTTTTCAAATGCAATTTGATGTTATGACGAAGATAGTGGCGCCGC
The DNA here is from genome assembly GCA_036375495.1 of Agrotis segetum. NCBI lineage: Eukaryota > Metazoa > Arthropoda > Insecta > Lepidoptera > Noctuidae > Agrotis > Agrotis segetum. The sequence goes on from JAQSVV010000199.1 coordinate 193,229, forward strand.
GTCTAAAGGTCATGAATGATGGCGTATATTTTTAATTTTAATGATTACGTGACCAATGTCAAAATGGTTGCGAGCGATACGTCCTCCCTCAATAGGCGCCCCGCGCCGTCTAAATCAAAGAACAAAATGGTCTTGGTTTTATATTGAATTTTGTCATTTCATAAAATAATTGTTTACACTATTATTTTACTTTTAAATGAACTCATTATTTTTTTGATGCAAGGTAAGATAGTAACCTTAGTTATTCAGTACTTTCTAATTAAATACCCATTAAATATTGATAGATAAAAAAATATAATTTCTGACGAAAATTTGTCAATATCTTCCTGTTTTGCGGAATTACTTTTGGTGTATTTCTGAATGAAAAATAAAGAAATATTGTCTATGTCTTAAAATAGACTATACTTGCCTACTTTCAGTAGTACTAAGAATATTAAAATATGTTATTTGTAGAACAAAATATGTTCGCAAACACAACACGATATGGTAAACATGGCAACGGCAGATCGATTTTAAAGTATTTAAACCTATCATTTTCAAGAAAAGCTTGTCTATCCTGGGAAGATAAAGAACCAATCTGTTTGTATTCGTTATTACTTTTATTCGATTTGATTCAGTTTAGTAAGAATCGGTACCGAAAAAAGGCATAATTTTGCGTCAATTGTAAACGCGTCCTTAAACAATATGTGTAGTTTCAGGCAATGTCTGGTTAATTTTTTGGGGCAAGATGCATGTGCGAATGTGCGAAGCATTTTTTTTTTTTCAGGATGAAAAATATTACTTTCTCGCGTGAGGCCCCTTTGTTGTAAAATGATTTGGCTCCCCCAAGTCATTTATTGTCAGCGCCATCAGCTTTGCGAGGCCTATTTAACTTTTTCAGTTTCTAGTTACAAATGAAACTTAACCAAGTCATCTTGCAACATGGGGCCTCCCGCGAGCAGTGGAGGCCTCGACGTCGTTTTCTTTTTTTCTCGTCAGCGACATCAGCATTGCGAGGCCTAATAAATTCTTTCAGTTCCCACTAAACGGACATGTTGATTTCTTAGTAGAAAGACTTATTACAAACTCAAAATCGCCGCAGTCTAATATTTTTATGTGAGCCCGAGGTGGCCCCTACAAGTGTGAAGTACAAACATTCTGTCAGCTATCATAGACACGGTTAGCTTAGTCGCTAAGAGATAGACTGCTGCTCTGGGCGTCGCGGGTTCGATCCCCGAACGTTACCAATATTTTATATGACCTACAAGTAGTTGTTCCGGGTCTGGGTGTTTGTGCATGTAAGTTTCTATGTCCCCCGGAATCTAGCCACATTACAAATCTGGCACAATTTCATAGTCCTCAATCAAAGACATTAAAGACGGGAGGGATCACGAAGAAAGTTGTGACCCAAAACTTTTTATCAATAGATAAAAAGTCGCTCAGTCTAGTAGTCGCGTTGCTATGCAACGCTTAGATAGTGCTATGACCAAATGATGCACGACATCTTTTCGACATCTTCAATTTCGTATGACAATATTCCCAATGCCCGCTCTATAAATATGTTCTTTTAAATCTTTTTGTCCAATAATTTCCGTAACAATTCGTTCTTACAAAGTTTCTGTTTCTTCCTATAGTAAAAACCCATCTATCTAAGTACATTATATAATCAAGTTCACGTGTATTGAAATGATAACGAAAATAAATGGTTCACGTGACGATATAAATTGTCGTTGTAATAGTAAGTGTATATAGTAGTTAGATACTTATGTACCATCATGATAATGGACACGAGTCGCTGGCGATAAATAAATTGTCTCCCACTCTCCCAGCCATCATTGAGTGAAAATAAAACTATCTGTCTATTATCTATACATTATGATAATTAAAGCGATCTTCGACGAAACTGCACTATTTGATTCCGCCTGGCCCTTTCCATCATCAGAATACAAGACATCATCATATTTTATGCCTATTATAGCCTTTTCCCAACCACATAATATATTGTGGTCGGTTTCCAGTCGAACCAGATGCAGCTGAATATCAGTATTTTACATGGAGCAACTGCCTATCGGACCTCCACAACTCAGTAACTGGGTAATACGATACCCCATGGTAAGACTGGCAGACTTTCGAGCTTCCGACTGTGATTAACGACTGTCAAAGATCTACAAATGACAGCCGGGACCAACGGCTTTACGTGCTTTCCGAGCCATGGAGGAAACTCGCTATAACAGATGGTCACCCATCCACAGACCAACCTCGGCAAGCGCGGCTTAACCCGGAAGATCGGCCTGTGCGGCTGCAATTATTTAGCCACGAGCTCCTCAACACGGACTAAAAGACGTTGTTCCTTACTTGTGCAGGGAAGCGGACGGTGAATACTTAATTGGTGACTTGCCGTTCAATCATGCACCATGTCCAGGTCGACGGTGAGTATGATTCCTCCCACCCAGGGACTGACAGACTTGTACCTACTGATTAAAATCCACGATGTCCTTCAATGGCACTTCACGTTCCGGGGCCACGGTCTGACAAGATATACCCGTGAATTTCTAAGGGTGGCGTAAACTGGAACTTTGACGTCAATTTGAAGAAAGAAAATAATCCCAAGTTCGCACATTATAGGTACCTACCTACTTACTTTTTAATTTTTCCTTATAATAATCTTATAATCGCAGTAAATATTTCAATACACTGTATATATAAAATACAGAAATCTTGTGATAAGACCCAGTGCCGGATAAAGCCGGTGCGGGGCCCGTAGCAAATGTAAACATGGGGCCCTAGAGTTACATTGTTGCCTCTTTTGTAGCGGTAAATCCACGGTGTTCTTCAATAGCCCTTTACGTTCCGGGGTCACAGTAATGAGATAAGACTCGCGACCCCCGCACGTTTGGCCCTCTAGAGGGGGGCCCCCAATACGAAATGCCTCAATGTGGATTGCATTGCTTCGATATAGCCATGTGTAATGATTTAACAGAGCGTATCTTGTATCAAGGTCTTGAGGAGACCACTGTAACGAGGTGTTAGTAGTGACAGTGTGGCCAATCGCTCACTTTAAGAATGGCCAAGGTGTATTACATATTTGTGATATTTTTTTGGGCGCAGGCGCGGGGCCCCACAAGGCGCGGGGCCCATAGCATTTGCTGCCTCCTGCTATATGGCTAATCCGGCACTGATAAGACCTCTGTGTTGTTTTACAGTGTTTAGGTATCTGAGTCGTTAGCAGCTGAATCTGAGCCCTCAATTACGGTTAAAGAGCGGTAGCGACATAATATTACTGTAATTAGATCTTTGGTATGCGGTAAGACCAACGGATATATAAGTGCGAACACATACAATAAAGCCCGCTCTACACTACTCGCGAAGTTGCCTCGACGAAGTTGATCGAAGTCCCGAAGTATGTAACTACAGCTTGACATAAAAATGTAGAAAACCGGAAGTCGCCACTGTCTTCGCGCTACCAACACTTTGAATGTTTTTTTTTTCACTTAACTTACGTTAGTTTTATGGCACAATAATAAATCTAACAAACCTGCGGTCTTTGTTTACATCAAATAGGTATCAAAGATTTTAAAACGTTGTCAGAAATAAAAATTTTAGTTCCGCTTCAATCCGTTCTGGCCAAGCTGTACACACTCGTGCAACTTCGCGAGGAGCTCATTGAGCCCTTTGACTCGGTCGCAAAAACCGACAACAAACGAAAGTCGCCCGAAGCGAGCCGAAGTTGCACGAAGCGAAGTGCCTTTCTACACTATCGTATTCGGTCAACTTCGACCAACTTCGCGATCGCGAGTAGTGTAGAGCAGGCTTAAGAATTATGTAAGAAAGAAGAATATTCTGATGCTTGACGGACGCACCCCGCACACTTTTAATTTAGGGCTCATTAATATTAGTACCTAGTCTCGCGCCCGGCATTGGTTTCGGCCATGCTGCGGGGCGAGACGGAGTGGGAAGCGGTCGCCTCCTTCTGCGAAGCAGTAATGCTCGCGAAGGAGGAGGCGCGCCGCGAGCGAGAGAGGACAGAGTCCTCCCTCCGCCCCAACCGCGGTGTAGGACGCCCACGGCGACGGACGTCGCGCGACGATCTCCGGCCACCGTAGGCGCGGGCATGCGGGCAGCGAGTAAAGGGCAACTCGCTGCCCGACCAAGGACCCGGGCATGGTCCTTGGTCGACGGCGCGTTGTGTCCCACGCGCGCCTCAAAGAGCGTCAGCATAATGACGGGGCCCCCCTCTCAGAGGGCCAAAGCCTGCCGGGGTCGCGGGATTATTCCCTTACCGTAACCCCGCAACGTAACAGGCTATGAAGGACACCGTGGATTTTAGTCAGTAGAAGTCTGACAGTCCCTCCTGCCCTGCCCGGGGTTGGAGGACTCATTTGATGATTTTACCACGCTAAAAAAAAAAAAAAAAAAAGTACCTAGTAATTTTAACCTGTTAGCGTGTTGGCTAGCTAGGCTTCTCCCAGTTGTACACATAATATCTCTTTGTGCCTATTGGCCTTGCTTTGTTCTGTCTCCTGCTTGACATGGAGCTCAGCATTTTCTGATTAATTACGATGCAGGATCCAAGACAGGTAAATTCATTCTCCGGGACACGTCGAGCTTTATTGTCTCGGCGCTTTTCTGGTGGTTGCCACTGTTGATTGTGGGTTTCAGGAGTTATAGTGGTGCAGGGAATAGTGTGGTGGGTTTAGCCCTAAGAGGATCTTCTACCGAGCGCTGGTCCATACTAAAAGAGAAAACGTTTTCCTACCCCTGAATGTTATCCTATCTCAATGATTTTAGAATGTTCTACACAGTGAAAAGCTAGGTTTATAGGTTTTCTTTTTTTCAAAATTTATATTAGTTTGAAAGTTACAGGCGCCTTAGAGTTACTTTTGAATGCATTCTAAAAAAACATTGAGATAGGATAACATTTACGGGTAGGAAAACCGAAAACGTTTTCTGTTGTAGTATGGACGAGCGCTCGGTAGACGATCCTCGTCCTTTCTTCAGTACCTGCATGTGCGCTTACGCAAAGGCGTTGTCCCACCCATTGCATCGTGGCACAAACAGAGGCTCCACACGTGTGTAGTTATGCCCGTTTTCCACCACGAAAGACGCTCTTAATGAAGCGGTCAAACGGAGCAGACTTTGTTCCCAATAAATTCCACTACACAAAATGTCAGAAGTCTTTGAACTTTACGTGCGATGCTGGCGCGTTATTTATTATCAAAACAAACAAATATAATCAAATGCAAAGCTGCTTGTAAATAAAACTAAGATTTTTTTTACCTTTCGACATATCTGATGGACAGTGGCGGATTAAGAGTTTCCGAGGCCCTAAGCACAGACAGAGCCTGTGTAGGCCCTCTATTGCTTAAATTGGGAAGGTAGAAAGTATGAAAGTTTCGCCAAAATAGAAAATGTAGTAGGTATAATTAAAAACTTAAAACATTTTTTTTCTTTGCCTTATTCAGAGCAAACGCACAGGAGGCAGCCGCATGGGCCCTGCGGGGGTGTATGAAGGGTCACTCCCGCGGACCGCTTTCGCCTTGTGATTTCGGAAAGGTAAAAAATGAAACGCCAGCAGAGGATGGAGGCCCAGATGGAGGCCAAGGACGTGCTTGTAGTGCTTATACGTTGATCCGCCACTGCTGATGGGGAAGAAAAGTTGTCCAGTGGCGACCACGAACCGAAAAACGCAGCGTAGACCTCTCCCAATAGATGGACCGACGACAACGTGAGAGTCGCCGGCAACTGTGCTATGCAAGTAGGTACCTACAGGATTGTCGTTGATGTGGTATTTTCTAGGTACATAATAATTATCATAAAGAGGAAATATTTGATTGTTTGTTCGTTTGTATTGAATAGGCTCCGAAACTACTGGAAATCGATTCGAAAAAAAAAAATTGTGTTGGATAGTCCATTAAGGGGATAGGTCAGTAAAAATACGGTTTTTATTTTTTACTTTTCTTCGTACATATCTGGACTACAGATCTTACAACTTGGAATATAGTTATTGACTATATGATCTAAATTCTCACAAAGTTGAAAACACGATTCAATTAAATTTTCTCGATACAAAAAAAATGCAAAGTTCGGTCTATCTAATTTATTTTTTGGACTTAATGGAATAACTAATATGAGTTATTGAAAGGATGTTGTTTTAAATTGTATAAAATACTAGTGTCTAAATTCTGTAAAGACATTTTTTCAATTAATAACAATTTTAATTCATAAAAAGACGCCGATATGTTTGGGCACATACGCCGTTTTATTCTGAGCACACATCCACTATCGTCCTCTCATCTTTTGCCTTTTAAAAGTAGTGTCATCACTTTCGTTCCTTGACGAATCAGTCAGCCAGCGTGGCTCTTACAGGCTAGACCTGCGACACTTTTTTCAGATCGCGGCTGTCAGATTTTCGTAATAATAAAATTGGAACGGATAAAAAGATCGAGAAAATAAAGACGAATGATACGTAGGCTTATAGATTATTCAAAACTATGTTCCGCTGTGTTCAATGGGACGTGATTAAACGGACATGACTGTAAATAAGTCACGTAAACTTTCTATTTTAAATAACACATTATTTTGATGAATAAATAAAGAATAAAATAAACCAAACTTACTGAAAATCAACGCAGGAAATTCCTGACGACCCCTACTGAGCAAGCAAGGGAAATGTTAGAATAATTATGATTCTATAAATTACAAATTGTTCCTATCAATATAATAATTACTCACAGTGATATTATATCAATGCTATCGTGATATCGTACTATTGTTGTCGGATGGTTCCTCTGTGTCCATCCTCCTCCCATCTAATCTTTATGCATCTAAATACCATTTCACATGAACTAATGATAAATCAGTATTTACAATCAACATTTTGAGATAATATGTAACTGAAAACAACTTCTAGTCGTATCAAATTGCGATATAGGATAAGAAGCACTTCACTTTTATTATTATTTATTTAGTTTCGTCACAGATTTATAACAATTTCTAAGAAACAGGATTAAAATAAATTAAATGAAAACTGCTGTTGTCATTTTGAATACTTCAAAATTACTTGTCAACTACAAATAAGGCATAGCACCCACCACCCTGTTAAATATCGCCTATGATGAAAAATCGGTGGTCATTGCTGTCACACACCGCGTGTTCGGTACAAGTTGCTTCTCGCTCTATTTATTGCTTTGGAGTAAAAAAAGATCAGTACTGGGTTCATGCTTTTGGAGTCGATAGATAATATCTCTAAGGGATTCATTTATCCGGGCACGCCGCAATTGCGGCGGTAAGACCTCTCTTTGAGGAGTGGCTGGAGAGAAGTCATGGCGTCCTGACCTCCGCTCACCGCTTGACGCAGGTACTCATCGGACACGGAAGTTTCGGGAGGTACCTGTGTCTGATGCGAAAGGAGGAAACGCCTGGGTGTCACCACTGCGAAGATCGCCCGGAGGGCACGGTGGAGCATACGGTGCAAGACTGTCCAGCTTGGGCAGAGCACCGACGTGTCCTCACGGTTGCGATAGGCGGAGACCTCTCGCGCACAGAAGAAGGAAGCAGGCCTCCTTCTGCGAAGCAGTAATGCTCGCGAAGGAGGAGGCGGGCCGCGAGCGAGAGAGGACAGTGTCCTCCCTCCGCCCCACCCGCGGTGGTGAAGCCCACGGCGACGGACGTCGCTAGACGATCTCCGGCCACCGTAGGCGCGGGTATGCGGGCAGCGAGTAAAGGGCAACTCGCTGCCCGACCAAGGACCATGCCCCGGTCGACGGCGCGTTGTGTCCCACGCGCGCCTCAAAGAACGTCAGCATAATGACGGGGCCCCCCTCTCAGAGGGCCAAATCCTGCCGGGGTCGCGGGATTATTTCCTTACCGTGACCCCGGAACAGAAAGGGCTATTGAAGGACAGCGTCGATTTATCAGAAAAGTGATTATTACAACATTGTCCCAAAAAATACTGAAGATAAGATAGTATAGAATGAAGATTTAATTATAAAGAGGTGACATCAAATTGTTCTAGTGTTTGTCATTACATCAAAATGCATCAAAAATTAGTACCAACACCAGATGATGGAGGACAGGGTGTCAAGCACCCTTAGCTTTCCACTCTCGAACATATAAAGATATCACGCAACCAGCTTTGTGACCGCACGTTAATAAAAGGAGCGTGTGTTTGGGGCTTTTTTTAGAGTGCTAAAATAATCGAATGAGTCCTCCTACCCACGGCACGGCCGGAGGGACTGTCAGACTCGGAATACTTACTAAAATCTACGATGTCTTTCAATAGCCCTTTACGTTCTGGGGTCATGGTATTCGCTAGCCCGCGACCCAGGTAGGCCCTCTAAAAGAGAGCCCCGTCATTGCCATTGTGCTGACACTCTTTCAGGCGCGTGTGGAACACAAAACACATGCCCTTGCCCGTGCGCGCGTGTGTTTGGGGCTTAACGATAATGGGTATTGTCACTTTCGTAAGGTATGCCAATTATCATTCATTTTCTACCAAAATAGTAGTTTTGTTCGTAATCTCGGGACATCAAAATGTTATAAAATAAATTTAAGACTGTGAATGATAAAAATATTCACAAAATATTAATCCACATCAATAAAGATTTCTATCATTTTGTTTTAGTAAATGTTTCGATATCCTTATATCAAAATATTTCTTCTAGAGTAATACATGTATTTTGCGTAAGGGGAACACTTTATGAAATGTCGAAGTTGACGAAATGAAATTCATAAAACTTTGGATTGCGTTAATTTTGCGATACTAACGCCTCCTGGTGGCGGCGCGTGGCAACTTTTCCGACTCATCAAACGATGCTTTTAGCCCAAGAGCCCGTGAACCCCAGACCTACGTCATTTTATAAAGGCTGAAAGTTTGTCAGCGGATGCTCCCAACAGTGGTAAGACAATGGACCAATTATGGAGTTTGGGTTATGGTGGCTTTGGCAGGTAAACGGTACTGAAGGTGCGTAAAATGTAAGTTAACTTACGTCATAGTATAAAAGCTGATTTTTATATATAATACTCGGGTAGTAAGTAGATGATGTTTCCTCAGCAGCCAGACACTTATCATGGTGGCAACCCCTTGCCAGACACCCTTAATGTTCAAGAAATTATATAAGTTTACTTACGTCATAGTATAAAAGCTGATTTTTATATATAATACTCGGGTAGTAAGTAGATGATGTTTCCTCAGCAGCCAGACACTTATCATGGTGGCAACCCCTTGCCAGACACCATTAAAGTTCACGAAATTATAATTTAACTTACGTCATAGTATAAAAGCTGATTTTTATATATAATACTCGGGTAGTAAGTAGATGATGTTTCCTCAGCAGCCAGACACTTATCATGGTGGCAACCCCTTGCCAGACACCCTTAATGTTCAAGAAATTATATAAGTTTACTTACGTCATAGTATAAAAGCTGATTTTTATATATAATACTCGGGTAGTATGTAGATGATGTTTCCTCAGCAGCCAGACACTTATCATGGTGGCAACCCCTTGCCAGACACCATTACAGTTCACGAAATTATAATTTTACCTACGTTATAGTATAAAAGCTGATTTTTATATATAAAAGTAGTAATTAGATGATATTTCCTCATTAGCCAGACACTTAACATAGTGGCAACCCCTTACCAGACATCATTATTATTTATTCACTGTGCAATGAAGTTCTTCTTGGGGAAAACGATATTCGTGATCTTGGTGTACATTTGGACAGTAAACTTCATTTGAACCTGCACGTTGAAAAGATAATTGCTAAAGCTTTCCAAATGTATAACCTTGTCATAAGATCATCCACTGATTTTAAACGACCATCAACATACTTGTATCTATTTAACAGCTTGGTACGTCCACAAGTGGAATATGCCTGCATGATATGGGACCCGTTTTATGCAAAATATGACCAAGCCATTGAGAGAGTACAACGAAAATTTTTGAAAACGATGCAGTACAAATGTCGTATGATTCGCCTTTCTTATAGGGACTCATTGCAAAAATTCAAGCTACTTACCCTTAAATCAAGGCGTCTATTACTCCAAGCCACGCTTTTGCACGGGCTTGTACATAATAGGTACGATTGTTCTGACCTAACTAACAAAATATCATATATAGTGCCCAGAACTGTGATTCGACGAGAAGCGCGCGTTTACCCGCTGTTTGCTACGACTGCCAGCCGTACAAATGCGGGTGAACGGGCGCCCCTCCAAAGATTGGTAAAAAATTTCAACAAACATTTTACTGAAATCGACATATTTGCCGAACCTCACATTAAATTTAAGAGAGCTATTATTAAAACATTAGAATTAAACTTACTCAGCTAAATTAAGTTAATATTTTTTATTTATTTTTTTCTTATTCTAATCTTACTGATTGTTACTAAGTTTGGCTAGAATAAGTCACATATTGTACTTTAATTTAAATTGTAACCTGTGGAAACGTTGTGAATTGTACTTTAACATAGTTATTAATATAAATATATATTTAGATGTAAGATACAATGTACAATTGTTGGTTTTCCCAAATAAAATAAAATAAAAAATAAAAATCATTAAAGTTCACGAAATTATAATTTTACTTACGTTATAGTATAAAAGCTGATTTTTATACATAATACTCGGGTAGTAAGTGGATGATGATTCCTCATTAGCCAGACACTTAACATAGTGGCAACCCCTTGCCAGACACCATTAAAGTTCACGAAATTATAATTGTACTTACGTTATAGTATAAAAGCTGATTTTTATATACATTACTTGGGTTTCAAGTAGATGATGTTTCCTCATTAGCCAGACACTTAATATAGTGGCAACCCCTTGCCAGACACCATTAAAGTTCACGAAATTATAATTTTACCAACGTTATAGTATATGAGCTGATTTTTATATCTAAAAGTAATAATTAGATGATGTTTACTCATTAGCCAGACACTTTACATAGTTCCAACCCCTTGCCAGACAAACATTGTAAATCATAAGAAGAGATAGGAGATTAGAATGAGTTATGCAAATAATATTTTTGGAGCAAAGTTATACATTTAACTGATATTATATGTAAATTTTGAAAAAAAAGTTATTAGGGATAAAAATAAAGATTCAAATGAAAAATAAAGATATTACTATTACATGAATATATTAAATGAAAAATAAAGAGATAACTATTACATGACTATATTAATAGAGAGCATAAAAGAAAATGTTATTTTATTCATTATCATTATTATCATCAGTGTTATCATTTTCTTCATCACTGTTACTCCATTCGATATCACGATCTTCGTCTTCTTCGTCAGTTTCTGTAAAAATGTTAAAAGTTAATGAGAATCAAAGTTATAAAAAATAAAATAGATATTCAAGTATTTACGAGTATACCTGAGACAGTTTTCAGTGAATCTCTGACGAAATTTGGTAACTGATCACCTTGAAACCATTTAAAATGGTACTGATTATTTTCAAGTACCCATCCATTATTCTCGGGTTGATAAATTGTTGGAGTTTGTTGATTTGCATTATTCCAAATGCTACACACATAGTTGGCTCGCAGAAATTGTTGTAGCAGTTCGGATTTACACGATGGCAGACTACTAGCATCAAAATTTCGTAGTTTTTTACGTTTAAACGTTTCATTAATGTCTGAAACCTTATACGTATTAATGAATAGTTGAAGTCGTGCTGTATCAACATCAATTATCGAACCGACATTATACATCTCACATATAAACTGTTGAATAATATCAAAAATTCTTTGTCGTTCAATATAATTTTCGAATAATTCGTTTTTACCTAATTTAATTAAAGCTTTTTGATATTCTTCCTTTCTTTTCAATATTTTAAAAGGCTTTAACTTTCCTTTTCGGTAAAATGCAGGATTATAATCACACCCTGTAATTTCGTGAACTTAAGTGATGTCTGGCAAGGGGTTGCCACTATGTTAAGTGTCTGGCTAATGAGAAATCATCATCTACTTGATACCTACCCAAGTAATATACCTATATAAAAATCAGCTTTTATACTATAACATAAGTAAAATTATAATTTTGTGAACTTTAATGATGTCTGGTAAGGGGTTGCCACTATGTTAAGTGTCTGGCTAATGAGGAAATATCATCTAATTACTACTTTTATATATAAAAATCAGCTTTTATACTATAACGCAGGTAAAATTATAATTTCGTGAACTTTAATGGTGTCTGGCAAGGGGTTGCCACCATCATAAGTGTCTGGCTGCTGAGGAAACATCATCTACTTACTACTCGAGTATTATATATAAAAATCAGCCTTTATACTATGACGTAAGTAAACTTATATAATTTCTTGAACATTAAGGGTGTCTGGCAAGGGGTTGCCACCATGATAAGTGTCTGGCTGCTGAGGAAACATCATCTACATACTACCCGAGTATTATATATAAAAATCAGCTTTTATACTATGACGTACGTAAACTTATATATTTTCTTGAACATTAAGGGTGTCTGGCAAGGGGTTGCCACCGTGATAAGTGTCTGGCTGCTGAGGAAACATCATCTACTTACTACCCGAGTATTATATATAAAAATCAGCTTTTATACTATGACGTAAGTTAAATTATAATTTCGTGAACTTTAATGGTGTCTGGCAAGGGGTTGCCACCATGATAAGTGTCTGGCTGCTGAGGAAACATCATCTACTTACTACCCGAGTATTATATACAAAAATCAGCTTTTATACTATGACGTAAGTAAACTTATATAATTTCTTGAACATTAAGGGTGTCTGGCAAGGGGTTGCCACCATGATAAGTGTCTGGCTGCTGAGGAAACATCATCTACTTACTACCCGAGTATTATATATAAAAATCAGCTTTTATACTATGACGTAAGTTAACTTACATTTTACGCACCTTCAGTACCGTTTACCTGCCAAAGCCACTATTACCCAAACTCCATAATGGTCCATCGTTCTTACCAGTGTTGGGAGCATCCGCTGACAAACTTTCAGCCTTTATAAAATGACGTAGGTCTGGGGTTCACAGGCTCTCGCTCTATTTCGCTTGACCATACGCCGTTAATCGAGGCGGGTGGAAAGATGTTTTAAATAATGTTTTGTACTAGTTAAGTCACCGATATAGCCCACCGGATTAGCAAGCTGAAGCGGCAATGGGAAGGCCATATTGCTCGCAGAGCAGATGGCCGATGGGGTCGAAAAGTACTAGAGTGGAGACAACGGACTAGCAAGCGCAGCGTAGGACGTCCACCAGCAAGGTGGACAGACGACCTTATGAAGGTCGCCGGAAGACGCTGGATGCAGGTCGCATCCAACAGGTATATGTGGAAATCGAAAGGGGTGGCCTATGTTCAGCAGTGACGTCCTACGGCTGAGATGATGATGATGACTAGTTACTTGAGTTAGGATACTCGATATCTAGGTTCCTCTTTAGTTCGCAAATACTAAATGGTCTTTCTCTAAATCCACAACTTACATAAAATGATGTTGCTACGTTTCACTAACTCCTCTATTTATACAACGCACGTGATTTTAAATAATCACTTTTTGTAGTATTACCGGTGCCAGTAGCCTTGTGACGAAAAAAAAAGTCTAGGCGCCAAAAATAATTTGACAGTTCGTAACGAGGTCGATCTTAACTGTCAAGAATATGTCAAAAATAGTCAATTTAGTTCCATATTTTGCCGCTTATTACAGCTTGACAAAAAACTGTAGAAAATCGGAAGTCGCCACTGTCTTCTCGCTACCAGCACTTTGAATGATTTTATTTTATTTTTTTTCACTTATTACGTTAGTTTTATGGCACAATAATAAATCTAACAAACCTGCGGTCTTTGTTTACATCAAATATCAAAGATTTTAAAACGTTGTCAGAAATAAAAAGATTAGTTCCGTTTCAATCCGTTCTGGCCAAGCTGTAAGTTATTTTGGGCTACGTATTTAATTTTTCTATTTTAGATCGGAATGTGTATTGTGGAGTTTCCATAAACGTGCTATGGACGGTCAAGGGCGACTTTCCTTAAATAAGTACTCCGTGTTCTATTTTGGGATATGGGTCTTTGGTACAACATTGATTCATAGTTCGGTGTTCCTCGCTTTTTTTTTAGAGTCGTAAAATCATCAAATGAGTCCTCCCACCCCGGGCAGGGCGGGAGGGACTGTCAGACTTCTACTGACTAAAATCCACGGTGTCCTTCAATAGCCCTTTCTGTTCCGGGGTCACAGTGAGGAAATAATTCCGCGACCCGACAGGCTTTGGTGTTCCTCGCTTAGTGAGAATGGAAAAACTTTCTTCGAATAAGGGCATGTTTTAAACGTTGCCCACGCTAGGAATTTTCCGTGTCGTGCGTTTACATGCCGTTACGTTTTCGCACATACCCAAACGCCCAGACTCGGAACAACTCTACTTAGTCTTGTAGGTGTAGCATAGGTAAACCAATTAAAGTAAAAGAACTCAAATAAACTGAAATAAATTTTATTTAACTACAATAAAATTAGAGGATTTTATACACACAATAATTAATTATTAGTACAGAATTACACAGTATTCATTGGAATGATAGATTTTTCTTCAAGTTGTCGCATAGACAAGAGCAATCTTTCAACTTTTATTTTAAATAGTTTTTAATACTGGCAATAAATGAGAAATTCTGCATTCATACTTCGTTTATTTTATTGCATAATGATTGAGTTGATAAAAGGTTTACATAAATAGTTTAAATACAATGTTTTACATTATAATTCGACACGAACTTTCAACACTTAAACTAAAGCATGGTGGATGTTCTCTGTGATCTAAGCGCCCATTTTGTTGCCCTGTAACAAAAACAAAATATAATAAGTATTAGAATATTTCTTGGACGGTTAATGACTTTGAAAATAAAATTTGCAAGTTGAAGTGGCAATGGGCAGGCCACATTACTCGTAGAACTGACAACCGATGGGGACACAGAGTACTTTGGGGAAGAAAAGTTCTCGAGTGGCGACCACGGACCGGAAGACGCAGCGTAGGCAGACCTCTCACTAAGTGGACCGACGACATCGTGAGGGACGCGGGCAACCGATGGATGCAAGTGGCGAATTGTCGTTCGGCGTGGCGGTCTAAGGGGGAGGCCTATGTTCAGCAGTGGACGTCTTCCGGCTGATGATGATGAATGACTTTGGGGTGATTTAGCACAGTAACATATCAGATTCATCATCTACTTTTCCCAACTATATTGGGGTCGGTTTCAGTCGAACCAGGTGCAGCTGAGTATACGTATTTCACATGGAGCGACTGTCTGTCGGACCTCCACACACAACCCAGTAACTGGGTAATACGATACCCCATGGTGACTGATAGTCAGACTTAAGGACTTCACACAGCAGCTATAATGTAAAGATGTACATTATAGCACGATACATCTTTCCATAGAAATCGTCAGGAGACCACACACTGCAGCTATAATGTATATTTTTACATCTTCGAATCTCTATGCTATGAATTGCGGTAATAACAACTATAATTTTAAATGTAAAAATTATCATCGTAGTTAGATTTCGGAGATTTTAACACGATGCACCTTTTAATTTCTAATTTGAATTTCGTAAGGTGAATTAAGATAGTGAATTTATCAAAAAACTGTGTTTGAGTTGTTGAGTTTCAAATCCCATTCAATTCTATTCGTCTGTTACTACATTATTGAATAACGACAGTACAAGTACATAAATAAATAATTCACGACCAAATTCGTCATAACTTTAGCAAGTAACATCTACAAATATACAATACACGAATAATTTGTACCATAGACCAAAATACCTAGATCTGTCAGGGTGGCGCTAGTTGCTATGCAAACCTGTCATCGAAACGTCAAATCCAATACATTTTCGAATTTAGTTCCTTAATACGCCGTAGTCAAGATGAAATGGGAGGTCAACCACGTGACGATTATTTTATTGTGTTGTGTGTCATACATACACGTGATTTCTAGCCTTGACCTTATAGATAGAGGGAGATAGCGAGATGTAGGATCTCGTTTTGCAAATTAGGTGCAAATATTGTAAAGATGAAAAGCACTTTTTTGGTTTAAAGACATGCTCGAAACTTGCATGTATTTTGTTTTTATTTTACTAATTTTATTAAGGGAATGGAGTCCAAAATATCGAAGACAGGCTACCTATAGTACTAAATATAGTATTAAGCTTCGCGTACATATATTTCTTCAACAGTATATAGTACGGAGACCCTAAATATAGTACAATACTATATATTATAGTACGGTTGGCAACCCTAGGTCAACCACGTGACGATTATTTTACTGTATTGTGTGTCATACATACACGTGATTTCTAGCCTTGACCTTATAGATAGAGGGAGATAGCGAGATGTAGGATCTCGTTTTGCAAATTAGGTGCAAATATTGTAAAGATGAAAATATTTTTTTGGTTGAATGCGACAATCTCAGGAAATACCGGTTAGACTTGTTTTTTTTTTTTTGAGTTGGACAGTCCATTTCTCAAGGAAGGCTATATAACATCAACCTACGCCCAATAAGACCCGAGCAGCGGGAGTTTAACCAAGAGGAACCACTAGTTTATAATAATAGTTAGAAGTCAGATTGTATGGTGTATCCACTCCGCCGGTAACATTAGAGGAGCAACAAAAGGCAACACGGTTACTATTTGTTGATTGTTACATAGCCGTGCATCCACACCGCAGTAACATCTGACAACAAATTGTTGGCGTAACAAGGAGCCACAAAAGTTACCGAATGTTACCGTGTTGCCGCGGTGTGGATGCAGGGGGTAAAATTGTTACCGATTTTCGAGCAACGTTTCTCGACTTACACACGTCAACATTTAGTAACATTAAATGACATTTTGTTGGCGGATGTTACCGAGTGTAGCATTTGGAAACGTTGAGCTACAAAAAGTACCTGAGGTGTGGATGCACCGGTACTTTGCCATCAAACAGCAACGATGTTTGGCAGCAAAAATCTATACGGATATACAATAGCGAGCAACAGTATAGAATCACTTACTTGAAATTGATCTGGTATAGCTCCATAAATAATGACGTGATTTGAATGAATTTGGTATCAATTTAAAGTTATAAGCCGGAGCATTGAAGAAAAGATTCTAAAATGGCGGCTTGTACTTGCGTTGACAGATAATACAGTCAGCATATTAGATTTGAAGATCAGAGATCAAATTAAAAATAATAAAAACATAACTGGAACACAATAATTTCTCAAACTTAACCTAAAATTAAAACTAAAACAACAATAATCAATAGGTAACAACGGTAAAATAACAGAAAATTATAGTAAATATTCCTAACTATTTTTTTCTGCTCACGCTACGCGCTGGAGTGAGTATAGACGGCACTAGTGTGCGAGCGAGAGAACACGATAAGCGCCGCCATTTAAGAATCCTTTCTTCAATGAACCGGGTTATAACAGTAAAGCCTTTGAAATGGTACTATTTTTATTATTCGTAAGTAATTTCATACTTTTGTTCGGAGTACTCTGAGATTGCCTCATCCACAAAGATTCCTCTTATCGAAGTACTAATAACAAAAATTAAAGAGAAATCACAGAAATGGATACACGAGTAATAAGGTAATTGGGTCGTTGAGATAAGACGGTGCATATTGCGATGCGCAGTGACACATTGAACACACCCTTTGTAATTTATGATCAACCGGATCTCTGCGAGACTTGTAATAGGGGGCAAAGATTAGGTTTTGTTTTGTGCCCTTATACACTACAGTTAGAGAACTAAAGTCACCGATATAGCCCACCGGATTAGCAAGCTGAAGTGGCAAAGGGCAGGCCATATTGCTCGCAGAGCAGATGGCCGATGGGGTCGAAAAGTGCTAGAGTGGAGACCACGGACTAGCAAGCGCAGCGTAGGACGTCCACCAGCAAGGTGGACAGACGACCTTATAAAGGCCGGAAGACGCTGGATGCAGGTCGCTTCCAACCGGTATATGTGGAGATCAAAAGGGGAGGCCTATGTTCAGCAGTGGATGTCCTATGGCTGAGATGATGATGATGATGACACTACAGTGGTGAGTGTAAAAGTGATTTCCGTTCTATTTTCAGGGTTCCGTAGTAGTACCGTATCTAAAACCAGCTCTACAGTCTACAATACCCGCGAAGTTGGTCGAAGTTGACCGAACACGATAGTGTAGAAGGGCACTTCGCTTCGCTTCGTGCAACTTCGGTTTTTGCGACCGAGTCAAAGGGCACAATGATGACACATGCAACTTCGCGAGTAGTGTTGTTACATACTTCGGGACTTCGATCAAATTCGACGAGAACTTCGTCGAGGCAACTTCGCGAGTTGTGTAGAGCAGGCTTTTGATAGCAGTGGCGGCCCAGTGTTATCGGCTTCGACTTACGAGTTGTAGGTCGTAGGTTCGAACCCAGCCAGGCGCATTACTGTTTGTAATTAATTTCATTACCACTGCTCTCAAAACGGTGAAAAAAAAAATGGTGAGGAAACCGTCATGTCCTAGAACCAAAAATGCGAAGACATGTGATATCTACCAAACCGCATTGGGCCCGTGGTGGATTATGGCCCACTCCTGGAGAGAGGAGGCCTGTGTCAGAGCAGTGGGAACATCATAGGCTGATGATGATGAATCTATCATATTAACTTAATATTACAATAGATAAACGACTCAGTTAGCACAATAATTGATAGAAAATAGCACCTTTCGTCAACACTAAATGCATTGGGTGTACTCGTATGTGGGTATTTTAATAAAACTGTAATTGGTGTAGTGATTATGTTAACTTGGTCTAAGATAATATTGTTGTCAAGTAAGTGACTTTTTCAAGTACCTAAGTGAAAACTCTCAATGGCTCTGAAACGTGGTCTTTGACTGCTGACCTTTTAGAGAGACTAAGAGTCACTCAACGAGCAATGGAAAGAGCTATGCTCGGAGTTTTTTTGCGGGATAAAATCCGGAACATGGATATTCGGCGAAGAACCAGAGTCACCGACATAGCTCATAAAGCAAGTTGAAGTGGCAATGGGCAGACCACATCGCTCGTAGAACTGACAACCGATGGAGAAGAAAAGTTCTCTAGTGGCGACCACGGACCGGAAGACGCAGCGTAGGCAAGCCTCCCACTAGGTGGACCGATAACATCGTGAGAGTCGCGGGCAGCCGATGGATTCAAGTGGCGACTTGTCGTTCGGCGTGACGGTCTAAGGGGGAGGCCTATGTTCAGCAGTGGACGTCTTCCGGCTGATGATGACGATGATCGATGACGAAATCGGGTAGCAAGAAAGAAAATCATTACAAGATTCATAGTACCTAATACTGTTAACTATTATGGCCAAAGATGTAGAAAATGCTTAGTCCCAACAATATTTAATGACATACCAGTCGATCTGGAAAATAGCTGTAATACAAAACTTTCTTTCAAAAACAAAATGGTGAAGTTTCTTCTCAACAAATTTTGTGAAGACCTATATGGAGTTAATATAGAGTAAAATGTCCTACTTGAACTTCTTACCTAATATGTGTGAATTATGATGTCAAAGGTTTTTATTAATTAGATTTATTTAGATACTAGTGTTTGCCCGCGGCTTCGCTTGCGTTATTTTAGAATTTGAGAAACAATACGGATCGTGTGGCGCCATCTGGAATATGAACGTAATTGTTTTCTCGGCAACAGCTCTTTTCTGTTATTCGGGATGTAAGATACCTTATATCCGTGTCTATACTCCTGACAACGTATATGCTAAATTTTGGGACGATCGATTCAGTAGGTAGTAATGCGTGAAAAGGTAAAAAACAAACATACTTGCATTTTTATTATTAGTTTAGATCAATAATGTTATATCTAGGTACATAGTTTGCATAGGAAACGTCCTTATTTGAGCGACATTAATTTCAAAGAACCGTGTTTATTTTAAACATTAGACTATCATTTTTGGGTTGATTTACAGTATCGCTGCAAATTGAACGTACGATAGCATTGCTCTTCTCCCTTGCATTCCGCGTGATACCTAAAAAATAACTAATTATCTGACTCGATGAGTACAACTTGTCGTCGTTTAAAACAGAATCTATGCACTGGTTTGAACACCAATTCAAAACTTATATAAACACATTTTTTTCTAATCTTTAAAATTCCACACCTCGAAACAATTATAATTTAAAAAAATATCCAACTTACTACCTACAATTTAAATCAGTGTAGATTTATATCCTAGAAAACTATTGAAAAACAAATAGTAATAATTTAAAATCGCGAATAATATTGAAATAAAAGTATAAACATTTTTTTTAATTATTTGAAACTCTCAGGACAAATATAAGAAAACTCAAAAAGTGAAAAAAAGAAACAGCGAGATTTGATCCAGAGACCCTTGCACGAAAGTCAAGCAGGATACCAACCAGACTGGCTAGTACGCTGACAGTGTTTTCAAATAGCGGTTCTTATACAAATGTCAACAATGACTGAAAATCAACATATTATAAAATTGCTAATCCCCCAAAGGGAATAGCGTAATTATACATATCCTATTAATAGAAGAGCAGTTTAAGGAATATTTGGGGAAAAATTGACTAAATAATATCCAGTGGTTTAGCTTCCAACTAAAAACAAACAGATAAAAACAACAAAATTTAAAATTGCTTATCTCCCAGGAAAATAGCGTAATGATACATAGCCTATCTGTAATAAAATGTCCTACTTGAACTTCTTACCTAATATGTGTGAATTATGATGTCAAAATATGATATGAGAGATGGATAAATAATATCCAGTGGTTTAGCTTCCAACTAAAAACAAACAGATAAAAACAACAAAATTTAAAATTGCTTATCTCCCAGGAAAATAGCGTAATGATACATAGCCTATCAACAGAAGCATATTATTAGGAATATTTGAGGAAAATTTGATCGACAACTTTACAGTAGTTTAAGAGATAGAACAAATCAAAAAAACATAAAAAATTTCGAAAGAAAAAAAAAAGTTGATTTGGCATCAGAATCGATCCCTTATCTCGAAAAAAATACAAAAAGAAAATAATATTCAATGTACAGGAATGACAGCTCTACGATTTTATTATATGTAAAGATAAAGATAAAGATATTATCTAAGGGAGCTACATCTGCCAACAAACTGTTTTACAGTTTGGCAGAAGTAATATTTTTTGTAAACCATTTTTATTACCTTGAATAAACGCTTTTTCATTTTTTTTTTCCTCATCAAAATCTACCTATTTAGTAGTAATTTACCGTCCCCGATATAAAAATGGACGAGAGAATAATCGGTCACCATGTTATTAGGTTACAATCATAAATGCTATCGAGCGCCCAGCTTATCATATGAAGTTGATGCATTACACTTCACTCTAATAGTGTAATGCAGGTAAGTGATAAGGGGTTTTAATGGGGTCCCATTCAAAACAAAATCAAAGCATTTATTTCAAGTAGGGCGAGTTTAAAGGGCAACTCGCTGTCCGACCATGGACGACGCCGACGGCGCGTTGTGTTCCACACGCGCCGCAAAGGGCATGATGACGGGGCCCCCCTCTAGAGGGACATAGCCTGCCGCGGTCGCGGGACTTATGTCATTACCGTGACCCCGAAACATAAAGGGCTATTGTAGATTTGTAGGACACCGTGGATTTTAGTCAGTACGCCTTGCCCGAGGTGGGACACCGATTTGATGATTATACCACGCTAAAAAAAAAGTAGACCATTTACAGGCACTTTTGAATTGCCAAAGACAAAAAATGCATAAAAAAATTATGGTGCTACAGTCCCACAAGACATAATAACTGTGAAAGTACCGTGGATACCCATTCCAAGAAGTAGATCTCTATGGAGAAGAACGTGCAAGAAACTCCATGGACACTCTTCTTAGATCGACAAAATTATTACAGCACCTTTGTTACATCATTCACTTTGAGATGGTACATTTTTTGAGAACGATTTAGCAAGTTAAAAGGTAGTAAAATTTTAAAACAAAGACATAATGATCAAAAATTAAAATAAACCGTGGCAGCTAAGAGATGACTGGTCTCAACTGACAGCGCCCGTTCACGAACATGACACATATATCAGCACCATTAACTGAGCTGATTGCAAGTTTTGATAGCATTTCTGAGTAGTTATTTAGTACTTAAATTGTCAAACTGAATAATTATTAAAGCTGCACAGGCCGATCTTCCGGGTTAAGCCGCGCTTGACGAAGCTTTTCTGTGGATGGGCCATCTGCCGCAGCGAGTTTTCTCCGTGCCTCGAAAAGCACGTAAAGCCGTTGATCCCGGCTGTCATTTGCAGATCTTTGACAGTCGTTATTGTTCTGATTAATTTCGTTGCAGGATCCAAGACAGGTAAATTCATTCCCCGGGACACGTCGAGCTTCATTGTCTCGGCGCTTTTCTGGTGGTTGCCACTGTTGATTCTGGCTTTCAGGAGTTACAGTGGTTTGGGAATAGTGTGGTGGGATTGCCCCAAAAAAAAGTCGTTACTGTTAGTCAGAAACTAAAGTCTGACAACCAGTCTTACCATGGGGTATCGTTATTTCCCAGTTACCGGGTTGTGGAGGTCCGATAGGCAGTCGCTCCATGTAAAATACTGACATTAAGCTGCATCTGGTTCAACTGGAAGCCGACCACAATATAGTTGGGAAAAGGCAGGCAGATGATGGGTTCCTGAGATTATCGCGTTCAAGCAAACAAACAAACTCTTCAGCTATAAAATATTAGAATATCTATAGTTCAGTACAAGTTCTGTTGATATAATAAATCAGCAATATCAATAATTGCGCGCCTATTTAGAGTACGTTTAGATAAATATTATTTATTATCAATGGGTGTGTATTTTCATGACATTGGCAATATCAACGACTATTGGCTCAGCCTCAGACCAAGGCCTATACTGTGCGAACTCAGTGGAGGGAACAATCAAAAATAATTTTTGTGTTGGATAGCCATTTTATCGAAGAAGGCTATAGGCTATATAACATCACGCTATGACTAATAGGAGAAGAGCAGCAATGACAAATGTTGCAAAATCGGGAAAATCTTATTGAGAGCTTCCATGAATAATAATAAAAAATATCAGGTTGACCGAGCTTCGCTCGGTTTTTTGTTATTGGCCCTCATCGGTCATGGCTTTATAGATGGCGCTTCTTAATATGCGGTTTTTAAAATGTCTATATCTTAGGCTCGGTTTGAGCTTTTCTCGAACCTGGGACCTGATAAATCGATTCCTTGAGCCGAAAATCCCCTAATCTGTAACTTTCATGAAAATCCTTGGAGCGGTTTCCGAGATCCTGATTATATATAAATACAAGAATTACTCGTATCACACAACGCCATCTAGTCTCAAGCTAAGCAGAGCTTGTGTTAAGTGTACTAGACAACTGATAAATAAATATATAAATTACACCCAGACCCAGAACAAAATGATCGTGCTCATCACATAAACATTTGCGTGTATGGGATGTGAATTAATTCGGGACTTTAAGGAACCACAAGCTTATAATTTATGTACTTTTTAGATTTTTGTGACAAGCAAGTCGAAATTTTTTATCAAAATATCTAATTGGCAAGAATTGGCTGTGTATTGTATCCCAAAAGGTGGTCAATGTGAGGCGTTGTCATCGCGCACATAGCGTATACTATGTTATTATTATCATCTATGGGGCCTGTTCAAAGCATCGCAACGTCACCACTCAACGCCGTGTCTTCAGGGCGGCGATAGGTGGAGACCTCTCGCGCCCGGCATTGGTCGAGGCCATGCTGCGGGGCGAGACGGAGTGGGAAGCGGTCGCCTCCTTCTGCGAAGCAGTCTTGCTCGCCTCCCTCCACCCCAGCCGCAGTGGTAGACGCCCACGGCGTCCGACGTAAGCAGATGATCTCCGGCCACAGTAGGCGCGGGCATGTGGGCGTCGAGTAATGGGAGACTCGCTGTCCGACCATGGATAATGCCCGGGTAGCAGGCCCGAAGCCAGCTAACAACACAATTCCTATCGGCTTGCCTTTCGAAATATAGCAAATACTAGTATCTATTATTTTCATTTATCATAAACAAATTATGAAAAGAACAATCAAAAAAATAAATAAACGCCTACATTTTTTTTCCGCGCAATTTCAACTCACGCCAAACAGATAACGTTTGTAAGCCGCAAGGCGAATCCAGAATTCAGTACATTTAATTCATAGTTTCTCTTGTACCGATCGTGAGCTTGATGCCATATAACACCGCTAGTTTAAGGACGCTGGAAAGCCGAATATTACCGGCTTATGATAAGGATAGAAATATGAAATGCGTACGCCAGAACGAGATAGAATGATACTGGACTTCGTAATTCGTTTAGATAGTATTATTGGGATGACAGATTCACATTAGTTTTGGTTCGCGCTTTATAATTTTATATTTTTGTGTTTATTGTTTTCACCTGTCCATTTGCATTATACTTGGTATTACTCGTATTATTGTTGAAATTTCTAAGTTTTGTGTAGTTAGCGCAGTAATATCAAGGTTAGTTCAGTTCAATAGTATTGTTTAGTAAGTGTTCAGTGTGCATCGTAAAACAGTGTCATGTTAGTTTCGAAGTTTTCAACTAGATGGCGCTGTGCATTTACGTCACGACCCTGAATCGCGGTGTTAAGGTGTGAAGGCGATTAGTATAAGGTTGTGTGAACATAATATTTTTTTTATCGTTTTGTGATGTGATTGAGATTACCAATAATATGTGATTTCAATTTGTTAACCGTACGTTATTCCGTCCGTATGTATATTATATTTTTTTTGTTGTTTCTTTGTTCGCGGGATAACTTCGTCGATAATGAACCGATTTTGATATTTTTTTTTTTGTTGTAAAGAAGATATATATTTTCGAAAGTGGTCCCATTATAAGGAAATTTGATGATGGAAGACCAGAGAAATCAAGTAGATCTTTCAAAAATCGCAGAGAATTTGGGTTGAATATTTAAACTAAAAAGTCTAGGTTGGAGCAATAGTTACTGGAATTCACGTTTTGGTCCGGGTTCACTCTCAAGAAATTTTACCCTGCGCCACTGCCGGGTAGACGGCGCGTTGTGTTCCACGCACGCCTCAAGGAGTGTCAGCAAGACGACGGGGCCCCCCTCTAGAGGGCCAAAGCCTGCCG
Organism: Agrotis segetum; assembly: GCA_036375495.1. Lineage (NCBI taxonomy): Eukaryota > Metazoa > Arthropoda > Insecta > Lepidoptera > Noctuidae > Agrotis > Agrotis segetum. The sequence goes on from JAQSVV010000199.1 coordinate 218,330, forward strand.
GGGTCGCGGGACTTATACCCCGGAACATAAAGGACTATTGATTACTATGAGTGATGAGTATAAATGTTGATGGATGGAGAGGAAGAGGAAGGCCAAAGAAAAGACGGATGGATTGTCTAAGGAATGATATGAAAGAAAAGGTAGTAAATGATACTGTGACGTCTGATAGGGGAGAATGGAAGAAGAAAACGTGTTGCGACGAACACTAGTAAAATGGGATGAGGGCAGGAAGATGATGAGAAAAACACTTGTTGGCAAACAGTGTTCTCATGCGGAAGACATGCAAACGACATAACATACTCAATATTTTATTGAATAACAACAGTGATTATTGGCAACACAACTTGTAAATAACTTATTATTGAAAATGTATGAGGAAATACGTAGTTTACAGCGCCATCTATTGATGAGCGGTGTAATTTGAAATTAGTTCAATCTATTCTTATTTCTAAACTCAGATCAACGAAATAGGCAGATAGAACGCTCAGAACACGCGAGTGTCTCCACCAAAGTTAATACAAAATCAAATTGAATTACATTCCATGTTTTCTTTGTTTTTGAGAACAACTTTTACGATGGTTATAGACACGAGACGGCATATTTTGGCAAAAAACAACAACGACGCGCAGCTTGGTACTGTCGAGACTTTGTATTCGATTTTGATTTTGTATTAACTTTGGTGAGCGCTCTATCTGCCTACTTCTTTGATCTGAGTTTCTAATATTATAAAGCTGAATAGTTTCTTTGGTTGAACGCGCTAATCTCAAGAACTACTGGTTCGAATTGAAAAAAACTTTTGGTGTTAGATAGCCTATTAATCGAGGAAGGCTATTATAGCCTTCATAACATTATGCTATGATCAATAGGAGCCGAGCGGCGGATGAAACAGATAATTTATCAGAATATAATATTTGTATTCTTCTTTAAGAAAAGATGACAAGAAAACTGAAGTTTAAGGCTGATTTCCACCAGAGATGCGCTATGTAGCTGTACTGCGAGGATGTAAAAGCTGAGCTACGAAACTGTGTGACCGTTTCGTAATTATAATGCGAAATCCTTACTAATTATAACAAAGAGGTAAGTACCTAATATAATCTAATATCTTTAAACGAGTAATTCTTGTATATTTATATATAAACAGGATATCGGAATCGGCTCCAAGGATTTTCATGAAAGTTACAGATTAGGGGTTTTTCGGCTCAAGGAATCGATTTATCAAGGTCCCAGGTTCGAGAAAAGCTCGGTTCCCAAGATATAGACATTTTAAAAACCGAGCGAAGCTCGGTCAACCAGATATTTTTAAAATAAAAAGAGCAATTATTTTTCTTGTTGTATCTGGTTGGTGTTTCGGTGACCATCATAGCGAGTTTCCTCCGTGCCTCGGAAAGCACTTACTTGGCCAGAACGGATTGAAACGGAACTAATCTTTTTGTTTCTGACAATGTTTTAAAATCTTTGATATTTGATGTCAACAAAGACCGCAGGTTTGTTAGATTTATTATTGTGCCATAAAACTAACGTAATAAGTGAAATAAAATAAAATCATACGAAGTGCTGGTAGCGCGATGGCAGTGGCGACTTCCGGTTTTCTGAAGTTTTTTGCCAAGCTGTAAAGCCGTTGGTCCCGGCTGTCATTTGTAGATCTTTGACAGTCGTTACGGTTAGTCAGAAGCTCTAAAGTCTGACAACCAGTTTTACCATGGGGTATCGTATTACCCAGTTACTGGGTTGTGGAGGTCCAATAGGCAGTCGCTTCATGTAAAATACTGATATCCAGCTGAATCTGGTTTGACTGGAAGCCGACCCCAGTATAGTTGGGAAAAGGCAGGCAGATGATGATGATCTGGTTGGCGTTGTACCCCAGTAATTAGTACTGGCGTACAACACCACATTTTCAACATGCATATTGGTTGATCAACCAAATTTCTTGCCTAGGAAGTACAGTCTGGTATAACTCACAGGATACCATATATCCCCATATTTCTATACATACAGGTGACGAGTATGGAATCACTTGGAATTGATCCAACTTGAATGAATTTGGTATCACTTCAAAGTTAAAAGTTAAACCTTTAAATGGTTCCATTTTTATTATCCTTAACTACTTATTAAGTACTCAAGAATAAAAATTATTTAGAGTTATTTACTCACCCAAGTACGTGACATCCAGATGAGTGTTTCGTTGTTAAGTCTGGGTCCGATGAGCGGGTTCATTTGCGCCATGTAGGCACACAGCCAGCTGGAAAACATAGGTAAAATGTGTTAAAAACCTCAAATAGTAAGCTAACACGATGGTACACACTGCTACAGATAAAGTTATCAAGCTAATTAAACTGGTTGTTGAATGTACAGGAAAACCAGGATAAAGATTATTTTTATTATTATGTATAGGTTTGCGTTTGATCACTTATCAGTGCAGCAATGATGTGGTTGGTGGGTTCTACATATGATAAATCACACTAGTAATTCACAAAGACAAGGGTCATGGAACCGTCAAATGGTCATGCAACAGTTTGTAAAAGTAACCGTAACACTGGAAAGCGTTACAAAGGAAAAGATTGGATTTTTATACAGTAAAAGTGTGGTGGTCTATTCTGCACGACCAAGGACTTAAGAACTTGAATTTGCCACCTGAAACAGGGCATCAAGTAAAAGGGGGCAACCCAAGTCAATCAACTAGTAAGTGAATTTGTTTTTCTTGATAAACAAATAAGTAAAACATTGAATACAAAAGTGTATTCATAAAATCGAATAAATTCTTGTTAGTGCTTTGTTCCTCATGAAATAGATGTAACTGTATTTAGCATTATCGAACTGATTAGAAATGAATGCTATGTTGCAAGGGCATATTTTTGGGGCGTCCCAAATCACGAGGGCCACTCACTGAAGGCAATCAAAGAGACATTTTTGTCATGACTCATTTGTGCTTTAAAAAGGTAGTAAAAAGGGGTAATACTTACAATAACCAGCATGTGGCGGCAGTTAGTATCAAAACCACTTGGATAATCCTGAAAAGACGGACAAAATGCAGGTTTTAGTCATAGAAATTGCAAAATATGTTCTGGAGTTAGTAGGCTCAATTACTTACCCCCTGTTTGGTCCTTTAGGGGCGAAGAAGGGGCAAACAATGCCCACAATACCCCACAGCACGGTGAATACGGTGATGGGAACGAAGGAGGCACCCATTTTGAGATATTATTTAGATGAAATTCTAAATTATAAAATCTCAAACAAACATCAGCTGCGTAAAAATGGTGGACACGCTGATTATGTTGGTAGCACTGACGTCGATAGTCATATGACATTTCGACGTTTCGTTTCAAGTATTTTGAAGGAAAAAGCGCGGGAAACTCGTACTCGACGGACGCGTTCTTTTTGCTTCTCATTTTTAAACTTGAAATTAATTATATATAGTATCAGTAATCGTAGTTTTAGTGTCGTAGTTTTCCTTTTTTAATTTAGTTTTAGTGTTTTCTATCTTTCTTCTGTAGTGGTAAGTGTTTTTTTTTGTATCTCTAGTTTAAGATGAATGATCCGCCTGATCCGGGGGACTTAGTTCCCCCGGTAGGCAGTTATGTTACAATTCAATCAAACGAATCAGGAATGGAAACTGATGGGTCACGGTCATCAACATCCAAAGCTCTGAAAAGGAGTCGTGTGCATGTGTGCAAACACTGTAATAAACGTCGTAGAACCCGGAAAGGCCACGGATCCGAGGCTTCGGGTTGTGGTTGTACGGACACGGTGGACACGAGTGTCACTACTGAAAACGAATTAAATACCCGTAATGCCCCCCCTACTATCTCATTGCCAGTTTCTCAGACCCCCCCATCTCAGACTCCGGTTCCCGCACAAATCGGCCGAAACTTGTACAGCAAAACGGACAGTGCGCCTTTTGTTGTACATGTACAAAGAAAAGTAACAAATTCTAATGATGGTTCTATACTGCATCCCATCACATTTGGAAGGTTTTTAAAACAGAATAATTTTCAAAACGTAATTAATGGCAGTGTCAAGAAAATTGGGAGAAATAAAATAAGCATTTCCTTTTCTGATTTTGTGAATGCAAATTCTTTTATTAATCACGATAGCCTCGAAAAACATGATTTTAAAGCATTTATTCCCACGTTTAATGTAACTAGGATGGGCTTAGTGCGTGGGGTTCCTGCGGAATGGTCTCCGGAGGAAGTCATTGACAATATATCGGTGCCAATTGGATGTGGTCCTATTTTAAAAATAAGGCGATTAAATTTTAAATCAATTGTAGATGGCGCCACAACTTGGAAACCATCACAGTCCATCGTGGTAACTTTTGACGGACAGATCTTACCAAAGAGAATTTTTATTTGTTATAATGCTTTGCCTGTTGAATTATATATCTTTCCTACAGTACAATGTTTTAGTTGCTGCCGCTTTGGTCATACAAAACTGCAATGTAGGTCCAAACCCAGATGTTTCAGATGTGGCCAGGCACACACTGGGGATAGTTGTGATACAGATGAAAGGAATGCTTCATGTTGCCTTTGTGATGGTTATCATTTTGCCACCAATAAGTCTTGCCCTGAATTTTCAAGGCAAAAATTGATTAAAACATATATGGCTCACAATTCAGTTTCATATGCTGAAGCAGCAAAACTTCATCCTGCTGTTACTAAATCTTATGCTGACACTCTTTTATCCTCTCCTGTGAAAAACATTCCTACCACTTCTTCATCTAACAACAAAATACCTACTACTACAAGCTACAAAAAAACTGTATTTCTTAAACCACGTTCCCCTCCCAAATTCGAACAAGGATACAATAAACAAGCACACAATTCCATAATTCAGGATTTTAATTCTCACCAAACTTCAAATGGTTGTGCCTTAAATAATCAAAATATTGAAAAAAATTCAAATTTTTCTCTTAATGATTTTCTTTCAGCATTAAACAGTCTCCTTTCTCAGTTCAACATTTCACCGTCCAACGCTGCTTCTTCTATTAACATACCCCAGTTTATTTATAATGGACAACACATCCAAAATAATCCAGTGGAACTGTCGCAGTCTAATAAACAAAAAAAGTGATGTCATATATTTATTAAACAAATATGAACCTTTTGTCTTTGCTCTAGCAGAGACATGGCTCAAATCCTATCACATTTTTAAAATTAATGGTTATTTAACCATTAGAGAAGATAGAGCTGATGGGTATGGCGGTGTAGCCATACTTATCAAGAATTCTATCCCTTTTCATTAGTTACACTACCTCCTCATAGTGAGGAAATATCTATTGTAGCTATACAAGTATATAATACTTGCTTTGTATCTATATACATTCCTCACCCCTCTTCTTCTGTACTACAAGAGATGAACAATCTCTTTTCTTTTCTTCCAAAGCCATTCTTAATACTGGGTGATTTTAATTGTCATCACCAATCATGGGGTTGTTCAATATCTAATTCTTATGGGGATGAATTACTAGATATTATAGACAATCATAACTTATGTATCTTGAATTCAGGAGCACCCACTCGTCGATCAGATCCTAACCAGAACCAAAGCGCGATTGATCTTTCTATCTGTTCTCCAAACCTGGCTTCTTCGTTAACTTGGCATACTCTGGCCTCTACTTTTGGTAGTGACCATTTTCCAATAGTAATTTCTTATCCTCTTTCTAAATCAAATACATCAAAACGGAAATCAAGTCTCAAACATAAAGTACCCAATAGTAATAGTAATGACTGGGAGAAATATAGGGATATTGTTGACAGAAAGGCTGCTTCATTGCCTGTTATTTCTAATGACAACCAAAATAGTTGTGCTGAAGCCTTAGCATGCATATTGATCGAAGCGGCGAATGAACTATTTCCTGTAAAAAATAACAATGCTAGATTAATTCCATCACCTCCTTGGTGGGACTCAGAATGCAGCGAAGCAATTAAAAAACGTAAAAGGGCTGAATATAATTATAACCATAATATGTCGGACATTAACTTTGAAATTCTCACGAACATAATATCAGAAACCCGCAAACTAATTAAAAAGAAAAAATTTGAATCTTGGCGTAACTTTTGTTTAACTATCTCACCGAATACTCACCCCACAATAGTCTGGCAATATATTCGTAGATTTAGATCCATTTACAACAACTATTCTCCTATCCCTGATTCTTTAGCAAGCAACTTTTTAGATAAGTTAGCTCCTCCTTGGGTTCCTGAGAATAACCTACCTCTCTTAACCAATAACCAAAATATTAATTCAACGCTAGATTCTCCATTTACACTGACTGAATTAAAAGCTGTTATCAACAAAACTAAGGATTCAGCACCAGGTGTTGATGGCATACCATATTCCTTTTTTTCCCATTTAAATGATAACGTTCTCAGTTATTATTTACAACTCATTAATTCTGTGATGGAAACAGGAAATGTCCCTGTTGAATGGAAACGTCAAATAGTGTTGCCATTCCTTAAACCAAATAAAATGCCTTCTGATGTTTCATCATATCGTCCCATAGTTTTGTCTTCAATTCTTATAAAATTAGCTGAACATTTAATTAAAAATCGCCTGGAATGGTTTGTGGAAAGTAAGGGCCTTCTGGCAGAATCACAGTATGGCTTTAGGAAAGGAAAAAGTACCACTGACTGTATAAGTATATTAACATCTGATATTAGAATATCATTTTCTAATAATCAAGATACCGTTGCGGTTTTTCTCGACATAAATGCAGCATACGATAATGTTATTTTATCAGTCTTACAACATAAATTAAAGGCCTTGCAGGTTCCAGTAAACTTGGTGAATTTTATCATGAATATTCTGGCCGAACGGTCGGTCAACATGTCAGTAGGGAACCGCGAGATATCTCAAATTGTATGGAGAGGTCTCCCACAGGGTTCTGTACTCAGTCCGCCTTTATATAACATTTACACTTTTGATTTAGATTCAGCATTATCTAATTATGTTAGGGTACTTCAATATGCCGATGATTTGTTGTTATATACTACAAACTATTCTATTGAACAAGCTAGTTTTGATATGAATTCCGCACTATCCGAATTGGGTTCTTGGTTGCATCTAAATGGTTTGGAGATATCAACATCTAAAAGCGCAGCTGTGTTATTCACCCGAAAACGTAACACTCCTCATATTAATATCCACTTTAACAATACTCCCATTCCATTCACAGACAATTTCAGATATTTGGGTGTCATTTTAGATTCAAAACTAAGTAGTGTTCCCCATTGTGAGTTTATTAATAATAAATGCGAAAAGCACCTAAACATGCTGAGATGCCTATCTGGAGTGTGGTGGGGCGCACATCCTTTTTCTCTCAAATTAATTTACAATGCAATAATTAGAAGTTCATTGGATTATGCGTCATTTGCTCTTGAACCAGGTAGCGTTATGGCTTTTAAGAAATGGGACCGCATCCAATATAAAGCATTAAGAGTTATTTCTGGTGCCATGAAATCCAGTCCTACTAATGCATTGCAAGTTGAATGTGGAGAAGCTCCTTTATATATTAGAAGACAGTATCTCTCTGATAAGTATTTATTCCGGATTATACAGTTCTCTAATCACCCTCTACTTCCTAAACTACAGCTTTTAGTTACACTGATAGATTCTTCAAATTACTGGTCTCATAAACGTGCTCCTTGTTTAGTTGTAAGTTACAAAAAGTACCTTTCTCTATCTTCTCCACTTCATCGCTCTAATAAACTCCCCATATTCAGCTGTAGTTACGATAGTTTACTATTTAGGCCCAAAATTAAATTCAACAGCTTTAGTAAATCCGACCCCAATGTTTGTATAAACTTCAATAATTTTCTCACTGAATATTCGGACTTCCATCATATTTTTACCGATGCTTCAAAGCTTTCTCCAACGAGTTGTGTTGGGGTAAGTACTTTCCATCCCCAATTCAACATCGTGCAAAAAGTAAAACTCCCTCCGGAGACATCCGTTTTTACGGGAGAATGTTTTGGTATTTTAAAGGCTTTGGAATACATTCAAGTTCTTCAACTTAAAAAGGCTATCATTTTTACAGACTCCAAAAGTGCTCTTCAAGCCATTGATAAATGCCTGTTGGGAGATAAGTCCCGTTTTCCTATAATTTTTTCGATAAAGGAATTTGCGTACAGAATCTTTTCCAAGGGAAATGACTTACTTTTTGTGTGGGTTCCAGCCCACACTGGCATTGAGGGTAACGAAGTGGCGAACGTTCTCGCAGGTGATGCGGTGCAGTGTGGGGACATAGTACCAAATAAAATTTTTTGTGAAGATATTTTAGAACTACCCAAAACATTTCTTCGGGACACCTGGAAGGTGGCCTGGGAAACGAGCAGTGCATTGAAGGGGCAATATTTTCACACGATTCAACCCGAAGTTTCTGATAAACCGTGGTTTGCCAAGGCTAAGTTTGGCAAGATGGAGACTTCCACCCTCATACGTATGAGGCTGGGTCATGTTTGTTCTCCAGCACATCTTGCCAGACTTAAAATTAAAGACGATCCCAGCTGTTCTTGTGGTCTGGATGTGGGTGATTTGAACCACATTTTTTTCTCCTGTCCTCTTTATAACCGATCTTCCTTTCTTAGTGACCTTGTATCTCTCCATATTCCTTTTCCTACTTCAATATTTTCCCTACTGTGTACAAATAGTTTTCCTGTATATAAATGTATAGTATCATTCATTATCGTCAATAACATTAAATTGTAATTTTAGTTGTATTGTAAATATGTTTTTGTCTTTCATCACTCATTACTGTCATTTTTTATTGTATACTGATCCTATATCCTAAATTCCGTATATTCCGCTTTTAACAATTTTAATATAATCCCGTTTCCCTACCTTTAATGAATAAAAAAATTAATAAAACATGACATTGGTTCAATGCACAAACCGTGCGGGCCAAAGACGAGAAAAAAAAAAAAAAAAAAAAAAAAAAAAGTATTTTGAAGATCCTTACTCGTATAAATGTCGCAAAAATAATTGTGTTATGCTCTAAAACATACATAGTTTATGCATTTAGTAATTATTTGGCGTAAAATAATTTCGTGAAATAATAATAAATGCCTAAGAAATAAAAAAGCGTTTCCTGGTAGGCTGAAACATAGACTTAAAGGATGGACTGAGCAATAGCAAGAAAAATATATCCAGGAACTCCTTGATCCCCTGACTGTTATTCACATGTCATTTCACAATTTTTACTTACATATTTTTCTACGTATCGAAATTTTTATAAGTTTTCTATTTATAAATACAAAAATGAAATCAACGAAACGTCCAAAAAGCAAAAAGAAGTCATCTAGATACGAACGTATTTGTAAGAAGAGATATATAAATACACGGAGAGGAAAGTTTTCTTTGAACGAGGATTTATCGGGACTATACATCGATGATATCAATGAAGCCATTCGTATAAACGTTTGTATTATTTTTGAATCATCCAGTCCTCGTTCAAGAGCGTATGTCGCGTCGGGCGGAGCGACGGGCGGGGCGGGTAGCGTGTAGCGGGGTGCCAATATTGTTCAACGCGCACCGCGGTGCTTGACGCTTCACGTGTTTTTGAACGAGGTCAGACTGTTGATATGACCGTAAATGATTTATTATTAAATGTAAAGGAAGAACAAAGAATCGGACTGTGTGATACGATTAGAGTGCTTTTCCACCTAAAGATGTGCTATGCTACGGTAGGTACGTGGCTATGAATGCGTTCGATACCCACCGATCATATTCGTTGATCCTACACGGATTCAACTAAGCTACGTTTTTTATATGGATGGATGCGTGCTCTTGATGCAAGCTATGGATGCGTGCTATGGCCTCGTGCTTATACGTGCTGTGGATAGTCGCGAGCTAGGCTTGTCTACCTTGCACAGCTACCTTGAGGTGACGCATCTCATATCTTGCCTTAGACTAAAACAAAATCATTCGACGGTCTTGCAAAGGAACTTCCAAGAATTATCTGACAGTACAGACTTATTTGTACAAATTAATTCCTCGTAATAATATCAGCCGTAGGACGTCCACTGCTGAATATAGGCCTCTGCCAGAGATTTCCAGAAGGATCGGTTGGAAGCGGCTTCCACCAGCGCGATCCTGTGATCTTATCTTATTTACGGCAAATAAAATTGTTCTTTTAAAATATTTTTTTCTGTAGAAATCTCGGCAAAGAGACGGAAAAAGATCTTGGAAACTCGTGCCTAAAGACTCTTGCGAAGTTTATAAAGATCGCAGAAAACGTTCAGCGACAAATGAAGATTCAGATCCGAATTCTGAAGAAACGTCAAGTGATACAGAAATTTATATGGAGGAAGATGAAACGGATAATAAGAAAAAACGTCGCAAAAAATACACGAAGAAGTCACAGTCGAAGAAACAATCCAAAAAGAAAAGGTTAGGGGTAAACTTATTCTAGTAGGCACTTTTCTATATTTCAGTTTACGATGTTAGGCCGTCAATGAAAATACAGGCCCGTAAAAACGTAACTCCAAACTTTTGAAATCTTCACCCTATTAGCTCGTGAATAAGTCAAGCCTGAAACGTTGGCCGAAGCTATGGGTTTCGTGCGTGGATAGTTGTTGACCTCCCACTACTCGAGCTAAACCTATTTGGCTTTTCCCTTATTTGTTTAATGAGGAAGGCCAGTCAAAGCTAATTGTAGATGGCGCCACCATAGCTAGGTCCTAATCCGACCAATGAGGTAGTACTACTTTGAAGTACCTATAAGATTTGAACCAATGAAATTGCTGGGAACTAGCTGTGTTAGTGCCATTAGCTCCCCAGTTGCTATCCCCAAGTTTCCGTGAGTACCTTACCTAACTTTAAAATGGGACTTTCTATTTGCAGGTCCAAGTCATATTCAAAGACAGTATACTCTAGCGCATCTCAATCTACTTGCTACAGTAATTATTCATAATTATTTGGATGATTGTTATTATTGATTGTTATAAAATATTTTTTTCTTTATTATGTTTTTTTTTTTAATTATATCTTGGAAGGTGTTTGGCTGCTGGCCTTTTAGAGAGACCAAAAGTCACTTTCAACGAGCAATGCTGGAAAGAGCTATGCTCGGAGTTTTTATAAAATCTGGAACAATATTGGAAGCTCATTTGCAGTTGAAGTGTGGGCAGGATCTCGTAGAATTAAAACCTATGTGGAAGAAAAGTTCTGGAGGGCGACCACATACCAGAAGACGCAGCGTAGGCAGGCCTCCCACTAGGTGGACCGACAACATCGTGAGAGTTGCTACATAATGAAGCCGTAACGAGAATCAGACCTTTTTAACATTCAACACCAAAGACGTTAAACTATTTGTTCAACACCGTCATCGAAATGCTAGAAGAAAAAAAAGGGATGTCAATCACTTGTCAATCATGGCATCATGTTTGGTTAGATAAGTAGTAGTAAAATTATAAAGTAAAACAAAAACAGTTCTTACAGAAGCAATGTAGTGTTTATAACCCGCAAACGCAATGCTTACATTCTTCGTAACTGAGTGAATATTAAATAAACCACCATCCTTTCTCCGTATTTACCTATTCTCTACTGACAGCTAGTATATTTTACATCTCGTAAGTTAATAATTAGGTTCTTTCTTTCTAAGGCCTAGTCCAAGGGCAATACGACGGGTCGGGCGGCGCGGGCACATTGTTCGTCAATTGTTGGCGATTCTTCTTGAACGCTAAATCACAAAGAGGCGCATTACTTTGAGTAATCACCATAACCACTCATCTCTGCTGATTAATCAAGTTCCTATCCTTTTCCACGTGGTGACAAACCCTCTAGAGGTTGTAAGCTGTCACATAGTTTTCCTTCATCTACAAAAAGCCGAGACAGTCCTCAAATATAATAATGCCTAATGTTTTCTGCAGGAAGTGAAGACCTGCAATTCTGAAAAATATTCGCAGCAGCATGCTTCATGAAGCGAAAATCTATTAAGTCGTCCTTGAATGATTTCTAAGCAATTTTCCGTCAGCGTGGCTGTAACATTGTGCAAGATTCCTGGGTCAACAGTTCCCAAGAAGTTGAGATTCTTGTCTGCTACCGAATGCACGCCAGATGGCAAGCTAACGGGACCACAAAAAGAACAAAAGACGAAGAGGATAGCGTAGATCCAAGACGGTAAAAGTGTATTGATAGACATGAAGCTACCGAACGTGGACAGTGATTATAATGCTGACATAGAAGATGCCGAAATCACCGTCTCTAGGAAATCTGATGGAAAACTAGATCCAGCAGTAGTTTTTACCAGTAAACGATCAAGAGTCACAATTATATTTGAAAAACATAAGAACTACATAAAAACCCTTCTTCCTAATTCCTCCACAGAATCTCTTCAGAGAAATGGTCTTAATGTTAATTATTGTTCACCAAACTTAACTGCTGGTAAAATATGCACAAACGAGACAAATCTAGCTACAGCGGCTCGAGACCTAAGAGGAAAACCGAAACGTATCGAAATGACACGTCTGATACTGTATCAGTGAATAAAGTAGTTATTAAACAGAAAATGAAGACAATGAAAACGATGAACGATAATTCAGGAAACATATCAAAGACACAGGCTTTCCATAGAAATATTATATGCCAAGCGGCACTATTAAGTCGAGATGTCAATGCGAAAAGAACTTCTGTGTTTGATGAAAGTAGAAATACCTACATATCTGATACAGCATCAATAAAACTAAGAAACAGGGGTGCAACATTGCCTGAACGTCGTCGAGCTGTTTATAAGGATGATACACACAATAAACCAGTCACACAAGTAGTATCTAACAATAATAGCGTAAAAAAAGACAAAACCATAGAATATGACAGTAATCAAGACGATATATTCAATGCACAAACTATTAGACCATCAAATAAAAAAGGAAGTGTAAGAAAACTTGCTAATACCAATAAGTACAATATATCCATGACACAGGATTCATCATCGAACATCTTGGATAAGAAGGTAAATAAAGGAAAAACTATAGGATCCAACGATGAAGCTGCGCTTGCCAACCTAATGCAATCAGACAAGCAAACAAAAGAAATGTGTCGGATAATACATGAAAATAACGGAAGGAAGTTCACAGTCACAAAAGCTCTTCATGTAAATATAATTTTGTTAAATAACGAAAGTAATCACAAAGGGCAAGAGACTGTGGCACACGAAGACAATGTAAGAAATACTTCTATGATGCAAGTGTCGGAAAACAACAAAGATAACAACGAATCTGAAAGCATTCCTGCATTGTTAAATAATGGCATAGAAATGTCTAAACCTAAAAGGATTTTCTATGAAACTGGTACTGGTAATATCACCATAAAACAATCCTCACAACTTAAAGTAACACCCAAATACAGCCATGAAAAGCCTATTACTGACTTTGGCACATCTTTAAACCTTAGGACTAAGAAAAAAGCAACAATTTTCTATGGTAATGACGTAAGTGATTCATCTTTATCTGGATACAAAATAGAAGAAGCAAGAAACAAAAGAAACACCTATGATGATGACGAAGCAAATATCTGTCTAAGTCTAGCTGTAACCCCAAATAATTACAAATTAGATTTAACAGCAGATATTAAAAAACCTGAAGAGATTAAATATGTAAGGCCAGAAGCAATTGAAAAAATAAAATTCATTGATTATGATGAATTTGAAACAAACAAAGGCGAAGAATCTGTCACTGAAACTATAGCCACTGAATCTTCAGCCTATGATGATGATAATAATCTGGCTATATCGACAAACTATTCTCTTCTCGATAACGTAGATGCCACAGCAAATATGTCAAAACATGAAGAGCATAAAGAGCATAAGCAGACAATATTTCATTATGGTTTGTATCAAGAAGATATTCTTAAACAAACTGAAGAGGCTTTACAAGATAACCGTAAGTCTACTGTATTCAACGCTAACCACTTTTATCCTGAAACATCAATACCAAAGCTTCAGAAAATTCCAGGAACAAATAAAAACAAAGTTATGTGTGATAACGATAAATGTAAGAACTGGAACATTTCAGTGGTGCAACAAATTCCAGCTAAATTAATACCTGTTGAGTCTGAATTTTTAAATGCATTGAAAAGAAAACCAGTGAGTCCTCAAACAAATATTACAGTATTGCAAGCTTCAACGATTAATAGCAGCTCAATATGTTCTACAACAGATCCAAATATTGAAAAAGTCTTTGATGTTGATGACGATGATAAAATACAGACAGACGTTCACAAAAAAAAAGGACCACAATCTAGTTTATTTCATCGTAACATCGATGGAGTTAATAAAAGCTTAATAGCTGTTGTAGAATCTGATCCTCTTTCTGTTGTTATACCGCAAGACCCGGCTGTTGAGTGTATGTTTAATGTTATGAAAAATAGTGAAGTCGCTACACGGACAGACAGAAGGTTGGATAGCGCAAAACATAAAGACAAAATCGAACACGGCGGTTACCTTCAAAGGAAAGTGGCAGAATTAAAGAAAGTTATGGCACAAAATACCGACTTTCCAAACAAGTCACTCAAGGAAGCTAAAAGAGATGAACATGTCGATATTGAACAACAAAAATACAATCAAAGTATAGCGGATGTAACACGAGAATTACTTAGTTTGATATCGACCATTACTGGAAACATAACGAAAAGTAAGGATCATAAATCAGCTGTCATGAAGGTCGAAAATCAGAGCGAGGCCATTAAGCATAAGCAACTCAGCTCAGCACCTAATAGACAACCTATAGCCCTCAGTAACATTTCAATGGCGCAAGCAGTCTTACAAAAGACGTGTGACAGCGACTGTGCGGATGAAGGTACAAGTGACACTTCCGGAGATATATCTGAGGAAACAGATCGAACCCATAAAGTCGACAAAGCGAAGTTTAGCGATGAATTGATTAATGAGACTACCTTTGAATACGAAGAGAAATGTGCCCCACTAAAGAAAACAGCATTCGATGACACACATCATCATTCGTACATGATTGACGAAACCAAAGAGAAAGTAATTCCGACACATCTGAGTGAAGTTTCAGACGGCATTAAAGAACTTATGACATATTTAGTAAAGCCCGTTAACGATAGCATTATGGTTGAGAATGAATTGATTGCTAATGAGAATACTCCCATGAATGGCGGGCAAATACAGACTAATTTAGATGTTTCCAGTCACAAAGATAAAACAGGGATGCCAAAAGTTTTACCGGTGCTAACTTTCGACTACTACAATCCTATACACAACATTCTGATTGCTCCACCAGTTTTATCGGACGTTCATAAATATAATCCTATTAAATGTTATGAGGTAGAACCTTTGACAAGCAGAAAACAGGAGAAAATCTGTGATTGTCAAAAAATTAACCACTTCAGCACCTGTCCATCTTCACCTGAAAGTTACAAAGTTGAGCTCGTAGACCAATCAGTAGACGCTGATTCAACACGTGTAACCCACGATGAAGCAAACACTATATTTGCCATGAGACGGAACGAAGAATTGATTCAAGCGAGTGAAATGATTCCGAAGATACAGAAAAGCCCACACCAAGCAAATACAGAATTGTCTTTGACTGACTCTCACACCATGGGGCCTGCTCTAAAAGAGGAATACAACAAAAATATTTCCTCGTCCAAAGTCGATGAAAAGAAACCATCAAGAAAACCGACTGACATATATTTTGTTGAACAGTCAACCCAACCTGCGGTGTTAATTTTTGACCACCGGATCCCTATGAACAATATTCAGCTTTCCCCAAATAATTTATCAGACACCCATAAGTATAACCCAAGGAAAGCCGAGGAGACGCTTAGTAGTTCTGTAAGTAGCTTTTATAAAATGTCTAAAGGTGATTATGAGATGGAGAAAGCTTTGAGCTCTACGCAATACACCATGAAGCCTGGGATGGATAATGTATCAAACGAGCTTACAGTAAATAAATTAGAAGATAAGGATGGTAAAGTGAATTTAGGTGACCCTACTGTTGGCATGGACGGAAATAAGGAATTACTCGGAGCGAATTTGTCACACACAGTCGGTGACGAAACAAAAGGAGAAATGATATCAAAGAACAGCAAGCAATTGTACTTGAAGATAGAGTCTTCGAGATCGCCTCTAGTCAATATAGAGGATCAAGAAGCAAAGATTGATACTATTACAAAAATATTAGGAAACTCATCGGGAGATCAATTTAACAGTTTAAATTCACGTGAGATGCTTAATTATAGTATTTTTATTGAAAACCATAAGCAATACTCGCCTGCTACGGAAGTGACTTCGAAACTGACAACAATGCAGAATGTAGCTATGTCACACAAAGTGACTACAGGTGACTTCACACATCACATAATATCAGAGAAAGGAACTAACAATAAAACTGCCCACATATCGAAAATCTGCGATAAGAAATCGCCAGGAAGTAAAGCGACTCCCATATTTGTTGAACAGCCAAATCCTGTGGTCCTAGTATTCGACCAGAACAATCCTTTGAACAATATTCGTATAGCACCAATTAATAAATCACGGGCGCACATAAGTATGAACCCAGACAAACGGAAGACTCAATTTGTGATACTGGGAATCGGTTGATGAATGAGGTGCACTCCTTGGTGACCACACTGTATGTCAGAAGGCCTGAAACGAGCACAAAGCAGGATGTTAAGATTATCTATAAAAAAGGCGACCATTTCAACGCCTAATCTGCAACGGGTAAAACTATCAATAATGGTGAACGCACATCTAGCCGCAATGCAGTCTCCGCAATCCCCGCATTACGAATTCTTTGTATGAAGTTCTATGAAACCTCGCACACCCGCATCGCAGTAGCCGCAGAATCGGTAAGAAAACAGACTGCGGAGACTGCGGTGCGGCTAGATATGCGTTCACCATAACAGTGGATATTGTACGCGGCAATATGCACTGTTATTTGAATATATTTTTTGTCCGCAGGCATTTTATATGACATGAATTATTCAACCCCACCAAGCTGTCCTACTAGTGAATTGTACAATGATCAAAAAAGTAACTGTAGTGTGTGCGAAGTTGGTCATACAATTTTATTATGTAATTACGACATTGCCGATTAATGTTTTTGACTATTAACGTATCTGTATCAGTATGCATTTAGAAAATATACTTTCACCGTCTTTTGAGCGTGTTAATATATATATAATTTTAATAACTTTGAGTATAATTTTTTTATTTATGACAACGCTAAAGCCAAATAGTGCTGGAAAGTGACAATTTACCTTTCTGTTAAAACTCGGCGCTTTTTTAACGCCCAAAAGAAAAGCGCTCGTGCGTATGGAGGCTAACAATCAATATCAATGAGAAGTATTTAATCAAGTTGTAATGAAAACCTATTTATTAATGTTCAACACCAAAAATCTGGCATCTTTGTGCTAGAAGAAAAATTTAACTATCAGTAATATCATTTTAATGACATATTGTTTGGACGCGATAGCAAAATTGTGAAGTAATGTAAATTATGAAAATTCTTAGTTAAATCACAGAAGCAATGTGTTGCTTGCAATGGTTTAAATGTCGCCTTCTGTGAGTGTGGATTATGCCGCCATCCTGATTTGGATAGCGATTTGTTCTTTCTACACCACCCTATTGACAGTCACTGCGCTCATTGTTGTTTGGATCCTGTGAGTTATTTGATTTTCTATACGTTAATAAAATGCTACAAAAGATTCGATTGAGTTCATTTTCTATGTGGGGTTTATCATCATCATCATCAGCCTTTAAATTTTCCCATTGCTGGGACACATAATCCACCACGCGAGCCCATTGCGGGTTGGTGAATGTCACAGACTACTTAGAGATACCACATTATGTGGATGTCACATGTCTACTACTGAATTTTGGTTCTAGGACGTCATGTCGTTTTCTTCTCGATGTTTTCTTTCACCTCTTAAGAGAGCAGTGGCGATGAAATAAATTACACAAAGTTAAGCACCTGGCTGGGTTCGAACTCGTAAATTGAGCCCGATACCACTGGGCCACCACTGTTCTTCACCACACTGTGGGAAAGAAACATAGTATACAAGTCGTCTAGCGCCATCTCGTTTTCACGGTGGAACTACTCTCGCTTTAACACGTCTTGGTAGACCTCATCCTTAGACTTCATCCTTTTAACGCGGCGCTAGTGTTTATGTAATGGGGATGGCAACTGGGGAACTAATGGCGCTAGTATAGCTTGTTCCAAGCATCGTCATTGGTTCAAATCAGTTCAAATGTTAAAGGTATTTCAAAATAGTACTACCTCATTGGTCGAATTAGGAATAAGCTATGGTGGCGCCATCTACAATAGCTTTGCGTTGCCAACCCCATTAGATCAAGATGCAAGATTTCAATCGTGGCGCGGACTCTATAATTCTTAACTTTTTACCTCCTCTCGCAAAAAGAGGTTTTATAAGTTTAACTGTTATGTATGTCTGTCTGCGTCACCGTAGCTAATGAACGGGTGAAGCATGTGGCGTTTAAATAAAGTTTGTAACTTTCCATAAGGCTGTGCATTGTACAGCGTGTTCGATCCCGGCACAGAACAAATAATAATTCAATCAGTATTTAACAGAAACAGGCAAAATCGCATAATTATTTGTTCAAGATAAATGTTATTTTACTTGTTGGAGGTCTAGCAACACTACACAACTAAAAAGCCTCGTAGTCTGGCATCATAAAAGCCTGAAAATATTTTAAAATTAAAAAACTGTCAACGTCAAATTTGAAACAAACGCAGCCGTTGTGTTTTGAAAGCGTATTGTTTGAAAATGAACATTAATTAATATTATAATAATCGTTAGTTTTGTGAAGTGATGAGTAAAGTGGACTGTTTAGTTAGCTAATTTACTGATAAAATGGATGATACGCAACAGAGCCGCGTTTCCGATGCTGCGGCTGCCGCGACGTAAGTTGTCTCAAGATCTAGCTAAGGATCCTAAATGCTTGTATTTAAAAGTATAACACATTCTTCAGATACGACAGTATACTGTCGACGCTTTGCACATGTGGTGCCAGACAGTGTAATGTCTAGTAATAGCACACTTAATGTTTTACATCTATATGCGAAACTGCCGCTTATGGTGTCCTGTCTCTGTCGCGAGCTCGAACCGCCTCCTTTAGACATCTTTTCCTTGACAATGTTTTCTATGGGAGAATAGTATTGATCTCGATATTGCGCAATACTGAGCCTACACGGTGCAATGAAAAAATTTGGTTCAATAAAAATTAAACTCGCTCAAACTTTTGGTCAGTCACTGCACAATCTTCAATGTTTGAAATGATGAAAGAGCGGTGACTCCTGGCACAGGCATCTAATTTATAAGCCTAAAAGGATATGTCACCAACTGTTATAACATGATTTCTGTAATAACAAAATAAAATAGATTCTGATTTAATTTACTTTGTTATTTGATTGAAAGTTTTAAGTTATGCTTGAGTTTTGAGTGATGTTCACTAATACGGGACTGAGTGTATGTTGAATATGTTTATCAAAAGTGAATGGAGGAGATCAAAGAGAGAACTGTGAAGAATTCCTAGTGGACTGGAACCAGTTGGAAGAGGCTTTTACCTAGAGCGCAACAAATAAATTGCATTTGACTTTTTATTTTTTTAATTGTGAAATGTGTAGAAAAATAACTTTTAATTCAAATGGAATACCTACTTATTCATGCATATTGGCTGAGCGATATAATAATAACATTCCACAACTATCACACAATGCCATCTAGTCCCAAGCTAATCAGAGCTTGTGTTATGGTTACTAGACAACTGATAAACATACTTATATATTTCTAAATACATACATGTTATATTAAATTACACCCAGACAGAACAAATGATCATGCTCATCACACAAACATTTTGTCCTGGGTGGGAGTGCAGCATAGCAGTCAGGGTCACTAATCACTAGACCAACAGGCCTGTATATGATGTTAATATGATCTAAAAAAAGTTGATCCAAGTCTGGGTGTTTGTCTATGTGAGTTTATATGTTTGTAAATCCACCAACAAGAAGAAGAGAAATTCCTAGTGTGGTTTACAAACATATAAACTCACATACACAAATGCCCAGATCTGAAACAGTACTCGTAGATCATACAAATATCGCTCAGCCGCTGCGCTAACCGTGCCGTCTAAGTCTAATTTCAGCCGAGATTGTCTACCGTAGTCAGCCGTCTTACTCTAAGTTGTTTATCATATTTTCAGAAGAAAACGGAGATCTTCAATACTGAAAAGTCAACGGCCTGCCCGGACTCCGTTCTCTGAACTTGAGTTTAATGTGGCTACACCTACTGACACCGCTAAGAGCCGAAGAGTCAGTTTCTCAAGAAGAACCGGTGTTGCGTGAGTTAATTTCTATTTCTTTATGGTTTTTTTATTCTTTTTTATCACCTCTTTGGTATGGGAAGCGTAGATGTTGTCAACAGTGAAGAACTCTTGACTAAAAGACCCCAAAATAGTAGCTTTGACGGCTAGTAATACGTGACTAGCTGTCTCGCCCCTTAGAAGGCCAAAGCCTGCCAGGGTCGAGGGACTGTCTCATCAAGTAGCCGTGACCCTCGAACGCAAAGGGCTATTGAAGGATCACTGTGGATTTTAGTCACTACAAGTCCCTCTCGTCCTGAGTTTACAAAGAGCCTACATCGTCTTTTTGTTGTAAAAATAGAAACATTTTTTTAGCATAATTTATTGATATTTAAAATCACTGCTTTATCATAATATTTCCATCCCCAGCGAATTTGTAACTAACGAAGCAACAACTACTTGGAAAAACTTCTATGAGGAACACAACAAATCTCTAGAATCGTCCAGCAATGATTCCGAAGCAAATGCGTCTCGCCAGCCTGTCGGACATCTTGGTAAACGAATCTTCGACCAACAGTTCGAAGAAGTAGAGGCTGTCGACTTCATCAGTGGTCTCGCTAACGGGTCCCTTAACAATGTAAATTTCTCCCAACAAATAACGTCTCTCGAGCTCACAGCAGAGGGAAAGCTCACGGCGCCACAAAACAAATTCGAACTCAGTGCCTTCACTGAGCAGAGTAAACTTTTCGGTAATGATTTCACTGCTCCATCGATCGGCGAGAATTCCGGTCGAATTGATGTTAATTTCTCAGTTATGCAACAGGTTGACAAAGATGATTTAGATGAAATTGAGAAGGATTTGGAAAGAGGACCGAGTAGCATGGGTTGTCACGGTCCCTTTAGCAATGGACAGAATATGTCCGAGTATATTGAGGTAGATCTCAATATGACGCATGTTGCCAAAAACGATGAGGACATGTCCATTACGGATACCATCCACAGTCCTGTCCGAGATGTCTCTAAAAGTTCTTCCAAAGATAACAAATCTAGCTTGAATAGCGATTGGGTGGCTGATAAAGAGAATATCGCAATCAACCCTTACGCCGCTCCTAGTGACACCAATTTCGCCGTCAATGAAGAACCTGATCAAGTCCTAGTTTTTGACGGCAAACGGTTGACTTTACAACCAGATATACCCGAAAAAGATAAGAATTATAGACAAACTCTTTTGCCTAATTCCTCAGCTGAAACTCCTCAGAGGAAAACTATCGTTCTGAATGTTAATGATGACCTACCGAACTTTCTCGAAGATAATAATATGATGAACTCGAAATTTGAACATTCTGGCTTTAGCGGTCTTCAAGAAATTAAAGCGGATGACGATGAAATATCTGACACTGTATCAGTGCACAGAGTAGATATCAAACCTAAAAGGCAGACAATTCACAATCAATCTGGAAATATATCTATGACACAGGCTTTACCCACGAATATTATATGCCACGTGGCAGCTGTAACCCACGATGTCAATGCTACTAAAAGAAGAACTATTGTGTTTAACGAAAGTGCAAATAACATTTCAATGACTGAAGCTGTACCAGTGAAACTGTTGAGCAATACTGCGGCAATGCCTGAACCACATCGCACAGTGGTTTATGAGGATGACATGGACATATCAATCACACAAGCAGTCCCCTCCAAAATTATCGCTAACGAAAATATAGAATTCGTCAGAAAACACAAAACCATTGTATTTGATAGCGACGAAGACAATATATCGATGACACAGGCCATATCATCGAATATTTTAGATGAAAAGGCAAATAAAAGAAAAACTATAGTGTTTGACGATGATGCTTGCAACGTGTCCTTAACTCAAGCGTTGCCTGCCAATATAATGCTACAAGACAAGCAAATAAAAGAGAAACGTCGGACTATAATATATGAAAATGAGACAGGAGACATCTCAGTTACACAAGCAATTCCTACAAACGTTATTCTTCAGAACATTGAAGCGAATGCTGAAAGGCGACAAACGGTTGTATTCGAAGATGATACAAATGATATTTCCGTTACCCAAGCATTGCCCTCAAACATTATAAAGGAAACAATTCAATTAGATGACAAAGTAATAAATAATGAAGTTGAAAATATTCCTACAGAATCTTTACCTACTACCGCTGCTAAAAACACTGAAACTAGACGACAAACTATTGTGTACGAAAATGACACTGGAAATATATCGATAACACAAGCCATTCCGACTCAACTTATACCCGGATATAGCGAAGAACCTACCGTTGATTTGAACACGTCTAAAAAACCTAGAAACAAAAAAAGAACAACGATTGTCTATGATAACGATCAAGGTGATATATCTATGACAGAAGTTATAACCGCTAACATAATAGAGGAAGCTACAAATGAAAGAAAAACTATTATTTATGATGACGATGAAGCTAACATATCTATGACTCTAGCTATATCTGCAAACGATTATCTTCTTGATAAAATAGATTCAACAGCTGATAATAAAATACCTGAAGAAATTAAAGAAGTAGAAGATAAAGTATTTAGTGATGAAGAAATGGAGGAAATGGAATTATCACACCAAAACCAATTAGAAGTAATTAATTATGAAAAGGAAGAAGTTGAACAAGATAATCTTAAGTCTACTGAACCCGACGCCAACAACATAGATTCTGAAATGTCAGTGAATACCGCAATACCAGTAACTGAGGAACCGGTATCCGTTGTACCGATTCACAGCATACTAGAAACGGAAAAGAGAAAAACAGTTATATTCGATAACGATAACTGCGATATTTCAATGACAAGACCCATACCAACTGAATTGATAACCGTTACAAATGAAGTTTTGAATAAAACGGAAACTAAAATATTAGATATGACAGCGCCAAATGAAATAGAACCTCCTCAATCAGATGTTGTAGTTCTGCAAGCTTTATTTAAAAAGAAAAAGCGACGGTCTGAGAGCCCACCTGAACAAATAGACATTAACATTGCCCCGTTGAATGTGGACATGGAAAAGACCAATTCTGGAGAGATATCACCAAACGAACAAAAAGTCGATAGCTCATCCGCTTCACCCGTCAGTCCAAAATCTACTTCCAGCCATCCTATAGATGTAGAGCAAGTACAAGACAAATTAATGGAGTCTACAACAGATCTCAAAGAAGACAAAGTTTCCGAATCTGAAGAAGATGCTATAATGCAAACAGATATTGAAGAAAAAAAGGAATCACAGGTTGATATATCTGAACCCATGGATGAAACCGATGATAAAAGCTTAATGGCTGTTATTGGCTCAAACTCACCTTCCGGTCATATAAAGATGGACGAAGCCGACAAAATTTGTACCGAAAGTTTGTTTTATATTACGAAAGACTGCGAAGCCGTCGTACAAACTGACAGAAATGTAGTTAAGCCAAATAAACCAAAAGACAAAGAAGAAATAGAACCAGTTGGTAACCTCTTTAAGAAACTGGAAGAACTACAATCATCAGTGGCACAAAATGCCGCCGACAAATCAAACAAATCATTTAATGATTACGAAAAGAGTGAACATATTGAACGACTCAGTAAAAATTTAAATAGAGCTAATGATACACAAGATTTACTTGATTTGATAACGAATTTCACTGATGGCGTTGATAAAGACGCTAAATCAAATTCTGTTAAGGTTGTTGAGAGCATGGAGAATAAGCGAGTCAGCATAGCACCTAAAAGACAATCCATAGCTTTGAGTAGAGAGGACTTGTTAAGTAACATTTCAATGGCGCAACAAGCGCTACAGAAGTCAAGACTCGCTCTAGATGACAGCAACAGTCCAGATGAAGATACGAGAGACGCTTCAGTAGATATGTCTAAGAAGTCAGTCCGGGCAAGCTATGAAGTAGTCAAGACATTAAACTTTGACGACGAATCGATTACCGAAATCAGCCTCAAAGATGAGGAGAAACGTTCTCCGCTAAAGAAAACAGTGTTCGGTGAAACTGAATACATGAAAGAAACAAAAGGAAAAGTAATTCCGACATATTTGAAAGATGTTTCGGACGGCATCAAAGAACTTATGCTAGATCTTGTGAAGCCAGTTAGCGACAATATGCCGTTTAAGAGCGCTTTGCTTGAAACAGGGATATCAGAAAACACATCTACTCACAGCAACCATGTACAGGTCAATTTAACGTCATCAAGTCAGATAGAGTTAGATTATGAGTTGGTTTCCAACCCTGGACTGGATTTAGATAAAATGAGTTCGACCAGCGGAACTATTACTGACAGCCCTGGGAAGTCGAAATCTCGAAATCAAGTCAAGTTTGCTTGCATTGACGACACAGAAATGAAAGAGAGGCAACTTCATTCACTCTTACATTCACATTCTCACTCGCACTCTGCTCCAGATGAACATATATCTCCTTCTCAATCTCCGGTTCTAGTTTTTGACCACTACAATCCTTTGAACAATATCCTGCTTGCCCCAACAAATGTTTCTGACGTACACAAGTATAACCCCATTCAAAAGACAGAAACGTACGACATGTCTAAAGGTAATCATTACGAGGTGGAAAGGGTAACCACCTCGCAGTTCACCATGGTGCCTGGACCGAGCAAAAATAAAGAAATCTATGATTACCAAAAAGGCGATCAATTCCATCAAAAATACGATCAGTACAGCTTACAGTCTGCGTCGTCAACTACTGGTCGTGTTTCGATAGACCAATCAGTAGAGCCTATTTCAAAGCCTTTGAAAGACGATGAAGTTAACACTATGATTGCGATGAGACGTAACAGAGAACTGCTTGAATCGAGCTCCTCACTCACGTTAGTTGATGACACATCAGAAAGCGAGAACAGGGTATTGACATCGAAAAAGCACGATCGTTCGAACCACAGGATCAGATTCTCGAAAGCGGCCCTAGTTAACGAAGGAGAAACGGTGGACCCTACTGCTCAAGTTTCTGGAATATCTTTGCAAGACTGTTTCGAAAGTTGGACTTCGAATGTTAACGTTACGAAAGGCAAGAAGCGGATTTATAGTCCTACGACGAGAAAGCACAAAGAACACTCACCTTCAAAGGAAGTGACTCCAAAACCTATTACAAAAATGCAGAAAATTTCTAGAAGTCCTAGACAACACAAAATTAATAAAGATATTTCAACCGAAAGACGTAGTATGGCGCCTGAGAAAGATGTTCCGAAAACCTCAAATGTTCTCCAGTCTAAAAAGCGTGAGAAGTCGCCAAAAAATAAACAAACAAAAGCTGGAGAAACTATAACAGTGCAACAATTGATTACTGGTTACCGGAACATTGAAACTGATTTTAAACACAATATGAATCCAGAAAAGAAGTTTGGTGATTGCAATTTAATCCCTAACTCAGAGAGTGTGTCGAGGTATTCCCAATCTGAGGATTCGTTCACTAGTAGTAAGAATTTGTACGCAATGAATGAAGGCAACTATGTGTCCGCTACAAGAGTGCCTCTAGAGATCCAGTCCTCCCGCCACTCCTCAATGCAGAGCGCTCCCACGCAGTTGGACGAGCAATCCGAGCTGATGGGTATGACCAACTCAAATCCAAGCGATATTGATTCTGGAGTCAATGTCGTCGCCAAAATCGATATGCTACCTTTTATGGGGTGAGTGAATACTTTATTTTATTAATTTTAAACATTAAATTTTATTTTATTGTTAGAAATAACAGTACTTTTCCAACGAATCGCTATGTTAAATATTTTATTGTAAATTTTGTTAAATTCAAAAACTCATTTCAAAAAATTGAAATTACAATTACGACGATTCTTTATAAACCCATAACTTCTGAAATATTCGTTATACAAAAAAATATAATGTGTGAACACATTATATTTTTTTCATTTATACCTACTATAAGAGTAAATGGTCCAAATATGAGCGATTTCCAGAACCTCACTTTTTTTTTCCCTGACCGCTTCACGTGAAATGCCCCATTTTGAAAATAAATAACAACAAGGAAAAAGAAAAAAATATTCATTTACCAGTCTTTTTAATTTATGAGTTTTCCACGTCATCGTCAGAAAGAAAATGTCCCAAGAGAAAAAGAAGAGAAGTCTTTGCCTCATGGATTTGTGCAAAAATGAAGGCTAATATCTTTTTCCTAGAGTAACGCCGTCAGTTCAACGCCATCTATAGAGTTCTTGGAAACTTTTTTTTTTTTTAAACTCCAAAAAGAAGA
Source organism: Agrotis segetum (assembly GCA_036375495.1). Lineage (NCBI taxonomy): Eukaryota > Metazoa > Arthropoda > Insecta > Lepidoptera > Noctuidae > Agrotis > Agrotis segetum. The sequence goes on from JAQSVV010000199.1 coordinate 244,844, forward strand.
CTTCTCATTGAAATTGTCATGTCTCTGTAACTCTTAAAACATTATAGGAGTCATGAATGTGAATGGGAATCGAAGTCCTGTGCCGACACGTGGTCATTCAGACTGCTACACGGTCGACTGCGCCTGACCACGCGCCTCGCACACAGACACTACAACTCTTCCAGGACTAGAGTACTAGGGGACACCCCCGTGCTCGATATAGCGGTGGAGACTTTACAGCATGGTACGTCTTTTTAGAATCTTACTTCCTACTATAATATTATAAATGCGAAAGTTTTAGAAAGAAATGTTTTTTACACTCACGCAAAAACCACTGAACGGATTTGGCTAAAATTTGGTACACAAATAGTTCATAACCTGGATAAAAAAGTTCTATCTTTGAACCTTTTTATCCCGATTTTATGTACCCGTGGGATACTTTCGAGTTTTGTTTGTTATGTTCCATATCTAATGTTATAATTACGTTAGTAACTTTGTTAACTTTTTAGCAGTCGATAAACAATGTTGAGCTCCTTGTGTTCTGAGTCGAGCTACACGAAAACCGACAAATGCTTGCACTGACTGGACAGGTCCATTCAAATTTGTGTGGTTCTTTCTTCAAAAGACCATCTCAGACACCCGCATGGTCCTCGTATGCAATGATATTATAAGTAAAAAAGGTGTAGATACGTCATACGCGCTCAATAACATACGCGCTCAAATGAGGCTGATTCACACATCTTGATCTCAGTGCGACGTTGCCAACGGCACTTCACGTACCACAAACTGAATCAAAAGTAAAAGTGACTCAAAACTACCAAAAATGCCGTCGTGTGTGATGAGATATTGTACAAATTAAACATGCAAGATTTCTAAAAGTCAAGGAATCACATAACATTCGTAAATACCTATACTATTTATCATTAATATTTTCACAAATAAATGTTACGTTTTATGACCTGAGCAAAACAATGTCTGGACTTTAAAAGAGACTGTTTCGGCTGTTTCTTCTCATAGTAGTCAGGTACGAAACACCGGCCTCATCTAGCTTTAAAATATTGGTTGTGACGTGTAAAAGTGTTTTTATAACCAACGACGATAAATACTAGATTCCGCATACACGATCTAAGGAACAAAAACTATTCTGTCAACTCGCTGAGGTACTACGTAAGCGAGGGGGACGAGGTACTGCGTTGTGATTGGCTAACTCAAGGTCTGTTCTGTCTCAACGTATGTTTACGGCTCACAGGATTGGTCGAAATGAGACGGGTATTAGACTTTTTTGCCTAATGTGTCGACAGACATATGTCCCCTGTTATTACGAGTCTAGTATTATATCGTCGTTGTTTATAACCAAGTTACAAAATAAATATCATTTATCAATGTAATCATATTTCTCATTACAGAACGCAAGAACCCTGTTGCGACGCTATGCATTCGCTTCGCTTGCGAGACGATGCAATTTATCGTGACGCACGCGTTGCGTAACCCGTGCTGTGCCAAGGACATACCGCCGTTGTTGCGGCGGTGTGCCGCAGTTGCCCGCGTTGCGTTGCGTTGGGGACGAGCGATGCACGACGCCAAGTTACATCTGGCTTATACTTTGGACAACGATGGATATCTGTCATTGAAAGTAGGTATTTTTTTTTCCCCAGTTGTATGGGTCCCGACTTACGAGTTATAGGTCGTGGGTTCGAACCCCACTAGGCGTTTGTGTAATTTATTTCGTCGCCACTGTTTTCAAAACGGTGAAGGAAAACATCGTGAGGAAAGCGGCATGTCCTAGAACCAAAAATTCATGTGATATCTGCCAACCCGCACTGGGCCCGCGTGGTGGATTATGGCCTACTCCTTCTCACATAGAGGAGACCTGTGTCCCAGCAGTGGGAACATTATAGGCTGTTGATGATGATGATTTATTTTTCCTATTTTTTACATCTTGAAATAAAATTTATACAACGTAAATGAAGAAAAAACCACCGGGATGCCGGTGTTCAGGGCTCCTGAGAGGAAACCTCCTAACAATACACGCCGTGTCCAGAAGTACTGCCTTAATCAGTCACTTGATCCAGTTGCCTAAAGAGAATCTCCTCAGATGTTGTTCGAGGCTCTTGGCAATTAAGCCATTTGCAGACACAAAGACTTTTTCAATTCAAAATCAAAGCATTTATTTCAAGTAGGCCATTTATCCGACCATGGAGCATGCCCGGGTCGACGGCGCGTTGTGTTCCACGCGCGCCTCAAAGAGCGTCGGCATAATGACGGAGGACTCTAGAGGGCCGAAGCCTGCCGGGGTCGCGGGACTTATCCGGCACATAAAGGGCTATTGAAGGACACCGTGGATTTTAGTCAGTACGAGTCTGACAGTCCCTCCCGCTCTGCTCGGGGTGGGACTCATTTGATGATTTTACCCTTACAAGGCCAGTTACAAGCACTTTTGAATTGTCAAAAGACAAAAAATAAAAACAGCTCAAAAATAGTTATGTAATTCGTACCAGTAGTTCCTGAGATTAGGTACTGCGGAACATCTCATCATTTTACCTATATAAGTATGTTTATCAGTTGTCTAGTACTCATAACACAAGCTCTGCTTAGCTTGGGACTAGATGGCGTTGTGAGATAGTTATGAAATATTAAGGGCTTCACACACAGCAGCTATAATGTAAAGATGTACATTATAGCACAATACATCTCATTAAATCTTTCCATGGAAATCGTCAGGAGACCACACACTGCAGCTATAATGTATATTTTTACATATTCGAATTTCTATGGAAAGATGTAATGAGATGTATCGTGCTATAATGTACATCTTTACATTATAGCTGATGTGTGTGAAGCCCTTTATTATTATTCACATTTTTAACAAAACAATATTTTTTTTAAGGTGGCCAACGTGCGCCTGCGCTCAGTATGGGAGGTGACGATGCACATCAAACTCGAAGTGGACGACGAACGCTCAGTCCCGTGGCCGCGCGCCAGTGACGTCAAGGTCACGCGCGTGCTGGCTGAGTTTGACGTCACAGAGCAGGACGTGGGACGCGTGCTAGCCGGAACTGCCCGGGACTGGGGACATGCGCCCAGGACTATATGGTGAGTTGTTAGCTCATTTCTCGTTTACGAAGTTTTAGCCCAACGACGATATAATACTAGACTCGTAATAACAGGGGACCGATGTCTGTCAACACATTAAGCAAAAAAGTCTTATATTCGTCTCATTTCGACCACTCCTGTGAGCCGTAAACATACGTTGAGACAGAACAGACCTTGAGTTAGCCAATCACAACGCAGTACCCCGTCCCCCTCGCTTACGTAGTACCTCAGCGAGTTGACAGAATAGTTTTTCGATGATCGTGTATGCGGAGTCTAGTTTTCTATCGTCGTTGCCGATACCTTACGATTTTTTTATCCATTGACGCGTTCTTGTGTTCGAACCTCTATGGGTTTGTATTGCGATAGCCGCTTGGATACCGAAGTCGTAAGGTATCGGAAACTTGAGTCGCCTAGTGTACGAACGAAGGGCCTTAGGGTCAATCTATACTAGCGCAGAGTCGAAGCGCATCGAAGCGTCAAATTCTTTTCAACTAAAGCGAAGCCGCACGATTCACGATCAGCGTTGTTCAGACGCGCGAATTCTAAAGAATGCACGCGATTTTTTAAAATCTTAGAAGTAATGTGTGTTACGCTGTGGAGTTAATGTTGAAATTGTTATGTTCAGTTTTGGAAAGACTTTTCGATGCGCTTCGACTCTGCGGTCGTATAAATTGACCCTTAGCAAGCTTTGGCAGTCGTTATTATTAGTTAGAAGCTTTACAGTCTGACAACCAGTCGTGCATCTACGTCTGACAACCAGTTGTGCATCTTACCATGGGATATCGTATTGCCCAGACCTCCACTACTCAGTAACTGGGTAGTGGAGGTCTGTGGGTGCCATAAAACTAACGTATTATGTGAAAAAAGAAATACATTCAAAGTGCTGTCGCTTCAAAGTAGCGAGAGCACAGTGGCGACTTCCGGTTTTCTACTCTATTTTGCCAAGCTGTACTTATATTTTGGTCAAGTGAGAATTTTTTTTAACTGTTGTTTTTTTTTGTTCACAGGCAAATTTTCAGATACTTGAAACACAAAACGCGAGACGACGAGCTCCTACTAGCATGATAAGCTGTAAATAATATAAATGTGTTGTTTCTATAGATGTTATCATGCTGTCGCTTTCTGACTCTTATGTCATTGTTATAAGGTGTAATTTGCAAAGAATGACGCGCGGGCGTGAAATTAAATTAGCTGAATTCTATAGAGTCATCTTAGACTCGACACAGTACCGTAAAACGCAACAACTTTGCCATGATGCCCAACTTTGCCTTCTTCATTTCAACGCCCGCCGTGTTATCACCAATACCTAAACGTCATGCGTTATGCGTTGACACAAAGAAGGTAAAGTTGGGCATCATGGCAAAGTTGCAGCGTTTTACCGGTAATTTGAATTGTATTCCTATGAAGTTAGTGTGTATATTTCTATGAACCGTAAAAGTAAGCTCTATAGATTTCAAGGCTAGAATAACACGACTCATTTTTAGCGGCTTACTGTTCGTCGCTCAAACTGAGTCAAGTCTTTAATTGATTTTAAAATTAGTAGCACACAAAAACGGCGCGTACGCATGCCGTTAATTGCTAATATCATCATCATCAAAATTTGACTACATCGCCGTTTATATGGACGAGCAAACTTACAATAACTTGTTTTTATATTATAAGACTGTAAAAATAACATATCGCTAGCCAAATAATAAAAATCTTCAATACTATTGTTCAATTATAAAACTGTGTGACCCACATTTTGTATTACTATTTTTTAAAATAATTGTGTCTTGTGTCCTTTGTGTCAAGTTACAGATGTGCTATTTTCCAATAGGTTTTACATAATTTTAGAAAATAAACCTTTATTTTTAATACCAACTATGTTGTTTTAATTCGACTTATTTTAAAGATGCTATAATTGTGTATGCTTAGCGCTGTAGGCGCGGGCGTGTGGGTGGCGAGTAATGGGCAACTCGCTGTCCGACCATGGACCATGCCTGGGTCGACGCGCCTCAAACAGTGTCAGCACAATGACGGGTTCTTTAGAGGGCCAATGCTGCGGGACCTACGAATTACCGTGACCCCGGAACATAAAGGGTTAGTCCGAGTCTGTCAGTTCCTCCCGCCCTGCCATGAGTAGGAGGACTTATTATTGGATACCAAAACCGATAAATAAAAGTCTGTAGGTATGCTCGTTTATGTTTCGTTTTCATGCTAAAGCCGCTGAACCGATTTTGATGAATTTTGGTTGGCCGCAGCCGACAAGTTCGTCACTTCCGCACCGCTGTATCGATTCGCTCGGAAAATCCGTGCGCGTTTTGCTATGACTGGCAAATCATGGTGTGCTTTAAACATTTCTATTTCATTTGATATTACCGTTTGCCACCCTGCGCTAAGCAAATGCCTATTCAGACCTAAGCGATATTCGCTGCCGCTGTGGGTAGAGGTACATACCGCGCGAGATTCGCTCAGGTATTTAGTATCACCCAAAACGCGGTTAGACCGACCTGAGCGATATTCGCTGCCGCTGTAGGGTACCCAGGTCCCTAAAACATACCGCGCGGGATTCGCTCAGGAACTTTAGTATCAAGTACCACGGCTATATCGACCTAGCGACTACCGCGTGATTATTCTAATAACAAATAGCGAAATCCGTCACAATAAAGGTGTTACAGTAATATTACCGCATACCCACTAATTCTATGTGTACGCAACGGTAGCGAATACCGCTTAGGTCTGAATAGGCCTAATGCTCACAGCGGCAAGTCATTTCATGCAAAGCGTCAAAAACATTTATCCGAAATGAAATATAAAAAAATTGAAGAATACTAATAGAAAATTCTTAATACACAAAAAACTTTAATTTCACCCAACAACACAGTCATATTTCAACAATATTACTTCATGAGCGTTTTATTATGACATCTTTAATGGTCTTTGCGTCAACCGCGTATTAGCTTTGCCATTCACCCAGCGTCCCTTGATCTTCCGTCTGGTGGAGCGGATCTCGACAACCGGCCGAGAACTTAGAGCGTTGCCCAGTCCACTGATTATATTGTAGGTACTGCTTGGACGGATTACCTGCAAGGAGATAAATAAATAAAATTCGGTCACAATAAAGGTTTACATGATTATTACAAGCGAAATACAGTAATTCTATGTGTGATGTAGCGAACTGCCTGATCTAGGTTTATTAAAACCTGTGTTTCAGGTTTCAATTAACATTTGAATAGAACACCACAATATTTTCATTAGACGACAAATAATTAAAAAGATATAAATTCTACGTATCAACGACTAAAATTAAAATATCAATTTTTGGGTATAAAACATTAAAACTAGATTGTATAATAAGATGTAAAAATTTAAATGAACTAACGAGTAATTTATGATAAAATATAAAGACGAAAAAAAGATATAAATAGGTATGTAGGTAGTTGGCGCAGTGACTGTGCGGTTCGGTGTTGCGGTGCGTATTGCGAGTTCAATAAACATGAAAATCATATACAACGTGTAACGGTAAATGCACAAAACCTCTCGTGGGGTAACTCAGACCGTGTTACTGAACAATTTTTGTTCTAAGAGAAATTCGCAAAAAAAAGTAGGTAGGTATAGCTCTTTCCATTGCTCATAATATTTGTAAAAATATAAATTAATCACTTACCCTGCCAAAGACGACATTCCGTAGATCTAACTGCGGCAGAGGCTTGAAGGTGATGTTGAAGATTCCGCACATTTCATCGTCTGCCGTGACTCGCATTGAAAGCAAACCTGCAAGAGACTGAACTGGGTACATTGGGTTCTAGACCCCTAACCCCCCCCAAAATCTAAGGTCACATTGAAAAATCTCAAAAAAGTGCCAAATAATTAAAGGAAATTTCTAATAAGGGTGACGGCGATAAATTTATAGTTTGCTGACATCTTGTACACTATGCAATATGTCTTGTGCAATAATGTTTATTTTATTCCAGGTACCTATTTTACATTAGCGTAGTCAGTGACCCCCCCCAAATTTACTGTCTAGACCAACCCTACCTTTCTAACAGCCGCAACTGTGGTGATCGGTGCGGCAGCCGGCGGCGCTAGCGAATTAGCTACTGGCGACGCCTCGTGACGTGTTTGAAACATTTGATCTTACCGCTCGCCACTCCGTACTAAACCACTGCTCACAGCCGGTCAAGGTCGTACGGGCCGTACAGATCTTCAAAAATAAGGTCAGTGATGTCCTTGGACAGGGGTGGCAAATATCTTATTGATCAATGGCCACTTATAATGTAAAGAAGTGTTTAATGAGGCTATACAGATGTGTCAATCGATGATGTGGCGTGCTCGAAATCTTTTGTAATAGAACGGCCTTTGGGAAAATTGTCATACAAAATGCCGTGCGTCAGTAGCACTATCCAGCGTTGCTAGCAATTAATAAAAGTACTCTGTGATAGCAACGCGACTACTATGAGCAAAGACATTAAACACTATATACGAGCAGAGACTGAGCGACTTTTTACCTAGTGGTAACAAGTTTTGGATCACAACTTTCTTCGTGATGTCCCGTCTATTGCTCGTATATTCGCGTACCACCAAAGACACGCGTTACACTGACAAAAACTTCCACTGCTATTAAGATTACCTGGCATTGAATGAGGGTAGTGATAGTTCTCAGCGCCGATGGGTATGGTCCTCCCTGTTTGAGCGTAGCACCCGAAGCCATTGTTGTAGATCACGTCTCCGCCACTCCAGTACAACTGGGGAACTTTCCTAGACAATACCATTAAAAATTTATCTAGAAATTATACAATACTGGCTAGCGCTAGCGGCTTCAACCGCTACAACTCGAAAAAAATCCCACGGGAACTTAAAATCGGGATCAAATCCTCGATCCTATGTTACAAACTATTATCTAGGTTATAAACTATCTTGTACCAAATTTTATTCAAGTCCATTCAGTAGTTTTTGCGTGAAAGAGTAACAAAACATCCATCCGAAATAACTTTCAAGTGTTTAAAAATTAGTAAGAAGTAACAAATAAGATAAGATTTTACCTACGTTTATTTTAAATAAAAACCACCAAGTAACCAATAAAAAATGTAATTCAAAAACCCAATATTAAATACGAAAAAAAATTTAAGTCATCAATTATAAATTCATTGCCACTGCCGAGATGTCGAAGGTACATTCGTGGTATTCTCTCCCCGCGTCTCCTGAGAAAACTGGTTCACAGCCAGGCAGTACTTCTCCGAATGGTAGGTCCTAGAAATCTGGGACAGTAAGGGACTCCCATGTGGAGAGTTCAACCATAAAGATGCGCTGCCCGTCTGCCCGACCATAGCTATAAAAGCGATCAGCATCCTTGTGTTGAGAAGACCACGTTGTATATGCGGCTGTTTCAGTAAAGTTTGCAGGATAAGACCATCGGGTAAACCGTTAACAAGTTCAAAGATACTAGAACCTCTTTCCCCAATCAAGTACGAGGCAGCAGCTGGGACATTACATCCAGTATTACGCAGCGCCCTGTCTGCCTCTTCATAAGTAAATCCAAGGTCTTTCAAAGCCCCAATAGATTCCGGACTCGGTGGTTCAGCAATTCTGTTCCTCCATTCGCGAAACTTCTCCAAAAATCGTTGTAAATGTTCTGCTCGGCGATAGATCTCAGTTCCATCATTCTTGTCTATTCCAGGAGTTTCGTCTACAGCTGTGTAGTCCGTAACGTTGAGCCTCGCAGCTATATCTTCGGGAGTAATGACTTGGATGACTGGTGGTTGGAAGTGTTGTGGTTCGTCTAAAGCTGCTGTTAGCTGGGCTAACGTCATTTCGTAGTTCCTGCCCGACGCGGCCAGCCGAGCGCCGGCCTCGATCAAAGATATTAAAATCTTTCTCAATTCATAGGACAGTTCGTTTGTAGATAAAAGAGATTGGAGATTTGGCTGTCGTATAGTGTTAGTTGGGGCTGGTAGTGATGCCGTGGCGGCTGCTATGGTCCCGTGTTGAGGAGCTCTCACCGCACCGAGGTCCCATAATGTTCCAGCTTCTGGCAGACGCCTTTCAACTAACAGAAGCTCTTCCTGCATCATGACCTGTTCTTGGGACAGCGTCAGAAAATCATGTAGTGTAGTAGTGTCATAAACTCTGACGATTTTGTACCGGCTTGATCCAGTCTCCCCCGTTGGGTAGAAAAAGTCTATAGCACGGTTCTTTACCTCCTCAATCAAGGTATCTTCGGAGAAATATGACGTGAAAGTTTGACCTTCTGGGCTGACGACCTTGATGAAGATCTCATTGACGCCCGTTACGCCGGAATCTGGCACTAACATCTTTCAGCACTTCGTCGTCTAAGGTCACCAGACCTGAGAGATCGATGACTTTCAAAGAAATCAGGATGAGAAATAGTACTATGCTTGTAAAGAATGTTGCGAGACACCAAATAAGTTTGAGCATAATTTTGGCATTTTGTTAACTGTTTTTGACAGGATTTTGACGTGTAGTGTATATTTTTAATTTCATAAATGTGTTTTGGAAAAGGTTTTGTTTAATGTCAAAAAGTTTTTAGTCTAAAGTTTATCACGCTTGTAGTCTGGGCAGGCAACGACGCTAGCAAACAAACTCAATTTGTGTCCGTCCTTTTAAAAGTACCTACACGTACAAACAGTACCGGCGTTAGGATAAGGGTCGATTTATACTAGCGCAGAGTCGAAGCGCATCGAAGCGTATTTCTAAAACTACGAATACGAAGAGGCGCCGCAGGCCTATTTTCTCGTATATTTCCCAATTTCTTTCATCCAAAACCCGTCTAAAGAAAACACTAAACTTACATATAGTCCGGTCAATTTAGACATTCGAGGTTACATAAAGTCCCAGCAAGCTGAATTTCTGTGAAGTTGTTCAAAACATAATTATAAACAATGTCTAAAAGTTCCCCATCATTCCCCTGTAAGGAAAAAAAAATATTCAAGGTCAAAGGTAAAAAAAATAAGTTTTTCGCGATTTTCAGCAAAACAGTAAGTTTTATCATACAAGTACCTCAGAAAAAAATTGTAGATCATAAAATTAACTATAAAAATGTGTTAATACTTTTTTTCTTACGAGCCACCGTTTCAGAGATATAACGATTCAAAAAGTTATAAAAGTTGTTATCGTCATAAGCATCTAATGAGGTAGTGTACTTAGCGCGTTTTTTTTAACGTGGTTTCCCCAGTAGGCCTACTCCACGGGTCAGTTGTGATCCTGTTTATTGTAAAACTATTGCAAAATGACGGAAATGTTCAAAGATTGGGAAAGATAAAAGCGATGTAAATGAAAAAAAGTGTTGAAGTTTATTCGTCTCATTCGTAAGTTTCAAATTCTTGTTCTTCTTCTCGATCTTCTTCTCCTGCTTCTTCATCATCTTCATTTTGGATGCAAGTAAATTGAACACAGGGACAGGCACGCTTTTATCTTTCCCAATCTTTGAAAATTTCCGTTATTTTGCAATAGTTTTACAATAAACAGGATCACAACTGACCCGTGGAGTAGGCCTACTGGGGAAACCACGTTAAAAAAAACGCGCTAAGTACACTACCTCAGTAGATGCATATGACGATAACAACTTTTATAACTTTTTGAATCGTTATATCTCTGAAACGGTGGCTCGTAAGAAAAAAAGTATTAACACATTTTTAGAGATAATTTTATGATCTACAATTTTTGTCTGAGGTACTTGTATGATAAAACTTACCGTTTTGCTGAAAATCGCGAAAAACTCATTTTTTTTACCTTTGACCTTGAATATTTTTTTTTCCTTACAGGGGAATGATGGGGAACTTCTAGACATTGTTTATAATTATGTTTTGAACAACTTCACAAAAATTCAGCTTGCTGGGACTTTATGTAATTTCACTCACATTTTTTTGTCTAAATTGACCGGACTAATAATTCAAGGAACTACATGCTTTTCGTTACTCTTAAATCCATAACAGAGAGTCACGTTAGTTGAACTTTTTCATTTTGTTTGATCAAACGGAAGTAAAAGTCTTCAGTTTTCTTTTTTATCGAAATTACGCGAGCCGCGTAAGAAGAGGACAGCGTCCTCCCTCCACCCTAGATGCAGTGGTAGGCGCCCACGGCGATGGACGTTGGCAGACGGTCTCTGGCCACCGTAAACGCGGGCATGTGGACGTTGTTGACTCGCTGTCCGACCATGGACCATCCCCGTGTCGACGGCGCGTTGTGTTCCACGCGTGCCTCAAAGAGTGTCAGCATAATAATGACGGGGCTACAGCCTGTCGGGGTCGGACGTAAAGGGCTATTGAAAGAAAGTCTCTCCCGCCCTGCCTTGAGTGGGAGGACTTTTGATTTTTTACCACGTTACAAAAGTGCAGCTATATCTATCCGAAATTCCGAACTAGACTACGGATAAATGTCTTTGTCTTTGTCTTTGAGACAAGCTGCCTGCGACATCGACATGGTGACCCCCCCTGTTGTAAAAGCTTTTTCCGCCCTTGCTGCACCCTTGCAGTTAGGGGGCGCCGTAGAAAATCTCGCCCAAGGGCGCTGGTAGTGCTAAAACCGGCACTGCGTACAAATTCAATTGTACAAAGTTCCATGACACGTCTTTGGGCTAAACTGAACAGTAGAGTGTTTCCTTTCCTTCTATACACCGTGCCGATACCGCGCCGACACCGCTCCGCCATCGCGCCTCTAAACTGGGTAATGTGCATACCTTCGCGACCGCGTAGTGTGTGTCGTATCTTCGCCAATTTTAGTTTACGTATCAAAGGAAAAAAGACGTCAAATATTTTTTGAAAATCTAACTGACGGGGAATCAGTTTTTTTTTTTTCATAAATACCCTGCTGGGACCTTTCTCTACTCAGATCAAAGAAATAGGCAGATAGAACGCTCAGAACACGCGAGTGTGTCCACTAAAGCTAATACAAAATCAAATCAAAATACATTCCTTAATGTTTTCTTTGTTTTTGAGAACAACTTTGTACAATGGTTAAAGACACGAGACGGCACATTTTGGCAAAAAACAACAACGACGCGCAGCTTGGTACGACGCGTAGCTTGGTAGGTACTGTCGCGACTTTGTATTCGATTTTGATTTTGTGTTAACTTTGGTCGACACACTCGCCTGCTCTGAGCGCTCTATTTGCCTATTTCTTTGATCTGAGTTTCCCTACCTACCAATAAAAAAACAGTTACCTGAAAAAGCAAGTATTAACGTAGCTGTGTCCCACGGAGTTTCCGTCCAGCAGCTCCAGAAACAGGCGGCAGGTGCGCGGGCACCTGTCCGTGAACAGTTCCACACAGATCTCCCCCATCTCTGCACCTTCTTGGAGGCCCAGTTTCAAGTATACCCTGCATGGAGGTTCTGGATTATGAAGTTTTTTTTTAGCGCGGTATTAACATCAAATGAGTCCTCCCACCCAGGGCAGGGCGGGAGGGACTGTCAGACTCGTACTAACTAAGCGTGTATTCACACGTACCACAACCACGTCGCAGCGACAAAAAGTGGTCAAACGTGTGAATTAAGTGTCGCAGCGGCTTTTTGCGTTGTGGTATCGACAAAATGTCGATGTGGTTGCGTTGTCGCTGTCGTTGCGATGTGGTAACCACGTGGTCATGTGCAGTATTAGGTACTCCGGCTTTCGTAGAGGAAATACGGCTACACTGAACGTAGTCATGGAGGAAAGATTGTTGTCGCGGTGGTCGATGTAGCCGCGGTGCCGCCGCCGGTGGTAGCGTTGCCGACACGATGTGGTCGATAATAACGTCAAAATACGGTGCATGTGAATTGTATGCCTAGTCGTTTTCAAAACAAAATATACGCCCGACCACATGACGTCGTTGTGGTACGTGTAAATTGACCCTAAAGTCCACGGTGTTCTTCAATAGCTCTTTACGTTCCGGGGTCACGGTAATTCGTTAGTCCCGCGACACCGGCAGCTATGGCCCTCTATAAAGGGGCCGTGTTGTAATGCTGACACCCTTTGAGGCGCGCGTGGAACACAACGCGCCGTCAACAAGGCATGGTCCATATGTTGCTGGACACTATATTTTGTTAAAAGACTTTTACCAAACCTAGGTCTTTTCACATCCGACTGAGCCTTGAAAGACAGGTCCTCCATCTCCTCGTGAGGCACGGGTGGGAAGAGGACGAATGTAGCACTGGCTTGCTCGACAATCTTGCGTTTATTTCGACTCCAATCCCGGTTCAGCTCGGCTGTCGTGTCTACGCGAGCATTCTGGAGATTTGATTCTAGTAACTTTTTATGTAGATTTTCATCACTACATCAACTCCGGAGCGGCAACTGGACCCGTGTGGTCCACTTCGCAGACATTTTATTCTTTGCTCGCACGCTTGCTTACGATATATTCCCTTTACGTCGAGTCCCGTTACGTCGAGTCTGAAAGTCTATTGTTCTCCAAAGTATTGATATTTTACGCTTTCTATTACCTTTATGTCGAGTTTGGTGAACAAGTACAGTCAGGGATGTAAATTAAAAGCCAATGGCATAAAAACATGTTAAAACAAGTATAGGTGAAGATTACCTAAAAAGGAAGTTCAACGAAGCCCCGCTTCGCGGGGCTTCTATTTCTGCTTACATGGTTTAAAGTAGGTAACCTAACACGAAGGGGATGGCGGGGTCTTTCAGACCCCGCCATCCCCTTCGAACCTAACCTGTCCGTGTCGGGGTGCCCACGAGTCCCGAGCTCGCTTCGCTCGCTCTTGGATCAAAGTCCACAGGACCTATCATTGAAATTCATAATAATATCCTTAAAACTAAACTATCCTTGTCGGGGTACCTTATTTGACGTGACTGTACTTCTAAAATATGATATATTATTTAAACTCGACGTAAAGGTAATAGAAGCGTGGTAAATCAACTAAGCTCGACATAGGGGTAATAGAAGCGAGACAAGGTTTTCGGCTCAACGTAACGGGACTCGACGTAAAGGGAATCAACCTTGCTTACGTAGACTGTTTTGCCAACGTGGCAAGTCTCGTTTTGACCCAGGCATTGCCCGCAAATGATTTAGGTTCGACGATGAACGAGTAACGAGAACTAGAAACTATAAAAGAGTTGGCGATCAGCGGGAAGCGAGTGTTCGATAATTTTGTCGCTGGAGTGTGCCAATGCAACGAGCGATTACTCGCGCCACTCGCCCGCGGTCGCTTTCGCTTAGTCCTGTGCAAACCTGATCAAGCAAGCCGAACGAACATCGCTGAACGAGTATCGCTGAGCGATATCCACTTTTAATTTAGTAGGTACGGGCGTTTTACTAGTTGTCCACGATAAGTTTACTGTCTCTCATAATACAGACACAGAGACGTTTTCGTTTGTTCCGGTCATTAACGCTCAGTTGTCTTTAATAGATTTTCAACTTTATGCAGTGGGGGGTTTATAGTTCAAAATGTTTTAACAGGTCGATTATGAGGAGACACTGAAAGAACGAAGCGGTGTCAATCGGTTGTTAGGTGGTTGAATGAGCTATAATATGACCTTTATACTTACTGTGTTCAATAGTCTTTTGTATAGCGCTAGATTTTCTCTTCGAACTTTTTTCAAGAAATCTACCCTGTACTGGTAATATTGTATGACAGGAACTGGCTTCTTTTGCCAGCGACAGTCCACTCTTCCCTGTGAAGTACACAATATTTACATGACGTAACTTTAAAAAAAAACTAATTATTTTATCCCAGAAATATTTAACACATACTCGTATATTTTCTTTTATTATGTAAACCAAAATTGATCTGATCTCAGAAACTGTTTCGAATGGGGATGGCAACTAAGAAACGAATGGCGCTAGTATAGCTAGTTCCAAGCATCGTCATTGGTTCAAATCTTAAAGGTACTTCAAAATAGTACTACCTCATTGGTCGGATTAGGACTTAGCTATGGTGGCGTTGACCAGCCTTTCCCATTGTAAAAATATTTTAGATAGAAGGCTATACTATACAACATAATTTTTTGTTTATGCGAAACCCGATACACCTGTCTAATATTTTTGTGTAAAGAATCTATGTACAAAATTTTAAAACCGTATCATAAAAAATCACAAAGTTATAAGCTTGTACGAGTATGTTACCTGGTTTTCCGTTCAAAAACATGCTCATTTCGCGGTACACCCTTGTAAACCGCGTCTCCCGTGTTATAACTTGTGATAATAGTTTGGCAATAGGTACCTAACCGTACAGCAATTGCTGGTAATAAAAATTAATCAAAAATTTTTGAAAAAAAATATATAACATGGTGTAAGAGTTATTGGAATCGAATTATTTATTGATTCTGAACAAACTATATTCAGGTTTCGCATATACTAAAAATAGTGTTGTATAACATCACGCTACGGAGCCAAGCAGCGAGTGAAACCGCGGGAAAAAGGAAGTATAAAGGGGTTTGAACTTTTTTGTATGGGCCGTGTACCAGATGCCATCCGCCATTTTGATTTTTTTTCAAAACAGCGTACACGAATGAAACATTTATAAATCGATAGATCAAATCAATACAAAAATAAAATGTAAGCGGAAAAACCTCGTAAAGCGTCACGTTTCCGAGTTATGAGCTGTCAAAAATGTAAAATTAGGGACACATTTTTTCTTTTTTTTTAAATATTTTAATGTTTGTTGATCAAAAAGGTTATTTCCACAATAAAAATAATTGAATATTAGTTTTTCACGCATTTCAAATGCTTTTACATAGGATTATTTCGTTTAACGCAATTTCAGCATTTAAAATGCGTGTAAAAACTAATATTCAATTAGTTTTATTGCGGAAGTATCCTTTTTGATCAATAATCATCCAAATATTAAAAAAATAAGAAAAAATGTGTCAATAATTTTACATGTTTGACAGCACATAACTCGGAAACGTGACGCTTTACGAGGTTTTGCCGCGTACATTTTTTGTTTGTATTGATTTGATCCATCGATTTATCAATGTTTCATTCGTGTACGCTGTTTTGAAAAAAAATCAAAATGGCGGACAAGGAACTGGTACAAAAAGCACAAAGCCCTTTAGAAAGATCTGATAATAGACTGGCCTGTTGGTCTAGTGGTTAGTGACCCTGACTGTTATGCCGGAGGTCGTGGGTTCGATTCCCACCCAGGACAAATGTTTGTGTGATGAGCACTATCATTTGTTCTGTGTCTGGGTGTAATTTATCTATAATATGTATGTATTTAGAAATATATATGTATGTTTATCAGTTGCCTAGTACCCATAACACAAGCTCTGCTTAGCTTGGGACTAGATGGCGTTGTGTGATAGTTATGGAATATTATACACCGTGACTTTTTAGTCGTCTTACAAAAAGGGTCCACTTAATGTATCCGACCTAAAATACCTCTAGGCAAGTTATTTTTTTTTTAATCGTTAATAATAATTTTTATTTTTAATAAATAGGTGCATTAGAAATATGAAACACCCTGTTAAATGTTTACGTATCTAGCTGTAAAGTATACCTACCCAGCGCAATAGTCGGGCAGATCATTCTATCTCCATTTTCTATGAGACAAGGGTGTTTCTAACTGTTCTACACCTTGCGTCATAATAACGAATTAAAATTTTATTTTAAAAATTTTCAAATCTCTTAAATACCTATTTTTTTATTATTTAACCCTTTAGCTCGCAACGACAAGCCGGCTCAACGCTCACTTTAAAAAAATGGTGATCAAAAATTAGACACTTTTTATAAGTTTTTATTTGATGCCCATAATTAATAACTAAAAGCAATTGTAAAAAGAAAATAGTTTGACATTTCTGTAGACATTTTACGTCAGGTTTTTGCAAAATGGCATCACGGTCGCAGTGACACCGCGGATTACAAATAATTTAATTGCATAAAAAATATTTTTGAGAGTTTTTTCTGATAGTGGACACAGGTATTTTATTTCTAGAAGGCTATAGTATTATTATAATCACAAATTACTACATTGTATTGACTAACTTGCGAGCACAGAGTTCATAAAGTGATATGTTGAATATTCTCAACGTTGCGCCTTACCCGGAAAAGTACTTCGTAATATGCATGTTGAGCATGTTCAACATTGCCGCTTTGCTAATGATTTACTTAGCATGAATATATATGTAAAAAATATTAGTATAGTAAAAATAGTAGTATTAGTGTTTGGTCCAATATATTTTATTTATTGACATGCTATGGATGTGTTTTCATGTTTTTTTGTTCTGCTAGTTTCAGACTTAAGCCAAGATGGCAAAGAACGCTGAAAGTTATGTCACTATTTTCGCCAAAGAATGCTCCATCAGAAAGTAGCAGTACCTACTAGTACTGACGATGAAGTTATTTGAAGACAGGACGAAAGAACGTGAAACCTAAAATTCTAGCTCCAAACCCTGGACATAGCCTTAGTCACTAAATTACTTGGACCTTGAAAGTTCTACAAATGAGTCTCTCACGTCTGTCTTATCCGACGAAAAAACTGGTGGATGGATAAGACTCATCATGAATAACATGTTCCCTCCATATAAAACTTCACATCACTTTCCAGTTCTCCAGTCAGTTTCGCCTATTTGATCACCTCAATGTTTCATCTATTTTGTCACCTAAGTTTCATTTGTCTTATCGCCACAAGTTTCTAAAAATATATCGCTCCAAAAGGCGAGCGAATACAATACCATATAATTGAAGCTTATAAAACAACAGTAAGCGAGAAAACTGTCGTGGAAAACGGGTAAATGGAAAACTGCTGAAAAATTAAGACATGCAGCACATTTAGAACCAACAGTGTACTTGAAGTTCCGCTGGATTCTAGAGCGATGTCCCCTTTAGACTACTTTTACAGGTTTTTTTTTTTCAGAAGATGTTGAAAATAGTTGATAAAAGATCATACAATGTACATACTTAAATTCTGTACAAAATAATGCTGCCAAATATCTCTAATGGGGACAAATATCTCTCCAAATATCTCTATTGGGACTTTTTAGCCATAACTGTTATGATAGGCGTAGTAGAAATATCATCATATAGGATTATTGGAGTCGTGAATTAAAATATCTTCCGATTGCAGATATCATGCCGGTCAAAATGTACGTAAAAATCAGAAAAAATCTTATCTTACGATTTTTTTTTGTACCAAAAAGGAACAGTTCTTATAACTATCATGTGTTACAGTAGATACCTAAGGTGATTTATCGTTCATTTTTATAATTGTCATGACTGATTGTTCTTTTTATGTCTTTTTCATTGTATTTTTTATATAAAATGCATGATAATTGTGAATAAGGGTTTATTTTATTAAATTCATAAAAACCTACATACATCGCGATGTTGAAAATACTCAACGTTCATTTTACCACCTTATTTCTTCAATACATCGCAACGTTGAGTATTTTTAACGTATGTTTTTAAAAAGACTACACAACCTAGATTTTTTAACACATTTTTCTGTACATATATACACTATTTATATACATATAACTAAAAAAAAAATACAAAAATACAGATTTTGTTTCCTTGCGAACTAAAGGGTTAATAAACGTGTTCTAGTCATTGGGTACATGAACTGGGCTGCTTTTGTAAGACGACTAAAAAGTCACGGTGTATTATATTATATCTCTCACCCCCTTGAAATACTCTTTCCTAATGTTCATCAACAGTTGTACATTCTCCATGAACAGACCCTCAATGCGGTTCCTCCATACTTCTAAATTCCGCAGTTTCCTCTCCGGGTTGTACCGCGGAGGGGACGAGTCCACTCTTGCTGTCACGTGGGCATACTGAAATGTTAGCACGATAAACGAGGTCCAGTACATTACTTCCTTTATCTTTCAGATGAGTCCGTCCGGCCCTGGGCGTAGCAGAATTGTTTTAACTAAAATCTACCGTTCTTTCAATAACCCTTTACGTTCTAGGGTCACGCTGACCCGTTTGGGCAGTTCCGCGACGTTCATAGTGGGCCCCTAGGCACTGGCCTAATGTGCTTTATGTACAGTGCCGGATTAGCCATATAGCAGAAGGCAGCAAATGCTACGGGCCCCGCGCCTTAGGGGGGCCGCGCCTGTGCCCAGAAAAAGAGTGAGAGGACAGCATCCCCCCTTCACCCCAGCTGCAGTGACGGACGTCGGCAGACGATCTTCGGAAACCGTGGGCGCGGGCACGGGGGTGGCGAGTAATGGGCGACTCGCTGTCCGACCATGGCCCAGGGGTCGACGGCGTGTTGTGTTCCGCGCGCGAGTGAAAGATTGTCAGCATGATGACGAGGCCCCCTCTAGAGGGCCAAAGCCTGCGGGGGTCGCGAGACTTATCTGATTACCGTGACCCCGGAACGAAAAGGACTATTGAAGGACACCGTGGATTTACCGTAAAAAAAGGCAATGTAACTCTAGGGCCCCATGGTTACATTTGCTAGGGGCCCCGCATCGGCTTTATCCGGCACTGCTTATGGATAATACAGCACTGACCTTGCCCCTGGAACGCAACGGGTAACAGAAGAAACAGGCTGGACTTTAAGTCAATAAGAATCTGACAGTGCCCCGAGTATTTTCCTACTCTTCCCGCTATTTTTGTTCAATTTGTTGCAGGATCCAAGACTTCAAGACTCATTTTCTTGGCGTTTTTCTGGTGGTTGTTACCGTTGATTCTGGCTTACAGGAGTTGCAGTGGTTTGGGAATAGCGCAGTGAAACTGTCCCAAGAAATAAAAAGATCCATTCCACTCCACCCAGTGGTCCTTAATTCTAATATTAACACAAAAATATGTTTACATCTATGGAAGGCCCCTTTAATATTAATTTAATTCTCTGTTTTAGTATTTCTTGTTATCAGAAATACATCATCTGTAAATATTTCAATTGTCTAACTATCACGGTTCATGAGATACAGCCTAAGGCTGCTCCCACATTTATCGAAGCGGAATCGGCTTAAGCTGCTCAAAAAATACTTTATATCAACGTGATAAGAACGTTACTAATACCATTATTCGCATCGGCTCGCATCGTCCGAGCCCAGCCGATGCGAATGGCATTAGTAACACCCTTATTACGTTGACATAAAGGATTTTTTGACCGGCTTAAGGCGATTACGCATCGACAAATGTGGGAGCAGCCTAATGAGAGACAGTCAGACAGACAGCGAAGTATTATGGGCCCCCCGTTTTAGCTTTTGGGTACCGGACCCTAAAAAACGGGCTTTCCAAAATACGGAAGAATATTTAGGAAATCCCATGAGCATGATCTAAAAATCCACAAAACCTACCTTATGTATTCGTTTTTTATTAACATCCTGATCAAATTCAACAGTTTCAGGTGGCGGAGAAGAATACTTCCTTTCTTCATGTTTAGCTTTTAAAATAGCGTCTATAAGAGTCATTTTACTTCAGGAATTTTGTAGAAAAATATCATAGAAAATTGTAAATTGATTAGTTTATTTTAGATGAAATCTATGTGGCTTTGTTTATCTGTCATTCTGATTATTTGTTTTTCTTATACTCAACGATTTCCTTGCTTTAGTGGGGTGAAAAGTTGTGTGTTGCCAACGACGATATAATACTAAACTCCTAATAACAGGCGACCGATGTCTGCCAACACATTAGGCAAAAAAGTCTTATATTCGTCTCATTTCGACCAATCCTGTGAGCCGTAAACATACGTTGAGACAGCACAGACCTTGAGTTAGCCAATCACAACGCAGTACCCCGTCCCCCTCGCTTACGTAGTACCTCAGCAACTTGGCAGAATAGTTTGTGTTCTTTAGATCGTGCATGCGGAGTCTAGTATTATATCGTCGTTGTGTGTTGCACTCGGCAGCAAAGTTATTCACTATTCAGCGTCTCGTACCATTGAAACTTCGCTACGCTCAGGATTCTATATTCAAGTACTCGCGCCTAAAAACAACTTTGCAGCCGTGCATAACAAATAATACTTACTTGCAGTGTAACGAAAACATGGTGCCAACGAAATAAAACACAGTAATTTTCATAAAAAAGTTTATTCAAATAAAAAAAAATGCACAAACACGTGAATATCACAAATACATAGCGTCGATATTTGTGCCTACTTCCGTAATACTGAAGGATTTAGCTAAAGCAATACAAGATATTATCTTAAACAAGAGACATAATACATACACGTTTGAACTAAGAATAGGACAGCTTTGTCGCCATTTTTTTTTTAAAACGTTGCCTCTCATTTTTCCTGTGTCGTGGGTACTTTTACAAACATATAAACTCACATTCACACAGACCCGAAACAACTACTTTAAGGTCATACAAATATAATAGGCTAGTTTCCTAAAAAAATGTAATTAGTCCGTCTTTTAGATTATTCAAAAATAAGGGGCACGTATTTTTTTATTTGTAAATTAGACCAAAAATGACAAAGATATAGCCTATTAAAGTTACGTGTGACGTCACGATGCGTGGCATTTTTCGCGCAGGATGACGTCACAGGTAACTTAAATAGGCTATTATCTTTGTTATTTTTTGTTTAATCGAAAAAAGAAAAAATATGTGTCCAATATTTTTTTATAATCTAAAATACGGACTAAATAGAATGTAATTATTTTGACCCTGGAAACTACCCTATTATGTTTCGTGCGGGGTTCGAACCCGCGACACGCTGCGCAGCAGTCGATATACTTAACCTCTGACAGTGCCGTCAAAGCATATAGATACAATATGGCGTCAGAGCCATCCTATACTTAGTTCAAACACATAGTATTTACCTCGTTTGATCTTAAAACTTGCATTAAATATAGGGTGACTGGTAATTACTGTACGATACTTAAACACGTGATTGTGCTCATGATAACAAACAACTTTTATTATGGGAGCAAAGCCGAAATCGTGAAAAAAATAGCAGCTGTTCAGTACATTAAACAAATATAAATGTAATGAACAGCTGATTCTTTTTCCGCGTTTTCAGTTTTGTTCCCATAGTAAAAGTTGTTTGTTATCATGAGCACAATCACGTGTTTAAGTATCGTACACTAATTACCAGTCACCCTATATATATAAAATATCACTGGAATGCGACTAGCTGAGTATATACAGACCTCTAAATACTTTGTTTTACTGCCATTTATAATTATATAAAAAGAAATAAAATATGTTTATCGAGATCTAACTTAAAATTCGCCTTTTGTGAGCTGACAAAGAAATAAAACATTGAAAAAATATGACATGCTCAATCATGGAAAATTACATAAAACATTAATTTAAAAAAAAAATAAAAGTAAATAAATTCATCAAGTTAAAAATAAAATAATAGATTTATCACAATAATTTTGAGAGCCAATTTTTTTCTTATATCTTAGACATTTTTTTCTATAGTTGGTGCCAGTTAAGAGCAAACAAGTCAACATTTTTTCCATAGAAACTTGTTTGGGGTTTTACTCCACTATTTGACAAAGTATATCCAAAGTTAAACATGGTATCGTTTTGTCTCCTTATAAATTTTGTCGGTACGGAAGCAGAATTGTAAAATATGAAACCATTAAAAAGTTACGAGCTCCTAAAGATTCATTATTTTTTGCTAATTTTAACACAACTTTGGGCGTAAATTTGAAATAAAAGAAGCATCAATTTCCAAAACGAAGCCTGTACCGACACAGCAAATTTATCGAAGAATTTAGTAAATGTTTCTTGAAATTGATTGATGCAGTGGTTGTTTCATAAAACCCCAAATTCCAAAGGCCTTTTTGTATTTTATCACGTGCGCCTTTTACTCGTGAAATATCGTGCATCTCACTGAATAGTTGCCTTCGGTGCGGTGCGGGAGGGTGACGCGCACGCACACATGCATACTATGAATAGACATGGCGCCGCGCCCGGCTGTCTCCGTATGACGTGTACGTTGACAACCTATAATATCTATGGTTTACGATAATACTCTTTTGAACCTGGCTTGAATTTTGGATTTTGATTAAGCCGATATTACACAGGTCAATTTCGGTTCAATATTGCTTTCCATTCCATTGCTTCAATGGCATTGACGCATCTAAACACATTTCGATTTGATTGTCTAATATCATTGAAAGTTTAGATTTTTAATTGCCTTTCAATGGAATGGAATCAATATTGATCAATCGAAATGTCGGTTAAAACATGTAAACACGAACATTGAACAATGACCAATCCGCGAACGGCAGCGAAGGAATCGGACGTATAGGATTGTGTAGTTTCTAGCGTGCGCTAATGTTTATAGTTTTAAAAATGGTTTTTGAGTGGCGTGACAATCATGTTCCTCATTTTCTGGAACTTTTTCAAAAATATGAGTGTTTGTGGAATACAAAATCCAACTATAATACTTGTGACGCTCCTATGGTCGCTCTTCGCTAAATCCACGGACGTACCCACCAACGCCGAGTTTTTTTTATTTAGCAGTTTAGCTCATTCATTAAATACACTGACACACAGAGCAGTGGTGGCCCAGTGGTATCGGCCCCGACTTACGAGTTGTAGGTCGTGGGTTCGAATCCCGGCAGGCGCATTACTTTGTGTAATTTATTTCATCACCACTGCTCTCAAAACGGTGAAGGAAAACATCGTGAGGAAACCGGCATGTCCTAGAACCAAAAACTCGAAGACATGTGACATCCACCAATCCGCACTGGGCCCGCGTGGTGGATTATGGCCCACCCCCTCTTACAGAGAGGAGGCCTGTGTCCCAGCAGTGGGAACATTAATAGGCTGATGATGATTAAATACAAATAAGGGAAACACCTGCATGCACGACTTGACGACGCGACATCGCTAGGCAAATGAACATTGAATGTCTTGTTGACTGTTTTGTTTGTAAATAGGAAATATGTGCAATGTTCAATGCTTTTCAACGGAATTGCTGTCAATTTAATTGAACCGTGTAATACCGCCTTTAGACTTACTTTATCTGTTTGACTTGAAATTGTTTGGACTCTGAATTATTATAAATTGGAAATATTGGAATAGCTTTGAATGGATTTTAGTGCCAGTAAGATTGTGTTGGTTCATTGTAGAACACTTGTAAACAAATTAAAATCAACATTGGGTAAGTCATATAATTTGTTACAACTAATCTCTAGGTACTTACATACTCGTATTTGATGATCTTTTATGACGTGGTAAAATCTAGTAATATAGTTCAATGGGTATAAAATCATCAAGTGAGATCTACCACCCCGGGCAGGGACTGACAGTCTTTTACTAATCAAAATCCACGATACTGCGAAGATCGCCCGGAGGACACGGTGGAGCATACGGTGCAAGACTGCCCAGCTTGGGCGAAGCACCGACGTGTCCTCACGGCTGCGATAGGCGGAGACCTCTCGCGCCCGGCATTGGTTGCGGCCATGCTGCGGGGCGAGACGGAGTGGGAAGCGGTCAGCTCCTTCTGCGAGGCAGTAATGCTCGTAAAGGAGGAGGCAGGCCGCGAGCGAGAGAGGACAGCGTCCTCCCTCCGCCCCAGCCGCAGTGGAAGGCGCCCACGGCGACGAACGTCGCTCGATGATCTCCGGCCACCGTAGGCGCGGACATGCGAGCAGCGAGTAAAGGGCAACTCGCTGCCCGACCAAGGACCATGCCCGGGGTTGTGTCCCACGCGCGCCTCAAAGAGCGTCAGCATAATGACGGGGCCCCCCTCTCAGAGGGCCAAAGCCTGCCGGGGTCGCGGGATTATTCCCTTACCGTAACCCCGGAACATAACAGGCTATGAAGGACACCGTGGATTTTAGTCAGTAGAAGTCTGACAGTCCCTCCCGCCCTGCCCGGGGTTGGAGGACTCATTTGATGATTTTACTACGCTAAAAAAAAAAAAAAAACAAAATCCACGATGTCCTTCAATAGCACTTTACGTTCCGGGGTCACTGTTACCTAATAAGACTGTCCCGCGGGGGCGGGGCAGCGAAGCCGAGTTCGGCTGTAGGAACACCAAGGCGATATAAATAAGTCTCCACCGTAAGGATTATTTTGAGTTTATATTTAAAAAAAAATGATTTTGTTGGTGCGTAGTTTTGCTTGATAATTTAACCCTGAATCCATGTTTAGATCAACACGAAACGCATTGACATCGATTGATGATTGACATGTTAATGTAAACGAAGAACAGTTTAATTTCACGAAAGCTGGAGGAAGTCTGTAGTCAGCTGAATCAAGCCATAGATTCAGAAGGCAGTTCTCCTGGTCACAGCGCGTATTGTTAGAAGGTTTGTCTGTCTCCGATGTTGATGGGATAGCTATTTTTCTTTGTTTTTATACATAGTTTAATAAAACTGTTTAAAAATTTAAAGAATAAAATATAATTCAAAGCCCAAAAATGTGTTCATACTTTTTATTTTCAGTTTAATAAATAATCAACAAATATTTACGAAACAGTTTATTTTATTTGTTTTATTCAATAAATATAGTTATCTTAGCCGTATCCGGTAATAGCGATCCAGGTACTAATTTTCTGCTGTTTCTGTAAATAAAAATAAGTAATGCAAAGAACTTTCAGTAATCAACTTAGGTACAACCCTTGTAGCAATCTGCATTACTCGCTCTACGTTTTTTAAACATGTTAAAAAAAACGTTTCATGACACACATGTCATATGTCACAATGTCATGTGATGACGGCGAGGCGGACGGTGTATGCATCGTGTAACTTCGTTTTTATTCGGAATGGATCGGAGCGCTTTATGTGTGGGTGCAAAGCAGACGTGCGTAAGGACTAGCGTCTAACTGCTCATCACTGATACTATCTCTTTCGGGCACGATGACAGGTGAAACAACATGCTTTATGGCCCCGCCTGTCAGTGAGTTCGTGTTCGCACAAAGAGCCACCTTAAGATGGCAATAGCGGTCATTGACCTTTACCTAATAAGTCGTCGTATAATGACATAAAATCAGAATTAGCATTTTTCTATGAAATGATAGTGTTTACTTGTGAGTCTTAAATATAAAAATAATATAAAATCTTAGTTATAGGTTAATTTTTTTTTACCATTTTGATATTTTATGAATTATAAGATACTTATATTACTTACAATATACTTACTAATTTATTCGGTATTTTATAAAAATGCTAATTCTGAGCTTATGTCATTATACGAGGACTTATTAGGTAGGGGTCAATGTCCGCTATTGCCATCTTAACTGGCACCAACTATAGGCAAGTGCGCGTTGTTAAATTGTTATGAATAATATAAAAATCTCAGATCAAAGATATAGGCAGATAGAGCGCTCAGAACACGCGAGTGGGTGTCCACCAAAGTTAATACAAAATCAAAATCGAATACAAAGTCGCGACAGTAGGTACCTATCAAGCTACGCGTCGTACCAAGCTGCGCGTCGTTGTTGTTTTTTGCCAAAATATGCCGTCTCGTGTCTTTAACCATCGTAAAAGTTGTTCTCAAAAACAAAGAAAATTGAAATTTGATTTTGTATTAACTTTGGTGGAGACACTTGCGTGTTCTGAGCGTTCTATCTGCCTATTTTTTTAATCTGAGATAAAAATAAGCAATTTGTATATTCTACTGATTTTCTGTTCCATATTATAAATCGTTCCGGTATATTTATCTATAATATCAAACCGTGAATCAGGTCCCAATCTCTAGGAATTCTCTAAAGGGCATTGGAACGCAATGTAGAGAATTATAATTATTATTACTAGCTGAGCCGGCAAACTTCGTACTGGTTTACTTAACACAGTACTGGTGGAAAAGGATTCAACTAAGACGTGCTTTTATTTGGAGGGATGCGTACAACGACGATATAATACTAGACTCCGCATGCACGATATAAGGAACAAAAATTATTCTGCCAACTCGCTGAGGTACTACGTCAGCGAGGGGGACGAGGTGCTGCGTTGTGATTGGCTAACTCAAGGTCTGTTCTGTCTCAACGTATGTTTACGGCTCACAGGATTGGTCGAAATGAGACGAATATAAGACTTTTTTGCCTAATGTGTTGACAGACATCGGTCGCCTGTTATTAGGAGTCTAGTATTATATCGTCGTTGGATGCGTGCTACGGCTGCGTGCTACGTGTTGTCTTCCCTACTGTCGATACATCGCATAGCTCAAGCTGCGCATCTTTGTGCGCAGCTACGCATCTTCATAGTACATCTTAGGCCCATTGTACACGTAACCGCACGTCATACGCACGCTTTCGTCAATGGGGAAGGCAAGTCAAAGCTAATTGTAGACGGCGCCACCACTGCTTAGTCCTAATCCGACCAATGACGTAGTACTATTTTGAAGTACCTTTAAGATTTGAACTGATTTGATCCAATGACGATGCTTGGAACAAGCTATACTGGCGCCATTAGTTCCCCAGTTGCCAGCCCCATTGACGATTGCAAGACGAATGCCTGCATCTTGCGTAGAAACAATGAAATCTGTGTCCACGAAACGGCAACGTCGCGTCAGCCGCTCGTGTTGCGTTCGTCATGCATTTTTATTTACAACAAAAGACGTCCTTTCTACTGTCGATTCCTTGACTGGCCTGGTCTAGTGGTTAGTGACCGGTCGTGGGTTCGATTCCCACCCAGGACAAATGTTTGTGTGATGAGCACGATCATTTGTTCTGTGTCTGGGTGTAATTTATCTGTAATATGTATGTATTTAGTACTATTTAGAAATATATAAGTATGCTTATCAGTTGTCTAGTACCCATAACACAAGCTCTGCTTAGCTTGGGTCTAGATGGCGTTGTGTGATAGTTGTGGAATATTAATAATTATTAATATCTTCATTTGTAGGTTACATGCATCCTACGAAAGACGACACATAGTCGTCTGTATTTTGTATATTTGTTATGTCCACGCTGCAGCTGCTTCATGCAATAGAAAGTCACGGTACAAAAGGTCTCAGTTTTCTTTTAACTAGAGAAAAAGGACGTCTTGTTGTAAAAATGCATGACGAACGCAAGACGAGCGGCTGACGTGACGTTGCCGCTTCGTGGACACAGATTGTGTTTTTTATTTTTATTGTTGTTTCTACGCAAGATGCAAGCATTCGTCTTGCAATCGTCAATTGACGAAAGCGTGCGTATGACGTGCGGTTACGTGGACAATGGGCCTTACTCGCACAGCTACATAGCGTAGCATCAGTGGAAACGGTCACACGGATTTGTAGCTCAGCTTTTACATCCTAGCAACCAGGGACCGAAACCGGTATGATCAATACGGGTATTTTTTCGGTAACAACCTTTTTTTCTTTTACAGGTAATTTTAAAGATTACCTTTATTATTAAAGTGAATACATAACCAGTATTAATACCGGTTACCGAAATAAAAATTACCCCTATCTTGCACACTTCACACGTGCCGTCAGCAATTGTCAAAGGGCGCGCATTGCCTGTGTGTGTGACAAAGAGTCGTCATCTTTAGATAACCGGTATTAAAACGGTAACCTGAATAGAGGTTACATTTTTCTTCGGTCTGGTTACCCCGATAGCGGTAACCTAAATCTGAAAAATAACCAAAATTCTTCAATACCTGTACCGTAATTTATAAAGGTTTTCGGTCCCTGCTAGCAACACAGCTACATAGCGCATCTCTGGTGGAAATTGCACCCTAAAGTTGTTACTGCCATCTACATCCTACCTAGCCAACGACGATATAATTCTAGACTCCGCATGCACGATCTAAAGAACACAAACTATTCTGCCAAGTTGCTGAGGTACTACGTAAGCGAGGGGGACGGGGTACTGCGTTGTGATTGGCTAACTCAAGGTCTGTGCTGTCTCAACGTATGTTTACGGCTCACAGGATTGGTCGAAATGAGACGAATATAAGACTTTTTTGCCTAATGTGTTGGCAGACATCGGTCGCCTGTTATTACGAGTCTAGTATTATATCGTCGTTGTACCTAGCCTTCCAAAGCGCACTATGCTAGTCCTACTGTCGTTGCCTGAGCGCGGTGTGTGGTCGCGGCACAGCGGACGTGTGCGGCCGCGACAGCCGCGAGCCGGGCCGGCCAGCGACCGCGCTGTACGACAGGTAGCGGGACGATAGGTCTGGGGGCTCCATCTGTGAAGGAAACAGATAAATAAATTATTAAGGCCCACTTGCAGAAACCCGAGTTAAGGCCTATTCAGACCTAAGCGGTATTCGCTACCGTCTGCGGCAGAGATAACCCAGTGGGTATGCGGTAATAATATTGTTCACACCAAAACGGATTTCGCTATCCTTGTGGGTAGAATAATGCGCGGTATGTACCTCCTCTACCCACAGCGGCAGCGAATATCGCTCAGGTCGCTCTAGTCGCGGTACTTGATACTAAATACCTGAGCGAAACCCGCGCGGTATGTAACTCTACCCACAGCGGCAGCGAATATCGGTTAGGTCTGAATAGGCCTTTATCTTTTAAACTCAGAGTTAGTTGCCAACACGAGATTAGATTGACAATATTGAATGACAAACTGTCAATTTAACCCTGTGTTAACTCTGAGTTAAAAGATAAACCGGGCTTAACGGTCAGTTCACACCAAGACGCGACGCGAAGCGACGTGACGCAACGATACTTCAAATTTGTATCTCTTCTAAACGTAGTCTCTAGTAAACAAAGTCAGATTTTGAATCGCTATTAAAAAACAGCGCGGCGCCGCGCTACGTCGCGCTGCGTAGCGAAAGGTGTATCTTTTCGTGTAGAAAATAGTTACATTTTGAATAACTCTATTGAAATGTGCGCGCAGCGTCACGTCTCAGTCTGAGCTGACCCTTAGGAACTAGACAAGATGACTAAAATTTTGATGAGTCCAACCAAGTCCGACCGACATATGGATTCGTCATCTATTACGTCAACAGGACATACGACCACTGTAATTTTTAACGTAAGTCAAAATAGGGCATTTGACTGAAAATATCGAATTTTATTAGTTCGTCGGTATCAAATAATATTTGACATGTATTTTTTCTTTCGTTACGAAAACCAAAATTGACAAAACATACGGAACAACTACTTAAATCGTATTTTTTTCGTGCCAGATTTGAACCCACGACAGGCAGTTCAGCAGCAGTTGATAGTTCATCGCGACAACTTTCCCATAAAAATAATCCACAGATTTGACCAGCTAAAATGTATACAGGTTTATAGTTACCACAAGTTCAACCGTATATCGTTGTAATAAAGTTCACATCGCAGCGACACTCACGTGTTTAGTATGTGTGTGCTGGGACACATTGTGATGCGGCGCGCTCATGTTGTTCCCAGTATACGCCACGCACTTCACTTGCCACTCACCAAGCTGTTCGTTCCAGTGCACATACTGCTCTATTAATGCCTGTAAGAAAAAAAAATACTAATATTATAAAACTGAAGAGTTTGTTTGTTTAAACACGTAAATCTCAGGAACTACTTCTTTTGACTTCTACGAGCTATGGAGAGGGCTATGCTCGGTGTTTCTCTACGTGATCGAATCCGAAACGAGGAGATCCGTAGACGAACTTAAGTCACCGATATTATATAAGCCCACCGGATTAGCAAGCTGAAGTGGCAATGGGCAGGTCATATTGTTCGCAGAGCAGGTGGTCGATGGGGTCGAAAAGTACTAGAGTGCAGACCACGGACTAGCAAGCGCAGCGTAGGACGTCCACCAGCAAGGTGGACAGACGACCTTATAAAGGTCGCCGGAAGACGATGGATGCAGGTCGCATCCAACAGGTATATGTGGAGATCGAAAGGGGAGGCCTATGTTCAGCAGTGGACGTCCTACGGCTGAGATGATGATGATGAAGATTTCTTTTGAGCTATACAGAGTGTAAGGGACCTCCCTCCACAAACTTTCAAGGCTTGCTCAGTAGACGAAACTGAACAATCTACCACATTTTTTTTAGCTTCTCCATACAAACTGTCCAATCAAGTTTATAATTTTCTATGGTGAGGCTGTTTTTTTTTTTTGGAACGAAGTTCCTTATCGCGCATTGTGAAAGGGGGCTAGAGCTCTAAGAGTGGAGTGGAGTGGAGGGGAGTGGAGTGGAGTCGCGACGATTATTTTTGTTGAGTGTATACAGTAACTTCGTTCCACCCGGGTGTCCCTTGACACCTCTCAAGATTTTTTTCATTTCCTGAATAAAAAATGTGGAAGATTGTTCAGTTTCGTCTACCGAGCAAGCCCTGAAAGTTTGTGGAGGGCTGTCCTTTACACCCTGTATAATCACAAAAACAGTTGAGCGAAAAATAGTTATTCTTCTACTACGAAACCGTACGAAATTGAGCAGTGGTGGCCCAGTGGTATCGGTCCCGTCTTACGAGTTGTAGGTCGTGGTACTTTGTGTAATTTATTTAATCACCACTGCTCTCAAAACGGTGAACGAAAACATCGTCAGGAAACCGGCATTTCCTAGAACCAAAAATTCGAAAACATGTGACATCTACCAACCCGCACTGGGCCCGCGTGGTGGATTATGACCCACTCCCTCTCACAGAGAAGAGGCCCGTTTCCCAGCAGTGGGAACTTTATAGGCTGATGATGATGATGATGATGAAAAACGTGATGTAAGCCAAATAAATACTATACCTGATATTCCTTCGGTATATAAGAGTCCAACACGAGATCAGCCAACTGAATCTCCCTCTTGAGAGCCCTCACACTGTCTAAGATGCCCTCCATCTCCCTCTGTTGTTCCCTCTGCTGGTCAGCAAGCTCAGCCTTCGCTGAGTTGAGTAGTTGAACAGCTCGCTTCAACTTGCGAGTTTTCGCTGAATTCTCTTCTTGGAGACTGGAGTATCGCTCTTCTAGGTCTAAACGTTCGGCCTGTGAAAGGAGGGGTTTTTGTTGAGCTTATATTTGATTGTTTAGTAGTATAGGATTATGAAGTGTATTTATATGCTTTTTTTTTTAGCGTGGTAAAATCATCAAATGAGTCCTCCAACCCCGGGCAGGGCGGGAGGGACTGTCAGACTTCTACTGACTAAAATCCACGGTGTCCTTCATAGCCTGTTATGTTCCGGGGTTACGGTAAGGGAATAATCCCGCGACCCCGGCAGGCTTTGGCCCTCTGAGAGGGGGCCCCGTCATTATGCTGACGCTCTTTGAGGTGCGCGTGGGACACGACGCGCCGTCGACCCGGGGTATTTATATGCTGTAGATTTTTGGAACGAAGTTCCTTATCGCGCGTTGCGAAAGGGGGCTAGACGGAAAAAATTAAGACGAAAAGTTGTAACGACGCTTTTTGACCACGCCCCGCACCCCGCGTCTGCTTCCCGCGCCCCGCACCCCGGTCCCCAACCCCCGTTCCACGTGACTCTTGTCGCATTGCGGTGTGCGCATGTTTCTCTGTCTCTCTCTCTCTTATAGAAAGCAAGCCAGATATTTTCATTTGTTCTTTCTATTTCGCATTGAACAGTGTGGTGTCTCCACGATTATTTTTGTTGAGTGTGTACAGTAACTTCGTTCCATCCGGGTGTCCCTTGACATCTCTCAAGTTTTTTTTTTAATGTGACGGTTCTTTAGTAAACATTGGTAATATTTCGGAAATCAAATGTATTTTGCAAAAATCTCACTGATCGATACGGCACTGATCACGTCACGGAACGGTACGGTACGGTACGTGTCGGCACTGTGCGGATAGGCCTTAACTCCATCTTCGAAATAGCAGTGAGAGCTGGTGAGAGCAGTGGTGGCCCAGTGGTATCGGTCCCTAATTACGTATTGTAGGTCGTGGGTTCGAACCCCGCCAGGCGCATTACTTTGTGTTATTTATTTCATCACCATTACTCTCAAAACGGCGAAGGAAAACATCGTGAGGAAACCGACATGTCCTAGAACCAAAAATTCAAAGACATGTGACATCCACCAATCCGCACTGAGCCCGCGTGATGGATTATGGGCCCCTCTCTCTCACACAAAGGGGAGGCCTGTGTCCCAGCAGTGGGAACATGATGATAATGAATGACTCCATCTTCTAATACAACAAACCAGTCTACTCCAACCAACGACGATATAATACTAGACTCCGCACACACGATCTAAGGAACAAAAACTATTCTATCAACTCGCTGAGGTACTACGTAAGCGAGTGGGACGGGGTACTGCGTTGTGATTGTCTAAGGGTGCTCCCACATCTAACGACGCGGATTCGGATTTTTCCGTCGCCCTTTCTCTTTCTGTCGCTTAGAAATGCCATTTGCTAGACCGAGACAATACGATAGCGCGCAGCCGCCTTGAAGATTCCGTCGCATGCGATCGCATTATGCTTTCTGTCTCGGTCTAGCAAATGGCATTTCTAAGCGACAGAAAGAGAAAGGGCGACGGAAAAATCCGAATCCGCGGCGTTAGATGTGGGAGCACCCTAACT
The DNA here is from genome assembly GCA_036375495.1 of Agrotis segetum. NCBI lineage: Eukaryota > Metazoa > Arthropoda > Insecta > Lepidoptera > Noctuidae > Agrotis > Agrotis segetum. The sequence continues at coordinate 278,093 of JAQSVV010000199.1, forward strand.
CGAGGTCTGTTCTGTCTCAACGTATGTTTACGGCTCACAGGATTGGTCGAAATGAGACGGATATAAGACTTTTTTGCCTAATGTGTTGGCAGACATCGGTCGCCTGTTATTACGAGTCTAGTATTATATCGTCGTTGACTCCAACCCACCTCTTTCTTCTGCAGATCTTCCTGAAGCCTCAGTTCATTCAGTCTCCTCAGCTCCAGTTCCCTGGCGGCCTGTTCCAGCAGTTTCCGCTGTGCATCAGCCTTGTCCAGAAGGTTCTCTCCGCCCACCAGGACCTTGGATTCCAGCCGTTGAAGCTTGTCCTTTAATTCTTCTTGTTGTTTCCTGGAAGAATTATGAAAACTTAATAAGATATTAGGAATTATAATAGGAGAGCAGTGTACGCGTATGTGTAGCTACTAGCTAGTAGGCGCATTACTTTGTGTATTTATTTCATCACCACTGCTCTCAAAACGGTTAAGGAAAACATCGTGAAGAAACAGGCATGTCCTAGAACCAAAAATTCGAAGACATGTGACATCTACTAACCCGAACTGGGCCCGCGTGGTGGATTATAGCCCACTCCCTCTCACCGAGAGGAAGGCCTGCGTCCCAGCAGTGGGAACATTAATAGGATGATGATGATTTGTTTTATGTAATGAATTATCTTTAATTTAGAAATTCTGTTGGACGCAACATGAATCAGTCAGGCCTATTCTAATCATTCCCTTTTGTATGTTCCGTCATGTCAAATCGGCTGTATCGATTTTCAAGAATTTTGTTACTGAAATAAATCCTTCAGAGACGATTATAGGCATAAGCTAGTAAGATATTGACTGGCCCGTTGGTCTAGTGGTTAGTGACCCTGACTGCTATGCCGGAGGTCGTGGGTTCGATTCCCACCCAGGACAAATGTTTGTGTGATGAGCACGATCATTTGTTCTGTGTCTGGGTGTAATTTATCTATAATATGTATTTATTTAGAAATATATAAGTATGTTTATCAGTTGTCTAGTACCCATAACACAAGCTCTGCTTAGCTTGGGACTAGATGGCGTTGTGTGATAGCAAAAAATAAGAATAATTAAATTCTTCTTCTTCTTAATTTTTTTTTTGCACATTTTATTATTATTTGTTTAATGTTATGAATTATCTTTAATTTAGAAATTCTGTTGGACGCAACATGAATCGGTCAGGCCTATTCTAATCATTCCCTTTTGTATGTTCCGTCATGTAAAATCGGCTGTATCGATTTTCAAGAATTTTGTTCCTTCAGAGACGATTATAAGCATAAGCTAGTAAGATATGAAACTCACTTGGTCCTCTGAAGCTCCGCTTTCTTTTCCTCGAGTACCTTGCGCGCCAGGTGAGCCTTCTCTCGATTCAACTTCTCCTGGACGAAAAGATAAACACTATAGATTCCATTACATGAGCCTGTAGCCAGACGGCAAGAGACAATCGTTAACATTCAGCAGTCGCTAATACATTTTCAACTTTATACACCATCGCATAAAGTTGAAAATCTAGTAAAGACTGCTGAGCGAAACAAACTTTGATAGATTGTCAACTTTATGCAATGGGGTATAAAGTTGAAAATGTATTAGCGACTGCGGAACGTTAGCGATTGTCGGTTGTCGTTTGGCTATAGGGCCTGGACAATAGGGTAGTTTCCATGGTCAAAATAATTACATTCTATTTAGTCCGTATTTTAGATTATAAAAAAAGATTGGCCACGTATTTTTTCTTTTTTCGATTAAACAAAAAAAAACAAAGATAATAGCCTATTCAAGTTACCTGTGACGTCACTCTGCGCGAAAAATGCCACGCATCGTGACGACACACGTAACTTTAATAGGCTATATCTTTGTCATTTTTGGTCTAATTTAAAAATAAAAAAATACGTGTCCCTTTTTTTATGAATAATCTAAAAGACGGACTAATTACATTTTTAGGGCAACTAGCCTATTATATCAAACTATTCGCTATGTGAGAATTCGGCAGACCGTGGACGATCCCCGGGTCGACGGCGCGTTGTGTTCCACGCGCGCCTCAAAGACTGTCAGCATAATGACGGGGCCCCCTCTATAGAGGGCCAAAGCCTGCCGGGGTCGCGGGACTAACCAACTAACTAGTCGGTCAAAGCTAATTGTAGATGGCGCCACCATAGCTAAGTCCTAATCCGACCAATGAGGTAGTACTATTTTGATATTTGAACCAATGACGATGCTTGGAACAAGCTATACTAGCGCCATTCGTTTCCTAGTTGCCATCCCCATTTTTTCTTTAACCTTACAAATAACTCTCACCTTCTCTTCTCTACGGAGCTTCCTCCTTATCTTCTTCTCCACTGGATCGAGGGAGTCTGTCTCTGGTTCAGTTAGAGTGTCGTCTGATAACTCTTCCTCTGATAATTCTTCTTCTTCACCTTCTTCCTCTAGCTCTTCTGCGGAGCGGAAATTTATATAAAACACTAGCAAATAAGGCGAACTCCGTTTCGCCACCAGATGGCTTCGTTTTCTTTGCTATAAACCTCACGAAGCCCGAGACCTTTCCAACGAATGCAAAACCGTGGAAATAGGTTCGTGCGTTCTGGAGTTATAGCGTCAGGAAGGAAAACCCGACTCATTTTTATATAGTAGATGAGCAAATCGCTATGATAAAAAATTTCGAAACATTCAGCGAAATTTCGAAACATAAACCAACCAACCCGTACTAGGTTTGGTGGATTATGGCCCAATTTTTCTCACAGAGAGTAGGCCTGTGTCCCAGCAGTGGGACCATTATAGGCTGATGATGAGATCGAAAATTTCAAACTGTACGAAACCGAGGTGGGTAGTTAGCAGTAAATCAATTGGAAAGTTACTTACCATTAGTGCATTCGTCTAATTGTTTCTTCAGCTGATCGATTTCTTGTTGGAATCTGTAAAAAATAAAAAGCGTTTTGAAACAGTTATTTGTTATGTAAGGCTGCAAAAGTTGATTTTTGGCGCGAGTACTTGAATTGAAAACTGAGCGAGCGAAGGATTCTAAGATTGAACCGCGAGAGAAACGAGCGGTTCAAATATAGAATCCTGAGCGATGCGAAGTTTTCAAAGGTACGAGACGTAGAAAAACTTTGCTGCCGAGTGCAACACACAACTTTTGAAAACAATTGAATACAAGACGTGTTCGAATTTTGAACAGCACTTTGTGCTCTAGAACACAAAATGGAGTTTTAAGCTCAGATTTTGAATGAGAAATAGATTTTTTCTTTTGAGCGCGTGAGGTGAAAAATATCTTTGCCTACTCTTGGTCAAATCAACTTTTCTTTTTGTCTAGTGGTTAGTGACCCTGACTGCTATGCCGGAGGTCGTGGGTTCCAAGTGACTCTTAACGCGTTGCGGCGTGGGCATGATTCTCTGTCTGTCTCTCTCTTATAGAAAGCAAGCCAGATATTTTCGTTTCGTCTTTCTATTTCGCATTGAACAGTGTGGTGTCGCGACGATTATTTTTGTTGAGTGTATACAGTAGAGCGTCGATTATCCGAACTAATTGGGGGACATGGGTGTTCGGAATACCGGTTTTTTCGAATAATCGAACTACCTATATGTTTTTTGTTTGAGATGTGTTTGCTCTTGACTCTAGTCCACGTTAAAGGGGACAGAGAAAAAGCCTCAATGAACCGAGCTTACCCAGAAGAAACCTGTTCACTATTACTTTTTTACGACCCAAGAAGTGAGTTCCACTACTTTGCTGTGCACATTATGAAGGAAGATTGTAAGCGCATATTGAGACCTAGCAATTCAGATAAGCGGTCGTTCGGTGGGTACTAGACAACTGATAAACATACTTATATACATATTTCTAAATACATACATACATATTATAAATAAATTACACCCAGACACAGAACAAATGATCGTGCTCATCACACAAACATTTGTCCTGGGTGGGAATTGAACACACGACCTCCGTCATAGCAGTCAGGGTCACTAACCACTAGACCAACAGGCCAGTCAAAGAATGAATGAATTACTTTTTTACGATCCAAGAAATGAGTTCCACTAATTTGCTGTGCACATTATGAAGGAAGATTGTAAGCGCATAGTGAGACCTAGCAGTTCGGATAAGCGGTCGTTCGGATAATCGACACTTTACTGTACTTAACTTCGTTCCATCCGGGTGTCCCTTGACACCTAAAGTTTATGTTTTTTTACCTGGTAAGCAGTGCGTCTCCCGGCTCGCTGTTGACGTGGGTCTTATTCTCAATGTTCTTAGCTCTGTTGGCGTACCGCAGCGTACTGATTGTTTCTACGTAGTTTGTGTCCGCTGGGCCTATTGTTGCTATCTGTGGACCAATTCAAGTCATTTTAGTGTAGTGTGGCTGAATAATTACATTCCCACAGGCCGACCTTCCGGGTTAAGCCGCGCTTGCCGAAGGGAAAAGGCAGGCAGATGTTGATAAGAGACATAATACTTGGCGAAAACTGGTATTAAAAAAACTTGAGAGGTGTCAAGGGACACCCGGATGGAACGAAGTTACTATACACTCACTGAACTGCTATGTAAATCTACAATCATCGTTTTACTTCGATCACCACAAAATAAGCTCCTTGGCTTAGCTGGTGCCCTTCAGAGCCTTCCCAACCAAGGCGGGACGGGAAGGACTGTCAAACTCTTTCTCACAAAAATCTACGGTGTCCTTCAATGCTCTCACTATGACAGTCTTGGAGTTACCGCCGAGGGAGTCTTGCAGAAGTCTCGTCAACTTCGAATTCCTACACGGGATGTGAGTGGACTTGCCGTCTCTCTCGCACCTATCCCACAACTCTATCTACTTCTCTCTCACCATGCCGTCTCTCTCGCATCTAGCACACAACTCTTACCATGACAGTCTTAGAATTGTCGTCTCTTTCGCACCCAACAAAAATGTATAATTAAATCTCTCTCTCACCATGACAGTCTTTGAGTTCTCGCCTGCAGTATGGGTAGACTTGCCGTCTCTCTCGTACCTAGCAGAACCTTATATTTACATCTCTCTCTCACCATGACAGTCTTGGAGTTCCCGCCGAGGGAGTCCTGCAGAAGTCTCGTCAGTTTCGAGTTCCTATACGGGATGTGAGTGGACTTGCCGTCGACCAGCGCTGAGATCACGTTGCCCAGCACTGAGAGGGACTGATTGATCTTCGTCGCTTCTTTCAAACGTGTACCGGTCGCTTGGGTCTTGCTTTGGCGTTCTGAACCCTGTTGGAGAGAGATTAAGGTTTAGATTTGATTGGCTGAAAGTTGCTGTTTTGTTTTTGGTGTTTTCTTTAGGCAAGCAGTCGTAGTGTGGAACGGAAGGGACAGTCAGTCTCTTTACCGACTAAGGTAAGATTCCCACCAACCGGCCGGAATCGGCGGCATTTTACAATTCATATTTGCAAGCAACATAAGGGACACGTCGCAACGTGTCGCAGAATGCCGACGGAGATAACTTTGCAAGCAAATATGAACTGTATTTACTGTTGATAGATTTCAATGTTCTTTACCGCATTGTAAAATACCGCCGATTCCGGCCGGTTGGTGGGAATCTTACCTAAAACAACGTGCTATTTCTTCGGTTGCTCTTTACGTTTCAGGGTCACGGTATCCTTCCGGTTTCGCGACCCACCCAATAGAACAACCTTCATAAAAAATAGTCCTTGCTACTACGATATAATGATGCAATTCGATTAACTTACGCCGACGTCGTGGCGAGCGTGTTTCGTTTTTCATCTACCCGTAGATAACTGCACATTGGGTACATATTTGAATATCGAAGAATAAAATATCTACGCTTAAAATATCGATGTTCAGAATATCGAAAATTAAAATATCGATTGTAACGAAATATCGAAAAATGTTACATCTACGCTTAAAACGTCGAAGATTAAAATGTCGACTGATTTAAATGTCGAATGATTCAAAATATCGAAAGACGTTATGTCGAAATTCAAAATATCATCGCAGTTCATAATATCTAATTTAATAATATCTACGTTAAAAACACCTCCTAGTTGAAACATTGAAAATAAAAAATTGTCTGTAGGTATGAGTGTATTCAAAAATGTAGGTAGATGTGAAATTGTCACCACCTACCAAGGTAAGTCGACGGAGCCGGGGCTCCTATTTCTGTTTGCAAGGTTTAAACTATAAGTACTACTATAATATTAACCTAATAAGAAGAGGATGGCGGGGTCTTTCAGACCCCGCCACCCTCTTCGAACGTAACCTGTCCGAGTCGGGGTGCCCCAAGTCCCGAGCTCGCTTCGCTCGCTCTTGCGTCCTTAGTCAAATAACTGATTACTACCCAACAAGGTAGCTGGACGGACTTCGGATGCAAGAGCGAGCGAAGCGAGCTCGGAACTTGGGGCACCCCGACTCGGACAGGTTAGGTTAGGTTACTTTAAACCTTGCAAACAGAAATAGGAGCCCCGCGAACCGGGCTCCGTCGACTTACCTTGTTAGGTTCGATATTTCGGACATTCGATAACCTGCACTTCAATATTTAGATCTTTCGATGTAACTTTTGTAGATATTTAGATTTTAGATATATTGGACGTAGATCATTTAATCATTCGATATTTTAAACTTTCGATATTTTAATTTTCGATTTTATGGTCATTCGATATTTTCATTTTCGATATTTTGAACATCGATATTTTAAGCGTAGATATTTTAATCTTCGATATTCAAATATGTACAGTGCACATTTTATGTCATATGTCGTAGTGATAACGATGATTTTCAATTTTAGTTGGAATCGGTCGAATTGCATCGCATCGCGTCATAAATAAGCTCCCTTAATCTAAAATGAACCTTATTGCCAAGTCAACAAGGTGCAGTTTTCCCATCTTGACGTGCATCTTGTTGTCGCTGCCTCGCTTGCTACTCTCCACTGTTATGGAGAAGATCGCGTGAGATCGAAAACTTTCGGTATAAGTCCTCTGTGTATTCTAAAATGAACCTTACCGCCAAGTCAACAAGGTGCAGTTTCCCCATGTTGACGTGCATCTTGTTGTCGCCGCCTCGCTTGCTACTCTCTACTGTTATGGAGAAGATCGCGTGAGATCGAGAACTTTCGGTATAAGTCCTCTGTGTATTCTAAAATGATCCTTACCGCCAAGTCAACAAGGTGCAGTTTCCCCATCTTGATTGCTTGTTGTCACTGCCTCGCTTGCTACTCTCTACTGTTATGGAGAAGATCGCGTGAGATCTGAAACTTTCGGTATTCTAAAACGAACCTTACCGCCAAGTCAACAAGGTGCAGTTTCCCCATCTTGACGTGCATCTTGTTGTCGCTGCCTCGCTTGCTACTCTCTACTGTTATGGAGAAGATCGCGTGAGATCGAGAACTTTCGGTATTCATCGCCGTCGCTCCGATATGACGGTTCTTATTACCGACCGCCATAATTTTTTCAAGTTCATCTGCATTGTGGACTACATAGCCTGTGGAAAGGGTGTATTTGTTAATAAGTGAAATATGTGCTTTCTAAATTATTTATTTATTTATTTAAAACTTCATGCAACACAAAAGGTACATAGGCGGACTTAATGCCTGAGGCATTCTCTACCAGTTAACCAAGGGTAGTGGAGAAATAACATAGCAGGTGCTTATAAAGAATGATAATAATATTCCACAACTATCACACAACGCCATCTAGTCCCAAGCTAAGCAGAGCTTGTGTTATGGGTACTAGACAACTGATAAACATACTTATATATTTCTAAATACATAAATATTATAGATAAATTACACCCAGACACAGAACAAATGATCGTACTCATCACACAAACATTTGTCCTGGGTGGGAATCGAACCCACGACCTCCGGCATAGCAGTCAGGGTCACTAACCACTAGACCAACAGGCCAGTCAGTGTAGCCAAGAATGAGATTATTGTACATATAGATTAAATAAAAAAACATGATTAATAATAATAATTATCATGGACAAATTCCAAAATTTATTTATGATTGGTTGGTTAGTTGAGGATCTCGTGGCTAAATAATTATAGCCGCACAGGTCGATCTTCCGTGTAAAGCCGCGTTTGTCGAAGTTGGTCTGTGGATGGGTGACCATCTGTCATAGCGAGTTTCCTCCGTGCCTCGGAAAGCACGTAAAGCCCTTGGACCTGACTGTCATTTATAGATCTTTGACAGTTGTTACTGTTAGTCAGAAGCTCTCAAGTCTGACAACCAGTACTACCATGGGGTATCGTATTGCCCAGTTACCGGGTTGTGGAGGTCCCATAGACAGTCGCTCCGAGTAAAATACTGATATCCAGCTGCATATGGTTCGACTGGAAGACGACCACAATATAGTTGGGAAAAGGCAGGCAGATGATGATAAGAGATAATACGTGGCGAAAACTGTTATTAAAAAAAACTTAAGAGGTGTCAAGGGACACCCGGATGGAACGAAGTTACTGTACACACTCAACAAAAATAATCGTAGCGACACCACACTGTTCAATGCAATAGAAAGACGAAACGAAAATATATGGCTTGCTTTCTATAAGAGAGAGAGAGAGAGAGAGAGAGACAGACAGAGAAACATGCGTACACCGTAATACGACAAGAGTCACGTGGAACGGGGGTTGGGGTACGGGCCGCGGGATAATATAATATAATAATATTCCACAACTATCACAACGCAACGCCATCTAGTCCCAAGTTAAGCAGAGCTTGTGTTATGGGTCCTAGACAACTGATAAACATACTTATATATTTCTAAATACATACATATTATAGATAAATTAATGTGAAAAAATAATTTCTCATCGTACACTAGCGGCACTTTTTCAATTTTTTCAATTTTCCATTCTATAAACGCAGTAATACTTCAAGTACGCTGTAAGTGTAATACGGAAGATGATGTGAACGTCGTAATTTAATGTAAACCTAATGTTAACTTAGTTAAGTTTCTCTATAAGTGAACTGTAAATTTGTTCTTTGAGAAAATAAATATCTTTAAACCGAAATTACACCCAGACACAGAAGAAATGATCGTGCACATCACACAAACATTTGTCCTGGGTGGGACTCGAACCCACGACTTCCGGCATAGCAGTCAGGGTCACTAACCACTAGATCAACAGGCCAGTCAAATGATGGGGTGCAGGTGCGGGGCGTGGTCAAAAAGTGTCGTGACAACTTTTCGTCTTAATTTTTTCCGTCTAGCCCTCTTTCGCAACGCATGATAAGGGACTTCGTTCCAAAAAAAAGAAGGAAATTGGACTAATTTCTCCTAAAGATTGATAGTCCCATACCTGTCAAGTCCTTAACGAAGACTCCAATGTCAGGACGCTCCTTGACCTCGAGGCTCTGGTGAGGGTTGTTGCCGAGGAGGTCACGAACCTCCTCGTTGTAGATCTCCAAGTACGTCACACATACTAAGAACCTGGTCAATGAGATATTTAGCATTAGGATTAATAGGCTAGTTGCCTAAAAAAATGTAATTAGTCCGTCTTTTAGATTATTCAAAAATAAGGGACACGTATTTTTTTATTTGTAAATTAGACCAAAAATGACAAAGATATAGCCTATTAAAGTTACGTGTGACGTTACGATGCGTGGCATTTTTCGCGCAGAGTGACGTCACAAGTAACTTAAATAGGCTATTATCTTTGTTCTATTTTGTTTAATCGAAAAAAGAAAAAATACGTGTCCAATATTTTTTTATAATCTAAAATACGGACTAAATAGAATGTAATTATTTTGACCCTGGAAACTACCCTATTGACACCAAGACACATTTCTTCATCATCATATCAGCCGTAAGACGTCCACTGCTGAACATAGGCCTCCCCTTTAGACTTCCAGTAGGACCGGATGTAAGCGGCCAGCTTCCGGCGTGATCCTGTGGCCTTCATAAGATCGTCTGCCCACCTAGTGGGTGGACGTCCTACGCTGCGCTTGCCGGTGCGTGGTCTCCTTACGACAACCTTACGGCCCCATCGGCCATCAGTTCTGCGAGCTATATGGCCTGCACATTCCTTAATAGGTTTATTTTAATTATAATTATAGAATTTATAATTAATTTACCAAGGACACTTCACTAGCTACATCGTGCATCGTTCTCATATAATGTACCATCTCAAGTTGAATGATGTAACAAAGGTAATGTTATAATTTTAGCGATTGAAAAAGAGTATCCATGGAGTTTCTTGGCCGTTCTTCTCCATAGAGATCTACGCTTTGGAATGGGCATCTACAGTACTTTCACAGTTTTTATGTCTTGTGACTGGGACGGTAGCACCATAACTATTTTTAAACTATTTTATTTTAATTTTGTCTTTTGACAATGCAAAAGTACTGTAACTGGCCTACTTGAAATAAACGATTTGATTTTGATTAGCATTCAACTAAAAAGGGCAAAAAAAGCAAAAGAAAATAGTGTAAAATAACTTTTCTTTCGGAAGTCGGTGGCTTTGTTTTTTATATCATTGACTATTGCCACAGACTGAAAACCGCATCAAAATCGATTCAACCAAACGCTAGATAATCGCGGACAAACAATACATACAGGTCGAACTAAGAACCATTTTTTTTCGAAATCTGTTAAAATCTATCTTTACTACACGAAAAGATAATATAGCTAGCTTAATTATTATGTCAATAGGGTCGGAAACTAACCCCTCCTGAATGGTAGCCATTTTTGTTTTTTAGAAGTAAGTCCTCTACGTTAGTACAGATAAAACCGGACGGATTGTATATGTATGCAATATCTGTTTTATGTAGGTCACAGCTGGGTCAACTCGACGACACGGCGACGGCAATTTTCCATCGATCCGATGAAGTATTAGGAAAAATGGTGTGAGAGTTTTTTTTACAATAATATATTAGGGATAACAAATTTCGTTTTCGTTTTAGAAGAGTTCGTGGCTAAATAATAATTACAGGTTAATCTTCCGGGCGAGCAGTGGTGGCCCAGTGGTATCGGTCCCGACTTACGAGTTGTAGGTCGTGGGTTCGAATCCCGGCAGGCGCATTACTTTGTGTAATTTATTTCACCACCACTGCTCTCAAAACGGTGAAGGAAAACATTGTGAGGAAACCGGCATGTCCTAGTACCAAAAATTCGAAGACATGTGATATCCACCAATCCGCACTGGGCCCACGTGGTGAGAGAGAGGCGGCCTGTGTCCCAGCAGTGGGAACATTAATAGGCTGATGATGATGATGGTGAATCTTCCGGGTTAAGCCGCGCTTGCCGAGGTTGGGCTGTGGATGGGGGACCATTTGTCATTACTCATAGCGAGTCTTCTCCGTGCCTCGGAAAGCACGTAAAGCCGTTGGCGGGGGGCTGTCATTTTTAGATCTTTGACCGTTGTTACTGTTAGTCAGAAGCTCTCAATCTCGTGAATGTGCCATAACAGGCGTTGCACAGGGGGATTCCGGAGTTTGGTCTTTTCAGAGGACCCGGTTCCCTTCTCCATGAGCTGATGGTGATCACCGGGTTGGTTTTAGTGAGGTACAAGTAGGTTATAATTGGGGTTTCCAGATCAGATAAGATCTGGAAACCCTCAATTATAACTCATTCATCATTTCTTGTATTCATCATTTCATTCATTCAATTTTATGTATTATTCACTTTCAGATTACATCCTAAAAAAAACCCACAGTTGTCAGTTATCCATTCAGATTATGAATATGAAAATGTTTTCTGCAATTCATAAAATTAGCTTGAGGTTTTTGGTAACTGGATGAATTGAGAACTTATCGCAGACGATAGGTGATGCTAGAGTGGTCTTTATTATTCAATAATTATAATGTAATAGATATCATGAGTTTAGATATTCAATATAAATATATGAAACATTTATCTTATTGAACATTCGTAAATATGTATATTATAATTTATCATTACATTCATTCAACAATTCAATGACACTGAAATTGGAGCTACAGGCGGTGTATGTATGTTCGATACGGCAGACTAACGAAAATGAAGTGTGCTCACCGTTGTCCATCGCGCTACCTTATATAAGCAGCGTAGCAACGATTAAGTTTAAATGTTATGACGTAGAAATAAAAGGTACTTTATTTTAAATACAGCTTTTATTTACAATGAATATTTACAGTATATACTAGCCATTTAAAAAATAATAAAATAATAATAAAACTGTAAATAATAATACGTCTATTTTAAACATCAACTAAGTACATGAAGTTGAACTTAATTTTTTAACTATTTTAGCAACTAAATACTCGGTTTCACTCATTATGTCATCAATATCACTACGGACTAAATATTGTATATTCACGCTTGCACTATCGATATCGGGATCACTGTCTATTTCATTCATCTGACGGCCTTCCACATCATGTACAATTATTTTTATAATTCGGTGAATATGTCCGGGCTCTTTACGCTTGATAAAAGATGTGTTTTTAAATGGTTTTGATTTTTTCTTCTTCTTCTTTATTTTTTTCTCTTGTATTTTTTGCTGTTTACTCTCTTCATGTGCTTTTTTCGCCACTTCGACATGCCAGCTTTCTTGGTCTTGAGCATAGTAAAATGGATTAAGAACTGGATCGGGGCAATCTATCAAATTCTGAAACAATGAATAATTTTATGCTATTAAATACCATCATACATGAATTCAATTGCTAATATCGATGATTACTTAGATACTTACATCATATTGTAGGTTAATGTTTTCTAAAACAGGACTGTAGGATGGTGAGTGTGACATTTTTAATTCTATGTCCCGACTTTGCTAAACACCTGGAAAATAATAATCTAGATTAGTATTTCTTTAACCGATATTCTATCTCAAAATAACAATTGCTAATGAAACAATAGGGTTTTATAGAAAATATGTACCAGATAAAATATGGAAGAATAATATTAAAACTTACCAATAATACACGATCAAGCCAGTTGTACTAGTCAAGTGTAGATTTGGAATAGATTTTAAATGATTTTTTCTCTCTATTTATATACCCTAATTTAATTTTATGGATAGAGTTCAAAATCGCACATTTTTAAGTTAGATATGTCATATCTTTTCCAAAAATGGTATAGTGAAATAGGAAACGTAAGACATTACGACGCCTATCATTTTATTATTTATTATAAATATATATCAATAAAATAATACTACTGCACTTATGTTTAGGTAATCGTTTTTTCATACATTTTATTCAGATGATTAAACAAGCAAACTCATGGTATGTTAATTGTATATCAAAGTTGCACCGTAAGCTGAATTCTTTTTAAGGAGACGAATCAAAACAATATAGCAATATCGACATACTATTGCTACGTTTGGTTTCGCCTGTAATTATTATGATATTTTTAAAGCTAAGGTAGGTATCTTAAATTTTGTCACAAATAGAATGGTAAGTAATGTTTTTATTTGTAATTTGTTCCTAAATTAAGGTTGATCGATATATCATCACACCTTTAATTCCCAGTTAGGCAGATGTGTATTTCACCAACTATTCGTCACTTATATTATTGGGCCTCCTCCTATAACAAAGGACTCAATAAGCGTGTCTATACGACATTTCAACGCATTCGGATAAAAATAAAAATGAATTGGTAGAATAATATAATAATAATATTCCACAACTATCACACAATGCCTTCTAGTTCTAAGCTAAGCAGAGCTTGTGTTATGAGTACTAGACAACTGATAAACATATATTATTATTATATATTTCTAAATACATACATATATTATAGATAAATTACATCCAGACAAATGATCCTATTCATCACACAAACATTTGTTCCGGATGGGAATCAAACCCATGACCTCCAGCATAGCAGTCAGGACCACTAACCACTATACCAAAAGGTAAGTCAAATACATATTCTATTATTGTTTACAATTACAATATCACATCACAAACCTGCATTTGGATGCAACTGACACAGCATTTTCTACACACGTGCCTCTTCCCAAATATGGGATGATTTGACGTAGATTTATCACTATTTAAGCCTCCCGCTGCTGAAATTCAACCACAAAACACCTCTTCCAGAGCTAGTGGCATCATCGCACATCAACACTTCGCTGTACTATTTAAAATGTAAGTAGCATTAATTTATAATTATATTAATAATTCTATTGTTCAACTATTCTTATAACAGGGAACTCCTTAGACGAGTGCTAGTAATCTCGACTATTGAGCATGAGAAATTGGGTTCGATACCCAGTAAATTGTGGTATAATGATGTGTTCTATGTAATTATTCTAATATTCATTCTTGTAAGTATACACTATTCTAGTGTATCGCGTAAAGCCAGATTCCAGGTTCGAATCCTGCTTATGAATTGATAAAATAACAAAATTAATAAATTAATTTTATATTATTTCAGGTCGCTCCAGAACGCAGAGACTCTCTTCCCGTCTGACGACGAGGTGCAACCTCCAGTCGTGAAAAAGACTAAGAAGAGGAAGCAGGTGTCGACTCATACGAAGGAGTCGGAGGCGGCAGCGCGGACTGCATCACATTCACCATCGAGAGCAAGTCCGGCGCCGAGTACGTCGCGGTCAGCTCCGAAGAAGCCGTACTTCAAGCCAATACAACCAAGGAAGGCTACAGCTTACGACCTCTTCGGGACTGACAGTGAAGATGACGAGAAAGAAGATGTCGCCGTTCCCGGTAAAGCTCCAATACAGTTAACCTCGTATTTAACTCGACGCCTTGCTAGCGGTCATTCGCGCCAGACGTATGAGCATAAGCCCGGTACGCACTATATAGATTTAAAAGTGTACCGGTGCGATGAAATAAAAAACGTGCAGCCAATCAACAGATGGCGCCAGGCAATAGTTACTGTAAAAAACCAAACATCTGAAAACACAGATGCATGGCAGCACCTGACTAATTTTATTATGGCAACTAGAAAAGAATTTGTAAAGTGCCCACCAACATTTGTTAGCAACTATTATTAAAACATTAGTATTCCATTATAAATATCTCTTACTATAAATACTATTTTTTACCATGAGTTACTTGCTTATTTACGACATTTAATTTTAATCATTATCTCAATATTACGAAATCATTTTTATGTACTAGTATTCTTTTAAATGTTTTTTAGGTTTATAATATTATTATTATGTATTAAAGAAATATATTCAAGAAATAAAAAATTATTGTTTTGTTTTCTTACAGTTTCACCAATTCCTGGAAAAATAACAAATTATAATGATATTATAATGAATTGTGAAAAATGTCATATTGAAATACCGAAAAATGAATATCACTATCATGTGAGAACGAATTTACACAAATCTAATTGCATATTGAAAACCAAATATGAAAATATTGATATTATTGCTACGGCTTTTAGAATGAGAATAATAAGTTACAAACTGAATCCATCGATGGAGTACCTTACACCTGAGGAATTCCTAATGGATAATCAGCATCAAGTCATAAAACTAATTAATGATTGTCTAATTAAACATAATTGTGTTAAATTAAACTTCGAGCTTTATGCTTACTTTATTCTCCCAAAATCTGGTGAGCAACAGCTTAAGTCATTTAACACAAAATTTAAAATTATATATAAAAATACTGATATACATGAATTTTATTTGAATACAATAAACACATTTGAGAGGAAACTCTCAGAATTCCAACACTGTGAATCTGGTTGGTCTTGTTTCTGTATAAGTCACCTGGAAATTAATATAAACAAGTATTCTCCTTTAAAAGGCGGTACTTACATAGATTTGCCGCATGTTATACAAAAAACGAGAAGTTGCTTAAATATTAAAAACCATGATAACTATTGTTTTTTGTGGTGTGTTGTTGCAGCATTATATCCCGCAAAATATAATGTTTGCAGAACAAGTTCCTACCCAATCTTTTCATCAGTCTTAAATATAAATGGTCTATCATTTCCTCCGTCGTATAATGATATTAAAAACTTTGAAAAGATAAATCCTACTATTAGTATAAACGTATATGGATTGGATGATAAAAATGCAGTCACTGGTCCCTTATATGTGACAAATTTAAGAAAGACACACCATGTTAATTTATTATATATTGAACGAAAAGGCAATGGACATTATTGTTTAATAAAAAATCTGTTGAGATTAGTCAGACGTCAAATAAGTAAACATAAAGGTAAAATGTATCTATGTGAGACGTGTTTACAAATTTTCTCGAGTGCCGCAAAATATAGTGCTCATACTACATGTCCTAATATATTAACAGTATTACCTGAAAAAAATAGCATTCTTCAGTTTAAAAACTTTGAAAGAAAACAAAAAATTAATTTTGTTATTTATGCTGATTTCGAGAGTATTTTGCTAAACTGCAACAAAAATAAAACTGAAAATACCCGAACATACAAGGTTCACGAACCTTCATGCTTTGGATACTATATTTGCTGTTCACATAATTCGGAGCTAAATAAATACGTAACATATAGAGGGCCGGACTGTGTGGAAGTATTTATAAAATATTTACTAAATGATGTAGATAAAATTAACAGCATCTTATCGAGTAAAATGCCTGTGGCCCCTTTAACCACAGACCAAAAAAACGATTACAAAAATGCTACAAAATGTCACATCTGTAATGATCTGCTCTTTGATGACAAAGTAATGGATCATGATCATATAACATCTCAGTACCGAGGCGCCGCGCACTCGCATTGTAATTTAATGTTTAGAGTTTGCCCGTTTGTGCCTGTTATTTTACATAACCTAGCTGGCTATGATTCTCACCTATTTATTAAAGAATTAGCAAAATATGATGGTGCTTTTAAAATTATACCTAAAACCAAAGAAAAGTATATGTCTATCACGAAATTTTTCCACAGAAAGAACAGTTCAAATTCTATTCAAGTTAAGTTTATAGACTCCTTTCAATTTCTTAATTCAAGCTTAAACACATTAGTCAACAATTTGTCTGAATCTGATTTTGTTAATTTGTCAAAAGAATTTTCAGATGTCAATTTTAAAAAGTTAAAACTACTACAACGAAAAGGAATATACCCCTATGATTACATGGATACAATCTCAAAATATAATGAGAATCGGCTACCATCTAAATATTGTTTTTACAATAGTTTGACGTGCGCACATATTAGCGATGATGAGTATAATCACGCTCAATGTATTTGGCAAACATTTAATATAAAATCTCTTGGAGAATATACAGATTTATATTTAAAAACCGATGTGTTACTACTTTCTGACGTTTTTGAAAAATTTAGACAAACTTGTTTGCATCATTATCAACTTGATCCGGCCTACTATATTACTGCACCTAGTTTAAGCTGGGATGCGATGTTATTGTATACCGGTATTAAATTAGAATTAATTAATGATGTGGAAATATACGAGTTCCTGGAGAAGGGAATTCGCGGAGGCTTGGCACAATGTTCTCTTCGTTACGCTAAAGCAAATAATAAATATTTACCTAGTTACGATGCTTCTCAAAGGTCAACATATTTAATTTATCTTGACTGTAATAATTTATACGGTTATGCGATGACGAAAAAAATGCCTATTTCTGAATTCCGCTTTTTATCAATCGATGAAATAAATACTATAAACGTACTATCAATTTCGGATGATTCCGAATATGGATATATTTTAGAAGTAGATTTAGCTTATCCCGAGAATTTACATAACAAGCACAGTGATTTACCGTTTGCTGCAGAGAAGTTCAAACCACCTGGAGGCAAAACATCTAAATTAATTGCCAATTTATATGACAAATTCAACTATGTAATACACTACGTTCATTTAAAAGAATGCCTGCTGAATGGACTTATTTTGAAGAAAATTCACCGTATCTTAACTTTTAGACAACAAAACTTTTTACAAAAATATATTGACCTGAACACTAGCTTACGCCAAGCTTCAACAACCGTATTTGAAAAAGATTTTTTTAAACTTCTTAACAATGCTATATTTGGCAAAACTATTGAAAATCGACGCAAACAGGTTAATGTAAAATTAGTGACCAATTGGGACGATTATAATAACAAAACAAATAAGCACCTCAGTGCGGAAAAGTTAATTGCGAAACCAAATTTTAAAAGTATTAAGATTTTTTCTGAAAATTTTGTTGCTATTCAACTGAGTCCTGAAAAAATTATTCTAGACCGACCTATCTATATCGGGTTTTCAGTCCTAGAATATGCCAAACAACATTTGTATAAATTTCACTACAATTATATTAAAAAAAAATATAAATCTCAGGCAAGACTGTGTTATACAGACACAGACAGCCTTCTTTATTTTATAAGCACTGAAGATTTTTATGAGGACATAAAAAATGAAGTTGAACAATTCGACACAAGTAATTTTGAGACTAATAATTGCTACAACATACCGAGAGTAAATGCAAAAATTCCAGGGCTATTTAAAGATGAATGTGGAGGTGAAATCATATGTGAATTTGTAGGATTGAGAGCTAAGCTTTATTGCATAAACAGCCTAAAAACTTGCATAACAAAAGCAAAAGGAATATCGAAAGCTGTAACTAATCGATTAAAACTACGCCATTACAACAGAGCTTTAACAAGTGATACGAGTTTTAAATGTAAAATGAATATAATTAAATCAAACAATCATGTACTGTACTCCCAACAAATTCATAAAGTAGTATTGAATAAAAATGATGATAAGAGGCAGATACTTGCGAACCAAACAGAAACTTTACCATGGGGTCACTGTGAAACCATATTTTAAAAATAAATTATAATTGAGTAATAGTACTATTTAAACTTTCGGTGTTTGAGTACTAAAATAACTTAATGATTGAATAGATGACTTACATACTAGAAAGATTGGATCGTTGAAATAGGGCGTGAATATATTATATTATATAAAATAATATACACACTCTGCATCGCAGGAATTAAACTCAGTACATTACATTGCAAAAGTTCTATTATAAAGTTATTTCTTCTACTAATTGTTGCTAAAATAAAGAAATACAAAAATGTTTATGTAAATTAATTGTAATATTATTACAACTTTTGTTTATAATTAGTATAAGAATACCATACATTGTAAATTTAGTAAGTGATAGTGTTGATTGTTGTATTTAAACTTGTTATACTTATCTAAATAAAATATTTAATAACTGATGCATGTTTTTTTTTTTCTTGTTATGGCCTTACAGTCTTCTTCATTTTAATAATCTATATGATCACTGAGAACGAATATAAATACCGCACTAACTTATTATTATTATTATTTACAGCCGACATATTAAGCATAAAACGGTTATCAACTTAAAGTTGCTTTGTTACATTTGACATGACAACTTTAAACCAATCTAAATAATTTGTTTTTATTATAGGTACTTATGCTTTATATATCTATGTTTGGGTGAAATTGAATTAATAGTCAAAATGAAGTTGATCAAACAACACACATCACTTAATGTTAATCATATAAATCTTGGTGACTCTGATAACCACATTAGGCATAGCATTCTGTTACCTAATACGATTCGTTGTATTATATGTGGTCCTTCGAATTGTGGAAAAACAAACGTCGTGCTCAGTTTATTGTTACATGAGAATGGTCTAAAATTTCAAAATCTTTACCTGTACTCGAAAACTAACTTTCAACCAAAATACAACTTCTTACGAGAAGTTATAAAGAGAGTGCATCAAGTTAAGTTTCATGAATTTAATGATAATAAAGAAGTCATAGCCCCGGATGAAGCACTAACTAATTCTGTATTTATTTTCGATGATGTGGCATGTGAAAATCAAATAAACATTCGTAATTACTTCTCTATGGGTAGACATAAACGTATTGATTGCTTTTATTTATGTCAAACATACTCTAAAATTCCGAAACAGTTGCTGCGTGATAATGCAAACTTTCTCATAATATTTAAGCAAGACGATGTAAACTTGAAACATATTTATGAAGAGCATGTTAGTTCTGATATGTCCTGGAATCAATTCAAGAAGATTTGTAATACAGTTTGGAGAGAGCCATATAACTTTGTTAGTATTTGCAAAGACTCGACTTTAAGCAATGGAAGGTACAGACAGAATTTAGATAGCTTTTTTACATTTCGAGCAAATAATGTGTAATTATATAAACCAATAACAGACAAAAATATAACTTAGTAGTATATTTTCTTTGGCTGAATACACTTGTCACAATACGACATGGAAAAGAATATTAAAATAGAATTAATGAAGTCTGTGGAATCCATCAAGAATAAAATAAAACAAATGAAGAACCAGGAACACTCCATGAACTTGTCACTTGATAAAATGCTAAAAACCGTCACGGAACCCCTTAATGCACTAGTCGATTCGAATATGTCAAAGGAAAAAATAAAGCATTTAGAACATTTGCCACTCTCGAATTCTGACGACATTGAATTGGATGACATTAATACTAGTTCGTCTTCAAAGTTTGAAGACTGCTACGATCCAAAACTAAAGTCTGCACCAGTACTTAAAAAGTCTCCTACAAAAGAAATATTAGATGATTTAGAAATGTCACTAGAGGGTCGTGATATCCATGATATTTATGACGGTGTAAATATACCGTTTGGAATAAGAAGTGTAAACAAAACATTGCTAATGGGTAATTCTGTAGTCTCATTTTCTAAAATCGATAGTTTGAATGACGACAGTGTCATTTTAATTAAAGTTGGTGACAAATCCTATAATTTAACCCCTGGCTTGAAGGAACTTTTACTTGGATGACCCTAATGAACTCGTTGAGAGATTGAAACTATTAGTTGCTTCCAGAGATGCTGGCAACACAAATCATGATAATGAAATATTGTCGATCCTTGAAGAATTGAAAGAAGCTGCCATAATTAAAGAATAAATATTCACCACCATAAAATTTTCATTCAGTATTATAGACGGATTCAAAACAAATGCACTGAATTTATTGTGAACATGAGTAAAACCGACGTGGTAAACGAAATTCATAAAAATGCGAGGGTGAACTTTCCACGCAGATGTGTTATCATAAAAGATTATAGATGACCTGTGGCAAGCAGACTTAATCGATATGCAATCAATTTCAAAGCTAAATAACAATTACAGATTTATTCTTGCCGTTATTGACACATTCTCGCAATATGCTTGGACTTTTTCTTTAAAAAGTAAAACCAAAGATGATGTATGAAACTCTTTTAAGACGTTATTGAATAAAGGGCGTGTTCCTAAAAATCAAACGGATAAAGGAACGGAATTTTACAATAATCAGTTTCAAAAGCTTATGCAAACTTATCACATAAATCATTATTCAACCTTCTTAACAAAAAAGGCTTCAATAGTTGAGCGATTTATCAGGACATTGAAATCGAAAGTCTATAAGGAATTAAGTTTAAGAGGCAGTTACAATTGGATAGACAGCATGCTTAATAATGTTATTTACAAATACAATCACACTTATCATCGGACAATTGATGAAGTTCCCGCTAATGTGAATAACATCAACAAAAACACAGACAAAAACGTATATTAGAGAGATATTCAAGATTGGTAAAAAAACATAATATTAAAAGCAAGTATAAAATTGGTGATTATGTGCGTATCAGTAAGTACAAAGGAACATTTGAAAAAGGTTACACTCCCAACTGGTTTACAGAAATATTTAAAATTCGAAAGATACAAAATACAAATCCTATTACCTACTTAATAGAAGATACAATCAGAGGTCAACCCATTTTAGGTGCATTTTATGAACAAGAGCTTCAAAAGACGAAAAATCCTAATTTATATCTTGTTGCGAAAGTTCTTAAAAGGAAAGGAGACAGAGTTTTAGTAAAATGGTTAGGTTTGCCTTCTTCTGAAAACAGTTGGATTGATAAAACGAATATTTATTAAGTGTTTTGTTCAAAATGTATCAGTCTTATGATGTGTATTGAAGAGAGTGGTCTTCTCAATTGGATTATAAATCATTTACCATTTGAATTACATTTACCTGGATATAATTATTGTGGCCCTGGCACTAAATTAATCAAAAGGCTTACACGTGGAGATAAAGGTGTTAATAAATTAGACGAATATTGCAAACAACACGACATAGCATATCATAAGTCTTCAAACCTAAAAGATCGTCACAAGGCGGATTTAGTTTTATTCAATATGGCTAAAGAACGAGCACTTGCCTCAGATGCAAGCGTTGAGGAAAAACTAGCAGCGCACTTAGTAAGCAGCGCTATGTCAACAAAAATTAAAACTGGATTTGGTCTAAAAAAGGATAGCAAAAAGTGTTCTCCTAAAATAAAAAGTGAAAGAGGGTTAACAAATAAATTTAAAAATGTTATTAGCAAAACGAAGAGACGTATTAAAAACCGGCCAAGTGCGTGTCGGGCCACGCACAGTGTAGGGTTTCGTAGTTGCCCATCAAAATACTTATGCGAACTAACTAAACTGATTCGTTGAATTTAATTTTAAAAAGAAGAATTTTCAAAATCGGTCCAGGAGTCTTTGAGAAATCAGGGAAAATACATAAGAAAAAAGATTACGACGAATTTAGAACCTCCTCCTTTTTTTGAATTTAGTTAAAAATAGTTGACGATAAAAACCTACCTATCCCCATAAAACATACCTATAAAAGCTGTAAAAATAAAGTTGACAAACTTACATTTGCAGTTGTCTCCAATACATTTTGTTTAAGAAAATATGATATCAAGTACATTTTATAAGTTGGTCGACTATTACTCGTAAAGTTGTAAAGCCTACTTAGTCATGATAATTTTCTTTTAAACTTCGTTATATATACTACTATTGTGAATTTTTTCACACCCCCAAACATAACCATTTAACTGGTAGAGGGGGGGGGACACTCGAATCGAGCAAAATTTAGCACTTTAAAGCTTAATATTTCATAAACGAATTTTTTTATCAAAAAATTGTTAATGGAAACTATCATTATTTTTTAAAGGCCTATTTAATGATACCCCACACTAAGGGGTACGCAAAAAAAAAATCCTCACTTTACGTGTAAGTACTGGAGGTATGTACCCTAAAAAAAAATATTTTACGAGATTTTATTTTACCACTTTTTTGGCACAACAAATCCGTATAATATTTATACCAAATTACAGCTCTCTAGTACTGTGCGTCTCTGAGCTAAACTGCGGACAGACGGACGGACGGACGGACGGACATGGCGAAACTATAAGGGTTCCATGTTGACTACGGAACCCTAAAAATTAAAACCAAAATGCAAGAAAGTGGCAGTAAAATTAGCTATGCTGCCGTCCTATAGCAAGAATGCCGTTAAGTGACATATTGGCATTTTTTACTTTCTGATGCCATTTTTATCAGAAAAAAAAGCTCTATCGATCTGTCTAATTACGGTTTCAATAGCTTTTATAGTTTTCGAGATATGAAAAAAAAGAAATGCCGTTAAATGCACAAATCATATAGTAAACCTAAGCTAAAACGTAGTTATGTGACATTGTAAAGCTAAAATGCAGCTAAGGCTCAATAACTACAGATTTTGACAATAAATTTGTGATTTTTAGGGTTCCGTAGTCAACAAGGAACCCTTATAGTTTCGCCATGTCCGTCCGTCCGTCCGTCCGTCCGTCCGTCCGTCCGTCCGTCCGTCTGTCCGCAGTTTAGCTCAGAGACGCACAGTACTAGAGAGCTGTAATTTGGTATAAATATACGGATTTGTTGTGCCAAAAAAGTGGTAAAATAAAATCTCGTAAAATATTTTTTTTTTTAGGATACATACCTCCAGTACTTACACGTAAAGTGAGGATTTTTTTTTTTGCGTACCCCTTAGTGTGGGGTATCATTAAATAGTTTATTATTATAAGCCCCTATCGTCCCACTGCAGGGCAAAGGCCTCCCTTTCCTCCTTCCACTTTTCGCGATCCAATGCGATTGTAGGCCAATCCCTTAAAAATGAGTCCAGCTCATCCCGCCATCTCCTTCTGGGCCTGCCGCGTTGTCGTTTACCGCCATTTGGGATCCACTGAGTGGTTATTTTTGCCCAATGCTCCTCCGACATACGGCAGATATGACCAGCCCAGTTCCACTTCAACCTTGCAGCTGTTAGGCCAACATCGGCTATTTGTGTTTTGGAGCGAAGTATGGAGTTCCTAATGCGGTCCGTAAGTTTGACACCCAGTATACTTCGCTCCATAGCTCGTTGGCAGACTCCGAGTGCGGACTTTTGGTTCTTTGTGAGTGACCATGTTTGCGCACCATACGTGAGGGTGGGGAGAATGCACATGTCCATGAGCTTTCGTTTGAGTGAAAGAGGCAGAGAACCCTTCATTAGATGTTTCATCGACGAATAGCTCTTCCAGGCGTTCTCGGTGCGTCGAGCAACTTCTTTATCTTGTCGTGCCTGGAAAGAGACTATTTGGCCGAGGTATATGTACTCATGGACATATTCTATCGCCACACCCTCAATTTGTATGTTGCGTTGGGAGCTGTTCGTCATCAGCTTCGTTTTGGTCATATTCATGGTCAGTCCGACTTGATGACTGGCGTGGCTCAGTTGTTCGAGCATTGTGCCTAACTCAGCTGCTGAAGACGAAAAAAGGACAATGTCGTCGGCGAACCGTAGATTAGTTAATCTCTTTTCGCCGACGACAATGCCTTTGTCCTGCCAGAGCGGGTGTATATTTTGGAAAACCTCTTCCAGCGTAGCTGTAAAGAGTTTTGGAGATAGCGGGTCGCCTTGCTTGACTCCTCTTTGGATGGGAAAAGCTGTTCCAGTGGTAGATAGTCGGATGGCTGCGGTACTATTGCGATATATTTCTTGTATTAATTGTGCATACGTGTATTCTATTTTCTGTTTGCATAGTGCAGAAAATATCGCATTATGCGATAGGCTATCGAAAGCTTTCGAATAATCGACGAATGCGAGATATAGAGGTCGATGAAACTCTTGGTGCTTTTCTATTATCTGGTTTAGGGACTGTAGATGGTCAGTAGTCGAAAAGCCACAGCGGAATCCAGCTTGTTCGGGAGGTTGATTGAGGTCCAATGTTCCAGATATACGGTTTTCAAGTATTTTTATGAAAACTTTGTATAGGTGCGAGACCAAGCTGATAGGACGGTAATTCCCAATATCCGATTTATCACCTTTTTATGTAAGAGAATTATATTTGAATGACAAAAAATGCTAGGAAAGGTGCCTGTTTTAAGAATGGTGTTGAATAAATTACAGATATGAGGTAGTAAGAATGGCTCCCCAGCTCGAAGTGCTTCAGTGGTGATACCGTCTTCCCCTGGACTTCTGTTGTATTTCATGCTTCTGAGAGCTTTATGAACTTCAAAGCCAGTTATTATTGGTATATCATCTGCACATTTGTATGTTTCAGCAACGAGTTGGGGAGTAGTATTTTCGGAGTATAAGGACTTGTAAAATTGCGTGCATAATTGCATGACCTTAGTCCTATCTCCTTGCTTCACGCCATTACTGTCCCTTATGTGTGAGATTGTGGACCTACCCGTTTCCATACCGCGCATGGCGGATCTCAGAGAGTGATTGTTGGTAAGAGCTGCATGAGCGAGTTGAGTGTTGTAATTCCTGATATCCATTCGAATACTTCTTTTTACTTTACGATCAAGCTCTCTGTAGCCTAGTGACTGAAATTTTATTGTCTGTCGTTCTTCGATGAGATTAATCGTATTGCTGGTGAGTTTTTTCTGTTTTTTATTAGCGCTTCTAATATTTTGACTTGCTGTTTTTATAACTTTTGTTATATTATCGTACTGTATTTGAACATCTTCTGAGAGCTTTGTTTCTAATAAGTTAAAGTTGTTTTTTTATAATAGGTTAAATTTGTGTTTATTTGTAATTAACGTAGTCTTGTCCAAGCGTTTTATTGAATTTTGAATCATTTTATTACGATGAATTTTCATTTCAAAACGAACATTGATGCGGACTGGACGGTGATCGGAGCTTAACTTAATTGTGTTAAGAACTTCTACATTTTTAATTATTTGCTTGCAAGAAGACAATCCAAAGTCGATCTCATTTTTTGTGTGTCCGTCGGCTGAAAGCCATGTCCAACGACGATGAGATTTTTTGTTGAAAAAGCTGTTACTTACACTTAGGTTCTGACCGAAAGCAAATTCCAATAGGCGCTGGCCTCGCTCGTTTCGGCTTCCTGAGCCATGTGGGCCAAGGACATTTGGGTTGTCGGATGTTGTTCTAGGGCCTATTTTAGCGTTAAAGTCGCCCATGACTATTCTCCATGTTCCTCTATTTTCGTCGCAGGCTTTATTTAGCAAATCATAGAATTCTTCGATTTCGTCGTTACTGTGCGAGGATGTCGGAGCATAAACCTGTATTATCGTTAGTGTTTTTGAGTCAGTAACACGAAACTTGAGTGTAGCAATTCTATTGGAATAGGCGATAAATTCCATTACGTTGTTTTTCCAGCGACTGGAAACGAGGAAGCCGATTCCATAGTTCGTATTGGTATCTCCATTATAATAAAAGATGTTGTTGTTTCGCTCTATCGTATTTTCGCCTTCGCGTCTTACTTCTGCCAAACCTATGATGTCCCAGTTGATGTGTTCGAGGGCATTTTCTAGTTCTAAGAGTCGTTCCTCGGTTCGTAATGTACGCACGTTGTAAGTTAAGATTTTTAATCTGTCGGTATCCTGTTTTCTAGCTGGAGTCGTTTGGCAGTAGACCGTCGCCCGGAGATTATGATCCCCAGCTCCAGGGTGCACCTGCGTACTGCCAATAGCCGTGCACTGACTGGAGCTGCCGGGCACTAGGGGATTGGCCTTAGTTGTGTCGTTCATTGTTTTTGGAAAGGGGTTTAGACCGATTAACCTGCCACGCTTGTCTAATGCGGGTTGGCAGGTGTGCAGTAGACCGCCTAACTGGGTCTTTGGGCGCCGCCGTTGACGTGCTTGACGTTCGTCCGCCGCCGCCCTGAGTCATCATCCTACACTGGTGCTGACTGTTTCATCCCGACCTTATGAAAAAATGCATTTTCGAGCAGTCATCAAATGATCAAAATCTACTTACTTTTCGTCCTCCTTAGCCTTTGCAATATGGCTGAAGATATGAGCGAAGGAATTAGGAATGATGCCCCTCAATTCCGGCGCAGTGTTACTACCAGCCATGGTGTACGTCTTCCCCGTACCAGTCTGGCCATACGCGAAGATGGTGCCGTTATATCCCTTCAGGACTTCCTCCACGATCGGTGAGGCTGTTTGGACGTAGATGTCCATCTGAGGAAGAAATGAGGAGATTCTGGTTAGGATAAATGATATACAAACATAAGAAAAGTAGGATGAACATCAAGGGCCTACCAGACCTTCATAAATTAGAAATGATTGTCCAGATTCCAAATAATTGACGCTTAGACGACATTTTAGCTTTATATGTCCATACTACGTTTTACCTCTCAGAGGGCCAAAGCCTGATTTGTGGGTCGCGGGATTTCTTTTATTTCCTTATCGTGACGCCGGAACTATAAAAGCTATTGAAGTAATTACACCGTGGATTTTAGTTTTTCTGTCTGACAATCCCTCCCGCCCTGCCCGGGGTGGGAGGACTCATTTGATGATTTTACCACGTTAAAAAAAAAAGACGACTATATGGCTCTGTCTCTTTCCCGGAGCTTAAACTGGATCGCGTGGTAAGGCCTCTGATTAGTTTTTTCATTATTCTTTTCTGCTTAATTTCGTTGCAGAATCCAAGACAGTTAAATACATTCCCAGAGACAAATCGAGCTTCATTCTCGGTATAAATATCTGGTTGTGCCACTGTTGTTCTTCTCTTTCAGGAGTTTTTTTTGGGAATACATGGTGGGACCGATAGTCCCTTTCGCTCCACGAGGGGCGAGAGGACTTATTTAATGTTTACGAACACAAGAAAAACAAGGAATACAAGTCAATTACTCCCTAAAAATGTATAATTACAGCTTGGCCAGAAAGGATTGAAACGGAACTAATCTTTTTGTTTGTTGACAACGTTTAAAATATCCATTATATGAGTGATATTTGATGTAAACAAAGAAGGTAGGTTTGTTAGATTTATTATGGGGGTGCCTAACTAAAAAATTAACAAAAAAAAACGAATTCAAAGCTGTATTTGCTGCTCTGTTGCTTTACGAGTGCTGGTACCGACTTAGCAAGTGGCGACTTCCGGTTTTCTACTATTTTTTGCCAATGTACGTGGATCTGCCAAATGTTCCTGTCAACACATTTTTAAAGTATTTGTAATGGCCCCAATAAAAGGTACACTCGCGAACTATTATTGAATCAAAACATACTTGGAATCTAATCCGGGATAACTCCTTAAATAATTCCCTGATTTCAATGAATTTGGTATTCTTCTTTTTAAAGTTAAATTCAAAACCTTTAGTTAAATGCATACCATTTTCATTATTCGAAACCCTACAAGTACACGCGGAATCTAACTAGGTGATTCCATATTTTTGCTCGATAGTATAGAATAGTGTTTCTATTGACATCTCCCGCAGTCGTTGTGTCATCTGAACCGGGTTACTGGGTCAACAGTTGAGGGGACCAACGCCCCTTACACTATAATGAACTGGGATAGTAACTACTATGTGTCGGATCATTTAGCTCCCTTCAAAATGGTTGAGCTGAATGATGCTGATGCATGTGTCATGTTCGTGAACGGGCGCTGTCAGTTGAGACTGGTCATCTCTTAGCTGCCACGGTTTATTTGAATAATTATTGATCATTTTGTTTTTGAATTGTCTTTGTTTTAATTGTTACTATGGACACTTTAATCAAAAACTTGCTACATCGTTCTCACATAGTGTACCACGTCAAAATGAATGATGTACCAAAGGTTCTGTTATAATTCTGGCGATCTAAAAAGAGTGTCCATGGAGTTTCTTGCACGTTCTTCTCCATAGAGATCTACTTCTTGGAACGGGCATCTACGGTACTTTCACAGTTTTTATATCTTGTGACTGAGACTGTAGCACCATAACTTTTTTAGTGTTTTTAATAATATTCCTTTGATTGTCTATGACAAATCATAAGTGCCTGTAACTGGCCTACTTGAAATAAATGCTTTGATTTTGATTTTGTTGTGAGGTCATGCATGATTTTCTAACAACGGGGATGGCAACTGGGAAACTAATGGCGCTAGTATAGCTTGTTCTAAGCATCGTCATTGGTTCAAATCAGTTCAAATCTTATAGGTACATTCAAAATAGAACTACGTCATTGGTCGGATTAGGACTAGTCTATGGTGGCGCCATCTACAATTAGCTTTGACTTGCCTTCCCTATTGCAAGCAATATGTTTCGCCGTCGGCCATAAATCTGGCGGAGACGCGGTACTTTATGAGTCCTCCCACCTAGGGCATGGCGGGGTCCGTCAGACTTGTACTGACTAAAACCCAGTATCCGTCAATAGTCATTTACGTTCCGTAGCCACAGTCATCTGACATGACAGTCTAGCTACCCCGACAGGCTTTGGACCTCTAAGGCCCCGTCGTATTGCTGACAACTCTTTCAGGCGCGCGTGGAACACGACCCACCGTTAGGGCGGTTACGCACTACGTCCGATCCGAATACGATCCGAAACCGTGAAAAAAAATCACGGTCAGAATTCGGATATTGGCTTACGCACTACTCCCATCTCTGACAACTAGCCGCATAAGCGGTACCTCTCTGCTCGTACGCAGCTTGGATTCAACTCGGACGCAGTGCGCGAGCGTTCATACAAATAACACTATGGCTACTTCGGTTTCCGTCATTTTTCTCCGAAACAGAGATTCTCGGATGACGGAAAGAAATCGGATGTCGGAGATCGGATCTAGTGCGTAAATTAGGTACGGTAGGAAATAGTTCTACGGCTACGACGGACCGTATTTTTACGGGTTCGGATCGGACGTAGTGCGCTCCATGATCGGAAGACGAGTCGCCCATTACTCGTCGTCCCGCGCCTACAGTGGCCGGTAATCGCCTCGCCACGTCCGATGCCGTGAGCGTTTCTCGCGGCTAGTGAGGTTTTGGCTCCTCTCTCTCACGGCGCCTCTACCATGACTGTTTCGCAGGAGGCGACCGGAACGTAAAATACTAAGTACTTGTTCACGTTGGAAGGCGCGGGCGCGGTGGCGGGTGCGGTCGCGAAGACGTGGCGGGTTCGTGTTCACATTGGCCGCCAGGCGTTTGCGCGGGTGGCTGAGATTTAGATTCTAGCGATAAGTTCAAACTGGTTGAACTTACCTGACGTCGCGAGTGAATCGCGCGCTCCGCCGCTAGTTCGACGTGAACACACACAAAAATCTCACGCGTTTGATATTGACGCGAGCGGCGCGCGCGCGCCAGTCGCTAGTTTGCCCGCTACTTACACCGCACGTGCGTTTCGTACGTGGACACTTGGATATTACGCCATATGTTTGATATTTCATGACCGCGCCCGCCACCGCGCCCGCGAGTCAACGTGAACAAGTACTTAAGAAGGATTCATGGATTTTAGTCAGTCTGACAGTCCCTCTCGTCCTCCCCGGATAGACTCATTTGATGATTTTACACATCATTGCTTAATACCAGGCGAGATGGCGGGAAAACGCAAATCTACTATAAAAAAATGCATAAATTATCTTACACATGATAACAGCGCAGCGTTCACGAGCTACATAGACCAAATAAATATGTATTATATGCAGTATGTATGAAACTCATTGCCACACTATGTATGTACAAAGATATGTAGGTACTCGAACACACGGAAATAACTATCTGATTATCAAACAGTTACACATTTCCTGAGTGGTTAATAAAACGCAGTATTTGAACTGTAAGATAACATAGAATTAAGCCTCATTTAGACGATGCAAGAACTCGAACGCGAGTTGCGTTACATTGCGGAATTTATAGGTAGAACAAATTCAGTTAATGAAACAAATGCCGCAATGTAGTGAAACTCGCATACGAGTTCTTGCTCCGTCTAAATGGCGCTTTACGACTTTTTTTTAACCAGAAGAGTTTTGAAGGGATTTTTTTTTGAAGAAGAGGTAAATTAAGATTTTAAGTAGGGGAGGGGGAGAGAGAGAAAGAGAGAGTAAGAGGGATAGCTAATGATACAATAAAAAACCGGCCAAGTGCGTGTCGGGCCACGCACAGTGTAGGGTTCCGTAGTTGCCCATCAAAATACTTATGCGAACTAACTAAACTGATTCGCTGAATTTAATTTTAAAAAGAAGAATTTTCAAAATCGGTCCAGGAGTCTTTGAGAAATCGGGGAAAATAAATAAGAAAAAAGATTACAACGAATTTAGAACCTCCTCCTTTTTTTGAATTTAGTTAAAAATAGTTGACGATAAAAACCTACCTAAGTATCCCCAAAAAACATACCTATAAAAGCTGTAAAAATAAAGTTGACAAACTTACATTTGCAGTTGTCTAAGATACATTTTGCTTAAGAAAATATGATATTCAAGTATATTTTATAAGTTGGTCGACTATTACTCGTAAAGTTGTGAAGCTTAATTAGTCATGATAATTTTCTTTTAAACTTCGTTATATATACTACTATTGTGAATTTTTTCACACCCCCAAACATAACCGTTTAGCTGGTAGAGGGGGGGGACACTCGAATCGAGCAAAATTTAGCACTTTAAAGCTTAATATTTCACAAACGAATTTTTTTATCAAAAAATTGTTAATGGAAACTATCATTATTTTTTAAAGGCCTTTTTAATGATACCCCACACTAAGGGGTACGCGAGAAAAAAAAAATCCTCACTTTACGTGTAAGTACTGGAGGTACCCTAAAAAAAAATATTTTACGAGATTTTATTTTACCACTTTTTCGGCACAACAAATCCGTATATTTACACCAAATTACAGCTCTCTAGTACTGTGCGTCTCTGAGCTAAACTGCGGACAGACGGACGGACGGACGGACGGACGGACGGACGGACGGACGGACATGGCGAAACTATAAGGGTTCCTTGTTGACTACGGAACCCTAAAAATTGATAGGAAACTATTTTATTCCTGAATATTACAGGATAACCCGGAAAGTAAAGAGTTTGAAGATTTCAGAGGTCTTTCGATTTGAACGGACTATCTATTGAATCAAGTTATAACAGGTTTGGTTGCATACGCCGTAGACAGTGCAGGGAAAAAAAAATGTCTTATTGTTTGGTCATCTATCTCTTTCTATTAAATGATAAATAAATGATCTTTATTTAGCAAATTGGTTTTGGCAAACTCTTTTACTCGTCAAAAAGACACTATTTTTAAACTAGATGAGGCCGGTGTTTCGTACCTGACTACTCTGAGAAGAAACATCCGAAACAAACTCAGAGGTCACAGTCTCTTTTAAAGTCCAGACAATTGTGTATTGGTAAAGTTATATATGAGAACCATGCAGGTGTCTGAGATGGTCTTTTGAAGTAAGAACCTCACAGATTTGAGTGGACCTGTCCAGTCAGTGCAAGCATGTGTCAGTTACCGTGTAGCTCAACTCATAACATAAGGAGCTCAACGATACTACGATCAATCCCAAAGAATATTACATTAGATACCACAGCGCAGCGATATCTACCTACGGTCGAGTTGTAGAGTATGGTCAATTTTAGATAGATGAGTAATTAACAGCAAGGGCTGGAGAATTGAAAAAAAGGTATTTGTAAAATCTATTGCTGTCGCACAGTGCCCACAACAGAGTTACAGAGCGCGAAGGAGACAACTGCAGCTTGGACCGAAAATACCTTTAAAATGGCACAAAATCAACGATTCGTAGTCCCCTGATTACTCCTCCAAAACTTAACCGATTTCACTACTTTTTCGTTTAAAAAATAAAGAAAGGCATTGGCCGTGTTCCTATGTTTTCCTTTTTTTATATAATCTCGTCAAATTTGTTTACTGATTATTTGAACACAGCGGAAAATCTGGCCATTTTTTTAGGATTTTGAATGTTCATATCTCTTTTCATAATTAATATGGGAAAAAGGAAAACATAGAGACATGCCAATAGTGGTCATCGATTTTTTGTAAAAAAATTATTGCTCTACTGGAATTATACAGGGAGAAAACAGGGGACTACGTTTGTATGGAAAAACGGCCGTGCTGTTTCCTCTTAATGCTCAGGGCATGCTCTTTCTCTACTCTATGGTTACTAAAAAAACAAATAGAAAATGCCAATAAGAATTTTCCGGGTTAGAAATCGCATCCATATTAAGACTTTCGTGATTATTACTTCATCATCATCATCTGCCTGCCTTTTCCCAACTATATTGTGGTCGGCTTCCAGTTGAACCAGATGCAGCTGAATATCAGTATGGAGCGACTGCCTATCAAACCTCCACAACCCAGTAACTGAGTAAAACTATGTAACCCCATGGTAAGACTGGTAGTCAGGCTTTAGAGCTGATTATCAGTAACGACTGTCAAAGATCTACAAATGGCAGCCGTGACCAACGGATTTACATGCTTTCTGAGGCACGGAGGAAACTCGCTATGACGGATGGTCACCCATTCACAGATGAACCTCGGCAAGCGCGGCTTAACCCGAAAGATGGCGAATTAAAGTTAGGTATATAGAAAATAAATTCTCGATATACAACCACAATTTTATTGATTTTCCTGCAGTTAATTTTGACCCATCATAAAAATAGCTGTAAATACATCTTCCAACAAACGTTAAAATTATTTCTATCGTAAAACTACGTCCTTGATAGTAGCAATGGCAACAGTGTCTGACGAAACTATGACAACACGCGACGTTGCCGTTCCGCTATATTACGTTGTGGCTAACGTAAGGCGCGGGACGGCAACGACGCTCGATGGTGATATTTTTCCTTCATTTTTCAGTAATGGTTTTCGGTCGACAGCTATTTCGTACGTTTCGTTTATGAATGCATTTTTGGCGATGTTTGGCATAGCTGGGCATTTTTACAAAAATGCATAGGTGTGTGTTTAGTCCTGTCCCTCGAAAAGATTGTCGTTTTTCTTTTCTAATATTACCCGTATCAACAAAAGTCAATTAACTTTAATTTTAGCAGACATCTAGGTTTTATTCCGTTAATAACTCAATTCCCCAAGTACTTGATTATATAAATTAAATATTTATTAAGTGATAGGGAGATAGCATTTTGGCTTGTCCCTAGACTGTGCAGGTATATTTAACATACAATAATTACGTTCTATCCTTAGAATTGACTACAGGTATACTATTTTATTTCTTCAAAAGATTGTGGTAGACTATTTTAAAGCATAATTAAAATATTATATATTTAATTGATTAAATTATGGGAATTTAAAAATAGAACTTAAATTGTGAACAACCTGACACGTCAAGCTTGTTACCGTATTTTTTCCGTGATTAAAAAAATGTTGGTACATTTTATTGATCTAATAGCATCACCAGAAGCTTTAAGTCATCCACCATTTTGAATTATGTCAGTTTTGCCCGGAGACTGTGTGAAGGTGCGCGTGCCCAGCACCACTCATCGTTGGGTAGAAAACTTTCTGTCAAGGTAGGTTACCAAAATTTTGTATAATTTATTATGTAAACAAAATGATTGTGATAGTTATTGAAAGCTTTAACATCTAGCTTTATAAATAAATAGTTAATGACCAATCACTGCAATCGTACCTATTTATATTTAATATAAATCGCGAAAAGGTAAGGTAACGTTACGTCAGTTTTGTGTGGTAACATATAGGCCTGACAAGCAAAGTAACAAAATTGACTATTAAGAAGATTACACAATTTACACATGCTACTTTAACAACTTGGTTTAAAAGAGGTTGTGATAACATAGAATACAACTATTTATTTTTAATAGGCTGTATTTATAAATAAGTATATAAACAACAGCATAGCAACTAAAAGAGTTTTTTATTTATTTCAGATCTGCATTTTGAATCCACGCCTTGCATTTGAAATTACTATTCGTTATTGTTAATAATAATGGAAAAATACCTATACTTACAATTTATCGTGTAAAATGTGCATCATTGGTTATTGGTATCAAGATAATTTGATGTTTTTGGATAAGTTTCAATTGTGATTGATTTGGAAAAAAAAGCTCAATAAGTACCTCATTAGTATAAGAAAACATAACCTAGTGTAAATGCTTCGTAACAATTTTGTTACCATCAGCTTTGTTACTGTCCCCCTAATTTTCAAGTCAAAATCTTTTTTGTTGATTAATTTAAATCATTAAAACTTAAATTCCGATGTTAATTAAATGACAAATTTCAATAACTAGACATGTTTTATATTCATTTTGTGGACTTTCCTATTTTAATTGGAATAATAGAATATCGTAATGTTCGAATGTCATCACTGGTAACAAAATTGTACTATGGAGACATTTTTCTTGGTTATATTATAACATATCGTATTTTTTCAAATTGATTTTGTTGATCCAACGTGTGCTCTTTTATTTCGTATTGAAGAAAATTTGATGGTTTTGATTGTTTATTTTTTAATCGCATTTAATTTAAGTAACAAACCTGACGAAATATCATTGACTTACCCTCTATTTTATTTTATTTCTCATAATTACGTGATAAATTATTGGTTTTAAGCTAAAAATCGTAAAATATAGAGAATAATGAAATGCAAACAAGTACAATCTCACATAAAAAATGTGGTTGAAATTAAATCTTACTTCTTAAAATACCTATATTTTTTTGTGAAAATGCCCAGCTACGTTGTAACATTCGAATTTACCATGCTTAGAATTTTACATTTCAGAACTTATTTCTGCAGTTTTTTATTTCTAAACGATCCCATCATTAGATCCTGATCCATTAGCTATGGGACAACCTGAAATGTACTTTCAAACATGAGCACAATTTCCGAAACCATTTCAGGCGTCTTTGAGTAATTCGGGAACATACTTACGACGTCAAAAATTGATGGTTGCCCTCGATTACCCTGAATTAATATCACCAGATTCTAACTAGGTGACAATGGTACTACACTAATAGCTCTGTGAGGCCCAGGATTAGTCCATGATCTGCGGCGAGTCATCCATTAGGGTTGAACCAAATCTGGCAGCACGGAATCGCCTTTTTCCGTCGCCCTTTCTCTTTCTGTCGCTTAGAACTGCCATTGACTAGACCGAGACAATGCGATAGCACGCGGCCGCCTCGAGGATTCCGCAGCGTACTATCGCATTATGCTTTCTGTCTCGGTCTAGCAAATGGCTGTTCTAAGCGACAGAAGGAGAAAGGGCGACGGAAAAAGGCAATTCTGTGCTGCCAGATGTGGTTTAACCCTTTCTCACCGACATGCGACAGCAATAACTTGGAGTTGACTTACATTGGGCCTAAACATATCTGGCCAAATGTTTATGTGGAATTCCAGGCCCATACTCTAGATTCCAGCCCGTTTGGTGTCATTACGCTCGAGCCCTATCGAATGGGATTTAAACATAACTAGCGTTATGTCAATTTTCTACTACACATTTGCCTTACCCTTCGAGAATTATAGACGTGATATTATGCAAGCAGAAAAACAGCATGCTCGCGAAGGAGGAGGCGGGCCGCGTGACTGGTGAGGGAGAGGACAGTGTCCTCACTCGGCCCCAGCCGCAGTGAAAGACGCCCACGGCGACAGACTTCGCAAGACGATCTCTGGCCACCGTAGACGCGGGCATGCGGCCATGGACCATGCCCGGGTCGACGGCGCGTTGTATTCCAGGCGTGCCTCAAAGAGCGTCTCAGCAAGATGAAAGGGCCCACCTCTAGCGGGCCAAAGCCTGCCGGAGTTACGGGACTTATCTCATTACCGTGACTCCAGAACGTAAAGGGCTAATGAAAAACACCGTGGATTTTAGTCAGTACAAGTCTAACAGTCCCTCCCGCCCTGCCTGGGTGGGAGGACTATTTGATGATTTAACCACGATTAAAAAAATAGCAGAAAAACGGACAAAGATAGATACACAACGTCAGAACAAAACATTGTTATCAAAAGTGCAAAATAGAGTAAATTTTATCAGCAAAATACACCGAGTTATATGACACACAATACTTCCTACAATTGCGATAAACTTCCTCTATAATATTGTAATGAATTAATTATTATTATCTATCATTTATGTATGACAGCCGCGAAGGGAAAACAGCTATTTACGACGCCCTTGGCCCGTTTATTAATTATTTGTAATTTGTTTTAATTACTATATAGGAAAATAGTGCTTTCCATAATATGTTACTAATAACTGGGACTTAATCGTCATTTTTGACAGCAAACAAGTAGTGGGCGAATCGATGTACAGCTTGGCAAAAAACTGTAGAAAACCGGAAGACGCCACTTTCTTCTCGCTACCAGCACTTTGAATTTTTTTTTTTTACTTATTACGTTAGATTTATGGCACAATAATAAATCTAACAAACCTGCGGTCTTTTTTACATCAAATATCAAAGATTTTAAAACGTTGTCAGAAACAAAAAGATTAGTTCCGTTTCAATCCGTTCTGGCCAAGCTGTATGTTTTGAGTTGAGATGTGTTTACGAACATTTAAACTCACAAAACAGCCATGAAAAGCTAAAAGCGAAAGATTTTTAGAACAAAACCTCCATTTGCATTTTCAGTTAACTCTATACATGCCAGAACCTTTCTAGAAATAAGAAAAGTAGTACAAGTAAATCGGTTGTGAAACAAAGAAAAATGGATGGATTGACGACCTAAATACGATCTGGGACAAGCGAGGGGCGGGATACGATGTACTTGCTGGGACGCCTTTGTCTTGATGCGGACTACGATTCGACGATTTAGAGTTCTAAAGGCTCATATGCTATAATCCGAATCCAACTCGGTTGGGCAGCGTTCGGGAAACTACGCAATGTCTTTTCGTCCGACATACCTCAGTGCCTCAAGACGAAAGTCTTCAACCAATGTGTGTTACCAGTGATGAGTTACGGCACCGTAACGTGGTCTTTCACTATCGGCCTCATCTCAAACCTCAAAGTCGCTCAACGAGCTATGGAGAGGGCTATGCTAGGTGTTTCTCTACGTGATCGAATCCGAAATGAGGAGATCCGTAGACGAACTAAAGCCCACCAAATTAGCAAGCTGAAGTGGCAATGGGCAGGCCATATTGCTCGCAGAGCAGATGGCCGATGGGGTCGAAAAGTACTAGAGTGGAGACCACGGACTAGCAAGCGCAGCGTAGGACGTCCACCAGCAAGGTGGACAGACGACCTTATAAAGGTCGCCGGAAGACACTGGATGCAGGTCACCTCCAACCGGTATATGTGGAGATCGAAAGGGGAGGCCTATGTTCAGCAGTGGACGTCCTATGGCTGAGATGATGATGATGATGATATGCTATAATATGTTCACGGGGTCCAAAAACGCCACTTCTGTGCGATGCGATATAATTATTTCATACTAAAATCTCCTTTTAAATCTTCCCTGGACTTCCAAAAATAGTTCAAAAGCAAAATTAGCCATATCGGTCCAGCCGTTTTCGAGTTTTAGCGAGACTAACGAACAGCAATTGATTTTTATAATATCGATTTATTATATCTACCCTATTATGCGAATAGTTTGTGCTTGCTTTTTACTCCTACACTAAAAATACGTCTGTATTTCGATTTTCGCCACAAACATACATACTACGAAGCCAGGACTTTTAAAACCACTTCAAGAACACTCAGAAAACACTTCAACAAAACCATTATAAAAGTAAGTAAATCATTTACTCATCAACAAACTATGTCAGTCAGGTCGCGGCCTTACACCCCCACACCCACCCCCAGGGGGTGTAACAGGGGGTGTGCGGGGTTGCAGTGAATCCACTTGGGCATTCAGGTTATTGGGTCATCGTGGTGTGGCGCATTTCAGCTATATCTGAGTAGATAGTGTAATGTGTAATGCTGAGTAAATCTGCAATGTTGAAGGCTTTGTGTTGGCTGTGGGCCTATCTTTGGAGTTATGAGGATTTTGAGACTTGAGTCGACTATAATATGGCAGTATTTTGGCTGCGCTGCATGTCGAAGATTTGATTATGATCTGCAAAGTAGTTGTTCCGGGTCTGGGTGTTTGTGTATATCGGCTTTATTACAAAACGTGGTTTAAGTTAGACCAAGCTTTAAATCAAAAATGAATTTTTGAATTTTGAACTTAATTTCTACTGTCGTAAAGTTATTAACACGTTAACTGCCACTAAAAAAGTGCACATTTTCCGTTCAGGCCATGGGGGACAATGTTGTGCGGCACTGAAACTTTCCATTCAAGCCGCGTCTGACAATGTTGACCGCGCGTCAGGCCTATGTTCAAAACTCTCTATTGCGCCAACGGACAGCAGTATCAAGAC
This sequence comes from Agrotis segetum, assembly GCA_036375495.1. NCBI lineage: Eukaryota > Metazoa > Arthropoda > Insecta > Lepidoptera > Noctuidae > Agrotis > Agrotis segetum. Next base: position 317,274 of record JAQSVV010000199.1, read on the forward strand.
AATTCGCTTATAATGTGACCCGCGCGGCCCTTTAGTTTATCCTACATAGCTTGGTTTTTACAAAGGGAAAACTGAGATGAAAAAAAAAAAGATTTTTGAAACGCATAACTCTTGAAAAATTAAATCACTATTATAGAGTTTATAAGGGCTTTAAGGGAGATTACAAAGAAATGAAAACAAACGTTTTGAAGAGAAAAAACTTACCACGAATAAGAACATTAGTAAATAAATAAGATTAGCACCACTATTTTTTTAAAACTAGCCTCCATTGGTATTCTAGGGGTTGTTAAAGTTTGTATGGGAAAATCATAACGCGTGAGCCAATGAACTTGAAAATTAGTATTTATATACTAGATAAGAATTAATCAAACACGTGTTTTTGGATTTTTCGAAAATCACCCCCCAAGTTGGTGAAAAGGGGTATTCAAGTTTTAAGGGGAGGATATTAAACCACTAAACGTAGAAACCTGAATTTTGGATGGTAGTTAGAATTTATAATGTAGATGCACATTATGAAAGGATTTTGCGAAAATCTCCCTCTGAAGGGGTGAAAAGGGGTGAAAACCTTTGTATGTAAAATCTTATTTCTTGGGTTTATAAACTTGAAACTTGGTACGAATATGAGTATAAGTATATAAAAAAGAAAGGCATTATTACTTTTTTTTAAACTACCCTCCATTTTTAGGTTTTCCGAAAATCACTCCCTAAATTGGTGAAAAGGGATGATAAAGTTTTAAGGGAAGGATTTTATTGCTTGCTTCGATAAACTCAAAACTTGACATATTAATCATCTCTCAATCGATTAAAGGACACGTATTTTTATTTATATTTCATATATCAACCCCTAACGGGGTGAAAATCGGAAAATCAGTTTTTCTAATATAATTGATTTTTTGTTTGTATTGAGTTCTTAGATTTTCTTATAAGGAGGGTGAGAAGGAATCAAATTCACTGAGTTCGAAATTAGAAACACGCGCAGACGAAGTCGCGGGCAAAGTGCTAGTTGAAATAATAAAGAAGACGTTTAAACCCATTATCAATTTGACCCTCTTACAGGCAATTAAATTGAATTTATACAAAAAATAAAAACTTCAAAAGCAATAAATATAAATAAATATATAAATATAATATAATATATATATAAATAACTGCGTGTGCGTCACATGCACTGCGAGCGCAATGAGACAAGCGACGCTGCGTATGTGCGGCAACTTGACCGCGTGGCTCTATTTAACGAATTTTTGATTTTTCGTCCAGTGAGGCCATGGGGGTCAATGTTGTGCGATGCGTAATAACTAATAATTAAGGATTAAAATCATTGTGTTTTCATTAAAAAACGTTATTTAAGTATATAAGGTGGCTAAATAATGAATAAAAAATATCTGTGAAAAATGATAAAAATGAGAACTTTTGCTTAGCTTGATAGCGTATAAGAGCATCGGACAACATTGACCGCGTTGGCAGTGAACGTGTTAATACAAAAACTGAGTTTAGATCCCGGTCTAAGTTGTCAATGTGCATTTTGAATTTTATAGCAGTTGGAATAAAGTTGTAAATTCAATAATTGATTAAATGCTTGGTCTAAGTTAAACCACGTTTTGTAATAAAGCCGTGAGTTTAATTATAAGTTTTTAGACTAACATGGTAGTACTACAAAATATAACATAAAAAAAAACAGTTCATCCATGATCATGGCGCTTGCAACAGTGCTGAAATATCGGAAAATCAAAAGAACATATTTGTGAGTTTAATTGTTTGTAAATGCACAAAGGGCATCTAGCTAGACGAAGAGATGGCAGATGGAGTAAGGTTTTGATCGAATGGTAGCCAAGGTTCGGTCAAAGAAACCAGGGCCGCCCAAAAGCTCGTTGGGTTGACGATATCGTCCAGATCACGAGGGATTGGATGAGAGAGACACAGCATCGAGAGACGTGGCAGAAAAAGGGGGAGGCCTATACCCAGTAGTGATAACTGATATGATAATGATGATGAAATGCACTAACGACACAGGAGAAATTCTAAGTGTTCCTTCGGGGTAAGATCTATGGGGTAAGCTCACTTCATCGTAATAGTTGCTTCTGTCACCTCTGACCTAGACTTGAGTCAAGAGTAAACCCATCTAAAATAAAAAATAAAGATTTGAGATTCTGCAGCTCTTTTTTTTTTCCTGAGTAGGCTTTTCGCTGGTCATCATAAGAGGTTGTTGTCTGTTTCTTTTTTTGAGACAAACCCACCACACTATTCCCAAACCGATCCAAATCCTGAAAGCCAGAATCAACAGTGGCAACCATCAGAAAAGCGCCGAGACAATGAAGCTCGACGTGTCCCGGAGAACGAATTTATCTGTCTTGGATCCTACAACGAAATTAATCAGAAAAGAATAGTGGATCAGGAAAAATATGTTTCCACTTCCCTCTTTGCAAGTAGGAGACAGAACAAAACAAGGCCAAAAGGCACAAAGGGAGATTACAACTGGGAGAAGCAGTCTGACTGCTTCATTTGACTACCTCGTGTGTGGTGTTAAACCAGCCTGACGGGTATCTTTCCATAATGTAAAACAAAGTCTCTTCCATCGGTCTATTCCCTAACTTTCAGATTTTTTACCGTTTTACCAAATGTTAGCTAAAAAAACTAAAATTCAATAAACCGTCATCAATTGTAATGCAAAATGATTCAACCTTGCACTGACAGACTAACAAATTATATCCAAGACCCTGGACTAGTTTCCACAGCTCAAGGGCTTTATTCGACAGATCAAGTGAAAATAATCGAGCCTATTATGAATATATCGTTAAATTTTCAATGCGCTGCACTTCGTTCTCCATTTTTTTTTCTCCTGCGCAGCTTCGGAGAAGCCTATGTCCATCAGTGGACTGCGATTCATCATCTTCAGCTAGAAATCGTCTACTGCTGAACAAGTGAACATAGGCCTCCCCCTTAGACCGCTACGCCGAACGACAATGGGGAAGGCAAGTCAAAGCTAATTGTAGATGGCGCCATCATAGCTGAGTCCTAATCCGACCAATGAGGTAGTACTATTTTGAAGTACCTATAAGATTTGAACTGATTTGAACCAATGACGATGCTTAGAACAAGCTATACTAGCGCCATTAGTTCCCCAGTTGCCATCCCCATTCGCCACTCACTTGCATCAATCAGTTGCCCGCGACTCTCACGATGTCGTCGGTCCACCTAGTGGGAGGCCTGCCTATACTGTGTCTTTCGGACTGCAATAAGCCAAGTTGAATTATGAAGGTTGATTGAAAGCGCTTAGTATACGTCAACAGCACTTATAAAATCGATAGACATCAGTAGGTACCGCAATTCCGCAACTCATCAATTATTCAGAGACAACTGCAGCGATCGCATAGTTTTCTTTGTTCAGCACGAGGCATCGAAGGTTCTAGTGCAGGACGGCGCCATATTGCTTGAAGAACAATTAAGGCGGGAATTATTTAGTGTTATACATCAACGAAACGTGATACTTGTTAATCCGAATTCCGAATGCACTTGAGACGTATTAAAGGCGCCTACGCAATACTGTTTTAAATATCATTTCACTGACTGAGCCCATACCACCTCAAATGGCTTAGCAGAATCTTATGATACGTCGAAAATACTGCAGCATTAATTTTGAAATAAATATATGGTAAAGTTGAGGATGAATGTTAGGTCTTATGTTTGGCGAAAACATGATTCCATAAAATTTTCTCGATAGAAAAATATCAGACAGAGACCTTTGCCCAGCAGTGGGACAACATAGGTTAAAAAAAAACCCCAAAGTTACCTCTAAATTGAACAATAAACCGCTGGCAATCAAAAAATACGTAAAATTAGATCATGAATCTTTTTATACTAACTGAAATATAAAGCAGGTCTTATGTTATTTATTTTTTTGATTTCCTTTTTTTTCGCCGTAAAATAAATAGATTTGCGTGTAGACAGCTAAAAGAAACAGCAAGCAATAGTGCTTGGTACGTGTAAGTGCGAGCAAGATTATATTGAAGTACTATGGACCCTTAACAGTTTACCTTTTCTTTACTTTATTCAAACTTTATTTAAGTTTTTGCAGGGTCAGTAACGCGTAGGCGACACCTCAGGCTGTGCCTCAGGTTACAGTAACCGCTTTCCATCAAGCGAGCCGTATGCTCCTTGTCAACAATATGGTAAAGAAAAACATGGGAATACTCCGGACCCCGAATTCAAGTTCCCGAGTGTCGCCAATCGCATGCAATTTCTTGGATAGTCTTAATGAGGCTTTTATTTCAACACAGAACGTTAACAATAGCCTAAACCGGAATCGCTACATTACCTTTCTAGCAATTATTCCAATACCAATTCATTTAGAATCATACTAGCATGACTTCTTCCATACAAATAAATCAATGGTCATCTCACTATACGAGTACAACCCTTTTCTCGCCAAATCTTTCACACAATCCCCTCATTAAATACAACTGAAAACTAGTTCAATTACAGATTTATTCAAGGTCTAAGAAAGGGTACTGTCAGTCACAATTTTAAACAATGAAGCTGGTCTAGTGTAGTACGACATTTCAATAGAAGAACAGGTCACATTATACTGGTTTCGATGATTGTGAAAAAAGTGAGACAGCACGCTTCACTGGCTTCGTCGAAAAACTAGATTACTCTTACAAGAAGGGAAGTGATTCTTTAGAAGCTATATAGCATTGATTTTGCACACAATCCCATGAATTAAATAACCATTGAAAAGCTCAATCCTTTTTTTTATTTAACGATAGTTTTGACAACTATGTGGTCGGCGGTGAAGCACGCTTGCCTAAAAGTACCCTATTCACTTTTAACTTGAAAGACTTGTTTATTGAACATCTAAAGAAGAAGACCAAAGACCGCGCGATGGAAATATGCAGTCACATGTTAGATCGCCAGTTGGCCCAGTGCATTATGAAATAAGTAGGACAATAAAAGACCATTTTATTCTGGTATATAACTATTCCGTTGGTCTCATGGTACCAACCGCGCCTGCTGTCTTGAGTTCGATAGCCAAATCGGGCAAAAAGAAAGGAGTATTAAAAAAAATTCAGTAGTGCTCCGGAATTTTGGAAACTGGTGATATTTCATGCCTGGGGACACACTACTGGAGAGAGATCTGGGGGGGGGGTATTACAACTTCTTAAAAATGTATAGGCTTGTTCCAGTTAGTGAACGAGATGGCGCTAGACGACTTGTATAGCTCTGTCACTTTCACTCGCCGGAATAAGCCTGGTTTTAAGACGTTGTAATACCCCCCAGATCTCTCTCCGGTCGTGTCGGATCGCTATCCTATCGCACTTTGACAGTAAAGGGACGAAAAGTGCACTTATATCTGCAAGCACATTTTGTGCACTAACAGTCTTCGCTAAGATTGGCCATCGTGATCTAAAACGCCCAAGACAATTATTATTATTACTGTTGACAAAGAGAGATAGAACACTTCACTAGACTCGTCTACAGACTGCCAAAACTAGATTGCTCTTACAAAGAGGGTTACTGTTTCTATAGCCCTCTATACCATAGATTTGCAAGTCTATAGAGATTTGAATAAAGAATATTGGAACAATCAGTTGCCTTGTTTATGGCGAGACGGAGGGGACTGCACAAAGGGTGGTCTGGTCCGGCCAGTTGTATTTGGTGAATCAAAATTGGTGTGTGGAATTGTAACTGTTGCATTCATACTAATATTGTACAGCTGAAGGGTTTCTTTCTTTTCTCTTTCGTTTCTTTGGAGAAGAGTTTCTTTAAATTCGTAACAGTAGTTTCCGAGATTACCGCGTTCAACGCGGTGATCTCAGAAACTACTGGTACAAATTGAAATTCTTTTTGTGTCAGATCTCAGATCAAAGAAATAGGCAGAAAGAGCACTCAGAACACGCGAGTGTGTCCACCAAAGCAAATACAAAATCGAATACAAACTCGCAACAGTACCAAGCTACGCGTCGTTGTTGTTGTTTGCCAAAATATGCCGTCTCGTGTCTTTAAACTTTGTAAAAGTTGTTCTCAAAAACAAAGAAAACATATGGAATGTAATTCGATTTGATTTTGTATTTGTTTTGGTGGACACACTCGCGTGTTCTGAGCGTTCTATCTGCCTATTTCTTTGATCTGAGTGTCAGATAGTCCAGTTACTTGCTGGTGAGCTTAGCTAAGGAGTGGAATTCCTTGGCGTCTGTATTTCTTGATGGCTGCAAAGTTGGGGATCTGTGTTTGGGGTCTTCAAGTCAAGAGTGAACAGGTTACTTTTAGGCAAGCGAGCTTCACCGACGACCACATCTTCGCTTACCATCAGACGATATAATGGTTAAACGCGAGAACTTTATCATTAAATCATATAATCTGTCAACGTGATATTCTTTGACATAATTATAAAGGTGTTGATCAAATGCATCCCTAGTATTACAACACGAATGTGTGTTTGTATTCCATGCAAAGTAGGCCAAAATAATTGAACGAAAATGGCCCTAATACCCGTAACATGACGATCGTATTTCGTTTGCAACTGTGTGTATGTAATTGAAGTACTTTGTTGTTGCTGATTCGTTCATACTCCTAATCTTTAATCATTTTGTGAAAGTATTCGACAGTTACTCTGTAAAATAAACCTTATGCCAACGAGTATAAAGGTCACAGTAGGTACTGCGAAAATGTTTATACTTCACGTTTATAGCATAGCCCTTAGGCCGATCTATGGACGCAAGCGGCGTGTCGGTCTGTTCAGCAGTGGACGTCTTCACGACTGATGATATCCACATATACCTAAATAACCTCGCATATATCCTTAAAAAATTCCATCCAATAAACTAATTGAATATATTCGAAGCCATTGGCTAGGCGTGGCAAGGGCGCGTTCTAAATAGGGCAGTGGGGCCGCGCGCATGCGTACTACGCACTGCGCTATCGACCGACTTGACTGCAAGACACGCTACGGAGTAACCTGATTGTGTGGATGTATGTATGTTGGTGTTTTGGCCTAAGGAATTTTGAACCTATAGGTACATATACGTACTGTCTGGACATGAGAGTATTTTTGTTCTGTTTTCTATTTACGTAAGGAAAATTGGGCACGTTTTTGGAAATGTTTTAGGTCGATTTTCTTTGTTGACGTCCCAATTTGGGAACCTTTACATAGTACAAAACGAAGTCGCGTAAGGGAGCTTACTGTTACGCGATACGGCGTATTTCGTATGTATGTTGGTGCTTTGGCTAAAGGACTTTTGAACCTATAGATAGATATACGTACTGTCTAGACATGAGAGTATTTTTGAAAAACAAAACACGCTCGCCACAACGACGTAAGTCAGTCTAATTGCATCATTATAATCATAGTAGCATTGACAATTTTCATTAGTTAGATTTTCGTTAGACATTGCAAATCGCGTTCACGACTGTATCGCGGGGCGAATAACACATTATATTGTAAGTTCGCGAATTCGCCACTAGCGGCAACTCGTGGCGTGTTTCAAACAGTTCTATACATTTTTGATCTTATCGCTTGCCGCCCCGCACTTGTCTTCGCTCACAGCGCAGCGGTAAGGCTGTAAGTCCGTCTGTATGCGTATAACTTGCAAAAAACTGCACAGATTTGGATAGTTCTTTATTTGTTGTGTCTTTTATTTTCAGGACGTGTGTGTGTAAATCTGAAAATCTGCGAGGTAGGTTGAAGATTTGAAACGGTAGAAGCCGGGGCGGGACGTTAGTTGATCATAAATTGTGTATGGCTCTTTTAGTAGTTTTAAGATGTTTAGTTCAACACGTTTCGATGAAGGAAATTCTTTTTTAATAAAGCGCTTTTTACTACGAAAAGTGTTTAGCCTAAGTTTCTTTCGTAAAACTACCGAATGCATTTGGGTGAAAATTAGCACAAAGTGAGTACACAACACACTGCTAGATATCAAGTTATAGAAAACCAATTCATTTTGCTTAGCTTTTTATGATCTTTCTCACACATTCAGCGTTCGTCAGTTTATCCTAGCTTTGTATAGCTTGATGAACCTGGATTTAAAAAAGTATCCTACCTACGTGTTAGGATACTTTTTTATCCCGGTAGTATTGTTCAGTAGGACAACTTTCAAGCTCGTAGACGGACAAAGCTGAGGGCAGGAGCTGGTTACGAATCACTTTTTTTAGCCTATTCTTTTGTACTAGACAAAAGCCTTCTCCCAAATTCTTCCAATAGTTTTTAAGTATTTCTCGTTAGATGTATAGGGTGGCGTGGCCTGTCTAAATAGGTAACAGTGGCCCTGGAACGTAAAGAGTAACTGTACTCATAACATGACTTGTCATTACGATACTCGATCATCGATATCGACCGCGTTTGGCGCTCTCATTGGCCCGCTCCAAGGTTGTACAACTCTGAACCAATGAGAGCGCCAAACACGGTCGATGCGTATGATCGAGTATCGTAGTGACAGCTCATGGTAGAGGCTCTGAAAGAACAAGATATCCAGTACGAGACTGACAGTGACTTCTCCATCCAGTACCCATACCATGAGTTGTCATTACGATACTCAATCATACTCATCGACCGCATTTGGCGCTCTCTAATGATATTATTATAATAATATCCTTAGAGAGCGCCAAACGCGGATAAAAAGAAGTAGATATCGCACTAGCACGCACAAATTGTTGAGGACAAAGTAAGACAATTGTTGCTCTTTCCCATCTGCTATCTCTTTCTATCTTAATACGTTCCGCATTATCTATGGCTGTCGTAGTTTTAAATTACTATAATAACAACGCAACGATATCTGTATGAACATGGCGTATCTTTCTAATAATATCATTGGGTACAGTACGAAAAGATTCATTTGAAGATTTTACCAGGTAAAAAAAGCAGTGTCTTGGTTGTCAAATTCTTGACCAAGCGGCGAGCAAAAGCTAGTCAAGTTTCAAAGTATCACTTCCGTTCCCATACGCCTACAATTGTAATAACTAAACACTTCAAACAGAGAACGCTTTTAACACTAACTAAACGCACTAGTCAGCAAGTGTCGCGTTTCATTCAACCTCGAGTTTCGCTTGCTATGCAATCATATTTGATACGAACAGTCTATGTCGAGTATTTTGTTTCTATGCGAATAAACCTTGGATAATAATTCAGGTTACTAGAATTAGGTACATTCTTTCAAATGGGTGATGACTGATAATAGACCATATTCTCAACAATATGGGGTATTTGGACCCCAAAGAGATTTAAAAGAACCTATAGAGCGGGCATTGGGAAAATTGTCATACAAAATTGTTGATGCCGTACGTCAGTAGCACTATCTAGCGTTGCATAGCAACGCAACTACTAAACTGAGGGACTATTTTCCTATTGGTAAAAAGTTTTGGAAAACAACTTTCTTCGTGATGTCCCGTCTATTGCTCGTATATAGTTTAATGTCTTTGTTGGACCCCATGTTGTTATATCAATTATCATACTATATCTATATATCAAATATCTCCAAAACGAGTCAGTTTGAAGTCCAAACTGAATGGTTTTGGAGATATTTAACTTTTTCCTAAAAATTCCACCACTTCCTCATTGAGTGCTTATTTTTAGGAATTAACGACGACGCGACGGTTACCCTTTGAATTTAGACTTTACTGATAGAATATGATCAACTGAATCCAGTGAACTCTTGGTAAATTAAGTTTTATAAAACTTCCCATAATCAAAGCATATTTCTCAAAATACAGTGTCATAAAAGTTCCCGTTTTGAGGCTTTAGTTTCAAGATTTAGTAATTTCCTTGTGTGTCTGTGGATTCAAACCGTATTTTTTCTTTTTTTACGGAAACTGACGGAGATACAATGCTATCAAAATTGCCAATACGTCAAAACTAAGTACAATTTTTATTGATTTCTACAATGACGATACGAGCCGTCACTCTAGTTTTAATGCTATTTTAACTTGATATTTTTTTTTACAAAGTTTTTTTTATTGATTTCTGCAATGACGATACGAGCCGCCACTATGAGTTTGAATGCTATTCTAGCTTGATATTTTTTTTACAAAGTTTTTTTTATTGATTTCTGCAATGACGATACGAGCCGCCACTATGAGTTTGAATGCTATTCTAGCTTGATATTTTTTTTACAAAGTTTTTTTTCTGATGGTAAATGAGGGACTAAATGGATTTGTAATTGATTGATACTGTCAAATAGTCAATTTTTACTGATTGTAGGTCCAACACATTTTTTTAATGTATAATAGATGTTGTGTAAGATAATTTGGTCGTTTACAACTATTATAAAAAATCCAAAGGGTAACTTAGTGCTTATAGTAGCAAAATTATAATCATTTGGATATCTTTACATGTAAAGATTTATAGGGTTCCTTTACGATGTAAATGCATTTGTTCGCAGTTTTGTTATTAAGATTAGTTTGTATGTTTCTTTTCTTTGTGTGACATCCAACCCTTGTGCATATTTTTTAAAGTACTATCAAGAAAAAAAAATAAGTGTACAAGCAGTAAGTTTTAAACGGTTTTTTAACCGACTTCTAAAAAGAGGATGTTCTCAATTTGCTCGGTATTGTGCACACATTATTCCCTGGTATAAATGTGGTTATTTTTATACCATTACTTTTTTTTCGATGCAGTATACTTGTCATTTGGTCCTATAAAAAAATCATAGTTATTTTTTTTGTATTTTTCGGCTATTGTGTACTTAGACGATGTCATTATCATTGCCATAATTTTAGAAGTAGGTATTTTTTTTGTTTTCCCTGATGTCTTTGATTTTAATTGTATGTTACATACAGTCAGAGGTTTGTACACATTGAAAAAAAACACAACATTGGTAAACCATATAAAATTGCCCATTTGATTTAAAAAATCTAATAAGTCCGTCAGATAATCAAAAATTACACTAGTTTACAAAAAAAAAGTTTTTCTTTTACCCAAAGATAATTTATATTGGATATGTTTTCTACCCATCCCATTACTACAAAAAATAATGTGTCATATTTTTATCACGTCAAATTTTTGAAATACCCACATTTAAACTTTTTAAGTTAACTTGTTCGCGGTGTCGCAGTTTAGTTTGTTTTAATTGCATTTATGTATTATTTGAGCATTTTTATTTGTTTTAAAATGTCACCAAGATAGTGTAAATTAAACCCAAATAACTTTTGCCATGTTTGTGGCCAATATATTTTTCCAAAAATTAAGAGACCTCTCACTGAAGCCGTAACACGAGCGTATTTCCATTGCTTGCAAATCTCGGTAAGAAACCTTGATAAAAATGAGTTCTTAGTGTAGTGTGGGGAAATTGCAGAAGTATTTTATTAGACGGAGCTGCATAAAAAAAAAACCATTTAATTTTGCGAATCTGCATACTAATGATATGGATAGAACCCGCAAGTCATACTACTGACTGTTACTTCTGCTTCACTGAAACTACCGTTTTTAACAACAAAAACTGAAAGCACATAGGGACAATATCCTGATACTACATCACTTACAAACCACAAATAAGTAAGATATCAAGGAATAAAAATGTTGATGGTTACTTAACCAATGTTGAAAAAGATGCTCAGTATTCCTTTGAAGGGGTAGTGAAAAATTTCCTGGGAATCAATAAATTTAAGAATTATGCAGAAATTATTTCTAAATTATTGAGGAATTACCAAAAAAAAAACAGTTTTTACATTCTTATCTGGATTTTGTCCCTGAGAACCTGGGAAGCGTGAGTGATGAGCATGGTGAACGTTTCACCGAGATTTAAAGGTTTTTGAGGAAAGATACAAAGGATTTTGGGATAAAATTGCTAGTTATCGGGTTCTGCTGGTCCTTAATAAGAGATATTGATATTAATCAGTATGAAAGAAAGGAGTAAAACGAGCCATTTTTAATTGTTTTGAGATAACTGTATTATAATGATTGATAATAAAAATAATGAATATTTCCAAAATTTGACGTCCTAATTTTTTTTCAACTTCAGTTTTTAAGTAAGGGTTTATAACTCTACCGATACATATCAGTTTCATCTTTGGGTAAAAAACCTTGTAAACTAGTGTTATTAGACACGTGTTTTCCTTTGTTTCGTAAACCAAAAGTGTCGAAGATAAAACGCTTTTAAAACAAAACAGGCAATACGTCAAAGAAAAAAAGAAAAGTCAAATTGTACTTGTTTGTACAAGTACAATTTGACTTGACGTCAAGAACTCTTACTTTCGAATTTTGATGCGTTATTTCTTTGTAAATATACATTGATTTATCAAAAGAAAAAAAAAAATACACGTACCTAACCATTATTTTTCAAAATTGACGGTTTAATTCGAATTACAATTTATTGAATACTGCCATGCCTATTGTTGTCTGCAGTCTGGATACCTTCCTCTTTTGTTGACTGTACTTGTATTAATTCAGTCGCTTAATATCTGGTCAAACTAGACGTTGACCCCTCAATACATTTGAGACAGAGACTAGTTCTTTACAATTTAAATTCATTAGAATGAAAATGTATTTGCGCAGTTATACTATAACGTTCACGAGGTCTTTTCACCCAAGGGAGTGCACAATCGAACTTATTTTTTAGAGTTCCGCACTCAAAGGACAAAACGGGACTAATGGGACATTATTAAGACCACCGCTGTCCGTCTGTCACCAGGCCAGGGCAGGTCTAAGACGGGGCCTCCCTCTCAGAGGGCCAAAGCCTGCCGGGGTCGCGGGATTATTTCCTTACCGTGACCCCGGAACAGAAAGGGCTATTGAAGGACACCGTGGATTTTAGTCAGTAGAAGTCTGACAGCCCCTCCCGCCCTGCCCGGCGTGGGAGGACTCATTTGATGATTTTTTTAGCGCAGGTCTCATGAACCACTATAGCTAGGTTAACGCAGATGATGTGTTTCTGTTGCCGCTATAATGATGAGTGCTAAAAACGGAATAAATTATAAAATAGATATTTAAGAGGGCTTCCCATACAAGTCATGTTTATTTTTTTATAGATGGTACGGAACCGTTTGTGTGCGAGTCCGACTCGCACTTGGCCGACTTTTTAGGGTTCCGTAGTCAACAAGGAACCCTTATAGTTTCGCCATGTCCGTCCGTCCGTCCGTCCGTCCGTCCGTCCGTCTGTCCGCAGTTTAGCTCAGAGACGCACAGTACTAGAGAGCTGTAATTTGGTGTAAATATACGGATTTGTTGTGCCAAGAAAGTGGTAAAATAAAATCTCGTAAAATATTTTTTTTTAAGGTACCTCCTGTACACGTAAAGTGGGGATGTTTTTTTTTTTTCTCGCGTACCCCTTAGTGTGGGGTATCATTAAATAGGTCTTTAAAAAATATTGAGAGTTTCCATTAACAATTTTTTGATAAAAAAATTCGTTTGTGAAATATTAAGCTTTAAAGTGCTAAATTTTGCTCGACTCGAGTGTGTCCCCCCTCTACCAGCTAAACGGTTGTGTTTGGGGATGTGAAAAAATTCACAACAGTAGTATATATAACGAATTTTGAAAGAAAATTATCATGACTAAGTAGGCTTTACAACTTTAGGAGTAATAGTCGACCAACTTATAAAATGTACTTGGATAAAATTTTTCTTAAACAAAATGTATCGGAAAATATCTTCTTCAACTGCAAATGTAAGTTTGTCAACTTTATTTTTACAGCTTTAATAGGTATGTTTTTACGGTATGTTTATTGGGGATAGGTAGGTTTTTATCGTCAACTATTTTTAACTAACTTTAAGAAAGGAGGAGGTTCTAAATTCGTCGTAATCTTTTTATTTATGTATTTTCCCCGATTTCTCAAAGACTCCTGGACCGATTTTGAAAATCCTTCTTTTTAAAATTAAATTCAGCGAATCAGTTTAGTTAGTTCGCATAAGTATTTTGATTGCAACTACGGAACCCTACACTGTGCGTGGCCTGACATGCACTTGGCCGGTTTTTTTGTGTTAAACGCGGTTGAGCTGTTTTCATTAGCTATTAAATAAATTCTGTAAAGAACCAAAAATCTAGAGGTAAAGTTTTTAACACACTTAAATTGGCGAATATTGACTACGTAGAAAAAAAATTGGAAAATTTTGTCACAGTCCAAAAATTTCAAAATAAATTTTTACTTTCTTTCATGAAAAAAGATGAAAACTCGTGCAACCTTGTCACCAGTCCAGTATATTTTCTATCCTAAAGATATTAAAATCATATTTTAAAAACACTAGTAGAATAAAATAAATATCAACTGCATCCCCGACTGCAATCTACAAAAGAAAAGTGCATCCCATTTTCTGTTGATCATACAAAAGTGCTGGTCCTGCCATCCAAAAATCATACCCAAAGGCATAACACAGGAACATCTAAAAACAGAACGACACAAAGGAAATGTGACCTAATTACAGTTACCACAAAGCTTTATTTACAATACAATGGGCAAACTACTACGTTACTACAAAAATTTGTTTCACAACTATACCTACTTTAAAAATTTACAAATACATTTGAGAGAATACAAAGAAAATTTCACAAAAATTTTGGTCAATCACAACTGAACTTGAAAATCTAAACAGTTCACAAAAATTTGAGGCAAAACAAAGAAAATTTCACACAAATTTTTGGTAAATTATCATCTTCAGATCTTCATCCGGCCGATGCCATCAACTGCACGATGCACTACATTATATTTTCTTAATGTCTTCTAGTACAGTCAGCGCGATATACCCAGACAATAGTCTACGCGCGACGTACTAAAAGATGCACTAAGAATCTTACGTCACGAACAACTCTGTTATATTCCAGAGCTAGAAATATTACAACAGTCTACGTATTCAAATCTATTTTAAGTTTTCGTAAACTATGATTGAAAATTAGCGTGGAGCGCAACGGTTGTTGAAAGCGTAACCTAAATTTTGTTTTTGTGAGTCTATTTCGAAGAATAATTGCCATTAACGAAAGTACTTCAAGTCGTCGCTTCGTGGTACAATATTGGAAATCAATGATTGGTAAGTAGGTCAGCTCATATAAAAAACTAGGTCGCGACACGTGCGGCATACTATTACACAAGAGAGGCAACTGTTAGAGATTCTTTCGACAACGACCTACTTAGACACATTTGAATACACTTTTTCTTATACAAAACACTTTGAAACATTGAAAATTTATAAAATATACACTGTTAGTAAGAAAATTTCGTGTTTTATCACCCAAAATGAATCAAATTTTAACAAAAAATGGTCTTCTGAATCTTCAGTCTTCAAATTTTTCTTTCACGACGTCAAAACATAGATCTAACCCACCATTCGACAAGACTGAGGCGATAGGCAGCGCCAGTCAAGACGAACGGCGGACTAGACCCACGTAAAACACTCGCCAATCTTCTTTACTTGCCGTCAAATTACACTAGAATACACATAGTTAACCCTAAATTGACACGAGAATATTTTGAAGCGACGGAAGCGCTCCCGTCGAGCACGATAGCCGCGGTCCGACTAGGGTAACGTACGGAATAGGACTGGACTGGTAACAGGTTGCAAGTTGATCGGAACCGTTCGGATTTTTGTCGGCTCGGGTCGTGCCCTAGTTTCACGGAACCCGCCCCGTGGCGCCTCACCACCCCGATGCAAGATATTATTCACGTTATACAATACTACGGCGGGTGAAAATTGCAAGCGATTGGATTTTCCTAAATAGGATTTACTTTTTTTTTTACGAAAATCGGTTCTGTTGCAGGAAAATATGTTGGCAAAGTAATTTTCGAGGCAGCTGAAAAATTAACCTTTGCACATGAACATCAGGGGGGTTAAATTAACTGACTTTATCACTAAAAGCGTTTTTTGCCATATAACTCTTACATTGTGTAAAATTAAATAGGCAGTATTATTACTTTTTACAAAGGAGATGTTTCCTTTTCATATTTGGCCCTTTTTATGTTTTTTCCTGTGTATTTTTTTTTGAGTAAAAATATCTAATAAAAGAACGACCTTGGCGCAATTATATGATAACACATAAAAAAAAATACTTAATGAAAATTAATTTCAATAATATTTACTTTTTCATCTTGTCAATTTAATTATCACAGTCATGTTATTTTTTATTTATTTAAGAGTAAGTAGAAGTACTTACAAGAAAATTGCATGCAATTTATAATATGGCCTCAAAGCCATGCTGTTAATGCTTATTTTTAATTAAAAAACACTTATTCTTAATTCTAAAGCATAGTAACGATCAAAACTGCAGTATTTTATATTTTCTACCCTCGGGCAAAAAAGCATGCGCTAATGGAGCACCGATTAGAGAAACGTATAACGTACAGCTGTTTAGTACGGCACTAAAGAGAACAACTAATTGTAGTATAAATTAAGTATGAGCCTTGAGAATTAATTAACAAAGACATTGTTGGCTTGTTTCACTAACGACTACCGCTGTTTCGTGAAACTACTCTAGTAATATTTGTAAAATCTGTTTATGAATTTGTTTATTACATTACTAAAGTGCGTTTCTGTATAATTTAGTTTTTTTTTAGAGTTAGACAGACCAGGGGGCGGGGGCGAGTGAAAGTGACAGAGCTATACAAGTCGTCTAGCGCCATCTCGATCACTCACTGGAACAAGTCTGGTTTTAAGACGTTGTAATACCCCTCCTGATCCTGCTAATATTATAAACATGAAAGTTTGGATGGTTGGATGGATGTTCGTTACTCTTTCACGCAAAAACTACTGAACAGTTTTGAATAAAATTTAGTACAGATAGTTTATAATCTGGATTAACACATTGTTTTATCCAGATTTTTTGTTCCCGTGTATCTGGTGAGACAGCTGGCAACAGCCAGTATAAATTTCAATTGGCAGAAAAATGATTACAAAATAAAAACTACTGAATCAAATGGGACGAAATTTTTATGGGACCAAACGACAAGTATACTGCATTGAAGAAAAAAAAGAAACGCACAAATAGGGCCTGAAACCTCGTAGTAATCGGTGTATACATACATAAAAATCGAATTGAGACACATGACGTGTCAAAAAAATTGAGTTAGGTTGAGTAGTCACATAGGTCACTTAGGTGAAGTGAGCTTATGAACTTTACAGAAAATATCACTAATAAGATCAAAAAGAAATATGTAAAGGGACATTATCAACTTTCAAAATACAGTCTCTTTCATCATCATCTGCCTGCCTTTTCCCAACTATATTATGGTCGGCTTCCAGTCGAACCAGATGCAGCTGAATATCAGTATTTTACAAGGAGCGACTGCCTATCGGACCTCGACAACCTAGTAACTGGGAAATACGATACCCCATGGTAAGACAGATTGCCAGTCTTTTAGAGCTTCTGACTGCTACTGTACTGTAAAGACTGTCAGGGATCTACAAATGACAGCCGGGACCAACGGCTTTGCGTGCTTTCCGAGGAACGGAGGAAACTTGCTATGACTAACCCTCCACAGACCAAACCTCGGCAAACGCGGCTTAACCTAGATGATCGGCCTGTGCGTCTGTAATTATTTAGCCACGAGCTCACTTTATTACTTCGATATTACAAATAAATAAAGCTGTTGTTTTAAATCATGTAAAGCAGAATGTAGCAAAGGCGGTTAGCCAGTTTTACATACTGTAAGGGTCGATTTATACTAGCGCAGAGTCGAAGCGCATCGAAGCGTATTTCTAAAACTGAACATAACAACTTCAACCTTTACTCCACAGCGAGCGTAACGCACATATCACACGCTGATCGAGAATCGTGAAAATCTTAGAAGTAATGTGTGCGTTACGCGGTTGAAATTGTTATGTTCAGTTTTAGAAATACGCTTCGATGCGCTTCGACTCTGCGCTAGTATAAATCGACCCTAACTTTACAAAGAAGCATGGCGACTTACTAGTAGAAACAAAAAGTAATGTATTCTGTCAATAACAAACACAAAATTGACGTCACCCGTATTTTTATCGATGAGTTACTAAATGACAACTTTCCTTCGTTGCTAACCGAGAGAAAGGAAATAGGAATCTTCCACGGTTTTCTTTGTGACGGAAAATTTTCAGACGCTTTTTTTTAGATTTTATTGGAAGAGGATGTATTAAGAGCCCAGTGAGAGGAGCTCGCAATTCCAATTCGAGGCGAGCCCAAAAATCGGACGAAACATTCTATCTCTTTCTGCCCGTTCGCAGAGCAGCGCGCGCAGCTGTGTGCGTGCGTGTAGTGTGGTTGTAACGAATCATTCATATTGACTGAAAACCATTTCATTGTACTAATTTTGTTCAACATTTGCTTTATTTTTGTTAACTAATTTGGGGAATCGTTAGTGAACGCACAAACCAACAATGCGTTTTTTGGAAATAACTCTACAATGGCTACATTAGAAGATTTTAGGACATTATCTAAAATCTAATAAAATAAACGTCGAGTAGGTATAACGCAGGTATTTATCTTGAGATTTATCTGTTGTAATCTAACTACTAGTAGGAATGAAAAAATATATATTTAGATAGTCCATATTGAGGAACGCTTTAGGCTATGTAATATCACGCTATCACCAATAACAGCAGAGCAGCAATGAGAAATTTTTCAAAATCGGGATCATAATTGTATTCCCTTTCGAAAGCTTCCGTTGCGTAAACCGTAAGAGTTACGTAAAAATTATGTACCTACTTACTACGGAATTATTCCTGATATATTATAGATAAAAAGTTCTAAAATAAAGTCTGCGTGAGCATATTGTTAGTTGATTTTCAGTCGTTGTTGACATTTGTATAAGAACCGCTATTTGATCACCACTGTTAGCGAACCAGCTAGTCTGGTAAGTAAGCTGCTTGCCTTTCGTGCAATGGGTTTCAGGATAAAATCTTGGTAATTTGTGTCTCACTTTTTGTGATTATTTATTTTGTTTTTATTATTTAGCCTGTGAGTTTTCAATAATTCAAAATATTTTTATGTCTGGTATGTCTGGGTGTAATTTATCTATAATATTTATGTATTTAGAAATACCTATACACCGTGACTTTTTAGTCGTCTTACAAAAAGGGTCCACTTAATGTATCCGACCTAAAATACCTCTAGAAAAGTTTTTTTTCTTTTTTAATCGTTAATAATATATTTTTTAATACATTAGAAATATGAAACACCCTGTTAAAATGTTTACGTATCAAGCTGTAGAGTATACCTACCTAGTGCAATAGTCGGGCAGATCTTTCCATTTCCATTTTCTATGAAACAAGGGTGTTTCGAACTACGCCTGGCGTCATAATAACGAATTTAAATTTTATTTTTAAAATTTTCAAATCTTTTAAATACCTATTTTTTTATTATAAACGTGTTCTAGACATTGGATACATGATCTGGGCTGCTTTTGTAAGACGACTAAAAAGTCACGGTGTATAAGTATGTTTTATCAGCTGTCTAGTACCCATAACACAAGCTCTGCTTAGCTTCTCGCGGTGGTGGACGCCCACGGCGACGGACGTCGCAAGACGATTCCCGGCCATCGTAGGCGAGGGCATGCGGGCGGCGAGTAAGGGCAACTCGCTGTCCGACCATGGACCATGTCCGGGTCGACGGCGCGTTGTGTTCCACGCGCGCCTCTATGAGCGTCAGCATGATGACGGAGCCCCCCTCTAGAAGGCCAAAGCCTGCCGGGGTCGCGGGACTTATCTCATTACCGTGACCCCGGAACATAAAGGGCTATTGAAGGACACCGTGGATTTTAGTCAGTACAAGTCTGACAGTCCCTTCCGTCGTGTCCGGGGTGGGAGGACTCATTTGATGATTTTACCACGCAAAAAAAAATAAAAGCTCTGCTTAGCTTGAGACTAGATCGCGTTGTGTGATAATTGTGGAATATTAAATATTATTATTATTAATGCGATTTTTAACCGACTTAAAAAAAAAGTAGGTTCTCAGTTCGACCTGTATGTATGTATGTATGTATGTTTGTCCGCGATTATCTCGCGTTTGGCTGAACGGATTTTATGCAGTTTTCAGGAAAGTGTTCATTACATTCTGGAGAAGGTTTTAGTATATAACACTAATAGATATCCCGTGACGTTGCCCGCGTGGATCCGTTTTGCTTACTTGGATCGTAGATTTTTAGGGACTATTGCATGTTTGTCCGCAATTATCTCGCGTTTGGCTGAACCGATTTTGATTCAGCTTTCAGAACAGTGTTTGTTACATTCTGGTGAAGGTTTTAGTATAAACAATAATGGATATCTCGTGGAGTTGCTGACATAGGATCCATTTTGCTAAATAAGATTGTAGATTTTCAAAGATGCCGATTTTAAGGAGATTTTTGTTGATTATCTCAACTAAAAAGGGAAAAATAAAAAAAAACTCTTTGAAAAAAAAGGAACCGACTTCAAAACCAAACACAATAAAAACTATAAAATAACTTTTCTTTCGGAAGTCGGTGGCCATATGTAATGAAATAAAAAAAAACAAAGCCACCGACTTCCGAAAGAAAAGTTATTTTATAGTTTTTTTTTGCTTTTGCCTAAGCAAACATGTAAATGAATACCTAAAATACAGAGACCTTTATTATATCGTGGTATAAAATCGTCAAATAAGTCAGATTCGTACTGACTAAAATCCACGGTGTACTTCAATACCCTTTTACCTTCCGGGGTCACGGTGATGAGATAAGTCCGTGCGACCAAATAGCGAATAGAGTACAGCGTACCTATCCTACTTACTTGTTTATTACGAAGTAAATTCCAATGACCAAAAATGTATGGAAAGTTGTGGCTTTTTTAACCGACTTAAAAAAAAACATAAAAGTAGGTTCTCAGTTCGACCTGTACGTACTATTATAGTACGTACAGGTCGAACTGTAGTACAAACAAACATACATAATATAGTACTACTATATTATGTATGTTTGTTTGTACTTACGAGTATGTATGTTTGTTTGTTCGCGATTATCTCACATTCGGCTGAATCGATTTTGATGTAAGTACCTCCCTACTTAGTTTTTAGAAAAGTATTATTTACATTCCGTGGAAGGTTTTGGTATAAAATCGCCATCTTGGATTTAAAAAAGAATGGCTTTTTCGTTACAAGCACCCGAATTAACCTCGAAATTGACACCCATATCAAATTCTAAGGAAAAAATGACGTCCGCCATCTTGGATTTCAAAAAGAATAGCTTTTCATAACAAGCACCCCAATTAACCTCGAAATTGACACCCATATCAAATTCTAAGAAAAAAACGACGTCCGCCATCTTGGATTTCAAAATGAATGGCTTTTTCGTTACAAGCACCCCAATTAACCTCGAAATTGACACCCATATCAAATTCTAAGGAAAAAAATCGTCCGCCATCTTGGATTACAAAAAGAATGGCTTTTTCGTAACAAGCACCCCAAATAACCTCGAAATTGACACACAGTCATATTATTATCAAATTATAAGAAAATGACCTCCGCCATCTTGGATTTCAAAAAGGATGGCTTTTTTGTAACAAGGACCCCGAATAAACTCAAATACAAAAACAAAGAAATATTCAATGTACAGTAACATTGACAACCCAAAACAAGCGCGCGCCACGAGCCAGGCCGCAGGCGGCGTGTACATACGTGAACCTTACGGAAGTGTGAGTTTCTACGATCACACAACCACAGGCAGTACGTACACGCACACAAACGCAGTTACGCTCGCTGCGACAGCGCTACAGTCGTTCAAGATTTGCGATAAATTTGTTTGTGTTCCGTAATACCAAAAATTATGAATGAAAAGTTGATGTTTTTCCATTTTTGTTTTGTTAGTCTACAACTAGACAATATAAGCTATGTTCCTATTAAAATAATATTAGGAACATTCATGTTTTTAATACAGAATAATTAAGCTGAAAAAATGCTTTTAGCGGTGTTAAAATGTACGAAATGCAATTCGCTCGCATTTCGTAAATAGTAATAATTTTTTTTTTAAACTTTAATAGGAACCTAGATAAATACCGCCTGTATCCGAATAACATAACTTTAAGTCGGTAAAATATTCGTATCTCGAATGATTTTGGTATTACGTTTGTATGGAGAAATTTGCCTTCACCGAACCCTTAAGAAACTCGTGGCTAAATAAGTCTCAGATCTTTCGAGTTAAGTCGCACTTGCCAAGGTTGGTCCGTGGATGGGTGGATGACCATCTGTCACAGCGAGTTTCCTCCGTGCCTCGGAAAGCACGCAAAGCCGTTGGTCCCGGCTGTCATTTGTAGATCTTTGACAGTCGTTAATTACAGTCAGAAGTTCCAAAAGCCAATCTTACCATGGGGTATCGAAGTAGCCAATTACTGGGTTGTGGAGGTCGGATAAGCAGTCGCTCCATGTAAAATACTGATAATCAGCTGCATCTGGTTCGACTGGAAGCCGACCACAATATAGTTGGGAAAAGGCAGGCAGATGATGATTGTAGCATGAAAATGACAAATAATTGTGTAAAAATTCAGTATCTATCAAACGTTCTATGTGCGTATGATTTATGCGTAAATTTTTCCGCGTTTTTCGTGTGGAATGAACAAAAACTGTTCCCTTTGTCATAACAGCTGTGGTTGGAATATCGGAGTCACGTAGCAAACGTAACGTTTCTTATTTTGAATGTAGATTTAGATCTCGACTTGAGGTTCTTTTTTATTATTTTCTCTTTTATTTTGGACTTGATGATTTGAATATGGAAGTCAAAGTGTTTGAAGAAAGTTTTTTTTTCATTAAACTCCCGCATGCGTAGCATGACGCCGTAGAAACGGGTTTTGTCGACGCGAGAATAGACAAAATGACAGAACGTAAAAGATTTTTATCGATTTAATCAAAGCAATGTTTAAAATATGGAAGAGTTATGTTTCTATTCTTTAATGGTGTACGAATCGTGTCATACTTGTGCAAAAAAACAGTCGATTTGTATAGAAATAATGATGAAATCACTTTGTCTTTTCTTGGTAGAATAGAGATAGAATCGCTATGCTACGCGTGCAGATAGCAATAGCTAATAACCCGACCTGGTGATCGAACCTGCTTTTCGAGACATGGAGGAACATCGATATGATTCATAAGTTAACATTTTTTTTTTTTTTGCAGATTTCTCACTTTCAAGTTTTGATGCGTTATGTATCTCTGTCGTACATCGTTGATTTAACAAAACAAAAAATTCATGTCACATTATTTTTCAAATCATTCTGAAGCTGACGCACTAATGGGGAAGGCAAGTCAAAGCTAATTGTAGATGGCGCCACCATAGCTAAGTCCTAATCCAACCAATGAGGTAGTACTATTTTGAAGTACCTTTAAGATTTGAACCAATGACGATGCTTGAGACAAGCTATACTACCGCCCAACGACGATATAATACTAGACTCGTAATAACAGGCGACCGATGTCTGTCAACACATTAGGCAAAAAAGTCTTATATTCGCCTCATTTCGACCAATCCTGTGAGCCGTAAACATACGTTGAGACAGAACAGACCTTGAGTTAGCCAATCACAACGCAGTACCTCGTCCCCCTCGCTTACGTAGTAGGTACCTCAGCGAGTTGACAGAATAGTTTTTGTTCCTTAGATCGTGCATGCGATGCGGAGTCTAGTATTATATCGTCGTTGCTAGCGCCATTAGTTCCCCAGTTGCCATCCCCATTGATTTGCAATTTATTGATGCTGTCAAATAACCAGCTCCTAAAACTTACCTGACTAGTATCGCTATCGAAGACGGCATCATACGCGTACACCCGAGGAGGTTCGGCGGCCGTCACGTTGTTCTTGGTGACGGCTACGGTGTTGTTCTTGCCGTCCACGGACACGCAGCTGTAGGCGCCGTCCAGCTTCTCCCGCTGGTCCATAGGACGGACCCTGACGACCACGCGGACATTTTCGACAGTTGGGGCTGTAAGCTCCGCGTCCTGGGAGATGAGAGAGAAAAAAATGATTACAGACGACGCTCATGTGACTTTTTTTTATGTGGTAAAATCATCAAATAAGTCCTCCCGCCCTGGGTGGGGCGGAAGAGACTGTCAGACTCTTTCTGACTAAAATCCACCGGTTTCCTTCCTATGCCCTTTACGTTCCGGGGCCACTTAACCTGGGTTAAGAAAAAACCCGCGACCCCAGCAGGCATTTAGCACGAAACATGAGACGCCACCGACCAGGGCTTGGTGGTTGAGGTGGCCTGTCGTGAGCCTTCCTTAGGCACACAGTGCCTAAGGAAGAGTTTTTGCCCGCATCCCAGGGTGCACCGGCCCGAAAAACTGGTCTTACCCCCGGACGTATCCGAGAGGGAACTCCAGTCCACGGGCGCACGTGGAGGTTTCCTGTCTTAGCACCCCAGGCTCATGTGACTAAGAGAGTGATGGATGGATTGAAAAAGGGAGTAAATGATACTATGACGTCTGATAGGGGAATGGAAGAAAAAACGTGTTGCGCCGACCACAAGTAAAAAGGGATAAATAAGGGCAGGAAGATGATGATGAGACGTGTTTGCAAGATTGGAGTTTATTGAAAACTGACTGTCACTAGAAAATCAAATACATCTTCATCATCAGCCTATAATGCTCCCACTGCTGGGACAGGCCTCCTCTCTCTGAGAGGGAATACACTGGGATTCATTATTAAAAAAAATAACTTTTTAGTAGCTCTGAAATCACAAAATATCAAGATCATTGAGTTAACTTCATACAAAATATATGGGAGAATAGAGTTTGGCAGCTTTTTACAAGTACTTTGTCAATAAATCAGTAATTTTAAATATTATTTGTTTGGAGGTTTATTTTTAGTAAGAACAAAATTGTTTTTTTCGTTCAGTAAGAGTCGGAAAGTTCCTTCTGTTCCAGTGCTCTCGCCCTGGAGCACTATTGTTTTGACCTTTGCTGGTTAAATAAAAAAAGAAAAAAAAACGAATGAAGGTGTTACAAATGATAGAAATGAATAGTTCTCTATCACAAAGAAAACGTAACAGAAAAGTTGTGTTACGGTCAGTTCACACCGAGACGCGACGCGAAGCGACGTGAACTTCAAATATCTTTTCTTTTCTTGTAGTAAACAAAGTCAGATTTTGAATCGCATCAAGCGGCGCCGCGCTACGTCGCGCTGCGTTGCGAAAGGTGTATCTTTTGTTTTTTAAAATAGAGTTACACTAATGCATCTTCGTAAACATTTTCAGGGTCGAGTAAGCCGCAATGCGGATTATTGATAGTTCAAATTGTTTGCGCTAACGCAGCGTGAAGGCTTCGAAGGGCGGTAACTGCAAGAGCAATGCAAGAGTTTCATTTGGAACAAAAAAAATAGACTTTCATAGAAAAAGGTTAAAAAAATACCAAAATACTTTGACTTTAAAAATGCCAAATTATGGAATCAGGCGTTACTTTGCGGAAATCCATGCCATGCTTTAATTCCGCGACTGGCTTTAGCTTTATTTCCTGCACATGCTGCAAAGCTTTACTGCATGTGCATATGCATGACTGCATAGGGTGGGATTGCATCCTGCAACAAGCCTGGATTTTTGTCGCGGAATTAAAGCTCAATATTTTTCATAACATTTAATTTAAAACCGGCCAAGTGCGTGTCGGGCCACGCACAGTGTAGGGTTCCGTAGTTGCCCATCAAAATACTTATGCGAACTAACTAAACTGATTCGCTGAATTTAATTTTAAAAAGAAGAATTTTCAAAATCGGTCCAGGAGTCTTTGAGAAATCGGGGAAAATACATAAGAATAAAGATTACAACGAATTTAGAACCTCCTCCTTTTTTTAATTTAGTTAAAATTAGTTGACGATAAAAACCTACCTATCCCCAAAAACATACCTATAAAAGCTGTAAAAATAAAGTTAACAAACTTACATTTGCAGTTGTCTCCGATACATTTTGTTTAAGAAAATATGATATCAAGTACATTTTATAAGTTGGTCGACTATTACTCGTAAAGTTGTAAAGCCTACTTAGTCATGATAATTTTCAGACGGACGGACGGACGGACATGGCGAAACTATAAGGGTTCCTTGTTGACTACGGAACCCTAAAAATGCTAATAAAATTCCTATTGTTATTACACTCTTCATTCATTTTTTAACATATTCATTTACGTTTATAAATATTATCAAAATTAAATTATTAAATACATTTAAAATAATCAATCATATTTTCTTCATGTGCAACATGCACTGGGCCCGCGTGGTGGCCCACTCCCTCTCACAGAGAGAATGCCTGTGTCCCAGCAGTGGGAAAATTTTAGGCTGATGTTGATGATGATCACATTTTCAATTATTAAAACGGTCACGGGACGGACCGTTTTTACCCAATGTTTCACTTTGTGCAGTACCAGCAATGTCATTGGCTATTCTCATACATAAAGTGAATCATTAGAGTGAAACGGCCACTATAAGCAATAGCTTATAGTGACCGTTTTGGCTGTTTTTACCCAATGATTCACTATTTTCATTACCTGCAATGTCATTGGCTATTCTAATTCACGAAGTGAATCACTTGGGATATTGCTAAGTGGCTTAAATAGTCCCACTAGTTAACAGTAATGACAGTCTAAGATCTATGACTGTTTTTTCAGAATGAAAATTAAAGATTTAACTAGGTATGGATTATGTTTATTAGATGCATTAAATAGTGGAAACATGGCTGGTTGGCTTAACTCTAAAGGCGATTGTCGTCAATTCGACGCGTACGCTCAGCTTTGTTATAGGGAAAACGAAATGTAAGGGTTAGGTACTTACAAATTGAAAGTTTGGTTAATTTTGAGAAGAAGAAACTTATTAATTGATTTTGGATTTTTTGTGCAAATATTAGATTCAAGGGCGCTGATTAATGAATAAGAACGTATGTATAGCGGCTTTTCCAGTTGACGCGGGAATCTAAAAATAACGAATCGACAAAACGCGGGCGGTTACCATAACCACGTTCCGTTGTGCGTCAAAATTATCGAAAAGAGTTCGAATAGTTTTCTCTATGGAAAATTTTGGCGATCATAAACTAAAATATTACAAAGCAGATGGCAGAAAATTACGAAACGGCTAATGCGTAATTTCCTAAGTACTTACACACCACTCGAGTTGAAATGACCCTGACACGAATTAAACTATGAGTCATCATCGTAACTGGCACGATTGGGCTAAAATAAGAATAGAACAAACTAATTTATGAAAAAAGAACAAGGAAAACTTATTAGAACCTTTAAAATATTCAAAATCAATAAGATTAGAGTTCCAATAAGAATCCATATCAAATTCCGGAAATCACATGATAACGTGGTACTTACGGGCATTTTGCTTGAATACAGGAGCCGCTATCAGGAATGCATGTAGATTGTTGCGTTGAGCAGGAAAAAGCTGTCTTTTCTTTTGTTTGTCGATTAATAAAAAAATCAATAGAGTGACGACCTACTTTTCCGTTTCAATTTCTTTGACGAACGAAATGGAAATGACATGACGTTTTCTAGTAATGTTGCCAGTAATATCGGTACAATAAACTACCATAATTCAAATTAATTGTGCACTTCCGGTTGTCTGAAAATAAAAACTATTAGCACTGTTGCTCGGGGATACGACAAAAACATGACAAATGTTTGGCTTTTCGTTTGTTTTTTATTAGAATTGGATTGTTATTTGAACAGAAGAATTTTACTAGAGACAGTTTTTTGTCCTTGAAATACATTACCTTTTCTTGCGTTTATTGTTATTTATTCCATGAAAAGTTTAGGCATTTACTGCGCATGAACTTGATTAATCATGTGTTATTTAAAACCGATCTTGATAGTATATAATTATTATTATTATTTCATTAAAAACTTACCCTGTTCCTTCAATTTTCCTTTACGTTCCAGGGCCACAGTTTATATCGCTTTCGAAAATTACTGCAATCCTGAGAAAAGAAATGGATACTGAAATACCGAGTAATAAAAACATTCGTTGTTTTTTCAAATATTGGTTCTTATAACGAACTTTGGTAGTTTATCATGTTCTACTAAAAACGTTTTGTTGGTGGCAACATTGTTTTTTTGGGAGAAAAACTAGGCTGAAAATTGTAATTTTGGAAAGTGTTTTTTTTTCTTTGCATTAATGTTATAACATAACACACATTTTGTATGAAAGTAGCAGATAAACTAAATTAATTTATTTATAATATTATTAACTAAGTTTGTTGCTTTTTAAATTTATAACTTGCAACAATACTTTCTAAAAATAAAAATTATAGAACTGGCCACCCACAATCAACAAGGAACGTCAAACACTGCTGATGTTTATTTTTATTAAAAAAATAACAATAATTTAGTTTCTTCATGTCCTATTTGTTCATGAATGTGACAAAAAATAATATAAATGATAAATAACAAGTGCTTTAACCAAAAATGTCGACGGAATTGGAAGAAAACGGGATCCATATTGAGTCTGTTGACGTCAGTGAAAAAGTGAAAGAATCTCGAGAAAATGGATCAATGGTTGATACCGTTGAAACTATTTGTGATTCCGGGTTAGACACGTTAGATTCGTGCTCTGCGGCGTTTCCAGCATCAGATTCCGAAGTTTCCCCTATAAAAAATAACACCAGCAATGATTTCGGTAAAGGATCTTCGACCGATAGTCTTTCGAACGAAAGTAGTCTTTCAACACCGGGTTCTGACGATGGCGTTACTAATCATTTAAATTTAGAATTCCCACAGCAATCTGACATTGATTTAGCCAAAGAATTGATCATAAATTGTATAGAAAATATGAAAGTAAGTGATGTACAAGAAAAAATTGAGGATTATGTTGAAAATACAGATTTAAAGCAAACTGACTACGATAATATTAATAGGCCTCTAACAACTTCGACAGTAAGCTTGAACGAACATAAGTTAACTGAAAATAACATCATCTGTAAGTCACCTTTCAGTAAAAGCGCTGAAAATATTTCAAACATATCATATACAAAGCCAAATGACAATGCTAGTTTAAATTCTAGTGATAAAGAACTGAATGCTGACAAAATTCTGTCAGAATTCTCCAGCCAGAAATCGAAAGCAAGCGCTGTGCAGAAAATACCAGAAAACGTAGCTCATATTGATCCGAAATACACAAGAATACCAAAAGAATTACTTTCACAAGACATAGGTAGCATAGTCAAAAACGTTCATGGAATATTCTCATCCGTAAGTGGAAGTTTAAAGAGCGCTTACACGCACAGAACAGCATACACTCAAAAACCAGTCAAAAATACCAAAAATCTACCCAACGGTAAACTTATGAACGATATATTTGAAGATGAGAATACGGAACAAAAAACTGAAATCACTGAGAAGCCAGAGACAATAGAACATCAAGAAGTAATTCCAAATTCAAATCCCGAAGTACTGGCCACAAAATTACCAGAGACAGAAAATTCGGAGCCATTTGATGCAACCAAAAAGGATGTATTACGTTTTCAAATAGAGACGTTAGAAAGAGTATTGGCTGAACAGAGAAAGGAGAATGTGACTTTGAGGGAGAGAGTGAAGCAACAGTGCGATGAGTTGCAGCAAAAAGATCTGTCTTTCAAGGAGTTGGAAATTAAATTGGATTTGGTGAGTTAAAATCTTGTATTCAGCCTGTATCATCTCTTGATCCAAAGGCAGGCATTACTTTACTTATTCCATTTTTTTTTAACCTGGTAAACCCATTAAATGGGTCCTTCCACCCAGGGCATGGCAGGAGTGACTGGCAAACTTGTACTGACTTAAATACATGGTGTTTTTCAATAGCCCATTATATTCCATGGCTGCTGTTACCTGATGAGTCCCGTGACTCTGGCAGGCATTGGAATTCTAAGGAGGGCCCTGTCGTATTGTTGACAGATCTTTGAAGCGCGCGTGGAACACGACGCCAATACCTACCTATACGAAAATTGTTAACATCAAAAAAGAAGTAAAGTTTCCAAAGGTAGTTTTTCCGCGTCTCATATGGGTGCGGACCCGGGCATGGTCCATGATCGGACAGCGAGTTACCCATTACTCGCCGTCCGCATACCCGCGAAAAGGATTACCATAGATTTTAGTCAGTACGAGTCTGACTATAGGGGTGGTATTTGATGATCTTGATAGAGTCAAAATCATCAAATGAGTCCTTCGTTGGATGATATTGACAGAATTAAAAAAAAACTTTCCTGCTACTTCCCCACCTCTTATTTTTGGGACACTATGAGCTTGTTCTGGCCCATCAAATTATACCCTTTTTATTCTTCAGATGGGTAAACGCGTAGACCATGCAGAGCGCGAAAAGGACGCAGCAGTCATGCGCTACGCTAGCGTGGAATGTGCTGCTATAGAAGCGAAGCGGGCAGCCGAGAACGCTGCTAAAGCGGAAAAGGCCGCCCAAGTTGAGGTGGAACTCCTGAATGGGAAGCTGAAGTCAGCACATGCGGAGAAGCAGAGGATCTGCCAGTTGTATGATGATAAGGTCAGCTATTCAAGGGTTTTTGCTTCCAATATGTTTTGTTTTCTCAAAACAGTGAAGGAAAACATTGTGAGGAAACCGGTATGTCCTAGAA
Source organism: Agrotis segetum (assembly GCA_036375495.1). Classification (NCBI taxonomy): domain Eukaryota; kingdom Metazoa; phylum Arthropoda; class Insecta; order Lepidoptera; family Noctuidae; genus Agrotis; species Agrotis segetum. The sequence continues at coordinate 347,689 of JAQSVV010000199.1, forward strand.
CAAAAAATTCGAAGACATGTGACATCTGCCAACCCGCACTGGGCCCGCGTGGTGGATCATGGCCCACTCCCTCTCACAAGAGTCCCAGGCCTGTGTCCCAGCAGTGGGAACATCATAAGCTGATGATGAAGTTGTCGTTTCGAACAACTATTGTAGAGCATTTCAACTTGTACACCAACATGTGTCAAATATTTTTTTTTTGGAAAAATAGGTCTTGAAAACTTGTTTGAAATTTACGTAAACCCTGAATTTTTACTCCAATAGCACTGTTTTTGTTCACAAAAGTTTTTTTCTTTCATAAAAACTCTCAGATCAAAGAAATAGGCAGATAGAACGCTCAGAAAACGCGAATTTCTCCACCAAAGTTAATACAAAATCAAATATAATTACATTCCATAATGTGTTCTTTGTTTTTGAGAATAACTTTTACGATGGTTAAAGGCACAAGACGGCATATTTTGGCAAAAAACAACAACGACGCGCAGCTTGGTACGACTCGTAGCTTGGTACTGTCGCGACTTTGTATTCGATTTTGATTTTGTATTAACTTTGGTGGACCCACTCGCGTGTTCTGAGCGCTCTATCTGTCTATTTCTTTGATCTAAGTAAAAACTCTTCTTCATTCAGTGTCATGAACTAATGAATAGCGAGCGAGAACTGGCAAAGTTTCGAGAAGATATGAGAGAGCTCGATGGTAGACTGAAGTGGACACAGAGCAAGTTGCGTGTCGAAATGGACGCTTACAAGGTAAGGATCATGATTTTAGCGAACAAATTAAAAACTTACCTACAGCTTGGCCAGAACGGATTGAAACGGAACTAATCTTTTTGTTTCTGACAACGTTTTAAAATCTTTGATATTTGATGTAAACAAAGACCGCAGGTTTGTTAGATTTATTATTGTGCCATAAAAATAACGTAAAAATAAAATAAAAACATTCAAAGTGCTGGAGCGCGAAGACAGTGGCGACTTCCGGTTTTCTACAGTTTTTTGCCAAGCTGTACTTTCTTTAGCTTTGGAAGATCAATCAAATGAGTTCTCCTACCCAGAGCAGGGTAGAAGGGACTGTTAGACTTGTTCTGACTAAAATCCAGTACAAGTCTGACAGTCCCTCCTGCCTTGTTTTGGGTAAGAGGGGTCATTTGATGATTTTACCACACAAAAAAAGGGCCACCTATCTCTTTCCTGCGTAATATAGATAATGTCTTTGGTAATGTGAAAGAAAGAGATAGATGGTCTATATGACCTTTTTGGTTGCCGATATGTGTAACATATTTTTGCAGACAGAGCCTGTAGCCAAACGGCAGGCGACAATCGTTAACGTTCAACAGTCGCTAATACATTTTCAACTTTATACCCCATCGCATAAAGTTGAAAATCTAGTAAAGACTGCTGGGCGATAGCGAACGAAACAAACGAAAACGATCTGTAATCTTTGATAGATTTTCAACTTTATGCAATGGGGTATAAAGTTGAAAATTTATTAGCGACTGCTGAACGTTGGCGATTGTCGCTTGCCGTTTGGCTATAGGGCCACTCTTTGCGTGTGCTAAAGTAATTAGGCATCTAATATTCTATTTCGCGCATAAAATTACCACGAATTTAACTTCAGTATCGCGAAATAGACCTTATTTTTAACGAAATAAAGTTAAAAATGATCTTTCTGAGGGTCAAAACTTATAAAAGATAGCCCCAATATGACGTATAACCTTCGTAACTTCCTAACGCGGTTTTTTAAATTAAAGGAATTTAAATGTTATTGCCTAGTTACTAAAGTCCAGATTCGCATTCGATCGCGTCTGTGGCCTCTTAATTTAAACAATATATACCTTGAAGATATTCTTGAGATTCTTTTTGTTGCTAAAACTCTCCTCGAAGTAACAAAGACAACAGATCCTTTTTTTCGTGGTAAATGCATTATGGCTGCTACTCACCTTACGATAAATCGTTACGATTAGTCGGTACAGTTCAAACTGCAACGATTAATCGACAAGTGTGTATGAGAAACACTGGACAGTTTGTTCGATTTTCATCATACACAGTTGTCGATTTATCGTTGCAGTTTGAACTGTACCGATTTATCGTAAGGTGTGTAGCAGCCATTAAATGGGTTGTGAACCCAAAACAGGATGGGAGGGGTTTGTCAGACTTTTATTGACTAAAATCCACGGTGTCCGACAATAGCTCTTTATGTTCCGGAGGCTTTTCCCCCCTTAGAGGGGACGTGTGACCATCTATCAAAGCGAGTTTCCTCCGTGCTTCGGAAAGCACGTAAAGCAGTTGGTCACGACTATCATTTGTAGACCTTTGAGAGTAGTTACGCAAGTCAGAAGCTCTAAAGTCTGACAACCAGTCTTATCATGGGGTATCGTATTACCCAGTTACTGTGTTGTGGAGGGTCGATAGACAGTCGTTCCATGTAAAATACTGATATTCAGCTGCATCTGGTTCGACATGAAGACGACCACAATATAGTTGGGAAAAGGCAGGCAGATGATGCTCTCGAGTTTTAGTTTTATAAATATATAAGATGTAGGTAACTTTTATATTTTAATGTGATTTTGCCAGGATGCATCAGAACGGGCAGAGAAGTTAACCCAGCAGGTGACAGAGTTAGAAGCCGCTAAGGAAGCCGCCACTGCCAACGCTACCGACTCTGCAAAGGCCAAACAATTGGGTAAGTCAGTAGAGTTTACATGGTCCTCGTATGAGTTGACCAATATATTGTACAGACTTTAAAAGAGGGGGTGCTAAGACAGGAAACCTCCACGTGCGCCCGTGGACTGAAGTTCCTTCTCGGATACGTCCGGGGAGAAGACCAGTTTTTCGGGCCGGAGCACCCTGGGATGCGGGCAAAAACTCTTGCTTAGGCACTGTGTGCCTAAGTGGTCTCTTTGGCCGTATGCGAATAGCCTGTCGTGTGGACGCTCCAACGCGTGTCCCTCTGATCAGCAGAGGGCACAGCGGCGGATCTGGCATGTCAGATATTCAAACGCGAGATAGTCGCGTGCAAACATACTCCTTTTTTTAGAAGTCGGTTATAAAGGTGTTTTCTCAATCCACTTGCATTTAGTAAAATATTATTTCGTTTTACAGAAGCGGAATTAAAAGAAAGTAGAGCCACGTTAATCCTGTGTCGTCACGAACGTGACGAATTGGAACGAAGACTGGCGACTGTCACACAACAGTTGGACACTTGTACGAAAGAGAGGGACACCGCTACTGCTGAACTCGCTCGCTCTAACGCCGAAGTAAGTGACACACTTTGAATGTAATCTATATAAATCTTGAAAATAAAATAATGTATCTATCTTAAATATAAAATCGAAAAGTTACTCACTAATCAAACTGAAAATTATTAAGATAGGATTTTGCTAAGTTCGATCCCTTTTTTTACCGTGGTAAAATTATCAAATGAGTTTTCCCACCCCTTACTGTCAGACTTGTACTGACTAAAATCCACGGTGTCCTTCTAGCCTTTTAAGTTCCGGATTCACGGTAATTCGTGAGTCCCGCGACCACTTCAGGCTTTGGCCCTCTAAAGGTGGGCCCTTTCATTATTCTGACACTCCTTGAGGCGCGCGTGGGACACAGCGCCCCTTCGACCCGGGCATGGTCCATGGTCGGACACTGAGTCGCCCACTACACGTCGCCCGCATGATCCTTACCTATGACGCAAAAATGAAAATCGTCTTTGCTACTACGATATAATGCTGCAATTCGACTGACTTACGTCATCGTGGCGAGCGTGTTTTGTTTTTCATCTACTCGTAGGTAACCGCACGTTTTATGTCTTATGTCGTAGTGGTAAAGATGATTTTCACTTGTAGTTGCAATCGGTCAAATTGCGTCGCATCGCATCGCGTCATGTGTTATGTCTGTTTTTTTATATGGTTATTGCTCAAATCAAAGAAATAGGCAGATAGAGCGCTCAGAACACGCGAGTGTCTCCACCAAAGTTAATACAAAATCAAAATCGAATACAAAGTCGCGACAGTACCAAGCTACGCGTCGTACCAATCTGTGCGTCGTTGTTGTTTTTCGCCAAAATATTCACGAGTCTCGTAAAAGTTGTTCTCAAAAACAAAGAAAACATTATGGAATGTAATTCAATTTGATTTTATATTAACTTTGGTGGAGGCACTCGCATGTTCTGAGCGTTCTATCTGCCTATTTCTTTGATCTGAGGGTTATTGTACATGGTTTTTTCTTCTGGATTTGAGACGATTTATAGGACGTAAAGTTATATTTTTAAACACAATAACGCCTGCGTCGCGTCTTCGCAAAGATATTTTTAAAGAAACGAAAAATTCAGTTGCGAGCAGGGTTCGATCCTGCGTCTTCTGGATAGGTACTCCAGACGCCTTAACCACTAGGCAATCGCAACCACTACTCACAACGTTGAATTTTTCGTTCCCTTGTTTTTCTTACGCTGTTTACACGTTGCGCCATCTATTGGTAGTGTTAAATTCAGCGTTGTGAGTAGTGGTTGCGATGGCCTAGTGGTTAAGGCGTCTGGAGTACCTATCCAGAAGACGCAGGATCGAACCCTGCTCGCAACAGTATTTTTCGTTTCTTTAAACATATCTTTGAAAGGACGTAAAGTTTAATAAAAATATTGTCGTTGTTATCAGGTGGAACAATTAAAAGAGAATAACCTTCGTCTAGAAGAGGAAGCGGCGGAGTTAGCAGCGTTGAGGGCTAAGGCAGCGCTCGCAGATACACTGAGTGCACAGTTACAGAGGTACCCTTATTTTTTTTTTTTTTTTTTTTAGGTGGTAAAATCATCAAATGAGTCCTCCCGCCCTGGGTGGGGCAGAAGGGACTGTCAGACTCTTACTGACTAAAATCCACCCGTGTTCCTTCCTATGCCCTTTACGTTCCGGGGCCACGGTAACCTGGGTTAAGAAAAACCCGCGACCCCAGCAGGCATTTGGCGCGAAACACGACGCGCCACAGACCCGGGCTTGGTCCTTGGTCGGACGGCGAGCTACCCATCACTCACCGTCCGCAAGCCCACTCCGCCGCTGTGCCCTCTGCTAATCAGAGGGACACGCGTTGGAGCGTCCACACGACAGGCTATTCGCATACGGGCAAAGAGACCACTTAGGCACACAGTGCCTAAGGAAGAGTTTTTGCCCGCATCCCAGGGTGCACCGGCCCGAAAAACTGGTCTTCCCCCCGGACGTATCCGAGAGGGAACTCCAGTCCACGGGCGCACGTGGAGGTTTCCTGTCATAGCACCCCTTCGAGTCGACCTTAGCAACACATTTTGCGATCCATTTTTATATTATAGAAGAAAGATATAGATAGATAGAAGATATGCTCACGAGTCATAGCGAGTTAGTTGCGGGTGGCTCGCTTTAGTACAGTCACGAGCAATAACATGTATACACTCAACAATATTCAAACGCAAATTACTCGTGAAATACTGGTTTTCACTTTGAAATAAGACCTACTTCGTAACAGTATGGCGTCCAAAATAGAAGTCTAATGAAAAAACAAAAGTTAAATCAATATCGTAGCAGAAAATTGCTTTTGAATACTGCTTAATGTATACATACTATTGCTCGTGACTGTACATGCTAAAGTCGCTGGACCCGCACGTTTTTTAAGCGGTCCTTGTACACGGTGCATGTAGATTGAGCATGTTGAAGCACTTGCCCGGGTTACATGCACCGTGTACTAGCACCCTAAGGATATACGGATAGTTAGTAACTGGTAACTCGCCGTCCGATCATGGATCCAAGAGGTTTCAAGAGTATCAATTTGATTTTTTTACAGAGAAACAGAACGTGCGTCTCAGGCAGAAGAAGCGTTGTCCTGTGAACGAGCGGTTGCAGAGACCTGCGGCCGTAGAGAGGCCGCGGCCCTGGAACACGCCGCCAAGCTCACCGCCAACCATGTCGCTGTCAGCGCTGCCGCCAGCCGGTATGAGGCAGAGGTAACTTAATATTATATAGAGAAAAATACAGAAGCGTGCGTTATGCAAGCGACAGACAACAACAACAACACAACAACCTACAACAACAACCAACAACAACAACAACATCTGTCGTAACGAGTCAAGTCGTTGGTCCCGGCTGTCACTTGTATATCTTTGATAGAGTTGTTACTGTTAGTCAGAAGCTCTAAGATCTGACAGTCATACCAAGCGGTATTACCCAGTAACTGTGTTGTGGAGGTCCGATAGGCAGTCGCTTCATGTAAAATACTGATATTCAGCTGCATCTGGTTCGACTGGAAGCCGACCCCAATATAGTTGGGAAAAGGCAGGCAGATGATGATGCGGGAATAGAATCCGCGACACGCTGCGCAGCGGTCGATCGCTTAGCCACTGCACCTGGCTATGTTTTTTTTTATCGCGGCAAAATCGTCAAATGAGCCCTCCCACTCAGGGCACGGCAGTAGGGACTGTCAGACTCGTACTGACTATAATCCACGGTGTCCTTCAATAGCTTTTTACGTTCAGGGGTCACGGTAATTCGTTAGTCCCGCATTAAGGGATACATCTCATTACATCTTTCCATAGAAATCGTCAGGAGACCACACACTGCAGCTATAATATATATTTTTACATCTTCGAATCTCTATGAAAAGATGTAATGAGATGTATCGTGCTATAATGTACATCTTTACATTATAGCTGCTGTGTGCGAAGCCTTTTATGCAGAAAGGGGTTTGCAATTTTTTGACATCAATGTTTTTTTTCTTTCGCCAGTAATGAAATTTTGGTCATTAGTAGACCATAACCTAAGAAGTTCGTAAAAATAATGAAAAATTCTAAACCGTAACTAACCAGAGATAGGCTGCCTTTCCACCAGAGATGCGCTGTGCTACGTTGCTACGGATATGTTTGTTATCCACCAATCACATTCATTTGTTTTCATAACGCACACACACATAATGAGTATGATTGGTGGATATCAAACGCATCCTTAGCAACGTAGCATAGCGCATCTCTGGTGGAAAAGCAGCCATATAATGGTCTTTATTTTGTTCTAATCTGGAGTTATTTTTAGTAGGTAGTACAAAATACAAACCACCATATCTCTGGTTGGTTACGTTACGGTTTAGAAACTTAATTTTTTTTTTCTATGGACTTCTTAGGTAGTAGTCTAATTATGCCCAAAGTTTATTCACTGGCGAAAGAAAAAAAAAATGATGCCAAGGTCCGTACTAAAAGTGGCAAATCCCTTATCTACCCGTCGCCATCCTAACTTATATCCACATTCCAGGCGCGGGCACTGGGAGTGGACAACGCGTCGCTTCGGGAGAGGATAGCGACCCTCGAAGGAGAGTGCACGAGACTACACGCAGCTCTAGCGGAGGAGACGGAGAGGAGAAATAAGGAGAACAGAGTGTTGGCTAGGAAGGTATGTTCACTTCACTAGAGGCTATAAAACAAGGGGGCTGTGTTTACCGTTTCTGTCTGTCTGTAACTCAGATCAAAGAAATAGGCAGATAGCACGCTCAGAACAAGCGAGTGTCTCCACCAAAGTTAATACAAAACTACTACTGTCTTCTCTGTGGCTTCTGTCTAGAAGTTCACTAGAAAAGGGGATATTCAACTTATTTTTTTTAAATTCATTTCAGTACTTCCCGAAATTACCGCTTTTAACCAAACAAACAAATTCTTCAGCTTTATAATATTTCTTTGTAGGTGGCAGAGTTAACAGAAGAAGTGTCAGAGGCGAACAAGAAACTGGAGTGGGAGAAGGGAGAAAATGGAGTACTCAAGAAGAAACATACTAGTGCCATAAAGGTATGCTCTTAATAATTTAGTTGTTATGATTCTGATTCATGCTAAAAATTATAGAAGAGTTTCTCAATTTATCGGACTCTTAGTAAATAGTAGCTGTTGCTAGAGGCTCCGCCTGCTCTATTTCGAAAATAAACCCACGGTAACATAAAATCGGGATAAAACTATCCTATGTGTTAATCCAGGTTATAAACTATATCCGTCTTATTCCAAAACGCCGACTAAATATAGTACTGGGATTAGTTCTAGGTTTAAACCATGGACTAAGAAAAACCTTATTATAAAATGAAGTTTATCACTAATCCTTGTACTATCTATGGTACTAAAGATAAACCCGCGAGACCCCTAGTTTAACCAAGGTCTAACGTTTGTACTATTGTCAAATGTCAATTTCTACAAAAAGTTGAGGGTCTCGTGGCTTTAAATTTGTGTTTATTGTTTTAATATCGTAAAAAAATGGATATTAATAATAATATGATTGACGTGATTGTTAAATATACTAGAAATACATGAAGAAAGAAAAATATTTTAAGCCACAAACTTCAAAGTTATAAACAAGAGTGTTGCATAGCAACATAGGAAGGCGAAGCTGTATACTCCGTTTCACGTTCTTTGATAAAAATATAACTTGATAAAAAACGCGATATGTGTGTTCGTTGCGCTCCTTCAAGAGGATGGAACTTGGACAAAGAAATTAAATGATTTGTTTGTTAGGAATAAAGAGTTATAAGTAATTAAAGTATTTAATATTAATATCAACATTAGTAAAAACGGAATGTCATATTGAATGAAGCCAGTGTAAAAGAATGAATGATTGTCCTTTTTTCATTTTTTATCTGTGTATAATATTTAAACTATGGATGATCTTCGGACTAACTGATCTTCAGTTGGTCTTAGATTTGTAATATAAACACATTTTAAGCCTGGTACTAACTTTAATACCGTAACAATCCTAGACTATTTAGTCCAGGTTTAAACCAGTACTAACTCAAACTTTTGTAATAAGACGGTATGTGTACCAAGTATCATCTAAATCAGTTTAGTAGTTTTTGCGTGAAAGAGTAAAAAAAATCCAAACAAACTTTCACGTTTATAATATTAGTAGGAAAAAATCGGGCTCGCCGTTGATTTACTGTGATTTATTGAAGAGTTCCCTCGATTTCTCCAAGATCCCGTTATCAGATCCTGACCTGTCTACCATAAGACTACCTGTGAACTATATTCTTTTAAACGAAAGAACAATTTTCCAAATCGGTTCAGGCGTATTTGAGAATTCGGGGAACATAATGTAAAAAAAGATTCCGACGAATTGGGAATTTCCGCCTTTTTTTCGAAATCGGTTAAAAAGGACTTGATTTAATCCTTTTTTTGTTGTTTGGCTAGTGTAATATCTCATTGTTATAATTGCAGGAATTGAACCGTGAGCTACAGCGTGCTATGAAGCGATGTGAGCAGCTCGAAGCGAAGTTACCACAGCAGTTGGCGCCCGCCACTAGGACGGGTGAGTCAGAGAAATATTTACAAATTAGCTTAAAAGTGGAACAGAAGAAACTGTGCTTTTTCTTATCGTGGTAAATCATCAAATGAGTCCTCCCACCCCAGGCAGGAAATCGTGGATTTTAGTCAGTACGGGTTTGACAGTCCTTGAGCCCTGCCCTGGGTGGGAGGACTCATTGGATGATTCTAACACGTAAAAAAAAATTATACTAAAAATATGAATTCTTCAGGATACATGTTATTGTAAATCGCATATTATTGAATTTACCAATCAAACATTTTGCTCAAAACAGGCTCGGTGTCATCAATAAGTAGCAGTGAGAGCGCTCCTCATGAAGAGAGGTTACAAAATGGACACAGCGACGCATTACCAGACATACAGGTATGTGTGCTAATACATCATTTAATAAGTTGCATTTGAGAGAACTCCGTGGTTTAGTCAGTGGTATCGGCCCCGACTTACGAGTTGTAGGTCGTGGGTTCGAATCATTGGCAGGCGTATTACTTTGTGTAAAATATTTCTTCACCACTAGCTCTCTACGGTGAAGGAAAACATCGTGAGGAAACACGGCATGTCCTAGAACCAGTGAAAATCCTCGAAGACAGGTGACATCCACCAATCCGCACTGGGCATTTGACTTTTATTTGGTGGATTATGTCCCACCCACTCTCACGAGAGGAGTCAGCCTGTGTCCCAGCAGTGGGAACATTCATAGCTGATGATCGATGATGTCCCATGATACGTTGCAGGTTAATAAAGAAAATCCTACTATCCTACTAAAAATAAAAACCGGAGAGTTTGTTTGGATGTATGGATGTTTGTTCCTCTTTTACGCAAAAACCACTGAACGGATTTGGATAAAATTTGGTACACAGATAGTTTCTTATCGTGTCGATGACAATCTAAATTGACTCGGCCCAGTTTGGGCCACGAGTTTAGCGCTCTCCGAACAATCCAGCTCCTGTAACGAACTTGTAGTAATTCGTTCAAATCGCGTAATCTCGCATCGCGCCATCAGTAAAGTCTCTTACGAACAACAATTGATATTTTTATATTTCGTAATACTTTTCACGCTTAACACAGGAGCAAACTACTACGGTAAGAGTAATTTAGAAATAATATTGGATTTAATTCTTTTAATTTTACAGATCAAATTGCCAAGTCTTTTTGATAAATTATTTCCTAAGGTTAGAAATATGATTTTATTTATTTAGTAATTTTGTTTTTTGTCCATTAGTTCTTTGAGTAAATCATCAAAATCAGGGTATTCACTATTTTCGTAAGATATGATTAGGGTGCTTGTACACGGCGCATGTAACCCGCGCAAGTAAAGATGCGGGTTACCCGCGCAAGTAACATGCGCAAGCTACTTGATCAAGTTACTCGCGGGGTGCGTGTACACGGCGCATGTAGCTTGAGCATGTTGAGGCACTTGCACGGGTGCGCCGTGTACAAGCACCCTAACTTCGTAGTTCATAAAACTTAACCATTTTTCATGTTCTCAGTCTCCAATTTTTGAGTTCCGTACCCCAGTGGTATTTGTCCCGACTTACGAGTTGTAGGTCGTTGTTTTGAACCCCGCCAGGCGCATTACTTTGTGTAGGTTATTGTTTCGAACCACTGCTCTCAAAACGGGCGCAAACATCGTGCCTGCCTTGTCATAGAACCTAAATTGTCGAAGACATGTAACAGTCTAAACCCGCACTGGGCCCGCGTGGTGGATTATGGCCCACTCCCTCTCACAGAGAGGAGGCCTGTGTCCCAGCAGTGGGAACATTATAGGCCAAATTATGGAATCAGGCGTTACTTTGCGGAAATCCATGACTAAATGTTGTGAAAAATATCTAGCTTTAATTCCGCGACAAAAATCCAGGCTTGTTGAGGATGCAATCCCACCCTAAATCATGTCATAAGATCATGCAGCAAATGACAACCTGGACCACGGCTTTACGTGCATATGCTGACGGCACGGAGGGATTTTCGCTATGACGGATAGGTCTACCCATCCACAGACGTAATTAGTCCGTCGGCAAGCGCGGCTTAACCCGGAAGATCGGCCTGTGTGGCTGTAATTATTTAGCCACGAGCTCCTCCGCCTCCCGCCAGACGCATTACTTTGTGTAATTTATTTCATCGCCACTGCTCTCAAAACGGTGAAGGAAAACATCGTGAGGAAACCGGCATGTCCTAGAACCAAAAGTTCGAAGACATGTGACATCTACCTGTCTAACAACCCGCATTGGGCCCGCGTGGTGGATTATGGCCCACTCCCTCTCACAGAGAGGAGGCCTGTGTCCCAGCAGTGGGAACATTATAGGCTAAATTATTGAATCAGGCGTTACTTTGCGGAAATCCATGACATTAAAATGTTATGAAAAATATTTAGTTTTAATTCCGCGACAAAAATCCAGGCTTGTTGCAGGATGCAATCCCATCCTATGCAATCATGCATATCAACATACAGCAAAGGAGACACCCTCCCGACCACATGCATATGCACACGTACATGAAACGGATTTTTTTTATTGCGGAATAGGCTAGTTTCCCTAAAAAACGTAATTAGTCCGTCTTTTAGATTATTCAAAAATAAGGGACACGTATTTTTTTTATTTGTAAATTAGACCAAAAATGACAAAGATATAGCCTATTATAGTTACGTGTGACGTCACGATGCGTGGCATTTTTCGCGCAGAGTGACGTCACAGGTAACTTAAATAGGCTATTATCTTTGTTATTTTTTGTTTAATCGAAAAAAGAAAAAAACGTGTCCAGTATTTTTTTTAATCTAAAATACGACCCGATGATTGACCCTGGAAACTACCCTATTAAAACTAGATATTTTTCATAACATATAACATTATAGGCTGTTGATGATGAGACTCTACTGTCTGTCTGTCTGTTAAAACTAACTAATGATATTTATTGATGTTGTCAAAATACCTATTGTTACCCCTTACGTTCTAGGTCCGCGAACCAGATCGTCAAACGTTAATAGAGCGTATAGTTTCCTTACAACGCGCGGCCGCACGCCGGGCGGAGCGCTGCGAATTTCTTGAAGAACATTCGAGACAATTGACTGCAGAACTGAGGGCGAAGGCCCGTCTACTGAGGCATCTGTTGTGTGAGATGCCCGCAGGCGCCGTCGGCTCCAGCCATCGGGATGATAATAAGGTAATGTGGAGCTAGGACTTTGCCCCCCAGCAGTAAAAATAAGCAGTAAATAAAAGTTTCAAAAGTGATTTAGGGCTGATTTTTCAATAGCCAGATAACCTCTAACTGAGGAATAAAAATGGCAGTTTGACAGCTTATCTATAGAAAATATGTCAAACCGTTATTTTAATTCGTCAGTTAGTGAAAAATCAGCCCTTAACAATGAAAAATTCAAAAAGGTTTAATTTTTTGGAGTATCTCTAAATTTTAACCGACTTCTACAAAGAAGAAGGTTCTTATTTAGGTTGATTTTTTTATTTAAATGTAAAAAGTAACAAATAAAACGGGTATAAGATTTTTTTTTATCATGCGATATGCTCACGTTAGACCGGTATCTCTCTTGAGCCTGTAGCCAAACGGCAAGCGACAATCGTTAACATTCAGCAGTCGCTAATACATTTTCAACTTTATACCTCATCGCATAAAGTTGAAAATCTAGCAAAGATGACAGATCGTTTTCGATTGTTTCGTTCGTTATCGCTCAGCAGTCTTTACTAGATTTTCAACTTTATGCGATGAGGTATAAAGTTGAAAATGTATTAGCGACTGCTGAACGTTAGCGATTGTCGCTTGCCGTTTGGCTATAGGGCCTGATGTTAAGCGATGATGTGGTCGACGGTGAAGCACGCTTGACTAGAAGTAACCTGTTCACTCTAGTTTTACAATTTAACATAGAATTTATTTCTTTTATTTTTAATCGCTTACTGGTAGAGTAATTTTACGAAATGGGGATGGCAACTGGGGAAGAAATGGCGCTAGTATAGCTTGTTCCAAGCATCGTCATTGGTTCAAATCAGTTCAAATCTTGAAGGTACAGCTTGGCAAAAAACAGTAGAAAACCGGAAGTCGCCACTGTGCTCTCACTTTGAATGATTTTATTTTATTTATTTTTACTTATTAAGTTAGTTCTATGGCACAGTAATAAATCTAACAAACCTGCGTCTTTGTTTACATCAAGTATCAAAGATTTTAAAACGTTGTCAGCATCAACAAAAATATTAGTTCCGTTTCAAGACGTTCTGGCCAAGCTGTACTTCAAAATAGTACTACGTCATTGGTCGGATTAGGACTAAGCTATGGTGGCGCCATCTACAATTAGCTTTGACTTGCCTTCTCCATTGTTTCCAATATTTTCCCTGTATTTAAATGTAGTATTCATTGAAGAAAACAGTTCTTTGTAAAAATGTCAAGTGTATCTAAAAAATATTCCCTTGTCCATGCTGCTATGTAGAAACGGAAGCTAACTAAGGTAAATATCATGGCATACGTAGATAGTACATATACTCATTTACTTCCCTATGTAGAAATCGCGAAGACCTAATTTCGCACTTAAGAGGAAACACCAAGGGCTGGAGAATAGAAAAATAGGTATTTGTAAAATGTATTGCTGTCGCGCAGTGCCCACAACAGAGTTACAGAGCGCGATAGAGACAACTGCAGCTTGGACCGAAAATACCTTATTAAACGGCACAAAATCAACGATTCGTAGTCCCCTGATTACTCCTCCAAAACTTAACCGATTTCACTACTTTTTTCTTTAAAAAGAAGGCATTGGCCGTGTTCCTATGTTTTCCTTTTTTTTATATAATCTCGTCAAATTTGTTTTCTGGATATTTGAACACAGCGGAAAATCTGGCCATTTTTTTAGGATTTTGAATGTTCATATCTCTTTTAATAATTAATTTATGGAAAAAAGGAAAACATAGAGACATGCCAATAGTGGTCATAGATTTTTGGTATTGTCCAGGGAGAAAACAGGGGACTACGTTTGTATGGAAAAACGGCCGTGGTGTTTCCTCTTAATGTTCCGCGCACCACCGTTTGGCCACCGTGGCCGAAATTGGTCAAGGACCGTATTTTGACGTCTTAAAACCAGGCCTGTTCCAGTGATGAAGCTGGAAATCTTTCGGGGTAATTTACGTTGAGAAGAGGATGGCAATAGGCTGATATTTAAATTCTGTATGACAGAAAGAGATAGCCCGTCTCGGTGGAGGGGCCATGGCGGCGGTGTGGGGCGGCGACCCGGGCGGACTGACGGCCGAGCTGTCGCTGGAGATGAACAGGAGGCTGCAGGCTGTGCTGGAGGACACGCTGCTCAAGAACATCACGCTCAAGGTAGGACCCATGGAGGGCCAGCAGGACTCTTGTCTAGCCAGGGCTGCATTTAAATCTTCCGGCCATATTTCGCCGGAAAAAAATTTAATTAGCGAGGGTTCGCTGAACGGAGTCATACGTTTCTGTCAATGTTAGTTGTCAAATTCAATGAGAGGTTTTCTTTTTGGAGTTTAAAAAAAAAGTAGTTTCCAAGAACTCTATAGATGGCGTTGAACTGACGGCGTTACTCTAGGAAAAAGATGTATGCCTTCATTTTTGCACAAATCCACGAGGCACAGACTTCTCTTCTTTTTCTTGTGGGACATTTTCTTTCTGGCGTGGAAAACTCATAAATTAAATTTTTGCGACCTGGTTTTAAGACATTAAGTTTTGTTGTAAATTACATATTTTTTTTCTTTTTCCTTGTTGCTATGTTATTTTCAAAATGCCATCGCTTGAGGGTTGCTGTCATAAGTTTCTGTCAAATTCAATTGACAGCAGTTTATTGAACAAATAACAATTTGCCGGTTTAATATAAATTCATAATCCTCAAATAATATTTACTCTCTAAAATAAAAATAATATTCGTTTTTACGGCGCGAATCGAGCAAAACAACAAAACAATAAAACTTAATGTCAGTCTGACAGCAGGATAAAATTTTGCGAGGTAAAAAGGTCGCAAAATATTTTCCATTTAGTAAAAACTTATACCACCGGACGACCGTAAACGCGGTATACTTAAACGGGGTGTTTGACATTTAGTCAGTATAAATTTAAACTGGATAAAGGATTTAAACGCAGCCCAGTCTAGGTGGTTTTTCATTGTCAACATCACCTGTCTTCACAGGACGGACGGTGAGTAATGGGTGACTCGACGTCCGATCATGGACAATGTCTGGGTCGACAGCGCGGGCGGTAGCTTGGGTATTGATGGCAATAGGCTGGCCTCCAATAACGTGAACCTCTAAACTGTGTTTATAAATACACTTCTCATCAAAAAAATCGAAACACCTCGCAGTTTATGATTTGATAAGGATTATCAGAAAAATGTGTATATTTAGGCAATGTAAAATGAATAGTGAGTAGTATGAGGTTTTTAAATCCTAATGTTAATGTTCGATTCAACTTAATGTTTCGTATTTTGTATAATGCTGTTCACACGCGCGATAAAGCTCGGTTTTGCCTGGCGGGCTGCGCGGCATGCAGCCGCGTGCGAGCGCGCGTGTAAACAGTCACCGGGCGCCCGCACATCCATCCTTTGAACTTTGCTTTAAACCGAAACTTATACCGATTCGCGGCATTCACGTTCACAGGCGCATTCAACTCGGGCGTACCGTTTACACGTACGTGAATTAATGTGCACGTTGAATGTAGTTTGACACGCGAGCGTGTGAACAGCATAATGAGTAATTTTTACCCTGTATGGAAAACTGTAAAACAACACGCGTAAATGAAAAAAAAATGTAAGAAACGTTTATTTAATAACTTGTATTCCCTCCGCGAGCTCTTATTACTGCTTCCATACGGTTCTTCATCGATCGGATGAGAGTCACGATCACATATTGTGGTATATTATCCCATTCCTCTTGGATTGCATTTTGCAGCTGGCTAAGTGTTTCTGGGGCTGGATCTCTTGCTCGAATTCGTCTCTTTAATTCATCCCATAGTCTTCAATGGGATTCATGTCCGGACTTCTTGTGGCCATACCATAATGGAGTGACTTCGGTAAGATAACGTACGACGCCCGCATGTGAGCTCTAGCATGTCGTGCATGGTGAAGTCGTTGCCAATAAAATGTGCGGTAGGGCATCACATGAGGTTCAAGACACTGTTCGATTGATGAGAATTTAGTGCAGGCAGCCGTGGCCCAGACACAAATTACAAGTTCTGTCTTACCGTCGGCGCTGATTTATAAATAACTACGGCCCGCCACCATAGCGACTTTTCTTCAATGCAGCATTGTGCAAAGCTCCATCTCTTCTGTAGACCTTGTTCCTTCCGTCGTTACATGAGCATAATTTTACACTCAATCAGAAAACAGTACTTTGCTATGAAATGACAAGTTAGGTGACTCCGTGCAAAGTTAAGGCGCGCTCTTCGATGGTCTAAGTTAATTTCGGCCCAATTTGGCTTATGCGGTGCCAATCCGCGTTCCTTCAACCTTCTCTTATTGTAGAGTCTGAGCTAATCGTACAACGCGAAGCTGCTGCTGCAGTTGAAAAGCGTTAAGGGGTCGATTTCGTAAAGAAGGGTTACAATAAATCGATCATCTGCTCGTTGACCCGATTCCTGCCAGATCCTGAACTGAACGAACCAGTCTCCCGATAGCGTTTGTAGACTCTATGAACAGATGATAAGCTTGATGCAATCTTGCAGCCACAAACGCTGACTAAGTCCAGAATCCAGCAATGCCAACTTGGGCGGCTTCTGCGGGCGAAGATCCATACAGGATTAGAAAAAAAAGTTTTTTCGTCCCAAAGTCACAGTAAATGAAATAAGAAACAGAAAGTTTAAAGACAAGCGCTAATTTTAGTTTTTAAACGAGAAACGTACTCCAACCCTAAATACACATTTGTTCAAAACAGTGATTAATTCATTTTAGGATAAACAAATGAAAGACATCATTTTAATTTTTTTCGCTTACTGATGACCAAACTGCCAGCTCTAAGTTTTTTTTTATGGAATTAATTCTCTTTTGTCGTTAGGACAAAAACAATAAAAACGAAAGTGTTTCGATTTTTTTGATGAGAAGTGTATATACTACTATGTTACTCAGGATTATTGTAGCTTTCCAATGGTGAAAATTTTTACGTTCGGCACTGTAGTTTTTCAGTTTATTTATTACAAACATACACACACACACACACACAAAAATACAATTAATGTTTCCTCTTTAATAATAAATTATGTTACATTTTCAGGAAAACATGGACACATTGGGCGCTGAAATATCACGACTAAAAGAGCAGTTGAAAGCGAACGAGTCTAAATAAATTTAAATAATTATTAAAATTTAAGTAAAAAACATGATTCCATTCTTAAATTATATGGAATAACATTCCAGAATATGCCAATGATAAAAATTTAAGGCTTTATTCGTGTTTTAATATCTTGGTTGCCATTTTTTGAAAAAAATAAGTATTTTATTTTTAAAAACGTTCCATTTTTTAAAATATTTTTTGAAGATTTTATCCATAGCCACTTAGCGATTTTAAAACGACGACTTGAAGCAATATTCTTAATGACTGATTTTCAGTAACGACATTGGCTATTCTTCTATATTCATTCATAAAGTGAATCATTAGGAATATTGCTAAGTAGCCATTTTTGACCCGAACCACTATTTGCGTTATTGTAGTAAAAATATGTGGCTTAAAGCGACTTTAAATAAAATTACACATGTTGCGATGTGCACTTAATTTTTATTTTCTTAACTTGAATTAGAAAATGGCGACCAAAAAGATTATTTAAAAGCTAACACAATCTTATTTAATCAAATAAAAATTAAAAAGAATTACAATTAAAATCAATTATGAAAATTATTTATTGTATAAAATTTAAATATACTACCTATAAAATTATAGTACACATTTATATTATGAAGGAAAAAAATTCATTATTTACATTTAGGCAATGTTTTCTTATGCACTAGGCCACACTAACGGCAAATCCCGTTAAACGAACATTTGACTATTTCGCGAAAATTAACGTTATTTACCGTTACTGTGGGCCCCACATTTAAAAGGGTTCTAAATTTCCTGCCGATTGATACCTATTTTTTGTGTTCAGTCTTACTACAAACTATTCCTCGATACGTTTCAAATAAGGAAATATTTCATATTGTATGCAAGAAGAAAGGTCTAAAATGGCGACTTGTACTTGCGTTCAAATACAGTCAGCAGATAAGATATGACCTTTGACGCTAGTTGCCCAAAAAAATATTGTCTTATAGATAACCAAAAATAAGGGACACGTATTTTTTCAGTCCAAAAATGACAAAGATATAGCCTATTAAAGTTAATCTATGCGTGGCATGCGCGTGCGTCACAGGTAACTAAATGCGTTGATCTTTGTTATTTTTTGTTTAATCGAAAAAATAAATACGTGTCCATTTAGATAATCTAAAATACGGACTAAATAGTGTCAAGTATTTTTGGAAACTACCCTATTAAAAATAATAAAAACAAGACTGGATCACAATATTTTCTCAAACTTAACCTAACAATAAAACAAAATTCAACAACAATAAATCAACAAGTAAAAAAGATCACTGAGCGCGTCAAGACATCAAGACTTTTTTTTCTGCTTACGCTACGCCTGGGAGTGAGTATAGACAGCACTAGTGTGCGAGCGAGAGAACACGATAAGCGCCGCCATTTAAGATTCCTTTTTTCTATGAACTGGGTTATAACGATAATTACGTTGAAAAATAAAATGTTTTGACCAAATTACTGTTATAATCATAATGACTATTGTATGCGTGTATGACGCCACAAAATGGCGCTGTCACACATTTGTTCATACTATACACGCATAGTATGTAGATATGCGAACCACGAAAATCTTCCTTTACCAAAACATATGATTAATCCCTAAAAAAGGTCTAGATAAGTTACATCTTGTAAAAATACGACATGATTTTATTACAAAAATGTATAAGTATTCATAACTTATAATTTGTAAAAAAAAAAGTTATAAAATATACCCGTGACATTTCGAATGAAATTATTGTAAATATATTTTTTTGTTTATATTCAAATTACTTTAGTTTAAATGTACTGTATTATATTAATTTTAAATTATTTTCATGTAATTATTATTCATATCATTATTTTATCTATATTTTAGTTTTCGATCGACCGAAAATGATATCATTATCTTTTATCAAAGTTATTAATGTAAATTGCAAGCTAGCAACATTTGACTGTGTATGGAAGTCCGGAAATCAAAAAGGACACAATTATGCCCCTTATAATTCTTCAGATTTCTCCAAAAATATGATATTTTGTAGCCAATACAGGGCCAACTGTAAAATAACAAAAAAAAAGTGGAAATAAAATAAAAAAAAAAACTTGAGAGGTGTCAAGGGACACCCGGATGGAACGAAGTTACTGTATACACTCAGTGCCGGATAAAGCCGGTGCGGGGCCCGTAGCAAATGTAAAAATGGGGCCCTAGATTTACATTACCTCTTTTTTTAGCGGTAAATCCACGGTGTCCTTCAATAGCTCTTTACGTTCCGGGGTCATGGTAATGAGATAAGTCTCGCGCACCCCCAACGTTTGAGGCGCGCGTGGACCAAAACTCAACACCCTCCATGCGCCATTCATAGACGCGATGGAGGGCAGTCGCCTCCAGATCCCAGGGCAGCAATCCGGCAAGGAGGTTGGCTGATTTGCCGGCGATCGTGCGATATCCCCGAATCATCCGGATAGCCATGATAGATAGATAATTTATTTAGTGCATATAGAGACACAAAGAAACAATGACACCCTGACATGCGACCAGCTTTAGTGGTCGCATCCGGATGCTAATCAGGGCCCACACGGGGGCCCCGTAGAGGGCCATGGACCGCACGACGCCCGGCGTATAGCCTCCTTGCATGAGGCGTTTGGCCCCACTGAGATTGGGCAGGAGTAGCCTGAGGGCGGCCGCTGGAGGGTTTTGGGGCAAAACTCTCAATACGAAATGCCTCAATGTGGATTGCATTGCTTCGAGTTCGATACGGCCATGTAATGATTTATACAGAGTCCTGTATAAGGTCTTGAGGAGACGACTGTAACGAGGCGTTAGTAGTGACAGTGTGGCCAATCGCTCACTTTAAGAATAGCCAAGGTGTATTACATATTCGTGTTTTTTTTTTTGGGCACAGGCGCGGGGCCCCTCTAGGCGCGGGGCCCGTAGCATTTGCTGCCTCCTGCTATATGGCTAATCCGGCACTGTATACACTCAACAAAAATAATCGTCGCGACTCCACTCCACTCCGCTCCGCTCCGCTCAGCTAAGCTCCGCTCACTCTTTGCGCTCTATCATCCTTTCGCAACGCGCGATAAGGAACTTCGTTCCAAAAAGTATCGTAAGAATTTTTCCGTCTAGCCCACTTTTACAACGCGCGATAAGGAACTTCGTTCCAAAAGTTGTGTTTCATACATTTTCAACGGAAAAATATTCCATTACAATGTTTTACAAATTATCCTGTTTAGAAAATAGTACAACTTCATACATTTTAATCAAGAAAATAACTCAAAAAGGTATGTGGTCCACATTGCTTCTAAATCGAGGGAAAAGGAAGAGACCCATTTTTGGGGTCGTCATCAAATGAGTCCTCCCACACTGAGTGGGGTGCAATTGACATTCAAACCTTACCTTTCAGTTGCCCTTTGCGTTCCACTGTCAGTGTCCTTTTAATATTCCCGCGACCCCGGATGGTAAGCTTAGGTACGAATGACTTCCAATTTTAATACTTTTCGGTCGATCTCTTTTTCGTGTAACCGCCTATTGTACTGGTCTATTTCATTTAGTTCTATATTGTCTATGGATGAAAATGTCTTGTCTATGGTCTGTTAGTACTTATAGTTCAAATGCTGTGTCATACTGTTTATGAATTATTGTGTGTTTGAAATGTTTTTTTTTATATTATTCAAAGCGGATTTGCGAAATTATCTATGGTTTATGATCCGACCCGGTTTTGTATGGTTGTCGGTGAATTTTTGACTTCATCATCTGCCTGCCTTTTCCCAACTATATTGTGATCGTCTTCCAGTCGACCAGATGCAGCTGAATATCAGTATTTTACATGGAGCGACTGCCTATCGGACCTCCACAACCCAGTAACTGGGTAATACGATGGTTAATTTTACAGAAAAAAGACCCTTTCCGTTTTTTTTTCCGACGGCGCGGCGCGGCGCGGCGATTGTTTCTTTTATTTAAAGAAAATTATCACTATTGATGACTATGCCAGTCAGTCACCTTTGAGTTATAAATAATTTGATTTTTTTTTATACTACAAACATGCCTATAACCACATTTTTTTTTTAAATTTTGTTTCGCAAATCCGCTTCGAATAAAATGTAAATTGATAAAAATTGTTATGAAAAGTCTGTATGAAATGTAATTATTTTGGAATTGTAAGTATTTTTTGTGCTATCTCATAGTTTAACGATTATTTTCATTACATTTTACTGTGATTTATAACTCGTAACTAAGCTTCTGAAAAATGCACATGCAGGCTCGGTGACGAGGTCTATAAACTATTCCCTTACGTAAAAAACATATATGTCCTACTCCAAGTCACTTTGTACCAGTGTCATCCCTTTTAAGCCATGTGGAGGTAAAAAATCGCACAGCCGGTGTTGTGGGATAAAAAATATCCCATTTGCTAACCCAAGTCTCTTTTTACGTATGTTATCCCTTTTATGTGGTGGTTTAAAATTGTCCCACACAATTGGTGTTGTGGGATAAAAAATATCCCACGTCCTAACCCAAGTTACTTTCTACCTGCGACACCCTTTCCGAAGACTGCGCTCGTGTGCAAGTAAACAAAACCTATTGTAGGAATGGGATAAAAAATATCCCATGTTCTAACTCAAGTCGCTGTCTAACTGTGACATTGTCCAACCGTTTTGAAATAACAGAAGTAATGTTTAACGTTTATATCACAGTGAAATGTATTGAAAAAGATATCTTTAAAATAAAATATGACTATGATACCTCATTTTGGTGTCTATGGTAAATACTAGCTCTCGATCAAATATATCATGTATAGTATTATTATACGCACTGTATACTTACCGACAATATGTTCCCACTGCTGGGACGCTGGCCTCTGTGAAGGAGTGGGCTGTAATCCACTACGCGAGCCCAGTGCGGGTTGGTAGATGTCACATGTATTCGAATTTTTGGGTTTTGGGATATGTCGTTTTCCTCACGATGTTTTCACTCCCTCTCACAAGAGAGAAGGCCTGTGTCCCAGCAGTGGGAACATTACAGGCTGATGATGTTGATGTAATAGAGATAACAAACGAAGCCAAAACTAGCAGATTGTCTCTTTCTAACAGTCGATATGTGCATTATTTATTGACGGTACGTATTTAAAGAGATAATATTATGTTCTGTTGTCGTTACGCATACAGTACGTAGCCATTGTAATGTAAAATAAGAGATTATTATTGTAATATTGTTGTGAAGTGGGAATTTTACGCGAAATGCGAACGTTGTGGTGTATCAAATATATTTTCAGCATTCTTTTTTTGTTTTATTTGATTTATTTCAGACCAACATCAAATAGTTTGTTCGAAGTCGTATACTGAATCGATTTTTATAATTTTTAACTACCTAACCCGGCGAACTCCGTTTTACCAGTCTTTGCTATAAACCTCACGGAGCCACAGACCTTTCCAGCGACTGCAAAACCGTGGAAATCGGTTCGTGCGTTCTGGAGTTATAGCGTCAGGAAGGAAAACCCGACTTATTTTTATATCACACAATCTGACGAAGTAGCAATCTAGTACAAAATATTTACAAGAATTAATTTATTGTTGTTGATAGTCCTTTTTTTACTGTGTTAAAATCATCAAATGAGTCCTCCTACAGAGGACGGGGCGGGAGGGACTGTCGGACTTGTACACTTTATCGATGATGAAAAAAGAAAAAAAAACAATTTCGTATTAAAAAATAAAACCTTATATTTTAAGTCACTTATTTCAATCACAGACCAGATTCAGTATTTACAATTATCAAACACACAAACAAACAAATAAAATTAAAATCATTTATTTTTCAACACCATCATTGGCTTTTGGATGTCAAACGCTGAGACCAGGTCCTGAAAAGAGGAAAGAAGGTATTATGATAGTGACTAAAATTCTTTAATTGCCCTTTACGTTCCAGGACCACGGTATTATGCCGAGACAGTCCCTTGAACCCGGTAGGCGTTCATGATCAGCCGGAAGACGTCCACTGCTGGACATAGGCCTCCCCCTTAGACCGCCACGCTCACACAATCCTCCACTTGCATCCATCGGCTGCCCGCGACCCTCACGATGTCGTCGGTCCACCTAGCGGGAGGCCTGCCTACGCTGCGTCTTCCGGTCCGTGGTCGCCACTCGAGAACTTTTCTTCCCCATCGGTTGTCAGTTCTACGAGCGATGTGGCCTGCCCATTGCCACTTCAATTTGCAAATTTTATGAGCTATGTCGGTGACTCTGGTTCTTCGCCGAATATCCATGTTCCGGATTTTATCCCGCAAAGAAACTCCCGAGCATAGCTCTTTCCATTGCTCGTTGAGTGACTCTTAGTCTCTCTAAGAGGCCAGCAGTCAAGAACCACGTTTCAGAGCCATATGTCATCACTGGCAACACACACTGGTTAAACACTGGGCTGGTAATGAGGGATTTTCTTTTTATGCCTTCCCTAGTCAATGGATAGATGGCGCTGAACTTGATATGTTACTGCAATGAACGGAACGTCACGTAATTTCTTGATTTTTTTCATTTGAATGTAATTTTGAAATCGTAAAACAAAAATTACATGTCATTGTCAGTCACATCATACAAATGGCATTTTGAAAACAAATAACAAGAAAAAGAAAAAAATATTCATTTACAAGTCTTTTTAATTTATAAGTTTTCCACGCCAGAAAGAAAATGTCCCAAGAGAAAAAGAAGAGAAGTCTGTGCCTCGTGGATTTGTGCAAAAATGAAGGCATACATCTTTTTCCTAGAGTAACGCAGTCAGTTCAACGCCATCTATAGAGTTCTTGGAAACTACTTTTTTTTTTAACTACAAAAAGTAACTTCTCATTGCCACTACATACCCTCCACCGCTGCATGTCTATAGACACGATGAACTGCTTTTCATCGGAGGGGTCCGCTTGATCCTTCTGACTACTAGACAGTGGTGTTATGAAAGGCAGTCCGAATTCTTCATCTGAAAAACAAAATTTACTTAGTTTTATGTTGAAAGGAGGGTTTTTTTTAACTAACATTTTTGGAATGAAGTTCCTTATCGCGCTTTGTGAAAGGGTGCTAGAGCTCAAAGAGTGGAGTGCAGTGGAGTGGAGTGGAGCGCAGCGGAGTGGAGTGGAGGGCAGCGGAGTGGAGTAGTACAGTAACTTCGTTCCATCCGGGTGTCCCTTAACACCTCTCAAGTTTTATTTTTTATTTTGCGGTGGTTGGCGCCCACGGCGTCGGACGTCCGATCTCTGGCCACCGTAGGCGCGGGCATGAGGACAGCGAGTAAAGGGCAACTCGCTGTCCGACCAAGGACCATGCCCGGGTCTTCGGCGCGTTGTGTCCCACGCGCGCTTCAAAGAGCGTCAGCATAATGACGGGGCCCCTCTCAGAGGGCCAAAGCTTGTCGGGGTCGAAGGGACTTATTTCCTTACCGTGATCCCGGAACATACAGGGCTATTGAAGGAAACCCTGGATTTTAGTCAGTACAAGTCTGACAGTCCCTCCCGCCCTGCCCGGGGTGGGAGGACTCATTTGATGATTTTACCACGCTAAAAAAAAAGGTTACTGAGCCTGTAACCAAACGGCAAGCGACAATCGTTAACGTTCAGCAGTCGCTAATACATTTTCAACTTTATACCCCATCGCATAAAGTTGAAAATCTAGTAAAGACTGCTGAGCGATAGCGAACGAAACAAACGAAAATGATCTGTAATCTTTGATAGATTTTCAACTTTATGCAATGGAGTATAAAATTGAAAATGTATTAGCGACTGCTGAACGTTAGCGAATGTCGCTTGCCATTTGGCTATAGGGCCAGGTCTACATACCCAAAGTAACAGAGATATGTCCATCCCGGACGAGGAAGGAGACATGGTAGATATTCTCCACGCTTTTACTAAAGCTGTCCGGGTCCAACACGGTGTGAAAGTAGCTCAGGGGCTTGTTGTGTTGCCTGTACCACTTGACAATGAACCGGTTCACCCTGGTCACCATCTGGGAGCCTTCCTCTTGTTTTTCAAGTCTGTGGAAGATAGTTAAAAGCAACGACGATATAATACATTGACTGGCCTGTTGGTCTAGTGGTTAGTGACCCTAACTGCTATGCCGGAGGTCGTGGGTTCGATTCCCACCCAGGACAAATGTTTGTGTGATGAGCACGATCATTTATTCTGTGTCTGGGTGTAATTTATCTATAATATGTATGTATTTAGAAATAAATAAGTATGTTTATTAGTTGTCTAGTACCCATAACACAAGCTCTGCTTAGCTTGGGACTAGATGGCGTTGTGTGATAGTTGTGGAATATTATTATTATTATAATACTAGACTCCTAATAACAGGCGACCGATGTCTGTCAACACATTACGCAAAAAAGTCTCATATCCGTCTCATTTCGACCAATCCTGTGAGCCGTAAACATACGTTGAGACAGAACAGACCTTGAGTTAGCCAATCACAACGCAGTACCCCGTCCCCCTCGCTTACGTAGTACCTCAGCGAGTTGACAGAATAGTTTTTGTTCCTTAATTCGTTCATGCGGAGTCTAGTAATCGTCGTTGGCCCGCTCCAAGGTTGTATAAACTCTCAACCAATGAGAGTGCCAAACGCGATCGATATCGATGATCGAGTATCGTAATGACAACTTATGGTATGGGTACAGGGTTACTCACTTGTCCACCTTCTCTGGTTCTTTGAGCTGAGCCTGTTGCTTTTCAACATGCTTGCGAACTCTGGGCGCGCGCTGCACGACCGGCGTGAACGTGCCGAACACGTGCGCCGTCGGCGGGATCTCGCCGGGGAACGGGAAGTGCCAGAAATCCGGGTTTTCTGCCTAAAATGTGACGATTTGTAAGTTTTAGATCGGGAAAATTGGCTATTTGACTAAAAAATTCGACAAAAAAGTTGGCTATTTGACAAAAAAGTTGGCTATTTGACTAAAAAATTGGCTATTTGAATAAGAAATTGGCTATTTGAATAAGAAATTGGGTATTTGACAAAAAATTGGCTATTTGACTAAAAAATTGGCTATTTGACAAAAAAAAATCTAATTAGTCCGTTAGTTCAAGTATCAAAATATTATAATCGACCCGTATTTGTTCTTTTGGTGTGACAACCAAAACTGACGGAGATACGATGGTTTCAAAATTGGCAACACGTCACAATTTAGTACACTTTCTATTGAATTTGGACGTCATGAAGGACTTCGAGTTTTGATGGGTTATATCTTGGCAAATGTAAGGGCGCTCACTCACCGCGAGTATTCACTTGTAATGTAACGTTACAGATTCAAACATTCGAAGACAATAGAGCATTAAATTGTGCACTTTTATATCTCCCGGTGAGGGAGCGCCTTTAATTCATTTCAGTTAAAAAAAAAAAAAAGCAGTGTCTGTTATTTTTCTGTTGTTTATTTTTACTGTAAATAAAGGATTGTGACTGTGGATTCTCATTTGTAGATGTAAGCAAAATAAAAATTGGGTCTCAAGGTCGAAACGAGCGAAATGTGGTTGGCGAATAATAATTGTCGTTCGACGTGGCGGTCTAAGGGGGAGGCCTATGTTCAGCAGTGGACGTCTTCCGGCTGATGATGATGATGATGATGATGATGATGATTTGCGAAGTTGCTGGCAGAAGCTAGTGAGGAATATTTAAAGGCATTTACTTGAATAAGGTATAATTAATTTGTGAGGGAAAAGGAAGTATATAATAATCACAGCCGCACAAGCCGATCTTCCGGGTTAAGCCGCGCTTGCCGAGGTTGGTCTGTGGATGGGTGACCATCTATCATAGCGAGTTTCCTCCGTGCCTCGGAAAGCACGTAAAGCCGTTGGTCCCGGCTGTCATTTGTAGATCTTTGACAGTCGTTACTGTTAGTCAGAAGCTCTAAAGTCTGACAACCAGTCTTACCAAGGGGTATCGTATTATCCAGTTACTGGGTTGTGGAGGTCCGACAGGCAGTCGCTCCATGTAAAATACTGATATCCAGCTGAATCTGGTTTGACTGAAAGCCGACCCCAATATAGTTGGGAAAAGGCTAGGCAGATGATGATGATGGAAAAGGAAGTTCAAGTTGAATAATCCTGGTTTAGGTTGGTCTTTATTTGGCCTCAAATAAATAATAATTTTATTTTTAAAAACTCACAATATGTCTAGCCAGCTCATGTTTGTCATAAGTATTGACATTGCCGCTAACGGCTTCAGAACATCGGACTGTCAGGTCACTGGCGGCGCGGAGCACCCTCGAGTCCAGGTAGCTTTCACCTAGAACAGAACATACCAGATATTTTTATATTAAATATTATTATTCGCATTAACCCCGACAGGCATTGGCCTTCTAGAGGGGGCCCCCGTCATTATGCTGACGTTCTTTGAGGCGCGCGTGGAACACAATGCGCCATCGATCCGGGCATGGTCTTTGGTTGGGCAGCGAGTTGCCCTTTACTCGCCACCCACATGGCTCGCGCCTACGGCGCGCTTGCGACGTCAGTCGCCGTGGGCGTCCACCACTGCGGCTAGGGCGGAAGGAGGACGCTGTCTCTCTCTCACGCGGCCCGCCTCTTCCTTCGCTAGCATGATTGTTTCGCAAAAGGAGGGGCCTGCTTAGGGACAGGCCCCTAGAATAAAAAAGTTATAAAAGAAATAATTTTGACTGGCCTGTTGGTCTAGCTAGTGGTTAGTGACCCTGACTGCTATGCCGGGGGTTGTGGGTTCGATTCCCACCCAGGACAAATGTTTGTGTGATAAGCACGATCATTTGTTCTGTGTCTGGGTGTAATTTATCTATAATATGTATGTATTTAGAAACATATAAGTATGTTTATCAGGTGTCCGTCTAGTACCCATAACACAAGCTCTGCTTAGCTTGGGACTAGATGGCGTTGTGTGATAGTTGTGGAATATTATTATTAATAACAATATTACCTGGGTGTTTAACTCTTTCCTCAATGTCTCCTTCTCTATACAAGATCTTTGCTTCCTTCACTGCTTGAGACGTCTTGTTCATACACTCCACATTGTTACTGGCTTCGTCTTCTACAACAACAGGGAAATATGTCAGAAAATAAAGAAGAGAGTTGTTATCAACCTATAAAGTTTGATAACATGAAAGAGATAGAAATAGATTGACATGGAAGGACCACTTAAAAAAAAAGGACAGAAATCAATTACCGCTTTTAAGAACTTGCTCTGGTTACTAGGCAGACAATCTAAACTAACCCTCAATAGCAAACTTAGAGTCTATTGCTCCATCATAAAGCCAATATGGATGTATGGCATCCAGTTGTGGTCTTCTGCAAGCAAATCTAACATCTCAAGCATCCAAATAAGTCAAAATGGAATCCTGAGCAGCAGCGCGTTGGTTTGGCGCAACACAGACATTCATAAGCACCTGGAAATCCCAACAATCCAAGAAGAACTGGAACTCTACTTTGGCAAATATAAAGATAGATTGATTAATCATCCAAATCCCCTTACACAATCGCTATTGATCCCAAATATTATTGGGAGACTCAAGAAAGTCGATGTTGTGCTGCCTGATTAATAAGGATTTGGACATTGGTCTGAATCTTTTAAAAATAAAGCTTCTCTCCGCGTATCTGATCATAGTCAGGGCTGACTGATAGCAGATAATAAAACAAAAAAAAAAAACCTATAAAGTTATCACTGCAGGGACACAGGCTTTCTCCTTTTGGCCTTGCTGTAGTTGGGTAAAACATCCATTTGTTCACATAAACTATAGTAAGATGAATTCAGCTACATCCAGTTAGACTAGAAGTCGATGCACAGGGTTAGGCAAGAAAATTCCTATAAATTACATACATCTAAGAGAGGTGTGTAATTTGACTAATAAGTTCCAAATTATATATTTAACAAACTAGTTTTTGGTGCTCAATTGTTCATACTGTTATCATAATCAACATAGGAACTGCACAGGCTTATTCCTCCTTCGCAAAGCTCTTCAGTGATGCTAAAATATTGTTATCATATCAACAATGAACGTACCTAGAGTGGACAAGTCCTCAAGTATAGTTCTATAACGTAGTTTTCTGCCGTAACTTCCCGACATACTAGTCCTTGATGACTGCGATAGGTTTGTATCATTTCTAGAAGACATTTTTGAAGTTTTCTTTGGTATAAAATCAATGTTTATCAATAAGAAATCGTTTTTACAATAACAATAATCAACGGCACATCACCCGCTATTATTTCCCCGGCCACTCACATGCGTGCAAAGGTTCGTACATTGTACGAATCTTTGCGCACATGTGGAGGGCCGTCAGACATACATTCGCGAACTTTCATATTTGCAAATGGGTTCGCATACTCTATTCGCGAATGTGTTTGCGCTTCCTCCTACACATGTTTACGAATGTCTCAGTTAATTTTATCTTTACAGATCGATAGTGTTTCATTTACCGAATTACCGACCCTCTTAACAATTATAATCGATCCTCCACGGGTAAATAATAATAATTTCATTTATTTCAATCAATTACAGATCATACGAAACACAATATTAATATTTAATTTAAGCAAACGTAAAATATAAATAAACAATAATTTAAAACAAAACGTCGGATTCAAATAATACAGGAAAAAAAAAACAAAATGTCCAATTAAAATTTTAAAAATAAATATAAAAAGCTAAATTTAAAACAAAACAAAATTTCAAAATAAAAACCAATAATAAATTTAAATCAAATTAAAACTAATAACTATTATACTAAGGTCCAAAATTTAACGGTGTATGAATAGGTACTTCATAAACTGATCAGTATTTCCTCACACAAAATATAACAACGACACGACCGTTTGCTTCGCAATCGTGTGCGCGAATGGTCACACGAATGTGTAGGAGCCTACGCGAAGGTTCGCGCACATAAAACCGACACAACTTGGAAAAGCACGAATGCCACGAAAACTTCGCGAAGTCATTCGCGAATGTCCTCCTACACATGCGGGTTCGCGTATTCGCACGAATGTGAGTGGCCGGGGTTTGACTGACGCAGATGAGTTCGAAAATAACATTCATTCAACACAATTTTATAATTTTCTTTTGAATTTTTTGAGAAAATTTTGATTATTGTCCTTTTTGCGCAGGCAAATATCGACAGTTTCTAGCTAAATAAAGAAACCTTATTAATTTGGTTAACCAAAGCTTTTTATTGTTTCTTGGTTATTACTTTTGATTTTATTTTCAGACTTACAAAAGCTTGGAAGTTCAGTTTCAGAACGTTCCCAAGATTGACAAGTGGAGACTCCCAATACGTCAAACGGCCTTGAATTTTTTTTTATGTTACTATCTGCAAATTTTTACTTTTTAGTAGATTTTGTTAATTCAATTTTACATTTTCTAGATCTAACAGGCACGCTGCGCTTCAAATTTATAAAAATAGACGCCAGTACATCGATCTACCCCATTTATCTTTTTATAATGAATAT
The DNA here is from genome assembly GCA_036375495.1 of Agrotis segetum. Classification (NCBI taxonomy): domain Eukaryota; kingdom Metazoa; phylum Arthropoda; class Insecta; order Lepidoptera; family Noctuidae; genus Agrotis; species Agrotis segetum. Next base: position 378,647 of record JAQSVV010000199.1, read on the forward strand.
TTAACAAAGTGGTAGAAACATGTTAACAAAAAAAAAAAAATGGCAAAAAAATGAACAACTGCTTCGATGGATTTAAAGTCTATTGGTGTTACGTCTTAGTTTTCTGTATTAGTTAAATATTTGAATACACCGCTTTGGCAGACACTAGGCAAAAAAGTAACAATAGATTGGATATGAATGTGCTGGGCTATTTTTACGTATCGAAATTATGTTATGAATGTGTTCCCAACTTTAATAACCACTTCCATGTTGCATCTAATAAGTAAAGATGATATACATAAAATAAAACCACTACGAAAACACATAGAAAACAGTTTTTGAAGGACGTAGCTTTTTGACATACTGGCTGACATTCTTTCGTTCCTTGTTTCTCCTTTAACTGCCACTTAATCAAAGTGACGCTGCTTAAGATTGTCCCAAAAGAACTGTCACAACTCTTTTTGGGCAAGATACACATTTAGTCTGACATCTGGATAAACGTACCCAGCGCTGTCTATTCCGTGTGCTCAGCGTTATCATTCCTACATGTTCCCACATTATTATTATTATATCAGCTCGAACTGTCCCACTGCTGGGCAAAGCTACAGCCACCTTCCAACGTTCGCGATCTTTGCACCACCTCATAGCGCAATTTTGCTACGTCCAGCTCGTCCCACCATCTCCTTCGTGGTACATCGCGGCCTCGCGTCGCAGTTCCCACATAATACTAAAAAAACTTGAGAGGTGTCAAGGGACACCCGGATGGAACGAAGTTACTGTATACACTCAACAAAAATAATCGGCGCGACTCCACTCCACTCCACTCCAATCTTTGAGCTCTAGCACCCTTTCGCAGTTCCAAAAAGTGTCGTGACAACTTTTCGTAAGAATTTTTTCCGTCTAGCCCCCTTTCAGAACGCGCGACATGGAACTTCGTTCCAAAAATAAATATTAGTAGAATTTTTTTCCTTGTTGTGGTATCCCCATTCCAAGCATAGTTTTTGATAAACGAGTGCGCGGTTCAAAGACAAAACGTTGCATTTTAACGAATTTAGTTCTAATAAAATAAATATTTTTATAATAAAATGTACATTATTCTACGATTTGTTTAATGAAAATAAAGTATTGACATTTGATAGTCGATTCTTGTCTTTACGGTACGTTAGTGACAAAGTTGATATTCAGTGAGGTTATAAATTACAAACATTTTTCGTGAATATAAATGGATTCAGCACCTGCCCAGGAGGTAACTGAACTGCTACGACAATGGGAAGAACAACATTTGACGCCCAATTTCGACCCAATACCAACTTTGACGAGGTACTTTCTTTGTTTTGATACTATTGCGAAAAAAATTATAATTAGCACATTGATGCTTTTGCCATAAGCTCACACATGTGGCCAGGAAATATCAATTTAAAAATAGAAGCCATGACCATGCAAGATCCATTAACATTGCGATATATTCCAAACTAATACAAGAACTTTTAATTACTTGAAAACTAATAGAGAAGTTCAACTTTTAATTGCAATTAACACTTTAATGGACTTATTTCTTGTATTTAATAAGAAGAAACCAATTCAGAGACAAAATTTGGTCTAAAGTTTAATATTTTTAGCCTATTTAATATTAAAAGTAGTTGTATTGATTCAATAAAAAAAGTCAAGCGTTGTTGACATAATTTTTTTTTAATGCCTTCCTGATTTGGCACTGATCAAAAGCTTGCGAATAAAATTCTACACATAAGCACTGATAAAAGTTTGATTTATCAAAGAGGTTATGATTAGAAATGGGATTGTAATTTTAAAAAACCTCGTCAACCAATACAACAAACTTTTTCTCTACATTTCCAATTTTATGATTCTGGTATCATAAAAAAGTATATTTGTAGTTTGACTGTTACTAGCGGTTTCATCTGCTCAACACAACTCACCATCACACAAAAAAAATTGAGATAAAAACTATCCTTTTTGCTAATCCAGATTATAAACTGTCTGTGTATCAAATTTCATGCAAATCCGTTCAGTAGTTTTTGTGTGAAAGTGTGAAAACGTTTATCCAAACAAACTTTCACATTTGTAATATTAGAAGGAAGCATAGTAGTGTATTCAAGATATTATCAACTGGTCCTATTTGAAATCTTTGGGGGAGGCCTATGTTCAGCAGTGGACGTCCTATGACTGAATGATGATGACGATAAAAAAAAAGCAATATGCTGCGAGTTCCAACAGCATAGTTCATGTTTCACAATTCTATTTAAAAAGTAATGGATTTCAAAATGTTATGAAATATGTTTTTTTTTTTGCAGAGTCATAGAAAATTGAATTCTTTTTTCACCTCACACATTCGGAAAGATTCTATTTATCATTCAAAATCTGAGCGCAAAACTCTATTCTATGTGATCTAGAGCACAGTGTTGTGCAGAATTGTTAAAAGTTGTGTGTTGCACTTGGCAGCAAAGTTTTTCTGCGTACTCGTTTGAAAACTTTGCTATGCTCAGGATTCTATATTTGGACCTCTTGCTTTGCTCGTGGTTCCACTTTGCAGCCTTACATAACTATTTCTAACTAGTTAGATTTTCAAAATAAACAGTATATTTCAAATTGTTTACATTTAATTTTCAAAGGCATTTTTATTATTGGCAAATCTAGATAAAGTGTTATCTATAAATTCATTTGATATTCAATGTTCTATGAGTTAACAATTTTTTGTGACAGATAAATGGTACATAATAATTGCAATTCACTCTTATACTAAAAAAAGTATGTATTATTAGATAAAGATACAATTTACATACAAACTATAACAAAGATTTTCTTAGCAAAGAAAAATTCAATCCGCGGACAGGATTCGAACCTGCGGCCTTCGTATTCAGTACATCCGACGCTCATTTCCAACCGAGCCACCGAGGATTTTACCTGCCACGGCGTATTCTTCCTTCCATTTCTAACGTCTCATGGTGACGTTTTCTTTCCTAAGAAAATCTTTTAAATTCACTACGCATGCGTTAATGCGTTTAATATTTAAAAATATTAATCCGCCACTGATTATAGACATAGATACAATTTATAAAACTATAATTTTTTTTTTTTAATAGTAAAATAGTAATAATTTAAAAAATACCTGAATTAAAACTAAAATTAAAAGTTTATAGAATGTCAAAAACATAAGGACATAATATGCCTCTCCTAGTGAGTGCCACAGCACATGATCACCCTCTTTTTTCATCCAGCCACTGCCAGCTAACATCTTCAGGTCATTGGTCCATCTTGCCGGTGGACGTCGCACTATACGTTTCTCCTACACATGGTCTCCATTCGAGAACCTTCCTATTCCAACTTTCGTCGATTCTGTGGCAGATATGATCAGCCCACTGGCAACATCAAAACAGCTGTTTTGCATCCTACATAAAGTGTATAGAAACATAGTTGAAAATCATCATCGAGCCTTAATGTTGCCCGACTTTTTGCTGGGACACAGGCCTGGCCAGCTCTTTGTGAGACGGACTGGGCTACCTAATCTTTAATTTCATTTCTGGGTTTTAGATGCGGGTTGGTAGATGTCACATGTCTTCGATTTTATTTTTAATTGTGTCTAAGACATGGTCCGGTTGCGCCAAATCACGATGTTTCTTCTTTCCTTCATCCGTCTTTGAGAGCAGTGTGATGAAACATATTATTGTAACAGAACCTATGTTTTAGCACCAAAAAAACTAATCTATCTTTGTATTTTTACAGGATATCCGAAATTATAGAAGCAGAGACAGAGAATTTTATGAAGAAGGATCCTGATCCATTCGATGAGCGTCATCCGTCGCGCACAGACCCGGAGTGCGCGCTGGGACACGCGCTCAAAGTCATGTTCAAGAAGGACAACTTTATGACTAAGGTAATGTTATGAGCTGGGTATTGGGATAAATTAACTAACGCCAATTAAAACCAAATAAATTTTAATTACACACGAATCACAAATTATAACAATCACTAAACACTACTTAACACTTAAACACACTCTTAATCACACGTAAAAGTCACTTAGAGTTCACTTCGAGTTGCCTTGATCGTAGCCAAAACCAGACTGACTCGGTCGCCGATCGACGCCCCTTTTACCTATATACCCCGGCCGGACCCACTAGATATTTCTAGAAGACGGTCGAATGTTCTGGAAACATCCATAGGCTTCGACATAAACCCATACCTTCTGGAACATTCCAGAATCATCTCGAAACATCAGAACAGGGAAGAATTTTCTAGAAACTTCCAGACCAATCTTCAATAGAATAGTCGAGAACCATGTGGAACCTCCCTGTACATTGGTATCGCAATACGATCGACGTAACAGTAACATATGCACTGTCTAGTGGTAAAACTGTAGCTTCGGATTGCAACATGATGTCGTAGTTGCATCCTACTTTTTACCGACTTCATTACTTTTAATTAGTCGGTGAAGCAAATCAGTCGAAACTCTCGCGCTATCCCACTGGCGTTTAATGACCTTTTCGTCTCTAACAAACGGATCCTGCAAGGAAATTAATCAGAAAAGAATAGTGGAGGAGTAGGAAAAAAAACGCCAGTGGGATAACGGCCTTTTTGTCTCTCTATAATAGTATCTATTCACTTATACTAAACTATCTCTTCCAGTTAGTAAACGACTACGTTCGCGACACATACTACTCGCGACAGAACATCACAGGGCGCGACGTGCACAAGCTGAACGTGGCCGCCTGCAGGCTGACCCTGGACCTCATGCCCGGCTTGGAGATGAGCGTCGTGTTCCAGGTGAGTCACTAATATAATATGAGCTGTTGAACATAACATCACAAGCTGAACGTGGCCGCCTGCAGGCTGACCCTGGACCTCATGCCCGGCTTGGAGATGAGCGTCGTGTTCCAGGTGAGTCACTAATATAATATGAGCTGTTGAACATAACATCACAAGCTGAACGTGGCCGCCTGCAGGCTGACCCTGGACCTCATGCCCGGCTTGGAGATGAGCGTCGTGTTCCAGGTGAGTCACTAATATAATATGAGCTGTTGAACATAACATCACAAGCTGAACGTGGCCGCCTGCAGGCTGACCCTGGACCTCATGCCCGGCTTGGAGATGAGCGTCGTGTTCCAGGTGAGTCACCATGCAAGAACTGGCTGTGGAGAGACAATTATGGGGTCTATAGGAGGAACTATAGAGTCCATAATCGCCTTTAGAGTACCATCTATCTCCGAAGCAGTTATACTAGCGACTAGGAGAATTATGTAAGAGAGGATGCTGAGGGAGCTCGCAGTCGAACCAAGCACCAGGCCAGGGCCGACGACGCCTAAGATTAAGCCGCGCTTGCCGAGGTTGGTGTATGTATGGGTGACCATCCGTCATAGCGAGTTTCCACCGTGCCTCGGAAAGCACGTAAAGCCATTGGTCCCGGCTGTCATTTGTAAATCTTTGACAGTCGTTACTGTTAGAAGCTCTAAAGTCGGACAACGAGTCTTACCATGGGGTATCGTATTACCCGGTTGTTGAGGAGGTCCGATAGACAGTCGCTCCATGTGAAATACTGATATTCAGCTGCATCTGGTGTGACTGGAAGCCGACCACAATATAGTTGGGATAAGGCAGGCAGATGATGATTATTATTTATGGAATAAATACTTACATTCTGACTGGCCTGTTCGTCTAGTGGTTAGTGACCCTGACTGCTGCGGTCGTGGGTTCGATTCCCACCCAGGACAAATGTTTGTGTGTCGATCACGATCATTTGTTCTGTGTCTGGGTGTAATTTATCTATAATATGTATGTATTTAGAAATATATAAGTATGTTTATCAGTTGTCTAGTACCCATAACACAAGCTCTGCTTAGATTGGGACTAGATGGCATTGTGCGATAGTAATTTTATTTAAAAAAAAATTTTTTTTTTCCTTTTTATTGTTTCAACAGGACAACGAGGCTCTAATCCATCGTCTAGTGAACTGGGCGACCAACTCACAGGAGCCCCTGCAGTGCTACGCCACCGGTCTACTAGCAGCCGCCATGGAGGTGCAGGAGATCGCCACCAACTTTAGGTAAGTACCCTGTGAATGCTAAACGATTATAGGTTTTAAAGCTAGAGTTATTAAGTGCATAATGGGGAAGGCCAGTCAAAGCTAATTGTAGATGGCGCCACCATAGCTAGATCCTAATCCGACCAATGAGGTAGTACTATTTTGAAGTACCTATAAGATTTGAACCAATCACGATGCTGGGAACTAGCTATACTAGCGCCATTCGTTTCCTAGTTGCCATCCCCATTGTTCGAACATACAACGAGTAAGAGAGCAGTGGTGGTCCAGTGGTTTCGGCCCCGACTCACGTGCAGGTCGCGGGTTCGAACACAGCTAGACGTATTACTTTGTGTAATTTATTTCATCACCACTGCTCTCAAAACGGTGAAGGAAAACATCGTGAGGAAACCGGCATGCCCTGGAACCAAAATTCAAGACATGTAACATCGACTAACTCACACTGGGCCCGCGTGGTGGATTATGGCCCACTTCCTCTCACAGAGAGGAGGCCTGTGTCCCAACAGTGGGAACATTAATAGGCTGATGACGACAACGAGTAATGGTAATGGCCTGTCTCTAATTCTCTTTCTATTTGATTTTGTCAGACAATATGCTGAAGTCATCATGATTTGCCTATGTAACAACCTTCTATCTTTTTCTCAAACAGTGCAGTTCCGATATTGCACACAAATATTTACTTTATTGCCATTGAGTAAGGTACAAAATTAAATGGACATCTGAGTAGATGTCCATTAAATTTTCGCAAAAAGATTGATTGTAGTTTATTTTGTTGTATTTCATGGTGCAAAATAGTAATAATAATTTATTTATTTCATCATTCAAATTGCAGCCCCACCGCGGTTCACGGAGAGGCTACGCACGTATATTAAATAGTCTTTTATAAAGTCGTGCGTAGCCTCTCCGTGCACCGCGGTGGGGCCGCGCCTTTATACACATTGTACACACAATATGAAGTTAAGGACTTATTGATTTGTTTTGTTTCAGGGACTTAAATGCAATGTTAGTACCATTGATGTTAAGGAGGCTACATGTTTTAAGAGAGGACAAAGTAAGTTACATTTCTTTCATCATCAATTTTTACATAATTTTATTTTGAATACGAAACTTGAAGTTTATTTCTAGCTAGATTTTTTTCCCAGCGGCTTCACCCGCTACAACTCGAAAATTATCGGGAACATAAAATCGGGATAATAACTATCCTATGTGTTAATCCAGGTTATAAACTATCTGTATACCAAATTTTAATCCGTTCAGTGGTTTTGCGTGAAAGAGTAACAAACATACCTACATACGCACATACATTCTCTCAAACTTTCGCATTTATAATATTAGTAGAATTTCACTCAGCACCAAAGCAGCTTTCAACTGGTGAAAGAATTTTTGAAATCGGACCAGTAGTTTTTGAGTTTATTTATTACAAACATGCACACACACAAAATTATATAAAGATTATAGTTGAACCATTTGCTTACATTGTGAGTTCGTTTTACATAATTAGTGTTAATTTTTTAGCAAAATAACCAAAACGCGGTAACTCCACCGAACCAGACGAGACATTTCGCGCGGTTTGACAAGAAGAGAAATAGTGATATCAAGTGCAATGGACCCAGTAAGGAGAAGAAAGGTATGTTTGTTCATTTGTGTACAGTCACGAGCAATAGTATGTATACACTGTGCAGTATTCAAAAGCGATTTTCTGCTACCATATTGATTAAACTTTTACCTTTTCATGAGACTTCTATTTTGGAAGCCATACTGTTACGAAATAGGTCTTATTTCAAATTGGAAACCAGCATTTCGCGAGTACATTGCGTTTGAATTTTTCTAAGTGTATACATGTTATTGCACGTGACTGCACGCACAGAAACCATAGAGAATATTTTATGGTTAATTATTTTTAAACGCATTAACGCATACGACGCGCATCGTAAAGATGATTGGTGATAAAACGTTCAAACGAAGAATGGAACGTTAAGCTTCTAAGTGTGAGTTGCGGTAGCTTAATGGCCGATATACACGGCAATATACACGGCGTATGTTTGCCGTGTGTACCGGCCATAATTAGTAATGGCCGATATACACGAGGTTCGATTTTACATTTTCGGGCGATTTTTGTTCTAATAAGCAATATCAGCATAGCATACTCACCCTATAATGTTCCCACTGCTGGGACACAGGCCTCCTCTCTGTGAGAGGGAGTGATCTGTAATCTATCACGCAGCCTGTTTAAATAAGTATTATACGCTGTTGCCGTTCTTATTTCCTGTTGCCGTTCTGCTACCTACAATAATGTTTCTTCACCTTCTAGATCGTGTCAAAGACGAGGGGGGAGGGGACATGCTAGTGGACGAATCACCTCCTCACGCCAGCAAAGACCCCGAGACGCCTGTTAAAAATTTTCCTAGTAAGTTTTGTTTTTATATTATTAAGAGCCCATACTACCTCAAGTGGCTTAGTAGAATCCCATGATACGTCGAAAATACTGCAGCATTAATTTTGAAATAAAAATATGGCAAAGTTGTGGATGAATGTTAGGTCTTATGTTTGGCGAAAACATGATTCCATAAAATTGTCTCGAAAGAAAAAGAAAGATGGGCCCGATTAATATCTCATTTCCAAAAGTCTGGGAACAAACATTGTTCAGTAAGGGTGCTTGTACACGGCGCATATAACCCGCGCAAGTGCCTCAACATGCTCAAGCTACATGCTCCGAGTACAAGCACCCCGCGGGTAGCTTGATCAAGTAGCTTGCGCATGTTACTCGCGCGGGTACCCCGCATCTTTACTTGCGCGGATTACAAGCACTCTAACATGGGTTGAGTTACCCCACGAGACGTTTTGCGCTATTAACGTTACACGTTGTATAATATGTCTATCTCCCCCCCCCCAGGTCCGGCCTCTGCGTGTTCCCCCCCCTGGGTGCTGATGTCTCCCCCCCCGCGCCCCCCTCCCCCGCAGCCACACGAGACCTCCTCCAACTCCAGCTGGGCCGAGATGGAAACTTATGTTATAGGTATGTACATTTTCTGAACATCTTAAATAAGATAATTATTACCTTTTGTTAAAAAAATGACTACTATCTATCCAAAAAGTACTCATAAAAGGTGTGCGTCTACGGGTCGGCATCGCACGTATCGTACGTAACGGATTTTAGTTTGCCTTGTATTAAAACTCATACAACTACGTCCACTGATCCGCATCGTACGGACGGCTCATCGGCAATGCCTTAATGCGATGCGTACCGATGACGTCATACGGAATGCCGATCAGTGGAAGCAATGAAGGTGGCATCGGCAATCCGATTGCTGATACTCGCGTCGGCAATCCGATCGCTGCCGACACAGAAATCCGTTTGATGCGTACGATGCGGACCTGTGGACGCTTACCATAAAACAAGTCCAAACTAGTTATGGTTCCGTCGTTTCATAAAGGCGCTCCCTCACCGCGAGCATTCACCTGTAATGTAACGTTACAACGTAAATAAAGTAATGTTTGTTCGCAGGCAACATTCAAATCCACCCACCGACAGACGCGACCAAACAAATGCTCATACTAAGATACTTGACGCCCATGGGAGAGTATCAAGAGGTAGGTTCGATATTTATTTATTTATACCTTTATTTCAGGCAACAATGGCCCATAACATAGAATCATCATTATCAGCCTATTAATGTTCCCACTGCTGGGACACAGGCCTCCTCTCTGTGAGAGGGAGTGGGCCATAATCCACCACGCGGGCCCAGTGCGGATTGGTGGATGTCACATGTCTTCGAATTTTTGGTTCTAGAACATGCCGGTTTCCTCACGATGTTTTCCTTCACCGTTTTGAGAGCAGTGGTGATGAAATAAATTACACAAAGTAATGCGCCTGCCGGGATTCGAACCCACGACCTACAACTCGTAAGACGGGGCCGATACCACTGGGCCACCACTGCTAAACCACTGCTTAACATAGAATACATGCTATTATTATATCTGATAATTATAAATAAACCAATACATATGAATCACTATAAACTAGACTTATTGACTATTGCACACGAAGAGGCGGCGTCGTGTTTCGCTGACTGGTGCCGCGCAGCTGGCCTCGAAAACGCTGGTACACGACACGGTGTCCTTCAATAGCCCTTTACGTTCCGGGGTCACGGTAATCAGATAAGTCCCGCGACCCCAGCAAGCTTTGCCCCTCTAGTCTGTCTAGACTTGGGCCCCTGTCACACAGCGCGCCGTCGACCCGATGGTCCAGGGTCGGTCAGGGAGTCGTCCTTTACTCGCCGCCCGCATGCCCTGCTTTATAATATTCATCATCATCATCATCTCAGCCGTAGGACGTCCACTGCTGGACATAGGCCTCCCCTTTCGATCTCCACATATACCTGTTGGATGCGACCTGCATCCAGCGTCTTCCGGCGACCTTTATAAGGTCGTCTGTCCACCTTGCTGGTGGACGTCCTACGCTGCGCTTGCTAGTCCGTGGTCTCCACTCTAGTACTTTTCGACCCCATCGGCCATCTGCTCTGCGAGCAATATGGCCTGCCCATTGCCACTTCAGCTTGCTAATCCGGTGGACTATATCGGTTACCTTAGTTCGTCTACGGATCTCCTCATTTCGGATTCGATCACGTAGAGAAACACCGAGCATAGCCCTCTCCATAGCTCGCTGAGCGACTTTGAGCTTTGAGATGAGGCCGATAGTGAAAGACCACGTTTCGGTGCCGTAACTCATCACTGGTAACACACATTGGTTGAAGACTTTCGTCTTGAGGCACTGAGGTATGTCGGACGAAAAGACATTGCGTAGTTTCCCGAACGCTGCCCAACCGAGTTGGATTCGGCGGTTGACCTCTTTCTCGAAGTTGGACCTACCTAACTGGACTACTTGTCCTAAGTAGATATATGAGTCAACAACTTCGAGTACCGAGTTTCCAACAGAGACTGGGGTGGGCACAACATTGGCATTTGACATAATTTTCGTCTTGTCCATGTTCATTTTCAAGCCCACCCGTTGTGAAACTCGGTCGAGGCCATCGAGCATCATGCTGAGTTCCTCCATCGACTTTGCCATGACTACGATGTCGTCGGCAAACCGAAGGTGAGTGATGTATTCGCCGTTGATGTTGATGCCAAGTCCTTGCCATTCCAGGAGCTTGAAGGCGTCTTCCATTGCGGCAGTAAACAATTTCGGGGAGATAACGTCCCCTTGTCGTACGCCTCTTCTCAATGGAATCGCCTTCGTGCTCTGCTCCTGTACTCGGACCGACATGGTGGCGTTATTATACAAGCACTTCAACACCTCGATGTACCGATAGTCAATACGGCATCGCTGGAGTGACTCAGGTACCGCCCATGTTTCCACCGAATCGAAGGCTTTCTCATAGTCCACAAACGCTAAGCATAATGGCAAGTTATACTCTTCGGTCTTCTGTATAACTTGTCGCAGCGTATGGATGTGGTCTATGGTACTATAGCCTCTTCGGAAACCGGCTTGTTCGGGAGGCTGGAAGTCATCAAGTCTGTGTTCGAGACGGTTCGTGATAACCCTTGAAAACAGCTTATAAACATGACTTAGAAGCGTGATGGGTCTGTAGTTCTTCAAAAGGCTGTTATCACCTTTTTTGAAGAACAGCACCACCTCACCTCTACTCCATGCTTCAGGCGTTTTGCCCTCGAAGAGGACGGAATTAAAAAGCTTCTGGAGGACTTTAACCTCTCGAGCCCCCGAGGAAAATGTTTTTCCACCGGTGCCGTTGGGGATCGGGCGGTTAAGTCGGTGTTCCACCCGCTCTCAGAAGCTCTGAAGTGATTCCGTCCTCGCCCGGCGCCTTGTTGTTCTTAAGCTGCTTCAGGGCCATCCTAATCTCGTACAGACTGATGTCCGGGATATCTTCGGTATAATGTCGGGACAGCTTGGCTCTTGGATCTCCTACCAAGCGGTCAACGGGCTTTGCGACCGAAGTGTATAACTGTCCATAGAACCTCTCGATCTCGCCTAAAACCTCTGCTTTGGTCGACGCTATGCTGCCATCCTCCCGTTTCAGCTTTGTCATCTGGCTTTGCCCAATAGACTTGTCCTTTGCGAACACTTTAGAGCCTTGGTTTCGCTGTATGGTCTCTTTAACACGATTCGTATTAAAGAGACGCAGATCATGTCGCAAGGACTTAGATATCCGTCTATTGAGTTGCCTATATGACTTCGCGTCATCGGAAGACTGCAGCTGTAGCAAACGTCGTTCAGCCATGAGGTTTAAGGTTTGCTCGGTCAATTTCTGGGGTCTATCTTTACGGCAGGGTCTAAAAAATTTAGATCCTACCGTGCGGACAGTTTCCACTAGCCCGTCGTTGATCTCGTCCACTGACACTAAGTTCTCAAGGCAAGCAAAGCGATTAGAGAGCTCGAGTTGAAAGCTTTCGGGGTTTTGAATATGGGGCCGAGTAGGTCGGAGCGTAGACTTCATCAGGCTGGACCTTTCAAGTTTAACATTGATATTCAGCGAGCCTCTTACGATTCGGTGATCGCTACCGGTTTTTACCCTGTTGATCACAGAGACATCGCTGAATATCCGTTTCTTGTCGGTCATGAAGAAGTCTATCTCGTTTCTCGTGAAACCATCGGGACTCAGCCAGGTCCATTTCCTGTGAGGCGGCTTCTGGAAGAAAGAGTTCATCATAAAGAGTTCCTCTTTCTCCAGAAAGTCGGCCAGCCTCTGTCCCCTAGGGTTCCGTTGCCCATACCCAAATTGCCCCACTCTCAACTCATCACCGCTTTTCTTACCCAACTTTGCGTTAAAGTCCCCCATAACAACAGTGAAGTGGGTTTTGGAGCTATGTATGGCCCTACTTACGTCCTCATACATAGTCTCCACTTCATCATCGGAGTGTGACGAGGTCGGTGCGTATACCTGAATGACCTTCAGCGAATATCTTTTGGATATTCTGAGTATTAGGTATACCACCCTGCTCGACACACTGTCGATGGTTATTATGTTGTTTACGAGGGACTTGTGAACGAGAAACCCGACACCACCTTGGGACTGTTGGTCGCCCTCCCGGTAGTAGAGCAAGTTACCAGACTTCAGGGTTACGGTATCCTCCCCCTCTCTACGGACTTCGCATAACCCCATGATGTCCCAGCGTAACTTGCTCAGCTCCTCTTCCAGCTCGCAGATCTTTTCGTCAGTCCTCAATGTGCGTATGTTGTGTGTTACCAGGGCCAGTCGTCGTGGGGGTGGGTAGCCGGATCTCTTCCGGAGATTCTTAGCACCCCCTGCTCCGCCGTTACCTTGACCGCTACCCGCGCCAGGGATAGCGGAGCTGCCGGGGACTGGGGGCCTGGTTTCTGTGGTTGTCGTCATGTGGGGGGTTATTTGCCTTAATCGCCACGCTTGGCAGGCGGGTTGGCGATCGCAGTGAGGATGTGCAGTACACGGAGGACGCTGCTGCCCGACCTCCGGTTTGTCCCTTAGTCGCCTCTTACGACACCCACGGGATGATTTGGGGGAGCGCAATTCTAGGCCGGCGCCCCACGGCACGTTTATAATATTAGTATAATTAAATTAAACATGTTTTCCCTCCATCTTATTATCTTTCTTCTTTCCTTCTTAATATTTTATCTATGTATAAATTGCTGTTTTTGTGTCCTGTGTACGTGTCAATAAACCTTTTTCTTTCTTTCTTTCTTTCTCCAGTTCTTGTCACACGTGTTCGAGCAGAACGCCCTGGGTTTGATCCTGGGCTACCTGAACGTGCGTGAGTCCCGCGACTCTCGCCTCGCCTTCGAAGCTCTCAAGTACCTTGCAGCGCTGCTCTGTCATAAGAAGTTCTCCATTGATTTTATTAATATGGGCGGTTTGCAGGTTAGTGTGTAAAGAGATTTTTATCTATACCTACATATAAAAAAGCCACTTTTCGTTATAAAGGCTTTGTTCGGACTATTTAGTGGATGGTTTATGTGAAGTTTACACAAAATCGGTCGAGCGGTTCTTCATTTTTATCACATTGTTTGTAACAAAAAAAAACAAATACAAAAAAGTTTAAAATAACCTTTCTTTCGGAAGTCGGTGGCTTTGATTTTTTATTATTTCATTGCCTATTGCCACCGACTTCCGAAAGAAAGGTTATTTTAAACTTTTTTGTATTTGTTTTTGAAGTCGGTACTTTTTTTTTTAAAGTTTTTATTTTACCCTTTTTATTAGTTTATTTATTAAATATTCAACCCAAATTCTTGTAAAACAAAAAGTTTTCTTACATGATGTGCACTAATCTTGTAATCCGTCACAACGAAAAATACCATATCTCTAAAACTACTGAACCGATTTTGATGAAACTTGCAGTGTACCCTAAGTTGAACAATACCTAGTACAACAAAAAATTACTTAAATCGGACTTGTAGTTCCGGAGATATGCGTGCACAAACATAAAAACATACATACATACATACATACACTTATGAAATTTGGTACATTTGTTCAGACGCTGATATAGACTAACATATACGAAAACTGGGCAGTTCTAATAATATTACATACATACGGGTCGAATTGATAACCTCCTTTTTTTGAAGTCGGTAAAAAGAAGAACCGCTCGACCGACTTTGTGCAAACTTCCCATAAACCATCTACTAAATAGTCCGAACAAAGCCTAAACATTTGGTTTGGATAGGTGAGCCCATTCTTGAGTTATAAAATTACAACGAAAAGTGGCATTGATTTTTATATATTGATTTTTCCGCCCCCAGAAATTCCTGGAAGTTCCCCGGCCGTCGGTAGCTGCGACGGGCGTGTCCATCTGTCTGTACTACCTAGCTTACTGCGAGGACGCCATGGAGAGAGTCTGTCTACTGCCCAGGAGGACGCTCGCTGACCTCGTCAAGTAAGTATTATATTATATAACCGGTGCATTGAAGAAAGGATTTTAAAATGGCGGCTTGTATGCACTTGCGTTAACAGATAGTACAGTCAGCATATCATCATCATCATCAGCCTATTAATGTTCCCACTGCTGGGACACAGGCCTCTCTGTGAGATAGTGGGCCGTAATCCACCACGCCCAGTCCACGGCTCAGTGCAGATTGGTGGATGTCACATGTCTTCGAAGTTTTTTGTACTAGGACATGCCGGTTTCCTCACGAAGTTTTCCTTCACCGTTTTGAGAGCAGTGGTGATGAAATAAATTACACAAAGTAATGTGCCTGCCTGGATTCGAACCAAACAACAAATTCGTAAGTCGGGGCCGATACCACTGGGCCACCACTCCTCTAAAAGTCTGCAGTCAGCATATAAGATTTTAAATGTAATAAAAACAATACCGGGTCACAATAATTTCTCAAACATAACCTAGCGGAAACGCCCGGGTGCCACCACTGCGAAGATCGCCCGGAGGACACAGTAGAGCATACGGTGCAGGACTGCCCAGCTTGGGCGGAGCACCGACGTGTCCTCACGGCTGCGATAGGCGGAGACCTCTCGCGCCCGGCATTGGTTGCGGCCATGCTGCGGGGCGAGACGGAGTGGGAAGCGGTCGCCTCCTTCTGCGAAGCAGTAATGCTCGTGAAGGAGGAGGCGGGCCGCGAGAGAGAGAGGACAGCGTCCTCCCTCCGCCCCAACCGCAGTGGTAGGCGCCCGCGGCGTCGGACGTCAGCAGACGATCTCCGGCCACCGTAGGCGCGGGCATGCGGGACGCAGCCCGGGTCGACGGCGCGTTGTGTCCCACGCGCGCCTCAAAGAGCGTCAGCATAATGACGGGGCCCCCTCTCAGAGGGCCAAAGCCTGTCGGGGTCGCGGGATTATTTCCTTACCGTGACTCCGGAACATAAAAGGCTGCTGAAGGACACCGTGGATTTTAGTCAGTACAAGTCTGACAGTCGCTCCCGCCCTGCCCGGGGTTGGAGGACTCATTTGATGATTTTACCACGCTAAAAAAAAAAAAAAAAAACATAACCTAGCAAAAAAACAAAATTAAAACAACAATATTCAAGAGGTAACAACGGAAAAATAACAAAACTATTGTAAATATTCATAAAAAAGATCACTGAGTGCGTCAAGACATCAAGACTAATTTTTTTTCTGCTTACGCTACGCGCGGGAGTGAGTATAGACGGCACTAGTGTGCGAGCGAGAGAACACGATAAGCGCCGCCATTTAAGAATCCTTTCTTCAATAAACCAGGTTATACTTCAAAATAGTACTACCTCATTGGTCGGATTAGGACCTAGCTATGGTGGCGCCATCTACAATTAGCTTTGACCGGCCTTCCCCATTTCATCAACAGCCTATAATGTTCCCACTGTTGGGACACAGGCCTCCTCTCTGTGAGAGGGAATGGGCCATAATCCACCGCGCGGGCCCAGTGCGGGTTGGTAGCTGTCACATATCTTCGAATTTTTAGTTCTATGACATGTCTGTTTCCTCACGATGTTTTCCTTCACCGTTTTGAGAGCAGTGGTGATGAAATAAATTACACAAAGTAATGCGCCTGGCGGGGTTCGAACCCACGACCTACAACTCGTAAGTCGGGGCCGATACCACTGGGCCACCACTGCTCCATTATATTATACTAGCTGTTGCCAGCGGCTTCACCCGCTACAACTCGAAAACTATCCCACGGGAACATAAAATCGGGATAAAAACTATAGTATGTACCATTTAACATGGCAAAAGAGGTCATTCACTCCCTCCTACCAAGTTTTTCATCACTAAGCGATAATGACACTTATTGATACCTAAAACCACTAATAATTGACAGTTGCTTCTATCGCTACAGTATCGTGGTACCAGCCTGCTTGACATATAGGGGTTGTGAATCTTGTGTTGCTCTAATTAAAAATTATTATTTTTTATTTCTAGAAATCAAATTGTGTGCTTATAAAGGGCTTTGAAGATTTGTGGCATACCTACCGCCGCCATTTTGATTTTTTTTCAAAATCGCGGCCAGCTATGAAACCTTTATAAATCGTTAGCTGACATTAATGCCAACAAAAAATATTATGACAACAACCCGCGTAAAGTTTCTAGTTTCCGAGATAATAACCGTGAAAGTTAATCACGTGACATTCACAATTCTAAGCTAGTGTATGTGTTCGAATGTGTGGATGGGACAGGACAGACAGGATGTTAAAATAATAACTTTTTGAACGTAATATGTATGTTGCATTTTATCTGGATGTTATTTAGACATTATACGTCTGATATAATCTACTTTTTGAACTTAACAACTTATTTTTAGACCGCCTGCACTTGTTTGAATGTATTATCTTCATATGATTTAACTGTAAATGTAATTAATACATAAGACAGGTTTACACATACAGTCTTAAATACAACTGACAGTACTCGTTACATTTATACAGTGATATATTTGTATAGTGTGATGGTTCTGTGGTTACTACAATTTCTAATTCTAAGCATATAACGTAATAAACTGACATCAACTCGCGAAAATTGTCTTCTATTGGTTGCATAAACCTGTATTTCTTTCTAATATACTGGCACAAATAGGGATAGAAAAATTAAAAATCCGTTTTAAGAACATTTTATGGCCTATCAAACAATTTTAGGCGTCTTTTTTTTATTATAATATTTTAAATACTTCAAACACAAAATTCTTATTTGTAACATCGGTAACAAAAACCACTTTTTTAACATTCTTGCGCAAGTGAGACACATTTTTATTAGGATAAGAAGAATTTAAAACGAGAATGAGTCACAACCAACCAATAAACCAACATAATGTTAATACAACCGATATTTGCCTAACATGAACATTCTAATCATAGTCTCTAATATGTATTACGGAATATTATATGGTCTAGAAACCCGGCGGGAGGGTTAGGAATTGTTTCTTGATGTCTCGCTCATGCCGTGTACCATATAAAGGTAAGAAAAAAATATTAAGCTTTTGTTATTCCGAATTAATGTGGTCAACTTTAACACTCTATATCTCAGAAACCGGTCACTTTACGAGGGTTGGTGTCGTAATATTTTTTGTTGTTATTGATGTCAGCTATCGATTTATAAAGGTTTTATGGCTGGCCGCGATTTTGAAAAAAAAACAAAATGGCGGCAGTAGGTATGCCACGCTCCATAGTAAAATCTTCAAACCCCTTTACGCGGGACGTAAAAAAATTTCCACAGTGTGTGACGGAGTGATAGGCAACGGCCCTTTTTCCGTCATATTATGTATTTTCGTCCGCGCGCGGATCATAGTAGATTTTCAAAGTCGATTGTATGTTTGTTCACGATTATCTCGCGTTTGTCTGAACCGATTTTCATGCGGTTTACGAAAAAATGTTTATTACAGTCTAGGGAAGGTTTTAATATATAATAATAATGGATGTCTTGTGACGTTGCCCGCATAGATCCGTTTTTGTTGCTCGCTTGGATATAAATTTCTTAAGTTGCCGATTGTACGAAGATTTTTGTTGAATGTCTGAACTAAAAAGGGTAAAATAAATACTTTTTTTTTAAAAAAAAGTACCGACTTCAAAAACAAATACAAAAAAGTGGAAATAACTTTTCTTTCGGAAGTCGCTGGCATTAGTCAATGACATAAAAATCAAAAGCCACCGATTTCCGAAAGAAAGTTAATTTACACTTTTTTGTATTTGTTTTTGAAGTCGGTACTTTTTAAAAAAAGTTTTTATTAATACTAAGGGTACAACGGCGGTCTTATCGCTAATAGCGATATCTACCAGACAAATATGATGGACTTAAAGAACCTTAAAAAAAATGAGGGTAGACAGTGATGCACATCAAATTATAGATAACCGATAATATAAATTACAATACACACAAACATTAATAATAAAATAAAATACACAAATATAAATATGTATTATTAGAGAAAAAGGAAATGATTTAAGACTAAGCTTTTAAAAGAAACCAGTGACTTGGCTTGTCTTACTGATACAAGCAATGCATTCCACAAACGACAGCCTGGACTGTGAAAGAATCATCATAAAAAAATGTGGAATGCACAGGCATCAAAAGAATCAAATGTATATAATTATGTATATACAACGTGTATCGTTAATAGCGCAAAACCTCTCGTGGAGTAACTCAGCCCATGTTTCTAAACAATGTTTGTTAAAAACTAGTTTTAGTAATTGCCGATTTATCAAAATCATCAACGTTTTTGAGAACGTTTGGTCTACTCCTTTTACCTTCAGGTTGCGTTATTTTATGAGTATTTCTGTATTCACGTAATACCCGATAATTATATCGATCTCTCACTCACCCCACATATTTCTGACGTACGTTTGACAAGATCATGGTTAGTTAAATATTTATCCTCGGGCTTTGTGTTTTGGACATATTTAAAAATATTAATAATCATGAAGACGTTCTCCGCTGGTGAGAATCGTCTTCTGTCTTTTTGCTGGCGGCGATGTGAGCGGTATCGATTCCGAACCTTCTTGAGGTTGGAATACCTATGTTTGGACGACGACGGCGTTTACTGGTTTCACCAGTAGATGTTCCGGCTTCTGGTTCCATGCTTCTTTACAAGCAACAAATGAAGTAACAATAACAACACAGAACACAAAAACAAAAAACCTATAGAGCGGGCATTGGGAAAATTTTCATACAAAATTATTGATGCCGTGTGTCAGTAGCACAATCTACCGTTGCATAGCAACGCGACTACTAGACTGAGCGATTTTTACCTAGTGGTAAAAAGTTTTCATGATCACAACTTTCTTCGTGATGTCCTGTCTATTGCTCGTATTTAGTTTAATGTCTTTGCACAATCCGAACGCAAGTGAACTTCCACACGGAATGTCAAATCAAAATGGCGGCTGCTGCCGGGGATGCTGCACCCCTGACGCGATGACGTCATCGCGTCAGGGTAAAACAAAAACGACATAAGATCAAAATTTGCATTTTCTGTGATGAAATAGTTTTTGTAATTTATTTTAGGAAAAATAAGGTGTTTTTACCATCCTGATATCAAAAGAATATTAATACACTTATATCCATACAATATGCACTAACTTTATATTTACTCAGTATTGTATTATAGGTTAATGCAAAATTATATGATGCATAATAATTATGTTTACTTTTGTTAAATTGTCTCAGTGTGATAAACTTGTGTAAAAAGGAAAATACAATATTTAAAAAAAAATATTTCGTAGGGTACGTTTGCTAGATTTTCTATTATTTTGGGTTGTGCATTGTGTTATGTTTGTGGTAATTTTTTATGTATTATGAGACTAAACTTTTGCGACAGTTTGTGACAGATTTGTACGGGTGAAGAGGAAGTATCGCTAATATTGAGATATCGGGATGAAAGTCGGAGCAATGACCTCTATTGTCATGTTAAATGGCACATACTATATCCTATGTGTTAATCCAGGTTATAAACTATCTGTGTACCAAATTTTAGCCGAATCGGTTTAGTGGTTTTTGCGTGAAAGAGTAACAAACATCCATACATCCATACTTACAAACTTTCGCCTTTATAATAGTAGTAGGATTATGTTGATGCTTTTTCGTTTGTCCACAGATATGCGCTCTGGCTTCTAGAATGTTCACACGACTCCGGCCGATGTCACGCGACCATGTTCTTCGGTTTATCCTTCCAGTTCCGCGTCATACTTGAAGAGTTTGATCATCAGGTCAGTTCAAAATATGTTTGACTAGCTATGCCCGCGACTTCGTTCGCGTGGATGTCGAAATATAACAATGTATCTAATCTAATATCTTCAAACGAGCAATTCTTGTAATATAATCAGGATCTCGGAAACGGCTTCAAGAATTTTCATGAAAGTTACAGATTAGGGGTTTTTCGGCTCAAAGAATCGATTTATCAAAGTCCCAGGTTTGAGAAAAGCTAGGTTCCCAAGATATAGACATTTTAAAAACCGAGCAAAGCTCGGTCAACCAGATATTATTTTATAATATTGACAAAGTTTCATACAAACTTTCATCCCCTATTTTATCCTCTTTGGGGTAGAATTGATCAAAATCCTTTCTTAGCGGATGCCTACGTCATAACATCTACCTGCATGCCAAATTTCAACTCGATCCGTCCAGTGGTTTGGGATGTGTGTTGATAGATCACTATGTCAGTCAGTCACCTTTGAGTTGTTTACAACGTGTAACGTTAAATACGCAAAACCTCTCGTGGGGTAACTTAGCCCATGTTACTAAACAATGTTTGTTGTAAGTCTTTTGGAAATCAAAAAAAAATAATGATTTTTCATACAAAATGAGAAATGTGGGAAAACGATTTTTTTTTTGCAATTCTTCAAAAGTCTTAAAACAAAAATTGTTCAGTAACATGGGCTGAGTTACCCCACGAAAGGTTTTGCGCTTTTAATGTTCGTCTGTTTGTCTGTGTTTCTGTCTGTCTGTATGTCTATTTGTAATGGCTAATCTCTGAAATGGCTGGGCCGATTTTGACGGGACTTCTATTAGCAGGTAGCTGATGTAATAAGGAGTAACTTAGGACACTTTTATTTTAGAAAACAATCCTTTGTTTTAAAAAAAAAAACTTTGTTGTGTTCCGAAATCTAAGCGAACGAAGTCGCGGGCACAGCAAGTAAATAAATAAAGAGGACGAGCGAAGTTAGAATAGAAACCATTTATTCGATAATGGACACACACAGACATAATAAATAATAAAAAATCAAAAAACAGTAAGAATTTTGCTGAGCATGTCCACACCAAAAGGGTAACCAACTCAGCATATAGTAAATAGATAGTTTTATTCAATCTCTTTTATTGTTTTGGTGATCAGGACGGCCTCCGCAAGCTGTACAACGTGATATCAACGTTGCCGATCCTGAGCGCCGACGAGGACGAGTCCCGCGTCACCGAGGACGAGACCTGCGCCGCACGACAGATTGTTAGACACGTCTGTGTCGCACTGCGCAGGTATACTCGCCGTCCGATCAGGAACCTCCCGACCTCAAGTAAGTACTTGAGGTCGGATTACAGACACAGAAAAACAACCATAGAATGAAACTGCCTACAGTCCCAGTCACAAATCTTCATCATCATCATCATCATCAAACGCCTATAATGTTCCCACTGCTGGGACACAGGCCTCCTCTCTGTGAGAGGGAGTGGACCCAGTGCGGGTTGTTAGATGTCATATAATGTCTTCGAATTTTTGGTTCTAGGACATGTCGGTTTCCTCACGATGTTTTCCTTCACCGTTTTGAGAGCAGTGGTGATGAAATAAATTACACAAAGTAATGCGCCTGGCGGGGTTCGAACCCACGACCTACAACTCGTAAGTTGGGACCGATACCACTGGGCAACCACTGCTCTCAAATCTTAATTACTTCTAAAAGTACTGTAGAAACTCATTCAAAATCGTAGATCTCTATGGAGAAGAATGGGCAAGAAACTCCATGGACATTAAAAATAATTTTTCTTTTTATCGAAAAGACAATTTAGGCCCCTTACACTACGAAGAGTTCGTCGTCAAGACAGCCTTGAGATATCTTAGTGAATACGAAACTGTAGTTTCGACGCTGAAGCAGCTCTGCACGCAAGGCTGTGTCCTAAGACATGCCTTGCAGAATACCGCTGGCAGTGCTAGACGAGACGGTGCCTTAGCAAACTGCCATGTAAGGTCTCAGTGTGCAGTAAAACAGCGTGCAGCGGTAACGAGCTCGCGAGGCAATGCTACAGTTGTGTCATTCATTTTGGATGCTCGTAAACTCACAATGGCTCGCCAGGCTCGCGGCTGAGTTTCCCGGCGAACAACTGAGGCTGCCTCGCGAACCGTACATCGAGGTTGCCGCGCGAGCCCGTACTGAGTGTGAATGCTACCATTCGTGTATTTACTACCCATTATCGATTGAACGTGTTTTCCGGGACTCATAATTTAGGCCAGTGTTGTTCTATTCTATTCTATTTTTCTCAAATGGCAAGTCAAGACGATGTCGACTATTCTGCCAGTGTCAAGAGTGACTTGGAGAAACAAGTGTGCATGATTAGAACTAAAAAAAAAATGCAACAAAAAAGACAAAAAAAAAACTGGATCCTCGATTGATATAGTCGAACACAACGTAGATCTTGTTGGGTTAGTACAGGACAGGACTGAAACAAACAAAAAGATAAAGTAAATATATACATTATATTGTTAGAACATAAAAAAATAACATATACCACAGCCAGACATGACAGGTTAAAGTTTAATGTTGTTGTGGCGGATGAAGATCATCAGCGCCAGGAGCAGTTCAGGGGAGGGATAAGTCAATAGAGAAGGGAAATTAGTTGGGAGAGGGATCTTGAATTCGTGGAGACGGCTATATAAATCCAAAGGAGGAAGGTTGTTACTACATTCAAAGAAAATGTGGTCCAGAGTGCCTTCGTCCAAACCGCACTCGCAGAGAGAGGAGTCACGAACACGAATTTTGTGCAGGAAAACAGGGGTGCAACAAAAACCTAGTCGGATACGGCAGAGAACCGAGATAACCGTTTTGGAGATTTTTTTTATAAGGAAAGAACCAAGGTTTAGGCTTTATAATTGGTTGGACTGCATAATAAAACCTTCCCTTTTGTCTTCCAGAAATGTTCCATTCCTCTTGCCATGCTGATTGAAGTCTACCTTTAGGTAGGTTAAGCAGGTCATAGCCCTGATGGGTATTGTGGGCGAGATCAGCTAACGCTGATGAACAGGCATCTTTAGCCAAAGCATCAGCGCACTCATTTCCCTTGATGCCGCAATGACCAGGTATCCAAACTAACTGAACCTCTTTTTGATTGCTCGTACATGAAAATAAAGACTTTTTAATTTTTAAAATTAAAGAGCTATGCGATTTACTTTTGAAGGGGTTCTGAACTAGGGCCTGCAGACAGCTAAGAGAGTCTGTGAAAATAACTGCTTTGTCAATGTTGTGGTGTGACTCTATAAAGAGGCAAGCCTCTAATAAAGCCACACACTCGCCTGTAAACACAGAGGACTCCTTAGGGCACCTATATTGCAAAATAATTCTGGAGTTTTGATAATAAACTGCAGCACCAGTGTAGTCAATATCACTAAGTTTTGAAGCATCAGTGAAAAACCTTTGGAAACCAGTCCATCGTTCTCCCACCACCGCGTCGAATCTCGAATTCGCCGAAGGGGAGTTTTTGAAGATGCCGATGTCAAAAAGGATATTCGGAATAAAGGATAGGACATTATAGGAGAAGCTAAAGAGGGGTAATGTGGAGTACTGGTCTATGGGGCTTTCTAAATTTTGAATTTGGCGGAATTCTTTAATAATGAGGGGGAGTTCTTTATTTTTCCAATAGTTTGAGTTTCTGCATAGTGCATCAAGCTCAGTCAATCTTTCTAAAAGGGGGTGCGAGGTTCTAGGTGTTACCCTAGCCAGAAAACGAGAAGCTAAATACTGCCGTCTCAAAGCCAGGGGAGGCTCAGCACATTCGACCTGCAACGCGTTAATGGGAGAAGACTTCATGCAACCAGTGATGATCCGAAGGCACTTTGACTGAACCCTGTCTAACCCAGCCAAGGCACCCTTGTTGCAAGGGACTAAATGGAACGTTCCATAATCTATAATACTGCGAATTAAAGCGTTATACACCAATTTCATTGTATAGGGGTGGGCACCCCACCAGACACCCGCAAGAACCTTTAAAATCGAAACTACTCTTTCACATTTTTTGATTAATAAATTTATATGCTGAGTACCTTTTAATTTTGAGTCAAGGAAAACGCCTAAGAATTTAACATAATTTACTAAGGGGATAACATGGCCTGAAATATCCACTGATATTTGTGGGATCAGTCTTTTGCGGGAGAAAATTACTGCCGAACTTTTTGGTGCTGATAATGTCAGGCCGTGATTTAAAAGCCATTGATTCAAAGAGTCCAGAGAGAGGCAAAGAGATGACGCCGCGTCTATAATTGAGGAATTTGACACATAAAGAACTAGGTCATCTGCATACTGTAGAATGTGACAGTTACTATTCAGGCAGGAGCCAATATCTGCAGTGTACAAGTTATAAAGAAGGGGACTGAGGACGAACCCTTGTGGGAGTCCCTTCCATGACTGCCTTTTCTCAAAATGTTCTCCCTGGACTCTCAGAACCAATGAACGTGACTTGAGCAGTCCACATATGAATTCTATTATCTTAACCGGAAGTCTCAGCTGATGCAGTTTCTGCCTGAGTACGGGAAGAAGAACGTTATCATATGCGGAGGAGATGTCGAGGAAAGCGGCAACAACGGATTCGTTCTTTGAAAACGCTAGACGGATATCCGTGACTAAAACGCCAACGCTATCCATTGTGCCGAGACCCTTCCTAAACCCAAATTGATAGTTCGGCAGTAAATTTCGTGACTCGACTGCCCATTCCAGTCGGTTTTTGATCAGGTGTTCCATTAGTTTTACCAAGACTGAGGACAGAGCGATTGGTCTGAAGCCATTCGGGTCATCGACGTGTTTGCCTGGCTTCAATAAGGGAATGATGATTTGGAGTTTCCATTGATCTGGAACCCATCCATGATTGAAACAAAAATTAATGATATTCAGGAAGTACACTTTAGCCTTCTCTCCAGAATGAACAATAAAAGAGTATGGCACTCCATCAGTTCCGGGGGCTGAGTCCCGAACATGCCTGAGCACCACATTCAGTTCTTCCAAAGTAAATGGCACATCTAATGGGTCCTGTGAAGTAATTTGCATGGGCATATTGAATAATTCAGATGAGTGAGGTACGTATTGAGGAGCAATTCTGTCAAAAAAAAGTTCAGCTGTTTCCCTGGTCATTGGTGAGGAGATTGATGGTGAGCACCCTCGTCTGTACCTATTAATCTTTTTCCAGACCAATGATGCTGGAGTAGCAGGAGATAAGGAAGTACAGAAGTTAACCCAACCCATGCGTTTCTTTTTACGGAGAAGACGTTTTGTTTTAGCATTAATTTGCAAATATGTGAGGAGATTCTCAGTACTCATATCTCTATTATAACGTTTCTCTGCGTCTTTCCTTTCTTTGATCGCAGAAGTGCACTCTGGATCCCACCAAGGAGGGGAGGGAATCTTGTTGCGGGCACTATTCTTTACAGGGAAGCAGGCATCCGCACTGGAGGTTAAAGCTGTAACAAATTCCTCGCAACAGATCTCGGCATGGTGGTGACCAGTATGATCTATAAAAACTGAATTTAAATTTGGAATTACATCAATCTTGTCCTCCAATAGTGAAGCAAACCTATCCCAATCTGGTTTGGACAAATTATACTTCAGGAGTGGAGGAGAAGTTTTTTCTAAATATGTCTTATTGACTAAGGATATAACAATAGGGTAATGGTCACTACCATGCGACAGGGACGTACATTCCCAATTGGTTGACAACGCCAACTCAACCGAGCAGAATGTTAAGTCAACACAACTTTTTTGTTGACCGGGAGAGGATCTGCGTGTTGGGCAACCATTATTGAGGATGCATAGGTCCAGATCGTCCAAGATATCAACCAAAGCCACACCAAAGGCATCACAGCGCTCAGATCCCCATCTATAATGGTGACAATTGAAGTCACCCATAACCAGAATTGGTCCATCAACATTGGAGAGTATGTTTCTCAAAAGAGTTAAGAATTCATGTTTAGGGTGAGCTATGTAAACTGAAAACACTGTGATACCTTCGACCCTTCCTGCTACAACACTCATATCGCCTGTGAGCGAAGGTAAGGGGAACGGAGAAAGAGGTACCCGATTGTTGACTAGGAGAGCCGATCCTCCATAGCCATCAGATCTGTCACATCTGAGAATATTAAAATGTGGCATACGGAAGCTGAGGCTTGGGGTAAGCCAAGTCTCAGCTATAGAACAAGCCAGTGGCTTGTACTTATTAATAGGAATATGAGGTCGTGCTTTTTATGCCACACGCTCCTCACATTCCACTGAAGGAAGGTTTGGCGAGACGCCATTTTTAATATTTAAAAGTAGAGAAATAATTTGGTCGGCAACGTTGGACGGTAAATGGTTGTTAGAAGTAGAAGAAATAATAATAGGGATGAGATTAATCAGTAAGTCAATAATAGAAGAACTATTATTGGAAGAAACATTATTTTGAAGAGAACAGCCATTGGGCTGTGTGGTTTGGGGAGAACTAACTATTTGATGGTGAGCAGCTTTATCATAGGATGGGGAAAGGGGGGCATGTGTCTTGGGTTTTAGAGTCACTGTTTTACGATAGGACTGAGAAATTGGAGTTTTTGCTGCGGTGGCATAGTTGCGGGAGACTGATGGAATAGCCTTGTTAGCCTCCGCATAAGGGATGTTTTTTTCCGCCATGACAGTTTTGATTGCCCTCTGCCTGCCATACTCAGGGCATGACTTGCTATTTGCATAGTGATTACCCGAGCATAGCACACAGAAAGCCTCACCCTCAGAAATGCTGCAACCATCACCTGGGTGATCGTGGCCACATTTACTGCAGCGAGGTCTAGACCGGCATACGTTAGCTACGTGACCAAATCTGCAACATTTGCGGCATTGGATTGTCGGGTATATGTATTGCTCGACAGGGAGAGATGTATAGCAACAGTAAACCCATTTAGGCAGGACTTGTCCATCGAAGGTCAGGACACATATTTCAGTCGGCTTCCACTCATTCGTACCGTCTTTTTGTACTTTCCTATTAATACGTCGTACTTTGAGTATACGCCCACAACCTGAGGGCACAGTTAAGTAGGTCAGAGCTTCTTCTTCTGAAATACCAGCGGGAACACCAGTTACAACGCCCATTCTGGTTATATTAAATGTTGGAATTGCTGCTGAGTACCCATGTTTAGACAACAGGTTGTTAACTAGGAAAGAGTTTGCATCCTGAGGGGAAGCAAACTCTACTGAGACACGGTTTCTGCCAACTTTGGTAACACCGCCGCGAACAACGTTCGCTACGTTATTGACGAGTAGTAATTTCCCAAAGATAACCGGGTGAAGGGTGGTGCCAGCGTTTGGTTGGTTCTCTATGCGAGAAACGTGCACAACATAAGGAGCTTTATCTAAAACTGAATATTTGGAACGTCCAATTTGACTTTTCAGTTGTTTGGTAGGGAGGGACAGTGATAAAATGTCTTCGTCTCCGAGACGTTTGCGGGGATTTTGGGGTGTTGAAACATCCATTTGTGTCACACTGCATACTACATCCGCGAATTGAGATAGCGGGTTCGGGGACGGAGGAGTTGGAGTAACTGGAATATCTGGAGGGACAGGATCCGGGGGCTTGTTTTTATCCATCGTGGATAAAGGGATAAATTATTAACTTAAAGCTAGACAAACACAGTACAAACCTGTTGACAAACACAAGGACAACACACTCAGACAAAAACAAGACACAGAAGAGTCAACAATCACTCGAAATCACTTAAAATACACAGAAAAATCCTAAACACACGTGTCTACCAAGAACTCGTCTGTCAGAATCACACAGGTGGGTGCAACCGCCAGTGTTGTTAAATGATATTTATTTTTGTGAGTTGGTTATAAAAAAAACACTTTTTCGTACCACTTGCTCAAAAAAGTGACATTCTATGCCACAAAAAGCGTACATAACAATAGTCATTATTAATCTGTTAAAAACAAGGAAAGAAAATTGTTCTGAATTTCATTCATCCTCTAGGGGGGGAATGTGATTTGAATTTCGAATACTTACCGATAGTGAACTACATCAGTCTGTCTTTACACCATTGAGTTTGTATAAAAAGCATTATACAACATTTATTACAAGTAGAGTATTTTCCTCAGTGATAAAGCTGTCTTAGTCTTGGGTGAACTTAAATCTCTCGCTACACTCAGGACTCGTCTTAAATCCCTCGCTTCGCTCGTGATTTAAGTTTTTAACACCCTCGCTACGCTCGGGAGTAAACCTCGAGTCTTTCGTTATGCTCGCAATTTAAATCGTCACCCGCGACAGAAGACACTGCTTTATCCCCTTGGTTAATAATCTACTATTACTCACAATCAATATTAAAGATATAAGATAGATGGGGCCGGTGTTTCGTACCTGACTACTCTGAGAAGAAACAGCCGAAACAAACTCAGAGGTCAACAGTCTCTCAAAGTCCAGACATTGTTTTGCTCAGGTCATACGAGGACCATGCGGGTGTCTGAGATGGTCTT
Source organism: Agrotis segetum (assembly GCA_036375495.1). Taxonomy (NCBI): domain Eukaryota; kingdom Metazoa; phylum Arthropoda; class Insecta; order Lepidoptera; family Noctuidae; genus Agrotis; species Agrotis segetum. Next base: position 407,761 of record JAQSVV010000199.1, read on the forward strand.
TTGAGGAAAGAACCACACAGATTTGAGTGGACCTGTCCAGTCAGTGCAAGCATTTGTCGGTTATCGTGTAGCTCGGCTCACAACGACGATATATAATACTAGACTCCGCATGCACGATCTAAAGAACAACAACTATTCTGTCAACTCGCTGAGGTACTACGTAAGCGAGGGGGACGGGGTACTGCGTTGTGATTGGCTAACTCAAGGTCTGTTCTGTCTCAACGTATGTTTACGGCTCACAGGATTGGTCGAAATGAGGCGGATATTAGACTTTTTTGCCTAATGAGTTGACATGCAGTCACCTGTTATTAGGAGTATAGTATTATATCGTCGTTGTCGGCTCATAACACAAGGAGCTCAACGTTTTATATGTATATACAATAATAAGTGTTTGTTTGTCAGGTACTTGGAGGCTCATCTAAGGTTGCGGGCAGCGCAGGTCGCGAGACAACAAGGTGACAATGTTCCTGACCCACCTCCCTATAAGGTAAGCACTAAATTAAATAACTGGTACTTGTAAAACATAAGTAATACTTCTGTGAAAGTAAACCACAAATAGTACGGGGTTTGAACACACCCAGGTGCATTACTTAGTGTAGTTTGTTTCATCAGCACTGCTCTCAAAACGGCGAAGGAAAAGATCGTGAGGAAACCAACATGTTCTAGAACCTATGATTCCAAGATATGTAACTTCAACAGGCCTCAAAATCAACTCCAGAAGAAGTCCAGGAGCAGATAGAACTGCTCCAGAGCGTGGCCTGCACCACCGGGCCCAGTGCGGATTGGTGAATGCACATGTCTTCGAATTTTTGGTTCTGGAGCATGCCGGTTTCCTCACGATGAGTTTTGAGAGCAGTGCTGCTGAAATAAATTACACAAAGTAATGCACCAGCCTGGATTCGCGCGCAAAGTTATAGGCTAGTATGTAATGATAATAATAACGGCTTATTTAAAAAGAGTGTCCATGGAGCTTCTTGATTTTTGTATTTTTTCGTCTTACAATCTTAAGATTGCAGCCAAGATTATGTTATTAATTTCCAGCATAAGGGATTCGGTAGTCGGCGCTGCTGACTGCATAGGTCTACTTAGGACAAGTCGTCCATGTTATGTAGGTCCAACTTCGAGAAAGAGGTCACCGCCGAATCCAACTCGGTTGGGCAGCGTTCGGGAAACTACGCAATGTTGAGTCCGACATACCTCAGTGCCTCAAGACGAAAGTCTTGGAGCAATGGTGTTACCAGTGATGAGTACGGCGCTGAAACGTGGTCTTTCACTATCGGCCTCATCTCAAAGCTCAAAGTCGCTCAACGAGCTGGAGAGGGCTATGCTCGGTGTTTATCTACGTGATCGAATCCGAAATGAGGAGATCCGTAGACGAAGTATTGTCAACTGCAGTTGAGTGACACTGATGAACTGCTGGAGCTGGGCGGAGTGGCGCTGCTGCTGCAGGTCACCAGCCTCGCCATGGAGTGGAACTTTAACGGCAGGTCACTATCAATATTTTCTTTTTTTTTCCTCAAATCCATTCAAATAAATAAATAATAATAATATTCCACAACTAACAGATTGTACTGCAGTTGAGTGACACTGATGAACTGCTGGAGCTGGGCGGAGTGGCGCTGCTGCTGCAGGTCACCAGCCTCGCCATGGAGTGGAACTTTAACGGCAGGTAACAGATTGTACTGCAGTTGAGTGACACTGATGAACTGCTGGAGCTGGGCGGAGTGGCGCTGCTGCTGCAGGTCACCAGCCTCGCCATGGAGTGGAACTTTAACGGCAGGTAACAGATTGTACTGCAGTTGAGTGACACTGATGAACTGCTGGAGCTGGGCGGAGTGGCGCTGCTGCTGCAGGTCACCAGCCTCGCCATGGAGTGGAACTTTAACGGCAGGTAACAGATTGTACTGCAGTTGAGTGACACTGATGAACTGCTGGAGCTGGGCGGAGTGGCGCTGCTGCTGCAGGTCACCAGCCTCGCCATGGAGTGGAACTTTAACGGCAGGTAACAGATTGTACTGCAGTTGAGTGACACTGATGAACTGCTGGAGCTGGGCGGAGTGGCGCTGCTGCTGCAGGTCACCAGCCTCGCCATGGAGTGGAACTTTAACGGCAGGTAACAGATTGTACTGCAGTTGAGTGACACTGATGAACTGCTGGAGCTGGGCGGAGTGGCGCTGCTGCTGCAGGTCACCAGCCTCGCCATGGAGTGGAACTTTAACGGCAGGTAACAGATTGTACTGCAGTTGAGTGACACTGATGAACTGCTGGAGCTGGGCGGAGTGGCGCTGCTGCTGCAGGTCACCAGCCTCGCCATGGAGTGGAACTTTAACGGCAGGTAACAGATTGTACTGCAGTTGAGTGACACTGATGAACTGCTGGAGCTGGGCGGAGTGGCGCTGCTGCTGCAGGTCACCAGCCTCGCCATGGAGTGGAACTTTAACGGCAGGTAACAGATTGTACTGCAGTTGAGTGACACTGATGAACTGCTGGAGCTGGGCGGAGTGGCGCTGCTGCTGCAGGTCACCAGCCTCGCCATGGAGTGGAACTTTAACGGCAGGTAACAGATTGTACTGCAGTTGAGTGACACTGATGAACTGCTGGAGCTGGGCGGAGTGGCGCTGCTGCTGCAGGTCACCAGCCTCGCCATGGAGTGGAACTTTAACGGCAGGTAACAGATTGTACTGCAGTTGAGTGACACTGATGAACTGCTGGAGCTGGGCGGAGTGGCGCTGCTGCTGCAGGTCACCAGCCTCGCCATGGAGTGGAACTTTAACGGCAGGTAACAGATTGTACTGCAGTTGAGTGACACTGATGAACTGCTGGAGCTGGGCGGAGTGGCGCTGCTGCTGCAGGTCACCAGAACTACCCTCGTACCGATAAGCGTAACACTTTTTTTACAATACCAACTTAACTAACAAACCCAACAATAAGGTTGCGTTTCCACTAAGGTGGAGCGGAGCAGAGCCGGGAGCGATTCACCAATCACATGGCTTGAGGGTAGTTCTTCAGAGACAAAATTTTCGATGTCTGTGGGTATATTTCTGTAACCAACTAACAAAACGGCATGTAATATTTTTTTTTGTACAGTTTAGCTTTAGCTCTACCTGGGACAAATTCTAAATAGTAGCTATCTAGATACAAAATAAGAAAATTTGAAGTCTGTTCTCCTGATTCATATACGGGCGTCCGTTTCCCATTTTCCGGAACAAAATGGTCGATGTCGCATTTTCCTTTTGATTCATCAATATAAATTATAGTTATATCGAAAGGTAATTAATTGACCTCTTACAAAAAAATACATATTAGATATAACTACGTTAGTGTAATTTTAATTAAGTAAATAAGAAGTGTCCGGCGTATAATACTGATTCATGTGGAGTAAGCTTTGCTTGACTTTACTTGGTCGAGGAATAATGATGAGAGTCTGGGATCCCACATGGGGGGAAACCTGTCGTACAACGGACGTGCTAGAAGGCGGACATGAGGCTGGTTGGCTTAGAACCTGGTGAAACACTGGTAAATGTCTGATTCATCTGTGCTTGGTTTAGGTACCTTGCTGATTACAATACCTAATTTATTAATTTTATTTTGCTGTTTTATGACTTTAATCTGAGTTTCTTGTGATGCTTTTGGGTTACAGATTCGTGTAGAAAAATGATAATACTGAAGTCTGTATGAATGATGAGTTAAGCATGATTTTATGCAAAATCATGATTCATCTGTGCCTGATTTATATGTTCAAAAACCCATATGAATCTGAAAATAAATTAGTTTTCCTCTTTTCCAGCCAGAAAGAAGCACTTTTGTTACGTTATTTTACTTTTTCATGTCAGTAGAGTGTGTGTGACATAATTTTGACATTATTCTTCGGTTTTTTTCATTAATAAGTCAAACTCTATCTATTTTATTTTATATTTTTGTTAACAACAATGCCACTATCAATAGTAGAAAAGATGGAACTATACTATGAGAAAAGAGACTCACAGAACGTACGAATTTGCGTTCATCTTTCTAAGATGGAAAATAAGAAAAGTTCCAGGCAAGTATGCTGCGTGAAAATTAGAAATGAAAGAATTATATTTGAAAAAATAGATAGAAAAACAAAAGTAAACAGAGAGAATATTATAACATATCATTAAAATAACTATTTAGTATCTATTTATAACAAAATTCTCGCTTTTCTGTATTTATTGCTGTAATTGTTAGTTTAAAAACAAGAATTTTATTGTTGAATTGACCAGATTTTTTCCTTGATAATATGATCACTGTTAATAAATTAATTGTTTTATAAAAAAATAATATTGTTGTTATAATATTATGATTATTTTCTTATTACAAAGCCCATTTTTATTTACATCTGTAAAAAATTCTGATTCATCTGGGCACAAAATTTTTAAACGTTGATATCTTAAAAACTACTTTGTAAAAAGAAGTCCCTCAAACAAATAAATGTTATTTGGAATGTCTATTTTCATATGAACATGTGTTACTGAGCTGAAAATGAAATTAAAATTTGACCATATGAATCAGTCAAAGAATCAAATTTCGAAGAACTACCCTTGAAATCCACATCTCTTCTCTACTCAAGCCAAGTGATTGGTGAATCGCTCTTCGCTCTGCTCCGCTTCGCTTCAGTGAAACCGCAGCCTATAGCCCATATTTACAAGAACAGAAAAAAAGGTTGCACTCCAGGAGTGCCGGTAGAAGTGAAAACTTTTTTGTTACTATGTTTTATTTTTAATTTGAATGACGTCTTACTCATTTTCGATCAGGGTCACGTGACCCTGACGCGAGTTTTAAATTTTTTACCCATTACAGAAAAAGTGTACAACGCCGCTAAAGAAGTTTTCACTTCAAAAAAAAAACCATTTTCGTAACACTAAAAGCCTATGCACATTGCACATCACGTTTTATAAACGCGCCGGTGCAGCGCGTTTTAGAAACGCGCGTCGACGGCGCGTTTTCATCAGAGCAGTTTGTTGTCGTTTGTTTTAGGCTGCTCCCACATTTGTCGACGCGGAATCGGCTTAAACCAGTCAAAAAAAACTTTATGTCAACTTAATAAGGGTGTTACTAATGCCATTCGCATCGGCCCGGCTCAGACGATGCGAGCCGGTGCGAATGGTATTGTTAACATTCTTATTACGTTGACATAAAGGATTTTTTGACGGGCTTAAGCCGATTCCGCGTCGATAAATGTGGCAGCACCCTTAGGCTGAGTCTGACTTGCGTGCGTATCGCGTCACGTCACGCGCTGCACCGGCGCGTTCAAAAACGTCGTGTGTATAGGCTCTTAATTATTTAGTAATACCAACCTTACGCCCACTACAATAAAGGTCATTCTCCCTAGGTCAGAGACGGTACGGTCGGCGTTAGACGTCATATCCGTATGCTGCGTGGCGCCGCGAGTACAACTCTTGCTGACGGAGAAGTTGGATCTAAACAACTCAGAGATGACCACTGGAGTTAATATTGTACTAGGTAAGTTGTATTTATTATCATCATCATAGTTCCGCACACAGAAATACAGTAGAGCGTCGATTATCCGATCATCGTTTAAGGGTGCTCCCACATCTAACGACGCGGAATCGGCTTTTTCCGTCGCCCTTTCTCTTTCTGTCGCTTAGAACTGCCATTTGCTAGACCGAGACCGACAGCATAATGCGATCGCACGCGGCGGAATCTTCAAGGCGGCCGCGTGCTATCGCATTGTCTGCACTCTAACCGAACGACCGCTTATCCAAACTGCTAGGTCTCACTATGCGCTTACAATCTTCCTTCATAATGTGCAAAGCAAAGTAGTGGAACTCACTTGGGTCGTAAAAAAACTTATAGTGAACAGGTTTCTTCTGGGTAAGCTCGGTTCATTGTAGGCTTTTTCTGTCCCCTTTAACCTGGACTAGAGTCAAGAGCAAACCCATCTCAAACATAAAACATATAGGTAGTTCGATTATCCGAAAAAATGGGTTTTCCGAAGACCCATGTCCCCCAATTAGTTCGGATAATCGACGCTCTACTGTATTAAAAACAGGAGAAGTGGCAAGGGGGCGTGTCGGCGACCACGTGGGGCTGAGCGTTTCGCTCAGCTATTGACTTGAACTCAATGATATTCTAATATACAGATATGTTATACGCTTAAAAAACAAAAGAAAAAACTGTTCCGCGCCGAGCGGCAGCACACATTTTTTATTCACACATGACATTCCAAAGTGAAAAGGATAGCTTGATAAAATGCAATAAGAAAAAAAGTGACAGCTAGATAAACAAACAGCGACACGCGTCATCAATCCCCCGAACGTCGGCATCATAGACTTGCAATTGTCCCACGCAGGACATTTTCTGGTCTTCACTTTTTGCGCGCTCATAACATATCTGTTTACTAAAATATCATTGCTTGAACTACTACATTTTTGTCTATATTACTCCGACTGTATTAAATAAATTGCTCTTTTACAACCACCTCGGTCTACCACTGAATAACTGGACAAGCAATGTAAAACTGACATAACGATTCCTCATCAAGCCATAATGTCGCATGGTGCGCCCGTTAAGGGCCATTTAGACGGGGAGAGTTTCACGACTCGAACGTACGATAATTAATCGAAGGAATATAAAATATTGTCTTCGTCTAAACATCGCCCGTTGACTTGGGCGATAATTGCCTCGAATAGGAAGATTTCTCGTAAGGGAAAGTGTCAGTCTAAACAGAACGTCAAAGCAATAATCGCATTTCGAGTTTTTATGGCAGTTGCTAACATGAGTGACATAACAAAACAAAACGGTTCAAACTGATTTGTACGATACTCGTATGAACGAGAAAAAATGTCATACGAGATCGTGTTTAGACAAGTCGAGTTTCTCGTATGCGATAATCTTCTTACAATAATATCGCCGTGTAAACAAACATAGACATTATCGCCCACGATAATGTCATTTGCGAATCTCGTATGATATAATCGTAGACGAGATTTTAGTTCTTGCCCGTGTGTAAACAGTTTGATACGATTATGTTATGGCCATTATTGCTTGCGATAATTGCTTAGACATTCTCGTACGGAAACGTTCGAGAAACTCTCCCCGTCTAAATGGCGCTTTACTTTACTGTTAGTAAGAAGCTCTTAAATTTTAACAAACAAGTCTTACCATTGGGTATCGTATTGCCCAGTTACTGTTGTGGAGGTCCGACAGGCAGTCGCTCCATGTAAAATACTGATATTCAGCTGCATCTGGTACGACTGGAAGTCGACCACAATATTGGCGGGAAAAGGCTTATGATGATTCTATTTCATTTTAAGAAAAATGTGTATTATTTTCTGTATATAAGGGTGAAATTGCTTTGTTAAGGCCAAAGACATTAATCTGTATACGAGCAGTAGACGGGACATCACGAAGAAATTTGTGATCCAACATTTTTTACCAATAGGTAAAAAGTCCTTCAGTCTAGTAGTCGCGTTGCTATGCAACGCTTAGATAGTACTACTGACGCACGGCATCAACAATTTTGTATGACAATTATTATATTTATCCCAATGCCCGCTCTATAGGTTCTTTTAAAACTCTTTGGTTAAGGCTCAGATGACGCTTCGATGCGCTCTGATTCCGCGCTAGCGTAAATTGACCCTAACTTTAATAGTCTGTTAGGCAATTTTGAACTCTATTTTCTGTACACTATTGTCGCTACTCATTTCGCTCATCTCATTGATTCGTACCCAGTAGTAATAGTAACGCAGATGTGTTGGCAGGCGCTGCGGACGGCGAGATCGTGCCGGAGCCCGACGTACAGAAGGCCGCGCTCAACGTGCTCGTCAACTGCGTGTGCGCACCCGTGCATCGAGTGAGTACGACATTGATATGTTACTAACAGTGTTAGATCGTGCCGGAGCTGACGTACAGAAGGCCGCGCTCAACGTGCTCGTCAACTGCGTGTGCGCACCCGTGCATCGAGTGAGTACGACATTGATATGTTACTAACAGTGTTAGATCGTGCCGGAGCTGACGTACAGAAGGCCGCGCTCAACGTGCTCGTCAACTGCGTGTGCGCACCCGTGCATCGAGTGAGTACGACATTGATATGTTACTAACAGTGTTAGATCGTGCCGGAGCTGACGTACAGAAGGCCGCGCTCAACGTGCTCGTCAACTGCGTGTGCGCACCCGTGCATCGAGTGAGTACGACATTGATATGTTACTAACAGTGTTAGATCGTGCCGGAGCTGACGTACAGAAGGCCGCGCTCAACGTGCTCGTCAACTGCGTGTGCGCACCCGTGCATCGAGTGAGTACGACATTGATATGTTACTAACAGTGTTAGATCGTGCCGGAGCTGACGTACAGAAGGCCGCGCTCAACGTGCTCGTCAACTGCGTGTGCGCACCCGTGCATCGAGTGAGTACGACATTGATATGTTACTAACAGTGTTAGATCGTGCCGGAGCTGACGTACAGAAGGCCGCGCTCAACGTGCTCGTCAACTGCGTGTGCGCACCCGTGCATCGAGTGAGTACGACATTGATATGTTACTAACAGTGTTAGATCGTGCCGGAGCTGACGTACAGAAGGCCGCGCTCAACGTGCTCGTCAACTGCGTGTGCGCACCCGTGCATCGAGTGAGTACGACATTGATATGTTACTAACAGTGTTAGATCGTGCCGGAGCTGACGTACAGAAGGCCGCGCTCAACGTGCTCGTCAACTGCGTGTGCGCACCCGTGCATCGAGTGAGTACGACATTGATATGTTACTAACAGTGTTAGATCGTGCCGGAGCTGACGTACAGAAGGCCGCGCTCAACGTGCTCGTCAACTGCGTGTGCGCACCCGTGCATCGAGTGAGTACGACATTGATATGTTACTAACAGTGTTAGATCGTGCCGGAGCTGACGTACAGAAGGCCGCGCTCAACGTGCTCGTCAACTGCGTGTGCGCACCCGTGCATCGAGTGAGTACGACATTGATATGTTACTAACAGTGTTAGATCGTGCCGGAGCTGACGTACAGAAGGCCGCGCTCAACGTGCTCGTCAACTGCGTGTGCGCACCCGTGCATCGAGTGAGTACGACATTGATATGTTACTAACAGTGTTAGATCGTGCCGGAGCTGACGTACAGAAGGCCGCGCTCAACGTGCTCGTCAACTGCGTGTGCGCACCCGTGCATCGAGTGAGTACGACATTGATATGTTACTAACAGTGTTAGATCGTGCCGGAGCTGACGTACAGAAGGCCGCGCTCAACGTGCTCGTCAACTGCGTGTGCGCACCCGTGCATCGAGTGAGTACGAAGATCTATACTTTCACTGTTTCCTGCGGTTTTTCCCGCTGCTCTGCTCCTATTGACCGTAATGTGATGTTATATAGCCTTCCTCGATAAATGGACTACTCAACACTATAATAATTTTTCAATTTGAAGCAGATAAGCGTGAGAAAAGCGTGTTCAAACAAACAAACTTTTTAGCTCGTGACTTTTTCACCCCTATTGTTTCGTGGTGAAATCATCAAATAAGTCCACCCGCCAGGCCGGGGCAAAAGGGACTGTCAGACTTGTACTGACTAAAATCCACGGTGTCCTTCAATAGCCATTTACGTTCCAGAGTCACGGGTTAACTGTCTACTAGACAATCCCGACACCCCGGAAGGCTTTTGTCCTCTATGAGGGCTCCCGTCAGATTGCTGGCAGGTCTTTTAGGCGCCGTTGACCCAGGCATGGCTCATGATCAGAGAGCGAGTCGCCCATTACTCGCTGTCCCGCGCCTACGGTGACTAGAGATCGTCCTGCGATATGTTGTAACCGTTGCTGTGGGCGCCTTTGGTAAGATTCACACCAGCCGGCTGGACTTGGCGGTATTTTACAATGCGATAAAGAACATTGAAATCTATCAACAGTAAATACAGTTCATATTTGCATGCAACTTACGGGACACGTCGCTACGTGTCGCCGAATGCCGACGGAGACAATTTTGCAAGCAAATATGAACTGTATTTACTGTTGATAGATTTCAATGTTCTTTACCGCATTGTAATATGCCGCCGGGTCCGGCCGGTTGGTGTGAATCGAACCTTTCACTGCGTCTGGGTTGTGAGGTGGACGCTGTACTCTCCCTCATGCGAACCCCGATAGGCTTTAGCCCTCTAGGATCACGTCAGATTTCAAAAATACTAACAATGTATTTCCGTTTCCCAGGCCGGTACATCAACGACTCGGTTTTCAATAACTGGTTCTAGTAAGAAGAAGACGGCTCTAAAGTCTTATGAGGATCTCATACAAAAGGTGTGGGAGAGTGTCAGGACTAACAACGGTATCATGGTGAGTTGTTTTGTAGTTTAATTTTAGTGCATTAAGGTTTTATTTAGATTGATGGGAATACAATAGGAAAATATTGATTTGGTAATGGAGACATACGGAAAAAAATTTAAATACAAGAAGAATTTTGAGCATTTTCTCACCAAATAGGTTGCAAACTCAGAATTTGCGTGAAAAAACAACCAACGTTTGTTTTCAGCTACCAAGATAGATGAGAGCAGTGGTGGCCCAGTGATATCGTCCCCGATTTACAATTTGTAGGTCGTGGGTTCGAACACAGCCAGGTGCATTTCTTTTTGTAATTTATTTCATAACCACTGTTCTCAATACTGTGAAGGTAAACATCGTGAGGAAACCGGCATGTCCTAGAACCAAACATTTGAAGACATGTTACATCTACCAATCCGTACTGGGCCTGCGTGGTGGATTAAGGCCCACTCCCTCTCACAGAGGGAGGCTTGTGTCCCAGCCGTGGGAATATTTATAGACTGATGATGAGCATGAACCGAGATACTGTTATTGTATGTTATTGTGAAGGGCTCCCTTTTCCGCATTTGGACTCGTAGGTGGTCCGTTATGCGTGAGGTGGGACGGTTCGCTATATGAGCCAACCCAGCTCCTTCTCTGTCTCCTGAGACGTTCACAGGCTTCTTGGAGCGACCTTGGAGTGCCAAGGTTTTGTGCCCGTTACCGAGAGACTGAATTATGTATGAAAGTTGAAACACTTGGCACATGGGGTTTGAGTGCCGATCTAGTCTTTCAAGATATCATAATACCTTGACAATGGTATGGGACTTTCGAAAAATAGTGTCGTATATTGGATGAAGTGATTTCTAATATGAACAACGAGTTTTTTGTAAAATAATTTTGCCTATTCAGTCACAAAGTGAATCATAAGAATTGTTGCTAAATGTCCAATTTAGACACGCTGAGTTTTACGGCCATACAGCTTTGTACATCTATCTATCTATATAAAAATCAATGTAACTTTTCGTTGTAATTTTATAACTCAAGAACGAGCTCACCTATCCAAACCAAATGTTTAGGCTTTGTTCGAAATATTCAGTAGATGGTTTATGTGAAGTTTGCACAAAATCGGTCGAGCGGTTCTTCATTAATCACATTTTTTGTAACAAATGAATTCATTAAATGGCGGATCATTTTGTTAATAGGGATTTTGCAGCCAAAGTAGCGAAGCACGTATCGGGCCGCTAGTACTTTATAGTTACACGAATTCGCTACCCTCAGCGAGTCGTGGAGTGTTTCAAACATTTCTATATATTTGATTTTACCGCTCGCCGCCCCTTACTAAGCCAGCGCCCATAGCGGCAAGGCCATAAAGTACCCTGTTTCTTCAGTTCCCCTTTGCTTTTCAGTTTTTAGGGTTCCATAGCCAAATGGCAAAAACGGAACCCTTATATTTATTAAATATAAAATCCCCCCCCCCCCAGGTCCTCCTATCCCTGATGATGGTGAAGTCTCCCATCACGGACGCGGACCGCCTGCGCGGGCTGGCGTGCCGCGCGCTGGCCGGGCTGGCGCGCTGTCCCACTGTCCGGCAGATCATATCCAAGCTGCCGCTCTTCACCACCTCGCAGATACAAGGTACGTTCATATTGCTGGTGAGAAAGAGGAGCTCGTGACTTCCAGAAGTTCCAGGTTAAGCCGCGCTTGCCGAGGTTGGTCTGTGGATGGGTGACCATCTGTCATAGCGAGTTTCCTCCGTGCCTCGGAAAGCACGTAAAGCCGTTAGCCCCGGCTGTCATTTGTAGTATATTATTTTAATCGAACCCACGACCTCCGGCATAGCAGTCAGGGTCACTAACCACTAGACCAACAGGCCTGTCGGACATACATACATAAACTGACGTCTTCTTCCTAAAGGTAAGCGTCCACAGGTCGGCATCGTACGTATCGGACGCATAGCATCAAACGGATTTCTGTGTCGGCAGCGATCGGATTGCCGACGCGAGTATCAGCAATCGGATTGTCGATGCCACCTTCACTTGATTTTTTTTTAGTGATTGTACCAACGACGATATAATACTAGACTCCGCATGCACGATCTAAAGAACAAAAAATATTCTTCCAACTCGCTGAGGAACTACGTCAGCGAGGGGGACGGGGTACTGCGTTGTGACTGGCTAACTCAAGGTCTGTGCTGTCTCAACGTTTGTTTACGGCTCACAGGATTGGTCGAAATGAGACGAATATAAGACTTTTTTGCCTAATGTGTTGGCAGACATCGGTCGCCTGTTATTACGAGTCTAGTATTATATCGTCGTTGCATCACCCTGTATAGCTAAAAATACTGAAAAATTACTACTTCTTTGTTGTGTCGATCATATTCTGCCTGCCTTTTCTCAATTATATTGGGGTCGGCTTCTAGTCGAACCAGATGCAACTGAATATTAGTATTTTACATGGAGCGTTCCCTTTCAAAAATAGAATTTATTTCAGTTAAGTAATTTCCTCGCTGAGGTGGGATGAAAAGTTACGTGTTGCAATCGAATGCAAAGATTTTCACCTCGTGCTCTTTTGATTCCGTCGCTACCGCTCAGGATTCCAATTTATGAATCATTCGTTGCTCTCGTGATTCAATTTTAGAATCCTTCGCTTGCTCGGTCATCAAAATTGAGCACGCCGTAAATTAAAAAGCAACTTTGTGCTCTTGTATAACAAGTAACTATTTCTACATAGCTACATATATAAAATCACGCTTTCTTGCCATGGAGGTATGCAGAAAACAGAGCGTCATCTTCTACGATCCTTACACACTCCTTCCCCTCATCCACATTCATACATTTTTATACTAAAACTAATATTGAACTTGCAGTGTTAATGCGCGACCCGATTCTCCAAGAGAAGCGCCAGGAACATGTAATGTTCCAGAAATATGCCCTGGAACTATTAGAGCGAGTGTCCGGGAAGAGCAAACATATGGGAGCCGAGTTCGAGACGTCGCTGGCTAATATACATAGGGTGAGTTAAAGATCTTTGATAATCATCATTTAAGACCGTATTATTGGAACGAAGTTCCTTATCGCGCGTTGTGAAAGGGGGCTACACGGAAAAAATTCTTACGAAAAGTTGTCACGACACTTTTTTGCCTCGCCCCGCACCTGGCGCCTGCACCCCGCGCCCCATACCCCTCAATCAACCCCCGTTCCTCGTGACTCTTGTCGTATTGCGGCGTGCACATGTTTCTCTGTCTCTCTCTCTCTAATAGAAAGCAAGCCAGATATTTTCGTTTCGTCTTTCTATTTCGAATTGAACAGTGTGATGTTGCGACGATTATTTTTGTTAACTTCGTTCCATCCGGGTGTCCCTTGACACCTCTCAAGTTTTTATTATGCAACTTCGTCATCATTTCAGCCGTAAGGGTCAATTCGCACGTACCACAACCACACCACAACGACGCCATGCGGTTGGGCGTATATTTTGTATTGAAAATGAATATTACAATTTACACGTACCACATTTTGCCGGTGTTATCGACCAGCTGTGTAATACGACCACTTCGCAACCACATCGCGACGGCAACGCCGCCACCGGCGGCGGCGGGGGCACCGCAGCCACATCGCAACAAAAATCTTTCCTCCATGACTACGTTCAGTCAAGCCGTGTTTCCTCTACGAAAGCCGGAGTATAACTGCACATGACCACGTGGTTACCACATCGCAATGACAGCGACAACGCAACCACATCGACATTTTGTCGGTACCACAACTCAACTGCAAAAAGCCGCTGCGAAACTATTCACACGTAGCCATAGTTTGACTACATTTTTTCGATGCGAGGTGCAGTGGTTGTGCCTCCCCTATAGACTTCCAATAGGACCGGTTGGAATTGGCTTGCATTCAGCGTGATCCTGTGGTCGTCATAAGATCATCTGTCCACCTTGTAGGTAGACGTCTCACGTCGCGCTTGCCGGTGGGTGGTCTCCATTCGAGCTTTACGGCCTCATTGGCCATAATTTCTACGACAATCTTTGACTACATCCGTTAGAAATGTAACTTTAGGACTCGTGTATGACTTTCGTAGTACAGTGGCGGGCACGTAAGTTGGCAAGAGTCGTTAGATGCGCAGAAGTCATTTTGTAGATCTCTTTGGTGGTCATGCGGGTCGCGGGGTATGAGGTAGTGCCGATCCGAGCACGTGATTGGTGCGTCACTCGTCTTTGCTCCTCGCACCCAGTATACGCGCTCTCGCTTACACTTGTGTGCCACTAAATGCGTTGCGCAAACTTACCCCCACTACACCATAATCTTGCCAACTTACGTGCCGGGTATTAAATTAACACGCATAATTCTTGTTCACAGGCAAATGTAGTAGCACAAACACGTATAAACTACAACGAGAGACAGCTCCTACAGCTAGTAGCGGCCCACCTAGCGGCGCGAGGACTGACACAGAGCGCGGCCACCCTGCAGCGCGAGGCGCGCCTGCCTCCGCCTGCGCTTCCCGCCCCTCCTCCGCCCCCGCCGCCGCCTGTCTACACTCCCTCCACGCCCACTAGAGTGAGTATACTTAGGGGCCCATAGCGGTAACTCTAAGCCCCGATTTCGCGGTATCCGGCTCGAAGGACCAATTTCGCAGTATCCGACTCGAAGGACCGATGTAGTGGTATCCGGCTCGTAGGACTGATTTCGTGGTATCCGGCTCGAAGGACCGATTTCATGATATCCGGCTGGAAGGCCCGAGTTTGCGGTATCCAACTCGAAAGCGCGGTATCCGGCTCAAAGGCCCAAGTTCGCGTTATCCGGCTCGAAGGCCCGATTTCGCGGTATCCGGCTCGAAGGCCCGATTGCGTGGTATCCGGCTCGAAGGCCCAATGTATTCATTAGACAAATTACATCATGATCCAATTTGACGATAAACTTTTCAGTCAAATATTCAATTCAGTTGAATAGTACCATTTATACGTTGCTTATTTCCTGTACAGCCTCGCCTGTCAGTGTCGCGGACCAACAGCAGCGGCTCGATCCATCGGGACAGTCTGGATCTGAACAACTCACATACGTCCATGCAACTCGACGAAGCCAGTCCACTACCACCAGTTATCAAACTTAGGTGAGCTACAACCATTAGAAATATATAAAAAATAATTTGTTAAAAATCTGCTATTTCCTTATGGGAGCTTCTCCATGATGCGACGCGATTCGACCGATTCCAACTATAAGCCGGAGAATTGAAGAAAGGATTCTAAAATGCGGCTTATACTTGCGTTGACAGATAGTACAGTCAGCTTATAAGATTTCAAATTAAAGTTGTTGTGAAAATAAAAAAATAAAAACAAGACTGGATCACAATAATTTCTCAAACTTAATCTAACAATAAAACAAAATTCAACAACAATAATCAACAGGTAACAAAGGAAAAATAACAGAAAACTATAGGAAATATACTTGAAAAATATCACTGAGCGCGTCAAGACATCAAGACTATTTTTTCTGCTTACGATACACGTGGGAGTGAGTATAGATGGCACTAGTGTGCGAGCGAGAAGACACGATAAGCGCCGCCATTTTAGAATCCTTTCTTCATTGACCCAGGTTATACAAGTGAAAATGATCACATTGTGTCACCCTATGTGTAAGATATTCTTTATATTTGTAATTTGTTTGGTGTGCATAATAAAGAGTATTCTATCTATCTAATGATCCTTACCACTACGACATATGACATAAAACGTGCGATTATCTACGGGTAGATGAAAAACGAAAAACGCTCGCCACGATGACGTCAAGTTGGAAGCATTCGCGTGTAAAGTAACATTATAGATTTGACTCTGAGCATTACATTACAATACTACCTCCCTGACTGACGAGCATTCGCGTACATCTACTATATAAAAATAAGTCGGGTTTTCCTTCCTGACGCTATAACTCCAAAACGCACGAACCGATTTTCACGGTTTTGCATTCGTTGGAAAGGTCTCTGGTTCCGTGAGGTTTATAGCAAAGTCTGTGGCGAAACGGAGTTCGCCGGGTTTGCTAGTCTACTATATAAAAATAAGTCGGGTTTTCCTTCCTGACGCTATAACTCCAGAACGCACGAACCGATTTCCACGGTTTTGCATTCGTTGGAAAGGTCTCGGGCTCCGTGAGGTTTATAGCAAAGACGCGTGAATTCTGAAGAATGCGCGCGTCTTTTTAAAATCTTAGAAGTAATATGTGCGTTACGCTGTGGAGTAAAGGTTAAAATTGTTATATTCAGTTTTAGAAATACGCTTCAATGCGCTTCGACTCTGCGCTAGTATAAATGGACCCTTAGCGACCACCGAATTTGCTCATAGCGAATAAGTGCAATTTTGCGCTACTGTATGTATACGAGGTACTTTTTCTGATAAAAGATTGAAAAGAGAATTGTTTTTGTTACACAAGCGATCCTCCCTGGCTCCGTACGGAAATGAATTTAGTTGTTAAAAGGTATTTCACAAATCTTCCTTAATTCTTGCATGTTTAGAGATGTAATAATAATATTCCACAACTATCACACAACGCCATCTAGTCCCAAGCTAAGCAGAGCTTGTGTTATGGGTACTAGACAACTGATAAACATACTTATATATTTCTAAATACATACATATATAGATAAATAACACCCAGACACAGAACAAATGATCGTGCTCATCACACAAACATTTGTCCTGGGTGGGAATCGAACCCACGACCTCCGGCTTAGCAGTCAGGGTCACTAACCACTAGACCAACAGGCCAGTCAAGTCAAGAATTTATAGAAAAGTTCTTGAGTATACCATTATCAGTTTCGCACTCGGATTCTCTGGGATCACTTTGGAAGTATACTTTTTCCAAATCGGTCCAGCGCGTCTAAAGGTAAGCGTCCACAGGTCCGCATCGAACGTATCGGACGCATCGCATCAAACGGATTAATTAATCGGCAGTGTTTGGATTGCCGACGCGAGTATCAGCAATCGGATTGCCGATGCCATCTTCCTTGTTTTTTAGTGATCGTAAAGCTATACAGAAGTTGTCACTGCTTGTTTATTAGCAGAAGAAAAATGCTAGAAAAAAAAATGGTTCTTTAACCGTGCGGGGCGTGTCCACTGATCGGCATTCCGTATGACGGACATCGGTACGTATCGCATGTAGGCATTGCCGATGAGCCGTCCGTACGATGTGGATCAGTGGCCGCGGTTGTATGAGTTTTAAAACGAGGCAAATTAAAATCCGTTACGTACGATACGTCCGATACGTGCGATGCGGACCTGTGGACGCTTACCTTTAGTTACTATTCCAAATGGTTCATTTCGTGATCAAATGACGTCGTTGGGAATGCACGAAATGAATATAAAGTAGCAAAGAGCCGTCTATTACCTATAAAACAAACATCTAACATCGTTTCCACAAAAAATTTGTTCCAGAAAAGTACAAAATCCGCCTTTAGTATCAACTCCAACTCCCGAACACAAGCGGTCTCTACAGAAGCAGTTGTCTGTCCCGGCCGGGGAGCCCGCGCAGTCCCCGCACCGGGTGACCCTGCACACTATCATCACGGAGTACTTGTACAACCAACACTCGCTGTGCAAGAACCCTGTCGCTACATGTCCGCAGTTCAACTTGTTTGAGTAAGTTTGTTTAATAGACTAACTTATTTGCAGAAATATGTGGTTCGTTACTTCGCAAAAAAAAAGAAACATTATAGAGTGTGAAAAAAAAAGTTTTCACCTCGGAAATACCTAACACCTTTTAAGCTGGAATATGGTACTTTTAATATCTAGCTGCGCTTAGGATTTTACTATAGAATTACTCGCTACACTCGGGATCTACTCTAGAATTGGTCTGGATTAAAAAAAGACACTTGCTTTTAAAATTGTTGTTTGCTCTAGCAATGTAGTATTCCTTAATGAAACAGACGGAATAATTAGTTTTTGCTATGTTTTTACCTCTATTTTATGTAGCCAGAAAATATTGATTTTGTAGCCAAATGCAGAAACGGAAATCTTATAAATTTGTTCTGATTGTCTTATCCATAGGGTTTGGAATAAAAAAATCGATTTATGTACCTACTCCACTTTTTAGAATAAAATAAAATAAGCATGTTTGAATCATTTATTAATCGCACGAAACTAGTCTTAATTCTCTTCATTTAACTCTTAAAGTCTCTTGCTTCGCTCGGGATCTGTAGAGTCTCTCGCTACGTTCAGGATTTCATAATTTGTCGTCCTCCAGGCCTCACAAGTGTCCGTCTCCCCGCGTGGGCGGCGGCGCGCTCCTGTCCCCGGCGGGCTCCGGTAACGTGACGGCCCGCGTGGCGCGCCGTGAGCTGGGTCTGTCGACGTCCCGACGCGCACACTCGCGACTGGTGCACGCGCACTTCGCGCCCGTGCGCACGCTACGACTGCAGGACGACGACGCGTATTTTACGCACACTATCTTTCATGTGAGTATTATTGTTGTTTTTATCTTCAAAATACTAATGATAAATCAGGTTGTTCCTGGAATGAAAAACCAAACAGAAAATCGAATCGTTAAGCACACTTTTAAGACTGAAAAAAAAGGTAGTTGTTTGAAAAGACCCGTTTGTTTGTATGTCTGCGATTATCTCGCTTTTGGTTCAATATATTTTGATGCGGTTTTCAGAAAAACATTCTTTACATTCTGGAGAAAGAGAGTATTTAACTATACAATAATAATAAATGTTCTATGAGATTGTCCACTACTTCAAAAACTTCTTATTATTTATTTTACCATCATTTAGTTTACCATCCAAGTAAGTAATTACGGATTTATAATTACTTACTTGGATGGTAAATTTTACGATTAACAACACTAACAAACAATAAGAAGTTTAGAAGTTATGAAGGAACAGACAAACATACATACATACTTGTCAAAATCATGACTGGCTTTGGCCTTGACGTAGTCGGGTAAAAATGGAAATTAATTTGAAAACACCATTTTTAAGTGACAATGAGAAGTTTTCCTTTTGAAGTTTAAAAAAAAAAGTAGTTTCCAAGAACTCTATAGATGGCGTTGAACTGACGGCGTTACTCTAGGAAAAAGATGTATGCCTTCCTTTTTGCACAAATCCACGAGGCACAGACTTCTCTTCTTTTTCTCTTGGGACATTTTCTTTCTGGCGTTGGAAACTCATAAATTAAAAAGACTGGTAAATGAATATTTTTTTCTTTTCCCTTCATTTTTCCTTGTTGTTATTTATTTTCAAAATGCCATTTGTGTGATGTGATGTGACTGACAATGACAAGACCATGTACTTTTTGTTTTACGATCTCAAAATTACATCCAAGTGAAGAAAATCAAAAAATGACGTGACGTTCCGTTCATTGCAGTAACATATCAAGTTCAGCGCCATCTATCCATTGATTAGGGAAAACATAAAAAGAAAATCCCTCATTGGGAAAAAAATCATTATCGATTTCCCTATTAATTTTGACGCATAGTAAAACGATATTTTCTTTGTTCTCACAGCCAACACAACAACAGTTACTAGCGGCGACATCGTCAGGCGACATTAGGATATTCAATCTATTCACCGGGACGGAGGAGAGCTCCTACCAAGTTCACGAGTCATACATCTATCACATGCAGGTAAACAACATCATAATTTGTCAAGCAATTAATAAGAAAAAACTTTTATCTTCTACTATATAAAAATAAGTCGGGTTTTCCTTCCTGACGCTATGACTCCAGAACGCACGAACCGATTTCCACGGTTTTGCATTCGTTGGAAAGGTCTCGGGCTCCGTGAGGTTTATAGCAAAGAAAATTCAGGAAATATTTCAACAGAAAAGCGTGGCGAAACGGAGTTCGCCGGGTTTGCTAGTGTTCTCATATAAATGCGCACAGAATAATTAAAAAAAAAACAAAAAAATATTTAATTTTTTTTTTCTTAAAATTTTTATTTGAATTTTTTTCTTCGTCTTTAAAACAATAAAAATATGAGTCTAAAGGCTTTGCCAAACAACGAGCTGGCGTCATAATAATATATTTTTAAAGTCAGTAAGTACGCGAATAACACGCCAAGCTAGCGTCATGCCACGCTAACGTCGCGTCACGCCAGCGTCGTGCCACGCTAGCGTCATGCCACGCTAGCGTCATACCACGCCAGCGTCATGCCACGCTAGCGTTGGGCCAGGCTGGCGTCGACTCTACCGTCGCGCCACGCTACCGTCGTGACACGCTACCGTCGCGTCGCGCTGGTGTCCCGCCACTGAGCTCGCTATTTTGCAGACTACTCAGACTCGTCACATAAATGTATATTACTTTGTCATACATAATGATATCTGAGTTCCTAAAACGTTGCTTTAAGCAATATGTCTCATGATTCACTTCACAACGTCATTGGTTATTGTTCTATTATTCATTTATAAAATTAATTATTGGGAATAATTTGCTTAGGGCCATATTTGACCCTGTTACATTAGAATCTCATCTTAGTAATGTTGCTTATGACTTCGACTTGACTTTGAGACAATAGAATTATCCCCAGACAAACTTCTACTTCAATAAGCATAATATTTGTTAACAGGCAAGCAGAGACGGGTTGTTACTACTAGCGTCGGCGACGACGCCGTGGCGACCTCTATCGGCGTTATGGAATATGAAAGAATTTGAATTATTGTGAGTACAACACGATTCATCATCTATCTATAGTTGGTGCCAGTTAAGATGGCAATAGCGGACATTGACCCCTACCTAATAAGTCCTCGTATAATGACATAAGCTCAGAATTAGCATTTTTATAAAATACCGAATAAATTCGTAAGTATATTGTAAGGATGTAAGTACTATAGTAGTATAGTATTCATAAAATATCAAAATGCTAAAAATATTTCACCTATACCTAAGATTTCACAAAAAAATGCTAATTCTAATCTTATGTCATTATACGAGGACTTATTAGGTAAAGGTCAATGACCGCTATTGCCATTTTAACTGGCACCAACTAAATATACTAATACTAGCTCTGCCCGCAACTTCGTTCGCGTAGATGTCGGAACTTAACAATGTATTTTTTATAAAATTGACAAAGTTTCATACAAACTTCCATCCCCTATTTCTTCCCCTTGGGGGTAGAATTGATCAAAATCCTTTCTTAGCGGATACCTACATCATAACATCTACCTGCATGCCAAATTTCAGCCCGATCCGTCCAGTGGTTTGGGCTGTGCGTTGATAGATCACTATGTCAGTCAGTCACCTTTGAGTTATATCGACTGGCCTGTTGGTCTAGTGGTTAGTGACTCTGACTGCAATGCCAGAGGTCGTGGGTTCGATTCCCACCCAGGACAAATGTTTGTGTGATGAGCATGATCATTTGTTCTGTGTCTGGGTGTAATTTATCTATAACATATGTATGTATTTAGAAATATATAAGTATATTTATCAGTTGTCTAGTACCCATAACACAAGCTCTGCTTAGCTTGGGACTAGACGGCGTTGTGTGATAATTGTGGAATATTATTCCTATTTTGTATTATATTTACCAAATAATTTATCTCTCTTCCAGATTTCAATTAGACAACGAAGAATACGTAGAATTTTCAAAGATGACAGATGAAAGAATTATAGGTACCAAAGGAGAGACTGCTAC
The DNA here is from genome assembly GCA_036375495.1 of Agrotis segetum. Taxonomy (NCBI): domain Eukaryota; kingdom Metazoa; phylum Arthropoda; class Insecta; order Lepidoptera; family Noctuidae; genus Agrotis; species Agrotis segetum. Next base: position 429,634 of record JAQSVV010000199.1, read on the forward strand.
GATATTTGATACTCGCACGGGCAGAGAACTGATGACCCTCACTCCTGCTATCAGCAACCAGTACGCCAAGAATAGAGCCACCTTCAATCCTACTGATGAACTGGTCTTGTCAGGTATGCTGAGCTTTGGTAGAGGTCTGTGAGGTTCCCAGAGGCAGCTTAGTTAAACGTGATAGTGGATGTTGTTGAATACGGTATTTTACACCAAAAAAACATATTACAGCTTGACATAAAAATGTAGGAACGGAACTAAAATTTTTATTTCTGACAGCGTTTTAAAATCTTTGATATTTGATGTTAACAAAGACCGCAGGTTTGTTAGATTTATTATCGTGCCATAAAACTAACGTAATAAGTGATAAAAATTAAAATAAAATCATTCAAAGTGCTGGTAGCGCGAAGACAGTGGCGACTTCTGGTTTTCTACATTTTTATGTCGAGCTACACTTGGGGCTGATTTTTCAATAGCCAGATAACCTCTAACTGAGGAATTAAAATAACGGTTTTACATATTTTCTATAGATAAGCTGTCAAACCGCCATTTTTATTCCTCAGTTAGAGGTTATCTGGCTATTGAAAAATCAGCCCTTAGAAAGATAGATTATCAAAAAAATATTTGACTTGTATTTTTTCTTTTGGTAAGTAAACCGAAATTGATGATGCAAAGCTTCTAAAAATCATAAAACGTTACTCACTCAGTAATTTACAAAAGTTATGACGTCACAAGCGAATTTCGAAGCGTTTTATCATTGTCAATATTTGTTGGTTTAAAAAAAAGTAAGTTCATTATTTTTCAATACTTTATGGGACTTTACACATCGCGATGTGCGCGATGTGACGCAATGCAACGCGATACGAACGAATTCCAACGACAAGTGAAAATCCACCTTACCTTATGGTCCATGGTTGGGCAGCGAGTTGCCCTTTACTCGCTGCTCGCATTCGCATTTATTTGTATTATTATTTTTTAAATTTTTAGTCTAGATTTTCAAGGTACAATCGACAAAGCGGAATCATGACCCATTTTGACAATAAATCGTTTGAATCCGTCAAACTGTCAAAGAACAAAGTCGTTACAATGGATATGTATGTTTACGCGAATGTGGACCTAATTGTATTTGAACGTCTGTAGGAAAATAAGCTTATAGTGGGTCACAATTCCATTTTGTCGATTGTACATTGCTTTGACATTAATTATTTCAAACGCTGTAAAAAATATTGTTAAACATTTTTTTTAAAAGAGTAAGTATGGAGTTTCCTGCCCATTCTTCTCCATACAACCTACCTTAGCGAATGGGTGTAGATTCAATCCCTTCCCTTCCTATTCCCTTTAAATTTAAATATCGACGTTCAAAAGTGCCTCTTTGATGGCCTAATTGGAATAAATGATTTGACTTTGACTTTTGACGCATGCCCGCGCCTACGGTGGCCGGAGATCATCAAGCGACGTCCGTCGCCGTGGGCGTCTACCACCGCGGGTGTACTTTCACTCCTTGGATAACAATGTACAATTTTTTTACAGACGGCGTGTTATGGGATGTGAACACAGGCAAAGAAATCCACAAGTTTGACAAACTGAATCAAACGCATAGCGGAGTATTCCATCCGAATGGTTTAGAGGTAATTATTCACTTGTTTCTTTAACTAGGTAATTCCCGTGGCTTCACCCCCGTTTCTCGACTACTATCGGTCGTAGCGGGATGTTATATAGCCTACTAGCAAACCCAGCGAACTCTGTTTCGCCACCAGTCTTTGCTATAAACCTCACGGAGCCCGAGACCTTTCCAACGAACGCAAAACCGTGGAAATCGGTTCGTGCGGACTGGAGTTATAGCGTCAGGAAGGAAAACCCGACTTATTTTTATATAGTAGAAGATAGACTTCTTCGATAAAAGGACTATCCAATATAGAATTTTAGAACGAAGTTCCTTATCGCGCGTTGTGAAAGGGGGCTAGACAGAAAAAATTCTTACGAAAAGTTGGCACGACACTTTTTGGAACGAAGTTCCTTAACGCGCGTTGCGAAAGGGTGCTAGAGCTCAAAGAGTGGAGTGGAGTGGAGCGGAGTGGAGTGGAGTCGCGACGATTATTTTTGTTGAGTGTATACAGTAACTTCATTCCAGCCGGGTGTCCCTTGACACCTCTCAAGTTTTTTTAGATTTTTTTTTTCAAATCCTTCAAACCAGTAATTCCTGATTATCGTGTTTAGCCAAACAAACTCTTCAGTTTTATAATATTAATAAGTATAGATGCGAAAGATTGTCACACAAAAACTACAGAACAGATTTGGATTGAATTCGGTACACAGATAGTTTATAACCTAGATAAACACATAAGATAGTTTTTATCCCTATGTTACCTCTCCGTGGGATAATTTAAGAGTATAATTTTAGACGGCAAATATCTAATAAAAGTCCCAATGATATTTTTCGCGTGTAGCTAAAGAGTTGTAGATTCTGGGTTTGAACACAGCTAGCCGATAAAAATATACTTTAATTTATAATCACCATTCCTTTTAAAACTATGAAGGAAAACATTGAGAGGAAACCGGCATGTCCTAGAACCAAAAATTCGAAGACATGTGACATCTACCAACACGCACTGGACCGCGTGGTGGATTACGGCACACTCCCTCTCACAGAGAGGAGGCCTGTGTCCCAGCAGTGGGATCATTATAGGCTGATAATATGATTATTCCCTTTTTTTTAACGAGGTGGCGATTTTCTATTATTTATAGTAATTTATTCATACTCTTTTCGCAGGTTATATCAAATACTGAAGTGTGGGATCTAAGAACATTCCATTTACTACGAACAGTGCCTACCTTAGATAAGTCAGAGGTAAGATGAATCATACATGTATATTTACACTAGTTCTTCCCTGGATTAATACTAGTTTCCCACTGTTGGGCAACTTAGGGAGCTTGCCCACGGCGCGATGCGACGCGATTTGACCGATTCCAACTACAAGTAAAAATTTTATGTGAAAATCATCATTACCTCTACGGCATATGACATAAAATGCGCGGTTGTATACAGGTAGATGAACAACAAAACACGATCGCCACGACGACGTTGTCAAGTCAATCGAATTACATCTTTATATCGTAGTGGCAAGATTGATTTTCACTTATAATTGGAAGTTGCAATCGCATCGTGTTATGGTAAGCGTCCACAGGTCCGCATCGTACGTATCGGACACATCGCATCGAACGGATTTCTGTGTCGGCAGCGATCGGATTGCCGACGCGAGTATCAGCAATCGGATTGTCGATGACACCTTCATCGCTTCTACTGATCGGCATTCCGTATGACGTCATCGGTACACATCGCATTAAGGCATCAGTGGACGCAGTTGTATGAGTTTTCACACAAGGCAAACTAAAATCCGTTACGTACGATACGTCCGATACGTGCGATGCCTACCTGTGGACACCTTTATGGGTAAAATCCCTTAAAAGAATGACTCTTAGGGTGCTCCCACATCTAACGACGCGGATTCAGATTTTTCCGTCGCCCTTTCTCTTTGTGTCGCTTAGAACTGCCATTTGCTAGACCGAGACAGAAAGCATAATGCGATCGCATGCGACGGAATCTTCAAGGCGGCCGCGTGCTATCGCATTGTCTCGGTCTAGCAAATGGCAGTTCTAAGCGACAGAATTAGAAAGGGCGACGGAAAAATCCGATTCCGCGTCGATAAATGTGGGAGCACCCTTATACCTACGTGATCGTTTTTTTTTTTACATCTTTAAAAATATTACGTGATCGTTGTTCCAGGTGTTGTTCAACCCGACGTGCACCGCGCTGTACGCTGTGTGCGCCGACCAGGACGCAGAGGAGAGAAACCAGTTTGATACCAGCTTTAAGACGCTGGACCCTTATGACTACTCTAGTATAGGTGAGGGACGCTACTTATGTATCTATCATCATCAGCCTATAATGTTTCCATTTCCAGCCAACGACGATATAATAGTAGACTCCTAATAACAGGCGACCGATGTCTGTCAACACATTAGGCAAAAAACTCTTATATCCGTCTCATTTCGACCAATCCTGTGAGCCGTAAACATACGTTGAGACAGAACAGACCTTGAGTTAGCCAATCACAACGCAGTACCCCGTCCCACTCGCTTACGTACCTCAGCGAGTTAACAGAATAGTTTTTGTTACTTAGATCGTGCATGGCTGGGACACAGGCCTCCTCTCTGTAAAGGTCTCTGGTATCATTTGTAGATCTGTGACAATCATTAGTGGCCCAAAAATCTGACAACCAGTCTTACAATATTCATCATCAGCCTATAATGTTCCCAATGCTGGGACACAGGCCTCTCCTCTGTGAGAGGGAGTGGGCCATAATCCATTACGCGGGCGCAGTGTGGGTTGGTAGATGTCACATGTCTTTGAATTTTTGGTTCTAGGACATGCCTGTTTCCTCACGATGTTTTCTTTCACCGTTTTGAGAGCAGTGGTGATGAAAGAAATTACACTAAGTAATGCGCTTGGCGGGGTCCGAACCCATAACCTACAACTTGTAAGTCGGGACCGATATCACTAGCCCACCACATTTTATTTTTTTAGCGTGGTAATGGCATCGAATGATTCCTCCCTCCCAGGGCAGGGCGGGAGGGACTGTCAGCCTTCTACTGACTAAAATCCACGTTGTCCTTCAATAGCCTTTTATGTTCCGGTGTCAAGGTAATGAGAAGCCCGCGACCCCGGCAGGCTTTGGCCCTCTAGAGGGGGCCCCGTCATTAGGCCGAGACTCCACCAAAGCTGTGTCGAGCTGTGCGAGTCGAGACGTGTTTTGAACAACCAATAGAATAGCGTTATTTACACAGCTCCACTCCGCAACGCAATTCTATTGGTTGTTCAAAACACGTCTCGACTCGCACAGCTTTGGTGGAGTCTCGGCCTTATGCTGACGCTCTTTGAGAGATTCGTGAAACACAACGCGCCGTCGACCCGGGCTGCGTTCATGGTCGGACAGCGAGTTGACTGGCCCACCACTTCAATCAAATAACCATTTAAATTTAATTTATTTTTTTTCTTTCACAGCGACAATAGACGTGAAAAGAAACATATACGCGTTAGGTGTGTCGCGGTACGGCACGCAGATATCTCTAGTGGAGAACATGGGAGACTTTGAGCAGATGCAAGAGTCCTGTGTCAAGATATACGATGTAGGACGGAAGAGGGACCACGATGATGATGCGGTGAGTCTAATACTTAATTTCTTTTTTCAGTTTATACAATCCCCTGATGTTAGAGTTATTTAACACATTGAGTACGATACCAGGGCTAAACACCTTGTATAATAATAATATTAATTTTGACTGGCCTGTTGGTCTAGTGGTTAGTGACCCTGACTGCTATGCCGGGGGTCGTGGGTTCGATTCCCACCCAGGACAAATGTTTGTGTGATGAGCACGATCATTTGGTCTTTGTCTGGGTGTAATTTATCTATAACATGTATGTATTTAGAGGTATATAAGTATGTTTATCAGTTGTCTAGTACCCGTAACCAGGGACCGAAACCGGTATCAACAATACCGGTATTTTTTTGGTAACAACCTTTTTTTCTTTTACAGGTAACTTTAAAGATTACCTTTATTATTAAAAGTGAATACATAACCAGTATTAATACCAGTTACTGAAATAAAAATTACCCCTATCTTGCACACTTCAAACGTGCCGTCGGCAATAGTCACAGGGCGCGCATCGCATGTGTGTGTGACAAAGAGTCGTTATCTTTAGTTAACCGGTATTAAAACGGTAACCTGAATAGAGGTTACATTTTTCTTCGGTCTGGTTACCCAGATAGCGGTAACCTAAATCTGAAAAATAACCGAAATTCTTTAATACCTGTACCGTAATTTATAAAGGTTTTCGGTCCCTGCCCATAACACAAGCTCTGCTTAGCTTGGGACTAGATGGCGTTGTGTGATAGTTGTGGAATAATAATAATATTCCACAACTATCACAGCTATCAGAGCTTGTGTTATGGGTACTAGACGACTGATGATATGCTATAATGACTCGTGATGATAGTTTGGCCTAACCGTACGGTGATAATAATAATAATTATGGTTATTAACTGGTAATAACTTTAAATTCACATATTTTTGAAAAAAAAAATAACATGGTGTTATAATTATTGGAATCGAATCAGTTACTGATTCTGAACAAACTATATTCAGGTTTCGCATATACATACTAAAAATAATGTTGTAGTTGATAAATGGCTAGGCAGGCAGATGATGTATGTAATTGTTTGTGTTGCAGGAGGAAGATGATGACGAAGAGCTAGCAGGAGGCTCGGAGAATGACGACGGATCTGACTCGGGATCAGATAACGACGACGACTGTAAGTAACACTCAGCTTGCTAACAACGACGATATAATACTAGACTCCGCATGCACGATCTAAAGAACACAAACTATTCTGCCAAGTTGCTGAGGTACTACGTAAGCGAGGGGGACGGGATACTGCGTTGTGATTGGCTAACTCAAGGTCTGTTCTGTCTCAACGTATGTTTACGGCTCACAGGAGTGGTCGAAATGAGACGAATATAAGACTTTTTTGCCTAATGTGTTGGCAGACATCGGTCGCCTGTTATTAGGAGTCTAGTATTATATCGTCGTTGCTTGCTAATGACGTGATTCCAACTGAGAAACACGTGTTTCCTACATTATTTTTATAATTTACTTTTTAATTATTTATAGGCGAAGGATTCTAAGATTGAACCGCGAGAGAAACGAGTAGTTCAATTAAAGAATCCTGAGCGATGCGAAGTTTTCAAATGTACGAGACGCAGAAAAACTTTGTTGCCGAGTGCAACACATAACTTTTCACCTCACATCCAATCTTTCTGAACGGCTGAGGTGAAAAATATTTTTAAAGATTCAATTTCTTATTCAAAATCTGAGCGCAAAGCTCCATTTTGTGCTCTAGAGCACAAAGTGTTGTTTCAAATTTGAACATGTCTTGTATTCAATTGTTTTCTACAAGTGCCAAGCGAGCCGCCCCCCCTACATTTCCTTTCTGTGTGTGGTGAAAAGTAGTGTGTTGTCTTCGCATCGCTCAGGATTCTATATTTGAACCGCTCGTTTCTCTCGCGGTTCAATCTTAGAATCCTTCGCTCGCTCAGTTATCAATACAAGTACACGCGCGCAAAACAAATAACTATTTCTTGTCATTTTAACTTGCTATGATTATAAGGGCCTACGTTTTATAAACGCGCCGTTGACGCTCGTTTTTGAAACGCGCGTCGATGTTCAATAATTTTCTTCATTGAAAATTGTCAATTTGAAATTGTCAAAGTTCCAGTTTACATCTCAAATACTGAAAACTCGTGCTAAGGGTACTTTAGTACTTTTTGCGCGCTCATAACATATCTGTGGTTTAAAGCAAGATTTATTTAGTTTAGATTGTTTATTATTATTTTTTCATATTTTTATTTTGATATAACCACGTTATCTATAGTGGCGTCGTCTCTGTTACGCAACGCAGTGATGAACCTCGACGGCAACAGTTCGGGCTCCTCCAACGACGAGCAGGACGTCCCGCGGCGACGGCGAGTGCGGCGGAGGAGGGTGAGTGGGTCTTTGGGACTGTGGGACTACATATAGCCTCATTTAGACGATGCAAGAACTCGCACGAGAGTTGCATTACATTGCTGACTCTAAAGGTACAACGAACTCAGTTGTCAAACAAATACCGCAATGTAATAAAACTCGCATACGAGTTCTTGCTCCGTCTAAATGAGGCTTTACATATGGGTAATCGTGCATGCTTATAGGACTTGCGAGACTGATTAATTCGCAAAAAAAAAATTGGTTTTTCATACAATATGAGAAATTGGTCGGACGTAACAGTATGTTTTTTTTTTTTGTGAATTTCTAAAAGTCTTAGAACAAACATTGTTCAGTAACATGGGCTGAGTTACCCCACGAGAGGTTTTGCGCTATTAACGTTACACGTTGTTGATTGTGCTTATGATAACAAACAACTTTTACTATGGGAACAAACCTGAAAACGCGGAAAAAAAAACAGCTGTTCAGTACTTTTATGTTTGTTTAGTGTACTGAACAGCTGATATTGGAACGAAGTTCCTTATCGCGCGTTATGAAAGGGGGCTAGACGGAAAAAAATCTTAAAAGTTGTCACGACACTTTTTCTGACTGCGCGACACATAAGGAGGTTAATGTGTTTATTATCATGGAATGGAGTGGACAGGACCGGACCGGACCGGACCGGACTGAACCGGACCAGACCGGACCGGACTGAACTGGACTGGACTGGACTGGAGTGGAGTCGCGACGATTATTTTTGTTGAGTGTATACAGTAACTTCGTTCCATCCGGGTGTCCCTTGACACCTCTCAAGTTTTTTTTAATAAAAATTGTTTGCTATCATGAGCACAATCACGTGTTTAAGTATCGTACACTAATTGCTAGTCACCCTATACAATATGTAATATAATTAACGCACACCCTCAGACACCACAATTAGAATATTAAGTTATAATCATAATACATTTATTGAGTTTTTTATTTAACATGTAAATGCATTGTTATTAACTAAATTAGTTATTTTGCAGTAAGGTTTATTTTTCTTTTTTTGTATTGAATGACGGAATTTGTATTAATACAAATAAAATTGCACTTATAAGTCTTGTTGCCTTGATTTACGGTCTATCTTAGTTTGTTTTGACTGTATAATTAAAACTACGGAAATTATAGTCACATTACCCCTGGGTAATGTGACTATAATTTCCATAGTTTTAATTATTTTTGATAAAAATTTACATAAATTAAAAATGATAGAAATCGATTCAGTAAACAATAAAAAACTAATTTCAGGGTGTGCGTTAATTATGTTACATGTTGTATAAGGCCTTGCCTTGAGAAGATTGTTAAGAAAATATGTTTCTTTCGCAGCCAACGGAAGGTAACAGCAGTGACAGCGACGGCGACGGAGACCTAGACCTCGGCGACATCATAGAATTTGATATCGACTAGCAATAAATGTGTTAATCAGTTTCTCTGCCTTTTATTTATGACTTCCCCATGGTAACCTGCAAGGGGCTGTCCATTAAGCACGTGATCTTTTTGCCCCCGCCACCCCCTTGGTGATACATGGTGAGGTTTAAGACTACCGTGTATTTTTAGAACCTAAAATTTTTGTAACTCTTTAAATATTCATAAAATACAGGTTTGGGTATAATCTTATAAAAACATTTGTGCAGAAATATGTTTATTCGTTGTTTCGTAGTTTGCTTGTCCTTTACTCTACTTCGTTCTTGACAAGCGCTATACATTTTTTTTTATAAATTTATTTTTATTTTTATAAATCGCAAAGTTGATTCTGTGATTTTAACTGTGATTGAAATGACTGATTTTTATTCCAAATTCGTTTTTTTTACCATTTTACACCACCGGTCTTATATTATCTAGTGGGACCAATAGAACTACAAAAAAGAATTAATAATTTATTCCCATTCGTCCACTCAAAAAATTTAGTGGGACCATCGGGAAAATAATTAACAAATTCCCGTTCGTCCCACTAGGGGGACGAATTCGAGTGGACGAACGGGAATACACGGGTGACTCGTGCGTCACACCCGGCTGCGAGCGATGCAGTGTCAGTGAGATGCCACGGACCATGGTATAATAATACCAGGTATGGCACTCCGAGACACAGTGGTCACGTGGGTGACACAAGCCTACGTCATCATCGCTATCTGCTGGTTCTCAAACTTTACAGTTTGGGGAAATTTAACCTAATAAAACATTGACCTAATTATTACATTACTGCTAACTTTTGCACGTGGCTTCCATCCCTTACCTCAGCGTAGTAGATTTTCAGTGACAAAAAGCATTATTTATCCATCCTAGGATAAAAGATAACAAAGAAACTTTTCGACGTTCACAAATAAAAATGTTTGAGTGCCGCTGGTTCCACAGTCGCTGAGCGAGACAGGCATACGCATAAAACAAGGATAGCGCTATACGACAAAATGGCGGCATGACAATGACACAGCCCGTTCCTGTGTTACCAGTAGTGTGTGGTTATAACTCCCTAAGCGCATTTATTACATAAGCGAATACGATAAAACGCTGTGATTGTTGTGTTATTAAACAATTCTGTTGGTATACGTATTGAATTGTTTCGTTTGCTATGCTAAATACAATTTAAATGTTTTATTTATTCTTTTAAACAAAATAATGGGTGAAAATGTTTCCTTATTTTCGTATCTTGTTGCAATTAATTGGCAACTGGAAAGTGACGTCAACATGTGTCACTTCGGGAGTGCCAGACCTTGTTTTTTTAGACTATGCCACGGACAAAGATATTATTATTCTTTCTAATGGGTATTTTAAACACCATTGTCAAGATAACGGTTTTTCGAATGCCTAGTTTTGGTTTTATGATTGTATCTGTAGTTTCGGTGATAACATTACTTACTTATTTATTTTTATTATACATACTCCATTATAAACATCGTACACAATATTTATGTATGTAGATATATATATTTATTTCATTTTTCAAGCTGATTTACATCCGTACACTCACCACGTAGGCTCAGTTGAAAATCAGCGTCGGGCACCCGTTGTCCGGCATTTGCTGAACTGGGTCTATTTGGCGCAGCCGTGAGTCACACAATATTTAAGGTTTAGTTGTAAGTTTCTTGTATATATTTGTTTTTTTTTTTATGTTGTGTGTACTTATGGCATGTGTCAATAAACGTTTTTTCTTTCTTCTCTTTCTTTCTTATTTTATTATTCTACCCAGTGGCTTTCCAGTGGTAAGCGTGTGGACAAAAAACGACCTAATTTTATTTTGCTATAATACGCCACTTTTCGGTTAAGTATCTTGAAAAACCTACAATCCCCTGCCCCCCTGTGATATTTCGTTTATAGACCCCCTCCCCCCATTTTGAACCTCACGTGATTAATGGACGGGCCGCAAGGCTATTGGCTAACTTGATAGTCACTGACCAGCAGTTGTCCACTGAACTTGGGTGGCTCCATATAACCCGGTTGATTGAAGAAAGGAATCTTAAATGGCGGCGCTTATCATGTTTTCTTGCTCGCACACTTAACTACTTACATCTTTTTTCCGATGCTTTGTTGTGTAGTTGCGCTATTCGTCACTAGATGGCGCTAGTAGTAAGAAAAGACCAGGAAAATGACAATATTCTGGCAACTGGTCAATCTAATAAAATGTTTTATGCATACATTTTATTGTTTTTTAATTCAAGCCCCTAATTATGCCATTTCTGATGATTAAAGTTCAGTCAAAACTACCAGGTTAAGTGGATTGCCTTCGTCGTTGCAAAGAATGCATTTTAATTACGCTATTCGACAATAGATGTCGCTAGTAGTTGTACAAATATGTTTTTCTTTCAGTTGACGACACGGTTGATGCAATGTCCCATTTATAATTAAAAGTGGTACTCTGTGATGCAATGCACGAGTTTGATTCCCACGAAACCAAAATTCGTCTAGAACTAGTTATCCCGAATTTGAGTGTTTGTGTATTTGATTATGGTACAGGAGAAATTCCTTGGGCAAATTTAAAAAACTGGTTGTTATCCAAATTTGATAGAACATCTACATATAATAGTTAACTAGCAAACCCGGCGAACTCCGTTTCGCCACCAGATGGATTCGTGTTCTTTGCTATAAACCTCACGGAGCCCGAGACCTTTCCAACGAATGCAAAGCCGTGGAAATCGGTTCGTGCGTTCTGGAGTTATAGCGTCAGGAAGGAAAACCCGACTTATTTTTATATAGTAGAAGACTAGCAAACCCGGCGAACTCCGTTTCGCCACATAAACCTCGGTCCGTGTGTTCTGGACTTCTGGGTGTCGAGTCTGCTAATTATTAGTCAGAATGGCGCCACAATGGCGTTTCAATTGTAGAGCTTATTCGAACCATTTTTTACTGCTGAGTAAAAAATGATTCGAAAATTGAAACGCCATTGTGGCGCCATTCTGACTAATAATTAGCAGACTCGACACCCTGGAGTTATAGCGTCAGGAAGGAAAACCCGACTTATTTTTATATAGTAGAAGATAAAACAACGAAATACGAATATTCAATGCACTTTATTTCATATCATAAATAGGTAATATGTTCGGGATATCACAATTTGTTTGTTCATTACTCTCCAAATATTTAGCTATCATCTAGGCGTTACATAATTTTATACAATTATTGTTATAATTAACTAAAATTAAATCGAAAAGATATTATTTTACAAAGTAAAAGGATTTTTGACTACTATTCTGTCGAAATTATTGCATTTAATGCCATAGTAGAAATAGCATGGACTGAGCATTCTCTGTTTAAAATTGACCATATTCTCTAGAAGAAGAGCCATAGATATAATGTCTATGGTAATGTAAAGGCAGAGGCGTAGCTAGGCCAGAAAGGGCGGTATCAAAACTTGTTTGGAGCCCTTCTAATCTACAACGTGTAACGTTAATAGCGCAAAACGTCTCGTGGGGTAACTCAGCCCATGTTACTGAACGATTTATGTTCCAAGACCTTTGGAAATTCTCAAAAAAAATCACACAGATTTGAGTGGACCTGTCCAGTCAATGCAAGCATGTTCAAGCCCCCCCCCCCCCGCCCTTGAACTGGACCCCGTATCAATGATACGGCTGATACGGTGGTAGCTCACGCATCCATGTACAGGAATACGATCAAAAGAGCATGGTCAATTTTATTTCACCTATGGCTAAGCATAGCTCACAGCATGCTATATGTATAAGTAGGTATATGACTATGGCGAAAACCATGTTGTAGTTTGACAAACAGTTTCTCGGCATTACTACTTATTGCAAAATTAGAGGAATGAAGTACCTAGATACAATAAGGTTTGAATATAAGAAATAAAACAAAAATTCACTTATAATAATACAAAAATAAATATGAATAACGCCGTTATCGGCATTTATACCACGAATCAACTTATTAACTAGTTAATAATAATAGATAATATTTACAGTTATAGACTAGTAGACTCCAATAAAATGGCACTTAATTCACGAAGTCTTTTTACACTTTTTTTATCGTTACGATTATATTCAAAGAAAAAAGCCTCGTTTTCTACTCTTTCCTAAAAGAAGGGGAGATTATCTATTTTTGGGAAAAAGTACCTAAAGATCTGTATTATTATTTTTTTAAGTATTTAGCAAAGCCCGGAATAGGTAGATTGTTTTTAAGTACTTGTATCACGAACTGACATAAAAATCATAATGGATAAGCCTTTTTCCCGAGATTTCAGTATTTTCGGGATTGCATTGAAAAGCACGCGGGCGAAGTCGCGGGCAATAGCGAGGGCTTATATCTCCATCCTACATGTTCCTAACATTTTTAAAGTTCCTGAAAAATCTCTTTAAAATCCCGGAATACCGGAGGCATGTCCATATTAATATTTGCGTTTTAGGTTGTTGTATACCTACTCCGGGCTTTGGTAATTAATGTTATTTTTTTTATTATGTAATTGGAGTTCGAGAATTGAGAAAATCATTTATTTGGTCTAAACACCAAAATATTTTTTTAGCAGGTAAAACACAGTACCTATTTAAAAACTTCAAAAGAATTGAACACATTAAAAATGTAGGAAAGAGTAGATTTACCATAAAGTATAATGAGATAAATAAGAAACTACTAGCTATTATTGTCTATTCTCTGATATAAACCGACGCGAAATGCCGATTCGATATCGAATACAAATAATTCGTTACATCACTAACGTTTCTAGAACAAAATAAAAGTTTAAACTGTTTGACAAGACTTCTTTTGTTCAAAGCGTTATTTGCATCGTAAAACTGCTTCTAATTTAATGAACGCTGGGTTTACTGGAAATTTAAAATTGCTAAATTTTTAGAGAGCTTATTGACGACGCGATGCGATGCAATTTTAACGATTCCAACTACAAGTAAAAATCATCCTTAACGACTACGACATATGACATAAAACGTGCGGTTATCTACGAGTAGATGAAAAACAAAACACGCTCGCCACGACGACGTAAGTCAGTCGAATTGCATCATAAATATCGTAGTAGCGAGGTCGATTTTCAATTTTAGTTAGTAGAAATTTCAAATCGCATGAATTGCGGTAAGGGTAAGTTCCCTGGCAAAAAGCCTAATAGCCAAGTATGAAAAATTACCACGAAAATCATTTTTTTTTTCAATATTTTCTGATTACTTTTGCATAAAAAGCTTTTCTTTATTATACAACGTGTCACGTTAATAGCGCAAAACGTCTCTCAACCCATGTTACTGAACAATGTTTGTTCTAAAACTTTTGGAAATTCACAAAAAAAAAATGATTTTTCATACTGATGGGCCCAATCAATTTCTCATTTTGTGTGAAAACGCTACCTTATTTTTTTTGCGGATTTCCAAAAGTCTTAGAACAAACATTGTTCAGTAACATGGGCTGAGTTAACCCACGAGATGTTTTGCGTTATTAACGTTACACGTTGTTTAAGAGACCAAATAGATTGATCTTCTTTTCGTATTTCCATTGGCTGAACGATGAACGCTATCGTAAAGATAATGTTTACGCGATGCGTCATTATTGGGCGTAGACAAAAAGGCGGGAGCAATGTCCGCCACGCCTAAAGAAAATACTTGTTTTTCGTATTTGCTCATTATTTTATTTAAATCTGCAATGATTCTGTATTTGATTATTTTCTTTTTTATCGCTTTTTTACCCATTATCAAAATGGAAATAAAAAATATAAATCCAAATACAGCGCGGTAAAAAATTAATAAGAAGCAATGGCTACATTCAAAAAATAATTGTAATTAATCTTGTCAATCGTTCATAATTTGAAAATTATATTTATAAATATTATATTATCTTACAATAATCATTCTTAAAACTAGTTTCATTTATTTACAATATAATACAAACGCCATTTTTTTTATCGTATCGATACACTATACAGTAACGGTTATCGATAACCGTTATTTAACCAGAAATAACGTTATTCTAAGACTGTAATGAAAATTCAATCACTCGTTTCATGAAACAATAAAAATGCAGTCTTACACAATCAAATTAATAAAGATGAGACAATATCTTATTTAGTTACTTTTAATTTGAAATTGGGGACAGAAAGCTTTAAATTTATTCCAAGAGATCAAAATTTTAGGCTTTAACAACGTATCGTTTTAAATACAAATCGTCTTTAAAAAAACGATTTAATAACGTTACATGTAGCAAAGTTTCCGAGTCGGAAACGTTACAAATACTTCATATAGCTTATATTTAACGTTATTTATTTACACTCTCACTTCACAAGTCTATCAATGAACAAATTCATTAACTCCCCCGCCATGATGATGAAACTGTTGCGTATTATCAACGATGACACTTGTATAACCTCCTTCTTGTACGGCAGGACTCGCCGCCATCTTACCAAAACTCCCGCCAAAGTTCTCAACGACAGGCCGTCCATTTTGATTCTGATTGTGACCGTAAAAAGATATTAAATTCGTGTAATTATATTGATTAGGTATTTCGGAGCCTTCTATTGAGCTACAAGATGAAGAACTGGCGGAAAACGGTCTTTGGCTCTGTGGATAGCTAACATAATTCGGTAAAATTTCATTGGTGTCCGTGTAATTTTCGTAGAAGATTTCTTGGTAGGAGCCATTTTGTTGGTGGTATTCCTCTTGTGTTTCGTAAGGGGGTATTACAGGGAGGTATTCTGGGTACGTATATCCTCCACTAGAATCACTGTACTCGCTTTCGGGGACTTGTACTGGGTTAATTTTCTCCGTGTGTCGGACATGGGGCATTTGTGGTGATGTCGTGGTGGTGGGGACGTGGGATGGTGTTGGACATTCCACGGGGTTCGCGTGTTTCGGTGCGCCTTGACTGATGTTTAGGATTAGGTGTTTTTCTTCGATGTCACTGGAATGGAAAGGTTTTGTTAGTTTGTTGTTACGTTGATAAATTTTGATTGGTTGTTAGAAAGTCAATGGTCAATACATTTTGCGACGTTTTGGTGTTTACAAAATTCTGTATCCGCACTCTTATGTAATCTCTACATGATTGACATTTAGAAGTAAACCTCTTAGCGTGGGTTTCAATATAGGTATTTTGTGCTATCTCAAAATATTTATTTGTCCCCTACATTAGAGTTTATCAATCAATCGATTACTCATTATTAAATGGTTACAACTACATAGACGAGTTTTATAATTTAAAGAAATATAAAATAGAACAAAAAGTGCATAAATCTATATTTTTAACAAGTAAATAATAATCGCCGATTCCCAAATATTTGACATCCAGTCTCGCTAAGAAATACCGTGTTTGTAACTGGGTGGTGACGGTTGGATCGACAGTCCGACTTCGTAAAAAACTAGTATTTAGCAGTATCTAGTAAGACTGAGTCTCGAAGCTAAAAAAGGCTAGGCAGTTAACAAGGGAAGTGGAAACATATTTTTCCTACTCCTCCTCTATTCTTTTCTGATTAATTTCGTGCAGGATCCAAGACAGGTAAATTCATTCTCCGGGACACGTCGAGCTTCATTGTCTCGGCGCTTTTCTGGTGGTTGCTACTGTTGATTCTGGCTTTCAGGAGATGCAGTGGTTTGGGAATAGTGTGGTGGGTTTGTCCCAATTTAAAAAAAAGGCAGTTAATAATGTTATAGCAGTACCAACCTTAGCACATAATTGACTGAGACGATACAGTGTGGTCTTGAAGACCGGGAGTTGTGCACGATGGTCGCGTAACTCTGCATCCACACCCAGCCTCCACTCTTCGTTAGGAAGCGGTAGTATCGAGATGTCACTTGACCTTTTGTTAATACTGTAACAGAGATATTACGGTTCAGAAATTGCCAATGATAATCATCATCATCATGATCAGCCTATAATGTTCCCACTGCTGGGACACAGGCCTCCTCTCTCTGAGAGGGAGTGGGCCATAATCCACCACGCGGGCCCAGTGCGGGTTAGTAGATGTCACATGTCTTCGAATTTTTGGTTCTAGGACATGCCGGTTTCCTCACGATGTTTTCCTTCACCGTTTTGAGAGCAGTGGTGATGAAATAATTTACACAAAGTAATGCGCCTGGCGTGGTTAACCCACGACCTACAATTCGTAAGTCGGGACCGATACCCCTGGGCCACCACTGCTCTCGATCAATGATAAGTTGGCAATTAATTTAATTTTTTTGGCAAATAAATGTCATCATTTCAAGGAAATAGGTTGTATGGTAGTTTCTGATGAGATTAGAGTCGAATGTCTTGCGATTAGACTGCTGGGGACTGTTCTAGGTGATAAAAAGAAAACCAATGGCAAGTTATAACCTATAAGCATTAACTAGAATGGCACCTATTTCATTACAGTTGACTAAGAAAAGGGCTAGTAGTATTTTCCCCAGCCTTAATACCTTTGCAAATTTCTAGTTACTATTAACCATGTGATGAAGAGGGATGACGTCATGTAACTAAGAGAGTGATGAGTATGAATTTTGATGGATGGAGAAGAAGAGGAAGGCCAAACAAAAGATGGACAGAAGTCTTAAGAATGATATATGAAAGAAAAAGGAGTAAATGATACTGTGACGTCTGATAGGGGAGAATGGAAGAAGAAATCGTGTTGCGACGACCACAAGTAAAATGGCATAAGGTGGCCTACAATGAACTCTTAAAGCGTGAGTCTTTAGGCTGTGGGAAAGAGATGGCGCTACATGACTTGTATAGCTTTGTCTCTTTCCCACAGCCTAAACTGGATCGCGTTAAGAGCTCGTGGTAAAGCCTAAGGGCAGGAAGATGAAAGTTCTAATTACCATTTGAATGCTATATAGTTGTCCTAATAATTGACCAAATTGAAAATAATGTACATTAATACTCACGTGTACAATGCGAATGCCTCATATGTAAGACATCGGTGCCGTGTATGTAATGGTACAGTGTCTTCTCTATCAGGTCCTGTGGTTCGTAACCCGTTAATGACGCCACTCTGGAAATAACGAAATAAAAAACTGTTAATTAGCTGTTCATAACACACTTATGCATCCCTATTTTGTTTGGAACTTTATATCTTCACTGTTTTTCGATAGAAAGTCACTGTCTACACAGTGTGTCCGGGCACGAGTTAGCAATATTTGGAAGGGATATTCTAGGTTCATTATCATCGACAAAAATGCTTTAAAAAAATCTTACTCCAATACTTCGCGAATGGCAGTCATTTTAGTTTTTTGATCTCTCGAACTAGGGAATGTACAATAAAATGCAAATATCTTAGAAATCCAAGAGACCTACATAAATGAAAATGACTCTATTGCAAAGTTTAACGTTGAGGCTTAACAAAAATTTACAAAAGTTTTCTAAATAATATGTAAAAATAACGAAAAAACATGGCAAACGACATATCTGTATAGACAATTTGATGTTTGCTTTTGTAAGATTTTTAATCATACTTCGTAAAGATTAGTACAAGATTGCTGATTGTGATATCATTCGGTTTGGTTCATTTATTCATTTCCAAGCAGTTTTTTGGTAATTTGGTGATTTTATAAAAACATTCAACACGAATCACTCCACAAAAGACAAAATCACTACCTACTATAATCCCGTGAAAGCAACGCTGAAACCAAACCCGCGTCGCTTCAATACCTACCCTCTACTTATACCAGCCCCTCAGTAATTAGTTAACCCTTAAAACTGGAGTACAAGGGGTCGGCCCCTCTGCTTTTTTGCAATGCTGATGGCCGGAAGTGATGCGCGATATTTTTTGAGCGTCAACAGTTTTTACGCTTGAAAAACAATATGCTTGCTTGATTGGGTTGAAAAAAACGGTGATTGGTTTTTGTTTAGTGAGTGTTTTTTTTTTTCAATTAGTGGCTGGTAAAGGGAAGCTAACATACAAGTCATATTATGATATGATGGTATTATAATTGAGAACTGCACAATCTACACTTGATGCAAATGTAAATCTAATTTATTTCTTTATCAATATTAGTTTATAGATGAAACAGGGTTCAAATATAGAGAGTTTTTAGAACTGGGCGTTGATGGCTATATCCGAAACTATGAGGAATGTCGAAAAACGTTGAAAGGACTCTCGAGTCCTATTATGACAAAAATAAAACGTCGTCATTGGATTTTAGAAAAATCAATAATTCTGGCCAGGAATCAAACCCGAAGATTTTGAATAATTAATCACACCCTGAATTATAACAGCATTCGATAGTGTTTCTAATAAGAATCAAATTCAGGGAAGTAATCATAAATAGGGCAAACAAATATATTTTAATAAATACATTTTAGTTCCAAATTCTCAATTTGTAGAGTTAGAATTTTATATTTGGTTACATTTGTGTACCTAACTCTTTAAATAATAAACAACGGTTAAACAAAGATCTTTCCCATAGCTAACAAGATAATTTATTATTTACTAAGAAAACTATAAAAACTGTTCATTGATATGTCAATAGACTTATCATGAATCTTTTACTATTAAAAGACATGACATCTTTTTCAATCCTCAAACAAAGTGATTGGTTATAACATCGGTTAATTTTTTAGGGTTCCGTAGTCAACAAGGAACCCTTATAGTTTCGCCATGTCCGTCCGTCCGTCCGTCCGTCCGTCCGTCCGTCCGTCCGTCTGTCCGCAGTTTAGCTCAGAGACGCACGGTACTAGAGAGCTGTAATTTGGTGTAAATATACGGATTTGTTGTGCCGAAAAAGTGGTTAAATAAAATCTCGTAAAATATTTTTTTTTAGGGTACCTCCAGTACTTACACGTAAAGTGAGGATTTTTTTTTTCTCGCGTACCCCTTAGTGTGGGGTATCATTAAATAGGCCTTTAAAAAATAATGATAGTTTCCATTAACAATTTTTTGATAAAAAAATTCGTTTGTGAAATATTAAGCTTTAAAGTGCTAAATTTTGCTCGATTCGAGTGTCCCCCCCCTCTACCAGCTAAACGGTTATGTTTGGGGGTGTGAAAAAATTCACAATAGTAGTATATATAACGAAGTTTAAAAGAAAATTATCATGACTAAGTAGGCTTTACAACTTTACGAGTAATAGTCGACCAACTTATAAAATGTACTTGGATAATATGTTTTCTTAAACAAAATGTATCGGAGAACATGTGCTTCAACTGCAAATGTAAGTTTGTCAACTTCATTTTTACAGCTTTTATAGGTATGTTTTTTGGGGATAGGTAGGTTTTTATCGTCAACTATTTTTAACTAAATTCAAAAAAAGGAGGAGATTCTAAATTCGTCGTAATCTTTTTTCTTATGTATTTTCCCCGATTTCTCAAAGACTCCTGGACCGATTTTGAAAATTCTTCTTTTTAAAATTAAATTCAGCGAATCAGTTCAGTTAGTTCGCATAAGTATTTTGATGGGCAACTACGGAACCCTACACTGTGCGTGGCCCGACACGCACTTGGCCGGTTTTATCGATAAGAAGTCGATAATGTGTTGTAAGCACTATTCAAATAACGTAATAAATAACGGTACAACTTGTAATATTTATCGTTATGAAATAACGGTTATTTCAATGACTATTTTAGGAAATTATGAATTTGTGTATTTCTTTTTATTTTGTTAAAAAAAAAGTACTGAGGAAAAAAAAATACGTCAGCGCAGGTCGGTGAGTGTTTATTAATATGTTAGTCACTATAACCTTTTATATGGAAGTCACGGTACGGTACTTTCCGTTTTTATGTCTTGTGACTGGGACTGTAGCATCCGTAGCACCATAACTTGTAGTGTTTAATAATATTCCTTTGATTGTCTATGACAATTTAAAAGTGCCTGTGGTAACTGGCCTACTTTGAAATAAATGCTTTGATTTTGATCAAACGTTTTTTGCAATTTGCAGGCCAGTGACATATTTAACTTTATCAAAATATAAATAAAATAATAATATAATTAAAATTAAATTAAACGGTAATAAAAGTATAATTTTAAATAAGTATAAAACATTATCAAAACATTCGCTCCACCAGCTCTCACATAGAAAAGCTGCATCTTAAGGTAATGCATTATTTACGAAGGTATTTTCATTAACATGGTGACTAATATCTAAGGTACTACTCCTTCAACAGCGGGCAGAAGCTGTAGGTACCTAATAAAAAAACTTAACTACCACTTCAACATACTAAAAACCGTTTAGTTTTATAGTTAATTGATCGTTATTTTAACAGCGGACATCCGATACTTTGGTGTCAATTAATACCCCCCGGGGGTGTCAATTATACCCCACTTGGGGAGTCTTTGTTTCAACCCCTCGCGTTTTAAGGGACGTGATTTTTTTGTTCCCAAACTACGAAGCATTTTTTTTTGGGGACATACGAGTATCAACGTATGTTTTTTTATGTGGATATCAATTTAATTGCGATTAATTTTGTGAATGCTATTTTATTAGAATTTGTTGTAATTATTATACGACACAAATTATAACGAAAATCGCGAGCATGACTGCTCCGCAGAAGGAACCGCTTCCCACTCCGTCTCGCCTCGCAGCATGGCCTCGACTAAAAATTACAATTTTTAGTCGAGCCCTGAGGACACGTCGGTGCTCTGCCCAAGCGGGGCAGTCCTGCACCGTATGCTCCACCGTGTCCTCCGGGCGATCATCGCAGTAGTGACACCCAGGCGTTTCCTCCTTCCTCATCAGACACAAGTCATCCTCCCGAAAATTCCGTGTCCGGTGAGGACCTGCGTCATGCGGTAGGTCAGGACGCCGTGACATCCATCCAGCCACTCCTCAAAGAAGGGTCTTACCGCCGCGATTGCGGCATACCCGTCCCGTACTTATTATAAACTTGGATAACATAACCAATTTCTATTAACAGGTAGCTAGAATCAAAGTTTCAACAGTTTTGAGATGAAATTCCAACTTAATAATCCCTTTACTGAACTCAGACATCGAACACAGAACACCACGCTTTACAGTCACACTTATAAACCACTATACCAAACAGTACAGTCAGCAAAAAAAAAAATGTTTGTAAGCAAATTCAAATATAGAAAGAAAGAACCGCTACTATAGTAATAAAATACCG
Source organism: Agrotis segetum (assembly GCA_036375495.1). NCBI lineage: Eukaryota > Metazoa > Arthropoda > Insecta > Lepidoptera > Noctuidae > Agrotis > Agrotis segetum. The sequence continues at coordinate 451,709 of JAQSVV010000199.1, forward strand.
TCGATACATCAAACTTCACATTTCTGCTGACGGTACGGAAGTTATCCCGTATTCGCACACTTTAGCACGTACTAAATACCAATTTACATTTGCCGTTAATCACTGACTAAAGCAAACAAAAATAGACCTTATAATAATGCAATAAGGAGGAAGGACGATTTTTGGAAGAATGGAACGTGGTAAAATTTATACCAATTTGTATTTGCTGTTAATCACTGACTGAAGCAAACAAAAATAGACCTTATAACAATAGAATAAGGAGGAAGGACGATTTTTAGAAGGATGCCAAATTATTTTTTCTGTTAATCACTGATCACAAGCGATAATAGACCTTATGTAAATGTTTCAAGGTGAAAGGACGATTTTTGGAAGGATAAAACAAAGGTCGAAAGAAATTAGACTTTATGATCTTGTGTTTAAGAGCTATTCATGTTTTCGAGAACTGAAAATATATTGGGTTTTAAGTTTTGATGTGGGGTTTCTCCAAAACAAACATATTGCAGCAGAATTGTAATTTTTATTATTATTTAAATGACCAAAATTCTATGAATGAATAGTTAAAATAAAGGGAAAGCTTAGTTTTACTAAGATTTTTCCAGTAAACAATATATTATATTATTATTCGCTCGATAACTAGATTACACACGTAAAAAAAGTTCCCAGCATGGCCCATCTTGTAAATGATTCATACACAATGCAACAAGACCAAAAAGGTTGCATAGATAAGCCTACAAGTCGATAGCTTAGCTCTATGTCCAAATATGTTATCTATGGTGTCATATTGCAACATCTGTGGCCCAGGTGGTTATGTTTTGACATCTAATATCCTTGTAGATTATGTTGCCCTGGTACTTGGAAGATTGTAGCAATGATTTTATTGTGAATAATAACATTGTTTTTACGACACGGTTTGCAGTGGCTGAGCAATCGACTGCTGTGCAACGTGTCGCGGGTTCGAACCCCGCACGGAACAAATATTTCTATGATCTGCAAGTATTTTGTTCTGGGTCTGGGTTTTTGTGTATGTGAGTTTCTATGTTTGTAAACGTACCCACGATAAAGGAGAAATTCCTATTATGGGGTGTAACGTGTACCATTTTTAATCAAAATCCTCACATTAGTTTTTGTGGAAATTGGTCCAGAAAAACCTTGTATACCTATACGATTACAAGATTTTATAAACTCTTCATTCACATTTTTTTTTCTTTTTTATTCGGTTTTTGTCATTGTAGACAGTTAATTTAATTATATAAATATGTGATTGCTTTATTAGACATTAAATGAATATTTTATCATACAATTAATATTTCTATCAGTCATATTAGCAAATTACCTGTTACGTAAAAAAAACGTGTTTTAAAAACTTTAAAACACGTTTTTTATCGTTAACAGTTAAAGTATCGATATCCATTCACTAACGTTTCCCAACACTAAAAGTTTTTCTCGTATACTATTCCCAGATGGGCATGGAAATAAGCGGGCAATAATTAATAGTTGAAAATAACCACAAGCGAGTACAGGCGGCAATTCTCTGCTTCTTAGAAACAGGGCATAACTCTGTTGAAGGCAGAACAATGAAGGACTTGTGCGTTCTCCAATGGTGTCGACACGTTGTGGCGAACGACACAAAAATATTATTAGTAAAAAAACTACTGGGTCGAATTGAAAAATTATTTTTGTGTTATATAGTCCATTTATCGAGGAAGGTTATAAGCTACAAAACATCACGCTACGACTAAAAGGAGCCGAGCAATAGGAGTGAAAAGAAGAAAAAAATGTGTACCATGTTTTTTTGTTTTGAGTTTCCGTAGATATCCCGTTTTAAAAATGATAGTGTTACTGACTTAAAAGGCGTAAGTAAAAGCGGCAGTTTTCTACTACTTCTTAGAAACAAGGCAAAACAAAGCACTGTGCTTTCTCCAGTGGTGTCGACACAAAATAACGGAAAGCGACACGTTTTTTAAAATATTAATTTAAGAAATCACAAAATTTCTTTAATATATATTCAACTTTATCACAAAACTAAAAGTTTCATGATTATTTTGATTGGAAATTGTCAGATTTTTTTAACTGTTTTTTTTTTCTTTGATATTTGGCCTAGAAAACAACAAAATTTTAGTAATCATGTGGAGTTTTTTCTTCATTTTGAAGTTATTGCGAAGACTGATCATCTATGTGAATGAGTTGCAATAATTTAAGTCAGAATAATAAACAATGTAGCGCTAATTTATCAATAAGGTTAGTCGTCGTAAAATATTCCATATTTTCAATCCTTTGAGGCACTATCTTAGTATTAAATTGAGCGTGAATCGTAATGTGTGTCGCTGTGACCAAACGACACAAGTCTGAATGGCTAACGAACAAGGCCAAGGGCCTATGTGTTTTCCATAAGTGTCGACATGTTGTTTTACTGTTTAAAACTGAATAAACCTGTTTAAGAGTATGTTATAAGATCCGAAAAGGATACTCGACTGTCGTGATCATGAGTTTAAAAAAATCTGAACAAAAAAAGATTACTAAAAAGTATCGTATTACCCTGTAACTGAGTTGAGAACGATAGTTTGAGATTCGTTCTAATTAAAATTCTATTATTATGTGGCAATATCCAGCTAGACTGGCAGCCAACTCTAACAAGACTGTGAAAGGATAGACAGAACAGATGATGAGGCGTCTAAAATGTGTGCTACAAAAATTATAATTTTATCGATCACAACTAATAAAAGTAATTATAATTAGGTTTTTAGTTTAGTTTTTTCTTTTCGGGTCTTTTTTAAAAGTGAATATCTGTTTTCAATATATTCACCTAATAAGTTATATTATTTTTTTGGTTTGGTTCAAACAGTTTTTTGACTACTAACTAATAATGTGTGAAAGACTCACACAAAACTACTGAAATTTTAGATGTAATTTGGTATAGAGATAGGTATTATCCAGATATTATTGTTCCCGTGGCATTTACCAGTTTAATGCGGGTGAAACCGCATTCAACCACTAGTTCCATCGTCCGTGTCGTAACCAGTGGAAAGGCGCAGTGGGCGCAAGTTCACCATTTATTAGTTCACGGCAATCAGGGCCGCGTAAACCAAGCCCAACAATGCGAGTTAGCTGTTCGGGGAATCGCGCAGGACTCGCGCTAAGGACTTGACTGATATGACGGATTTACATGGGTGTAGTTGTAGTTCTACAGCTTGGCCAGAACGGATTGAAACGGAACTAATCTTTGATATTTTATGTAAACAAAGAACGCAGGTTTGTTAGATTTATTATTGTACCATAAAACTAACGTAATAAGTGAAAAATAATAAAATAAAATCATTCAAAGTGCTGGTAGCGAGAGCACAGTGGCGACTTCCGGTTTTCTACTGTTTTTGCCAAGCTGTAAAATATTGTAGAAACATGTGTTAATGTAGAAGAATTTTATGTGCATTTTGCAGACATTTGCTCAATTTTCGAGTTGTAGCGGGCTCTACAACTCGAAAATTATCCCACGCGAACATTAGGGATAAAAACTATCCTATTTGTTAACTACACTTGTGTTTCACCACTGCCAGGATCGTCCGGAGGACATTGTGAAACTGCATACGGTGGAGGACTGCCCCTGACTTACTTATTACTTACTTATATGGCGTACTTCTTGTACACAACAAGTGATGAGAATGGCTTGTTTGCATAAGAAAACACACGGCACACACACTTTTTATCAGTTTTATTAATCGAGCTGCTTCTAGCTACCACATTTTTACAAGGACTTTTTTAGCATGACACAAAGCAAAAACAAAAGCATAAATTCAATAAAAAAGAAACTTAAAGCTAAAAAGAGGTTGGTTGCTGGTCGCCAACATGGCCCCTGACGGTGTGAAAACACCAATTTACTGGCCGGCGACTAGCAACGCCACTTTGCGAGTGGGTCGACGCAGCACGCCCCCCTTCGTGGTTACGTCGACAACTCTCACTACTCCATCCCTTCCCGGGTGCACCGCCGTGATTCGCCCTCGGGGTCATTGGTTCCTGGGTAGTGTGCCGTCTGCGATAAAAACTAGATCGCCCACTTTTAACGGATGAGCCTCCTGTAGTCGCCTCCTGGGTGTGAGTGTGGGCAGGTACTCTCGTACAAAACGCTGCCAAAAGTGGTCTGCCAGCCTCTGCGCCTTTCTCCAGTTAGCACGTCGGATTAAATCGGTGTCGTCGAACACATTAATCTCAGGCTCGCTGCTTGGGCTTCCAATTAAGAAGGTGAAAGGAGTCAGGGCGTACTCTGCGTCCGCATCTACTGAGACGTGTGTCAGGGGTCTTGAATTAATGATGCATTCCGCCTCTAGTAGCAGGGTGTTTAATACCTCCTCTTTGGGCGTCCTTTCCTTCAAGGTCACGGCGATGGTATTTTTCACCGAACGGACTAGCCACTCCCAACAGCCTCCCATAAATGATGCGGATGGGGGGATGAATCGCCATTCTATTTTTCTATTTGTGCAAAAATTGAAGAGTTCTGGCAGCATCTTTGCTGCACCAACAAATGAAGTCCCGTTGTCGGAGTAAATCCTTGACGGGCATCCCCTTCTAGCGATGAACCGTCTGAGTGCCATCAAGGCGGAGTCTGACGTTAAGCTTTCCACGATCTCCAAATGCACGGCTCGCACCGTCATGCATGTAAAAAGTGCAATCCATCTCTTAGCTGTGCGTCTGCCAAAAGAGACGCTCAGGGGACCAAAATAATCCAACCCTACGTGGGTAAAGGGGCGCTGGTGATGTGCTAATCCCACTTCTGACACCAATGATGAGAATGGCTTGTTTGCATAAGAAAACACACGGCACACACACTTTTTATCAGTTTTATTAATCGAGCTGCTTCTAGCTACCACATTTTTACAAGGACTTTTTTAGCATGACACAAAGCAAAAACAAAAGCATAAATTCAATAAAAAAGAAACTTAAAGCTAAAAAGAGGTTGGTTGCTGGTCGCCAACAACAAGTAAGGCAAAAACTATTAATTTGTCTAAAAATACATCGCGAGATAATGGACAAACAAAAAAAAACATAAGTGAGAGAAAAATAGTTGTCATAAATTCCAACTATTTTTCTTAATCTATATTTTCATTATCGACACAATTCAACTAGTGTCGTACTAATATCGACAAAGAATATCGATAACGCACACGACGCAACGGCTGTGAAATCGTTTGGCGTCGCACCGTTACGGCTCTCCGTTCATTTTATTAACTCGCATCAAATTGTTTATTGTAAGCTTGAATTGTGTGCTTTTTTAGAGTTTTTTTTATCGATATGGTGTTTGTATTGTTGTTTTGCAGCACTATTTTTGATTTGGGTCCTACGTTTTAATTTTAAATCGTTTGTCAGTAGAATTTTACGGAACCCAAACGTGGTCCTTTCGGAGCTATTGCGTGTATGCTCTGATGATCATCAAATAGCTTTCAAAAGGTATATTTCGTATTGGCTTTTGCATTTATAATGAAACTGATAAATGTAAATGTTCCCTAAAATCAACTATTCTAACGCTCTTGAGGCCTAAGAAAGATATAACCCTAACCAACCTAACCCTAGCCTTGTACCCTACCACAATACTCTCTTATTTAACCCAAAGGTTGACTGGTAGAGAATGCCTCGTGGCATTAAGTCCGCCTATGTACCACTGTTTGTACATGAAGCTTAAATAAATAAATAAATATAACAGTCGATAAAATATAGAGGTGTCAAGGTCAGTGGTCAGTGTCTATCAATTAGCCGATAGCCCTGCTGGTCCACAAATTCAAAGGTGCTCGTGTATTAGAGAGCAATTGCTCGGTGTTTGTGTGTTCGCAAAAGTAGGATAAAATATATTGACAATTTAGAAGTCCTGACTAGCGGTCAAAAAGCCGTTATGTCTGATGGTAAGCATTGGTGTGGTTGACGGTGAAAGCGCATGCACGCTTGCCTAGAAGTAATTTATTCACTCTTAAGTTAAAGATCTCGGGATGATCCCCTCTTTTTGATGGGCCAAAATCTGCTAGGGTCGCGGTACTGTTTTATCAGGAAACCATCATTACTTCGGAACATAAAGTGCTTTTGAAAGGACACAGTGATTTCTAGCCAGTACAAAACTGACAGTCCCCTTATACACCACGCTGGTTGGGACTTGGGAGGATTCATTTAATGATTTAACCACTTAAAAAAAAGGGATTTCCAGTTTCTTATCTGTACGCACATTATAATCAACTGATATTAAAGCTTTTAGCTTTAATATCAGTTGATTATAATATGCGATCTTATAATAAATACTCCACATACCTGGCATCCAAGAATATCAGCCTCATATCCAAAGAAGCTCTGAACATAAACATATTGGAGTGTAGCTTCAGTTCTGTGACGGCGGACGGCGGCAGCGAGTGTCCGACCGCGATGAGGCCGAGCGGAGCCGAACCTTCGCCGAATCGCCGCGCTCGCAAGTATCCCGAACAATGTATAACCTGCAGTTCATGGTATCGGTGAGATGGGGAGCGAGTGAAAATTTTAAGGAGCTTATTAATGACGCGATTCTAACTACAAGTGAAAATCATTCTTACCACTACGACATATGACATAAAACGTGCGGTTTTCTACGGGTAGATTAAAACCAAAATATACTCGCCAGTCAGTCGAATTGCATCATTATATCGTAGTAGCAAGGACGATTTTTAATTAGTAGAAATTGCTAATCGCACGAACGCAACACGGGGAGCTTCTTTGTAGTTGTTTTACGTTAAATTATAAGATGAAGTATAGAAATATCCATTTTCACAGAACTTTACAATGAAACGCATCCAATTACCCCACTTCCTAATAAATCCAATTAATCCTATAACAAAATCCCCGATTACCTCTCCGCACTTTCCCAAAAACCCCTTCGATTAACACCAATACTAATAAAACATCTTTCACCCCTTACAACCCTATGTCCCAACTAATTCCCCCATTGCGTATGTGAGTACAATTGAATACCCCTTCGTTCTGAATAATGCAACGCGTGTCTCTATTGTTTTAAGCATTTGTTTTAAATTGAGCGAATAAATATAGAAGGAGAATAGTTTTAAGGCCGCATATTCTAAAAGTTGGCAACGTCGCAAAAAGCTGTCAAATATTTACAAGTTTAAATTAATTTGGCAAATTTACTGTATGAAAAAAAGAAATGTCGCTCTGTAGTGCACTAAAAAAATGATATAGGAATGCAATTAAAACACTGAATTTGATGTTGTGACCGTTTCAGTTGTATAAAAGGCATTTGGAAAGCTTCCAAAAGCTTTTTTTACATGTAAAACTATATATTCGGTGTTACGATATTAATTATTGCATTCCCTTATCAATTTTTTAGTGCACTACAGAGCCATATTCCTTATTTTCATACAGTCACAATGCTAAATTAATTAAAACTTGTTAATACTTGTCAACCATTTTCGACGTTGCCAACTTTCGGAATATACGCTCTTAAAGGATTATAGTCTTTTAAACTTAGGCTAAAGAGGCTTATCATCAATAACGTACGTAATTTATTATGATAATAGTGGCGCCACTTGTAGGAAATTCCCTAAGACATACACCTACAAGGTGGACAGACGATCTTATGAAGACCACAGGATCACGCTGGATGCAAGCCACTTCCAAACGGTCTTATTGGAAGTCTATAAGGGAGGCCTATGTTCAGCAGTGGACGTCCTTCAGCTGGTATGGTGAGGTAGAAGAATAATGACTTACCTTATAACCTGAAGTTGTGAGCCCCGCGTTTCTCTTCGCGAGGACGCATTTCATTCTTATGAAAAATGCTCGTTCGCACTCGATGTCCACTGTTGGACCCCATGTGCCTCCTACTGGGTACCTGACAGAGAAAAATTGGTATTTACTAATAAAGTCAGAATCTGGGGGCACGGCAGTGCCCCGCCAAGTCTCGAGCAAAACGGGCACGGCCGTACCATCTTTTCTCGAAGCGATTCGCGGCTTGCTAATGCGGTGCGCTAAAAGTCACTATAATTATAATATAAAGAAAACTGTTGATATAATTACTAAATGTTGATTTACAACTACAAAATAATTTGAATAGGACTTGGCTTCTATGAGATCTCAAAACTTTTTACGATGGAAAGACTGCATCGAGAGACTTGGCATTTTTTTACATTTAATGTTTTTGGTGGGTCTAAATCTATGTAACTCAAAGGTGACTGACTGACATAGTGATCTATCAACGCATAGTCCAAACCACTGGACGGATCGGGCTGAAATTTGGCATTCAGGTAGATGTTATTATGACGTAGGTAGGCATCCGCTAAGAAAGGATTTTGATCAATTCTACCCTCAAGGGGATAAAATAGGGGATGAAAGTTTGTATGAAACTTTGTCAATTTTATAAAAAATACGTTAAGTTCCGACATCTATGCGAACGAAGTCGCGGGCACAGCTAGTTTACATTAAAATATTAATCATAATACTCGTAAATATCTTTGAATTCTAGTTCAAGCGTTGAAGCTTCTGAAAAACTTACTAGTTTTCTAAATAATAAGTGAAAAGAACCAAAAACATTGAAAAACACAAAAATTACTGAATATTTTCACATTTTTTACTGCAGCCCGAAAAATACCCCTGAAGTTTGCTTAGGCGTGCATCACATAGAAAAGACGTAAGATGCAGACGGGGCGGAGACATTATGTCTTTTCGGCGTCTCTGTAATACAAAATACAATATAGAAGCGTCGCGACGCAGAACACACGTAGAGCTGACGGGGCGCGGACGCGACTCTCATACATTTTCGCCCGTCCGCGACGCGTCCTCGTCTTACGTCTTTTCTATGTGACCCGCGCCTTAGGTTTCTGTATTATTTAAAAGTATTTCAGTCAGTCTACAAGATGATACCAAAATAATCACTCTACGTTAAGTCCGCATATTCTGATAGTTGGCAACGTCGCAAAAAGCTGTCATATATTTACAAGTTTTAATTAATTTGGCAAATTTTCTGTATGAAAACAAGAAATATCGCTCTGTAGTGCACTAAAAAAATGATATAGGAATACTTACTATTAAAACACTGAATTTGATGTTGTAACCGTTTCAGGTGTGTAAAAGGCATTTGGAAAGCTTCCAAATGCTTTTTTTAAAACTAAAACTATATATTCGGTGTTACGATATTAATTATTGCATTCCCTTATCAACTTTTTAGTGCACTACAGAGCCATATTTCTTATTTTCATACAGTAACAATCCTAAATTAATTAAAACTTGTTAATAGTTGACAACCATTTGCGACGTTGCCAACTTTCGGAATATACGCTCTTAAGTATTTTAGGAGTTATTCTTACTTGAATATTACCCTTCCTTGAGTTATGGACATCAGTTACTCACCCGAGGCTCGGATACTGATGCGGCAAGTAAGAGTGAGGATGCTGTAGACTGAGTACCGCCGTCATCTCCTCGTGATCAGACTGGTGGATGTATTCGTATATTGAGTTGCCTGTGAGTTCTACCTGTTGAATAGAAATAGAAGATATAACTTTATAGTCTTCATAAATCACGGTGTCCTTCAATAGCCCTTTACGGTCCGGGGCCACGGTTACCTAATAAGCAGAGGTCTGAATTAGGTAGAGTTATTTTGATACATGCATCCAAATGTTGATAATAATATGGATCTTGATTGGAATTTCTAATAGACAATCTTGTCTGGAAAACAGTATTACAAAATAAATAATTTAAATAAAAACATCAGAAATAGATTAGAAAGTTATATGTGAAAACAATAACTTTTTGATATTAATAATCACGGGATTTTTCCATTTTTCTGTTTTTTTAGGAGTAATTCCGGGATTTGGGGCATATCCACTTTATTCTTTCGCTGTATGAAGCCAGTGTAAGTAACAAGGATAACTGTACTTAATTCTGCCCTATGCTAATAAGACTGTCTCGCGACCCCGGCAGGCTTTGGCCCTCTAAGACGGGGACCCGGGACGGGACCCCCCCCGTCTCATTCCTGACAGCCGTCGACCCGGGCATGGGCCAAAGGATTTAACTATAGGATACAAAATACCAATAACGACCAGCAAGCCTCGCAGCGAGAGGAGCTCGTGGCTAAATAATTACAGCCACACAGGCCGATCTTCCTAGTTAAGCCGCGCTTGCCGAGGTTGGTCTGTGGATGGGTGACTATCTGTCATAGCGAGTTTAATCCGTGCCTCGGAAAGCACGTAAAGCCGTTCGTCCCGGCTGTCATTTGTAGATCTTTGACAGGCGTTACTGTTAGTCAGAAGCTCTAAAGCCTGACAACCAGTCTTACCATGGGGTATCGTATTACCCAGTAACTGGGTTGTGGAGGTCCGACAGGCAGTCGCTCTATGTAAAATACTGATATTCCAATATAGTTGGGAAAAGGTAAAGATGAAAATACAAAATAACAATAACGTAAAATTCACACATTCACTACTTACTTGACTTAACCCAAGGTGAACAGACGCCGTTTCACTAATGTACATGATCTTGCCGTCGGGAGCCACCACGAAGATGAAGCCGTCCAGGGTCTGCAGCAGGTGGGAGCCTAGCTCTCGTATTGAGAGCTCTCGGGGCTGTGGTGGAGGAGGTGCTGCGCCCCAGGCGTCGCCTAGACCTGGAGAAACGAAGATAGGTTTATAGAAAGAGGGCCTTTTACCGCCCGACCCTTGCTTACCGCCCGACCCTTGCTTACCGCCCGACCCTTGCTTACCGCCCGACCCTTGCTTACCGCCCGACCCTTGTTAACCGCCCGACCCTTGCTTACCGCCCGACCCTTGCTTACCGCCCGACCCTTGCTTACCGCCCGACCCTTGCTCGAAACGCCAGCTCGCGCAGCTGAGCAAGTTACGTCAAATCCCCAAATAATGTCCGACCCAGCCTGACCCTTGCTGCCCTCCCTCAAAGACAACACTAAGCCTAGGCCCGAACCCCACAGGGGGTGCCCTTAGTGATGTTCATTTAATGAATACTTAGTTTGTAAGCCCTGGCTGGGGGCCTTAAAGTAATTTTGGCCACCACAGGATTGTCCGGTTACGTAGCTTCAACCTTCTAGAGTTGTTGTGCTACAAGAGGACTCGTCAAAAAAAAAAAGAGGGCCTTTGGGATTGCAGGCTTTCAGTGTGGGGTCTTTGTCGCCCCGTTGAGATCCTATAGAAGTCGGTAGCCTGTGTGCACATCGAAGAATCAAGAAAGGCCACTTTACTGTCTTCCCGGGGATGTGTTTCACAAGAGGGGTTCTAGTGTTGGTCTTATAAGACGCTGCCTTTGTGTGCTGATGGTGATTATGAGTGGTTTTAGTGAGGTGTAAATTACTCAGTCTTATCCCTTTTTGAAATATTTCTCCCGAAAAAAATGGCGTATCAAATATAACTCCTATAAATTCACTATTTGACAGTCTGTTACTGTCAGTGTAAGAGCGAGGAATGATTCAAACAAATTTTCTAATATCTTAGCCAACCCTATGGATTCGAAGGGGAACCCGAACCCTATGGATGCTGGGCGATCTTGTATTCAATACCCGAGGTATTGAATACAAGATCGCCCAGCATCCAACAGCTGATGATGCATATGAAGATTTCGTATAAAGGCTGCTCGATTTAGGATGTACTAAAGCTAATAACACTCGGCATTACTATATCACTAATCTACTAAGAAAAGACAAAGTTATTTATCGTTATTTCTAGACAAATCGACTGTTTTTTTTTGCACAAATATGACTCCATTCGTACACTATTGAAGAAAATAATATTTATTTTTCATTTTTTTTTTACATTACCATGTTTAAAACGATAAAAACATTTCTACGTTCTGTCATTTTGTCTATTCCGTCGACAAAACCCTTTTCTACGGCGCCACGCTACGTCTGCAGATGGTGCATTTGAAAATTTCGGATAAAGGCTGCTCGGTTTAGGCTGTACCAAAGCTACAACATTCGGCATAACTGTGACGAAATATCGAAGAAGAAGCAGAAGAAATAGGTGCTCACCATCAGGAAAAACCTGTCGCATCTTTAGATAACTGGTCGTCAATCTGATGACGGAAGCCTTATCAAGCTGTGACGTGATAGCGGAGGGGAGAGGCAGTAGCTTGGCCAGCTCTAGGAACTCCGCGTTCTCTTTCTCTCTTCTGGAACGGGCAGCGTTCTTACTCTTTTCTTTCATGATGGCCGCTGCGTCCAAAGGACGGGTGCTGTCTTTCCGACAGGCTGGAACAAGAGAAGAAGATCGTTAGTGTCATTAGGGCACAACAGGGGATCTAGAACCTTGGGGTCTTCAAGAGTAAATAGGTTACTTCTAGGCAAGCGTGTTTCACCGTTGATCACATCTTCGGTTACCATCAGGCGAGGTACGTAACGGATTTTAGTTTGCCTTGTATGAAAACTCATACAACTGCGTCCACTGATCCGCATCGTACGGACGGCTCATCGGCAATGACTTCAAACGGAATGACGATCAGTGGACGCGATGAAGGTGGCATCGGCAATCCGATTGCTGATACTCGCGTCAGCAATCCGATCGCTGCCGATACAGAAATCCATTTGATGCGATGCGTCCGATACGTACGATAACGACCCGTGGACGCTTACCTTAATTAGACTGCGTCCGCTGCATCGGCAGCGATCGGATTGCCGACGCGAGTATCAGCAGTCGGATCGCTAATGCTAATGCTACGTACGATGCGGATTAGTGGACGCTGTTGTATGAGTTTACGAAGTTTAAAATCCGTTGCGTACGATACGTCCGATACGTGCGATGCGAGTTGTACCTTCCATCATCAGCTCAGCTACATGAGATGATGATTTCTATACGCAAGTACTTGAATTACTTCATAAGATTTGCGAAAAACTATGTGTCAGCTAATAAAATTTGAGGGTTGCCCTCGATTTCTCCAAGATCCAATCATCAGATCCTAAAATGGTGACAATGGGACCACACGGGAAGCACCAGCTTTCGATTGAAAAAAGAATTATGAAATGCGGTTCACCCAGTCGCAAGTTATGAGGTAAAAAACATTAAAAAAAAAAACAGTCGAATTGATAACCTCCTCCTTTTTTTGAAGTCGGTTAAAAACGTAAAGATACTCAATAAAAATCCATGAACCGAAAACGTCATAATTATAATCATCAAGCAAATTAAAATAACATCCCTGACCTACGCCACGCCAAAATTAACGACATCATTATACATTCAAAAAATTATCATCCGCACTAACGAATCCACATGCATATTTATAACAAACAAGGAGGCTGAAAACACTCCAAGCCTTGGCTTCAGAAAAAAAATAACAAACCATAGAGTTTTGGCGGGAAAACAACATCGTGATGAATTATTCAAGTGAATCGCACAGTCGTAGTGCTAATTCTTACAAATGATGGCTGGGACAAAGAGATGATACAAAAATGTTTGTAGGTAATATTTGTGGGAGTATTTTGTATCTGTCTTCTTAGCGGTGAAGTAAAATTGTTTTTGGGTTTATGTAACAATGGTAATTGGAAAAAGTATAGAGATTTGGAAGGAGAAAGGGAGACCTTTGCCTGGTAAGTAGTGGAAAAATAAATTGGCTATAAAGTCATAAAAAATATTATGACCTTGTCTTACTTTATTAAGGTTCTCTTTTTTTTTTGACTTAGATAACGTTTAAGATGAAGTTCAGAGAAAACTTAAGAAATATTATGCTAGACTGGCATAATTTTCAAAAAAAAAATTGTCAATTTTTCGGAAAGTTGTTGTTTCATACTAGAAGTTTTGAAAGTGAAAAACACGTTACTTTTGAAGATTTAAAAAAAACATATAGGTATTATAATATAATTTACTTATTTTATAACAATAGAAAAATAAGTTCTTCATAATTATTATTTTGTTATAAGGCAAAATAATGGAAGGATTGTCATTTTAAACCTTTTTTTTACAATTTTAATCTCTTGAAAACATAGTTTTTAAACCATATTTCGAAATATTCCTTTAGATTACATGTTCCACATCGGAATTCTTAATTTCTTAGTGGTGTTTTATTGGTAAGTGCAGAGCATAGTAATCGACAGCAATGGCGTAATAAACTCAATCACAGTTATTCGAAATAAACCTCCCTTCAGTGTTATTGGCTGGATTGGGCTCAGGGTTGCCAGTGTGTTTTTTGACATTTTTACATTGCAGTATTTTTATACAGACGGCAAGATTGACGCAGTGGTTGGTGGCGCACGCAACAAATATTTTTTATGTGTGACATGCTGATTTTCCTTTGTTAGTGTATGTGAGTTTTTTATATTTGTCAGTTTACCACTTTGGCCCTGGATCGTGAAACTGGAAGTAATTGGGAGAGGCCTTTGGCCAGCAGTGGGATGATGTAGGCCGTAACCCATCTAGCTAGGCAAAAGTGTTTTTTTTTTAACGTGGCAAAATCATTAAATGTGTCCTCCCACCCCTGGCAGGGCGGGAGGGACAGTCAGACTTGTACTGACTAAAATCCACGGTGTCGGTCAATACCCCTCTATGTTCCGGGGTCACGGTGATGGAATAAGTCCCGCGACCAGGCAAAAGTGGCTTAACCTCTAGATTGACCCGGGCGGCTGTTTGATCTCGTCAGCGCATATTATTTTGTTTTATTTTTTTCTTATGTGTTGAATATTAAGAAAGTATTTTGCACAATATTTCAAATTAGAAAAATGCCACCCCTGTTCGCGACCAACGACATATGGTCGTCATTTATACCGAGCTATAAACTAGCGCTCGATCGGATTCCGTACGTTCCATTTACGAATTTTGCGCGCGAATATTTTTGTTTTACAGCTAGCCAATGTGGCGCTTGCGTTAATTAAAAGAAGTATTTTTATCCATAGATAAATATTTTTTTAATAATAGTGCTCTATTTGAAACCAGGTATTATTGGCTTATTAACATAAATGTATAAGAAAACCTTTCTAAATAATTTAAATTAAATACTTACATAAACTCATGTCATATTCTGAATCGCATTTCGTAAACAATTTTTTTCTAGGATACTTCATATTGAAAACAAAAAAAAACTTAATCCCTAATTATCGTTCCCAAGAACGTACTAATAAAACCATAAACAAAAAAAAACACTTGTCTTTGCAACACGTAACGGAAAGAAAATAAAATAATAAAACTGCACTTTACGCGAACAGGTTCAAATCGATACTGGCAGCATCCACCTTCTTTCCTATGTCCGTTTCCGAAAAAAAAACAATGACAGGTACTAACAATAGAACAGGCAAATACATCGACAATAAAAGACATTGTTGTGTTACGTCACTCTTTAGGGGCAGGGCTTGGATAGGGGCGGGCAATAAACATGAGAAAAATATTTTTTCTCCATTTTTTTCAGTTTATGTAGATCGCGGGTTGGATCAAGAAATAGTGGTAGAAAAGGAAGCCAATTCTGATGATGATTCAAATAATTTGACCAGTAGTTCAAGATTGAAATGAAGTAGGAGGTATCTAATAATTGTGTTCAGACATCTTGTAAGTTCTTTACTTAAAACAAGGAAATAATGGAACTGCGCATAATCTTATATTGTAATGTCTGTTTTATAACTGTCCGCTTTTGTATTGTTTCCTCATCGTCACTCTTCACACGAAGTCTTAGAAGAGCATCATATCTTGCTGGTAAGCATGGTATAGTATTTATTAAACGTGATTTTTTCTAACATTATGTCACACTAGAGCCATTAACAACATCTAAACAACGTAACGTGAAAATTGCAATCGGATTTTAACTTTCGGCACAGAAACTAGTGTTATATTATTGTCCATCACGATTTTTTTTAGATATTAATTAAAATTTTGTCTATGTTTTGAATAAGTGGGCATTAATAATTAATAGTACAAAAGTGGATTTCCATTTCTATAAACTGTACATTTAGGCAAGCGTGCTTCACCGTTGAAAACATTAGACCAGATGGAGTGATCATAATTATGTGGTCAACGAGAGCAGATAAAAAAGAAAAATGTACCGTTATTTTCAATTTCGATAAACGGTACGTTTTGACACAATCATACTTTTGCATAACGTCGCGTAACCTAAGGATGCATTTAAATCAAAAGACACCGTTGCACCCGTATAGTTTTGACAAGATTCGATTGATACGCATTGTGCTTTGATAGCGTTGTTGTCAAAGATTATCTGGTTCTAATCCGTTTAGAGGTGCATGTTACTTGGATAAGATGTCATTCTGTGCGGGCTGTAGATTATCGAATTCTCAGTTTTGTTGAGGGGAAAAGGTTCATATCGCTGGTCGTTGCTTAGGTACCCATACCTACTGTTACTCCGTGCGTCGGTCCGTTGGTTGCAAACGTTACTGCTGAGAAGCCTGAAGCCTGCCCAAAGTTTAGAAGTTGGAGGTTTGATACCCCGTGCTTCGGAAAGCACGTTAAGTCTTCTCAGTCTCTGATCGTTTCGGGTTCCGAAAGTCTTACCAAAGAGTTTGGGTAGTCGAGTTTAGACAGTTTTTTCAATTATTGGAAACATAATCTGTCCAAGGTAACTGTGGCGCACTATGTTGAACAATTGAATTGGGTTATAACTAGAACTTAAATCGAGACAAGCAAGAAAACAGTTAAAAAAAAAACAAGGATATTATAATTTTGAAATTTATGATGTCTTTTTGTAGTAAACGTATATTTTTATATACCTACATATTTCAATTATCCATTAAAGTAACGTAACTCATCATAATGTTAGTATCAATTTGACTTATATATTTGTTAGTAAACTATATGAAATTCAGATAATGATAAAAAATTTAATATAATGAATCCATCATACATTTTAAACATCATTGCGCTGCAGGTCCAGCAGAAATTATGCAACACAGGTTAATAACGAACGCGCAGTACAGTCGACTAGCCCTTTCGAAACCTGACAGATAAAATCGCCTAGGAATCTACGAGATTTTTAAGTCGGAAGTGTTTTTATAATAAATTCATAAACATCACATGTGCAAAATAACAACGAAAGTAACACATTATCTGTTATTTATTCAAAACGATCATTAAGAGTTTAGTATTTAACAAAACACCTCATTATGCGCGCTCACACTTCATTTATGTCAGTTCAAAAGGATGGAAATCAATAAAATTTTCGATGAATACAATCTGCATATCGCACGCCATCTTCTTTTTCATTCAGCAAAAGGGCAACGTCGCAATTTGATGCTGGTGGCAAAAAATGACAATTCGAAATTTGAATCTTTGAGTGTCCTCGAGATGTTCTGTTGGAGTTGAGTTGGCATTGATTCAATTGTTTTTTTTTGTTTTTCAAGTAGAGATGAACAGTTGTTCTTTGAGTCGTGGTAGTACAGACATTTTTATATTGTAATGTTTAAGAGATCGCTAGAAGTAGAAGTTTTTTAGTTTAAATTAATTCATTAACAGCTAACGCTCAGACATAACCGCTGTCTGAAGTTTAAAATTGACACAAGAATTCCTCAAAAAAGTTTTATAAATTAGGGTAAGAAAAAAAGCTATCCTATTAGGGGAAGACAGTTTCTATTATAATGCGTAATTTTTGCCAATAAGTAATCCCAAAACGCACATGATAAAATGAAAAGCTCAAATCCCGATTTGATAATGATATTTTTTCACCTTTGCGACACCAGTCTCCCGCTACATTTAACTCGCAAGTAATGAAAGTAACTTATTTATTATTTTAGTAGTCACCAACGTTTCCCACGCCTAATAGTTACAAAAAAAAAACTCGGAGACAATTATCTTGTTTATGACTTGTCACTTTTGTCACTTGTTTTGAATTTGGAACAGAGAGGCACAGCCGATATTGTTTTTTTTTTGTACTTCCCATAAACTTAGCCTGTTAATAATAGGTAACAATATAAATACTATGTATTATAATTGTCTATTTCGATATTTTTTTAGAATAAAACCTAACCACTCGGCAGCCTTTATTCGCTATTAATCAACATAGCGTAGAAAATTTCTTTCATTATTTTATTTTTATTATATTACAGTGAGCCATTCGGCTGTACAGATAGACATGAGGGATGTATAAAAGGTCATGAAAGGACTTGAAATTGTCTTTGTCCACCGATGCGACAATATAGGCTACTTCAATAAAAAAAACAATTAAATACAAAACTTCAAGAAAATAATTCAATCAACGTCCACCCCTAAAACATCTAAATTACACTACCTATTAATGTAAACATACAACAAAATGCGAGGAAACTCGATACGTAAGCTCCCACCGTATTAAACTATACTATAAGCGCACGTGTGTCGCAGGATCCGGGTGCGAACGCGGTGGTCTTGCCGCCGCGTAACGTAAGTATGTTATTATTTTTGTAAGGGATTTATCGTGTACGAAGTGAGATATTGGTGTAGGGGACGTTTTTGTATTAGATTAAATGGTTTTACTGATATTTTTGGTGGATTATGTACCAGAGAATTTATTGTTTTTTAACGGTAGCTGTTATTGGTAAGAAAATGTTAGGAAATTACCGGTGATGATGAAAATTTTAACCCGTGCGAAGTTAGGCGTTTCGTTTGAAATAATTTATATTATAGACACGTTTGAAATAATTGACGGCATGGTTGGCACAGTGGCTAAGTGATTAGACTGCTGTGCAATGTGTAAGGGGTTCGATTAGCTCACGTAGTAAATATTTGTATGATTTACAAGTTGTTGTTTCGGGTCTGGGTTTTTTGTATAAGTGAGTTTATATGTTTGTAAACGCACCAACGATACAGGCGCGTGCTGCAGCAAAATAGAATAAAAATTAAAGATAATTAGAGATGTGCCAATTATGTACACGCTGTAAAAAAAAACGACTAGCCGATGTTTATATTTCAAATAGAAAAAAAAAGTGAAATCTTTCTTACCTTTTGTCTAAATTACAACATTCGTCGCACATTTTATTGCAAGTTTCACAATTTGACTACGCAAAAATTACTTTCTTTTACACAAAAAAAAAGTTACCTTTTTTAAGACGACACAGATGTGCCAATCATGTCTTAGTGTAATCCTTTGAAATTGGATAACAAATCCACCTGTTAAGGATTATAGGATTATGACCATAGAGACGGAAGATGAGAAGAAAAGAGGTTTGGCGTAAGAAGGTTGAAATGTCGCTGGTTCTGCCGGTAGTTAAAGGTGTTAAACTCTATCATGGTCTGCGCGGGAAAGTACTTACCTACAACTCGTTGTCCGACCATGGACCATGCCCGGGTTGACGGCGCGGTGTGTTCCACGCGCGCCTCAAAGAGCGTCAGCGTAGTGACGGCCACTCTAGAGGGCCAAAGCCTGCCGGGGTCGCGGGATTTATCTCATTACCGTGACCCCGGAACGGAAGGGCTATTGAAGGACACCGTGGATTTTAGTCAGTACGAGTCTGATAGTCCCTCCCGCCCTGCAATGGGTGGGAGGACTCATTTGATGATTTTTAGGTAAATTGTATTTGTCGAAGACAAACTTCTTTCATTAAGTGTCCCAAAATTATGACGAAGATGAATGAAGATTCCCATTTTTATGGAACCCTAAAATCTTCTAAAATTTTACTATAATGAATGCGTGGGAACGAGTAACAAGTCAATAAAAATACGCACCAAAAGTCAATATCTATGGTTTTTGTATTTTTTTTTTACAAGCAAAGGACACAGCCGATAATGCCATTGTCTCTGGCCGCAAAGGACGCACGTGTCTATGACAGGTTTTACTGTGTTTTGTTTACTTGTTTTTTTTTTTTTTTGACATAGTAAAGACACCTGCGGAGTCATTCATGAATATTTCGTGTAGTAATCATTCAGTAATTTGCGTTTGTTACTTCGGACGTGGGAACTGGTTGGTGTAAGGTGTCGCACTTTTGTTTGACACGTCAATTGTCTTTGGAAATGTAAAACTGTGCAATTTCATGCGAAATGTTCGGATAGAAAGAAGCTTGGACGGGGTGTGCGGGAATGGAGGTTTTTTTTATTGTATTGAGTGAAATGATAAAAATTCTTAAAGGTAGGTAAAAACTTTTAGGTATTTTGAAATTAACAGTACAATAATGAAGAAAGTAATGCATAAGTTAACCCCAAAAACGTTATTTGTAGTTGACAGATAAATTCTCCACGAACAAACTTCTGATTAAAACCAGGAATGGCAAAATCTCCAAAGAACTAATGAACGAAACAGGATTTCCTGTTTCATTCTAATTACGACTGTTACTCAGGCCACATGAAGTTAATATACATAATTATATATCTAAAGGTACTGAAACCGTAAACCTTTTTCATGTAAGTACAACTTCATTCACAACCACCTTCCTTTCCCACGTTGTTCACAAACGGCCAAACAATTGAATTATGTATATTAGACAATAAAACCTCTTTTCTCTACAATACAAGGTTTAATTTTACACTTCACTTTGTAAAAGGAGGTCTTATAACAAGTGTAGAAGGTTGCCTTTGCCTGTTAAAAAGTTTTCTTGTCTATGCAACAGTTTTGACAGTTCGGGATTGGCGGAACTTTTGTTTTCGGCGGGAAACTTTTGACAGTTTTGACGTTCGCATAATTTTCCTGGCATTCTTATTTAATTGTTTTGCATTAATAGGTATGTTATTGAGCCGTGACAAGCTTAAAGTTGTACAACTCTAGTTGATTATTAATTACTGTGAAATTGACACACGTCCTAAATTACATAAAGGTATGTTTTTTATACACACATAAATTAGACGATCTAAAAGAGTGTCCATGGAGTTTCTTGCCCGTTCTTCTCCATCGAGATCTACTTCTTGGAACGGGCATCTACGGTACTATCACAGTTTTTATGTCTTGTGACTGGGACTGTAGCTCCATAACTTTTTAGTTCAGTTACATTTTTATTTGTCTATGACAATTCAAAAGTGTCTGGCCTACTTGAAATGAATAATTTGATTTTGATTATTGTATTATTATTATTTAGGTGTTGGTTCTAGGTGAGATCGGCAGTAGCCTACCTCAACAGAGTTTTGAAAATGTAAGTCACAAATCGATTAAACAGATTTTTTTTTAGCCAAAACATCTTTAAATCTAACTAAATCACTTCCCCTATATTTTAAATCTAAATCCAGTCGTCCAAAGGTGAGAAAACACAGCGTAAATCACAGGAAGAGGAAATAAATCAACGTGGCTTCCATATTTTTTACTCGAAAACTTTCTGGGATTATAGGATTAGTACTGAGACTAGTTGTGTGGGGTTCGTAATCCGGGGCGAACATCTGGAGCAATTCTGTTAATAGCTGTGTTTTTAAGGGAAGTTTTAGATATTAGGAACGTATATCGTATGTATGAATATTTTTGTTATATTAGTCCACTGTCCATTTCGTTGTCATGAAGTATACCTTATACTGCAATTATAATTGCAAATAGCTTTTATATGATAGTAAGTTCAAATGGTGTTCAATCAGAATAATGGTAGATAATTAATTTGCCGGTATTTGGTAGAGATCGGCGGCGTTGTTGTCTTGTTGTATGGCAAAGCTTAGTCGCCGGCTGACCAAGGCAAAAGTCAAAACATTGGTCACGGAAAGCGTCAAAAAGTCGTTTTAAAATCTCATTGAAGAGGCCGTGAGCACGTGGATGCCTGCCTTTTCCTAACAGATTGTGGTCTTCTTCCAGTCGAACCAGATGTAGCTGAATAACAGTATTTTACATGGAGCGACTGCGCCTATCGGTCCTCCACAACCCAGTCACAGGGTAATACGTTAACCCATGTTAAGACTGGTTGCCAGACTTAGAACTTCTGATGTATAGAAACGACGATCAAAGATCTACAAATGGCAGTCGGGACCAACAGCTTTACGGGCTTACCGAGGCACGGAGGGAACTGGCTGGCACCCATCCACAGACCAACCTCAGCAAGCGCGGCTTAAACGACGGACGCCTTCCAGTCGAACCAGATGCAGCTGAATATCAGTATTTCACATGGAGCGACTGACTATCGGACCTCCACAACACAGTCACTGGGTAATACGATACACCATGGAAGACTGGTTGTTAGACTTTTAGAGCTTCTGACTAATAGTTATGACTGTCAAAAATTTACATAAATAAGAGAGCTGCGACCAATTGCTTCTACACGTGTTTTCCGAGGCATCGAGGAAACTCGCTAGACAGATGGTCACCCATCCACAGACCAACCTTGAAGATCGACCAACTCAACCCGGAAGATCGGCCTGTGCGGCTGTAATTATTTAGCCACGAGTTTTAAAAGCAATTAATTAGGCAAATATCCGAAATAGTTAATTGCCAATCACCCAAAAACAATTCAGCCAACAAAGTAGCACTTTTAAAGCACACCTACAACATTGTAACAACAGTTATTAGCAACAACTAACCGGTTAGTTGCCCGAACGTGCTTCCAGCCGAACTTAGCCGAAGTGCGCCGAGTATTTACGTTACCGTCACGTACCGCAACACTCTTGCGCATAGTTGGTCGATGATACGCTTGCTTAGAACTACGTAATTTTGTATTAGGTGGTTCGGAGAAGGAAAAGTGATGTGGGTTATATTGCTAGTTGGTTAGAATTGTTTTAAAGATGTTTGTACACTGAAATAGGGAGTAAAATGCAAGTTTTGCTCCCGCTGCGAGATAGAGACCTTTTTTACCGTAAATCGGTTATTTTCCCTGAATGCCCAAGGCGGAAGGACTGTCAGACTCGTACTGACTAAAATCCACGGTGTCCTTCAATAGCCCTTTATGTTTCGGGGTCTCGGTAATGAGATAACTCCCGCGACCATATAACGAGATATAGTGCCAAAAATAATTTGATTTCCACTGTCTTTCTCTTCAATTCAAATTATAATAGGTGCATGTCTAATAGATGGTAGATTGTATAAGAATCATGTTTCGAAATGTAATAATCTTATGTACTGTACCTGCAATGTGTACAAATAAACATTTACTTACTAAACTAAACTACTAAATAAATAAATACTAACGCATACAAGAAAATATTGATGGTTATGGAAAAGAGCTTTGCTACAGAAAAAGCCCTCGAGTCTGAAAGTTCGGAAAGACATGTTTCTTTCATTTAAACACACAACTGCACAGTGTAAAGTTTTTGCAACTGCGTTTCTTTTTCTATGATCCTAAAAATACTATAAATACTGCTTCAAACCCAGAAAAAAAAAATACATACACCTTTTCAAAACAGACATTAAAAAAAAAACCCTTGTATCTAAGGACATACATAAAACCGCGCGCAACATCTGTTTTTATAACCCCACCAAACGTCAAATAAAAACATCATGAATGAACGAGTTGACTTTAAAAAAAAAACGGCTCTCGTAAACATATCATAGACAAGAAAAAAAGTCTATCGCGCCGAAACTCTGTTACCTCACGCACGAAACCTATCTATATAGATTTCGGCGACGTCGAACGTGCATACGAGAATTCAAATACGGCGGCTTTTTTTTTTCTTTTTTTCATTTTATTTGTTGTGTTAGAAACTATATTTGTTTTTATTGCACCGGAATGCATTCTGGAAGTCACGAATTTGCCATTAGACTGATCCCGAGGTGCGTCGATTTTTACGGTGCGAACAAATTGGTGCGTATGTTTCTATTAGGACGTGAAAATATTCGGGGCATGCGTTTTATATTTGGAGCTTGAATAGCTGACGATTGAAGTAAGTAAGATTAATTACCTTCATCAACAGGCAGTAGCAGTGGCAGTAAGAGTAGCAGCGTTTTGACAGCAACTTTGTTTCATATAATTCAAGAACCGGCCGTATTACGTCTTAAAACCAGGCTTGTTCCCGGGAGTGGAAGTGACAGAGCTATACAAGTCGTCTAGCGCCATTTCGTTCACTCACTGGAACAAGCATGGGCAGGGCCCCCGTAAGGTCTACTGGCGCCCGTGTGCAAAAAAGGATTTTGGCGCCCCTTATGGCATTTTGAATTATCTTTTTTTTTATGGTAGGTCGGTCAGTAGCGTATTTTAAAATTCAGCGCCCTGGGGATGTAAAGCTTGCCCTTCAGAACTTAAACACAAAAAAAGCTATCAAGTGCTACTCAAACGTCACACCCAGAGTTCCATACCGAAAATTCTAAGAGAAGCCTTTTTTTTTCCTTTTTGTATAGCAATACAAGTTATGTTAACTAACTAAGAAGCATTTGCTATTGAAAAATGATAATGAATTGCAAATTCGAGGGCAAGAAGAGCGAATTTCAACATTACTAATTGATGGCGCGAGCGAAGCGAGCGCGAAATTTTTTAGCTTTTTGCGAACAAACAGGGCAATAATTGTTCATAGGAACGCAGTGAGCTCTAATAGTTTAACGTTTCCAGACATGCAAGTTTTAATCTAAAAGTGAGATCAAATATTTGAAGTCTTTAGTAGGTATTAAACCTAATCCTATTTAATTAAGTTCTCAACTCTTATTTAATTTTTTTTTCTGGGCCCTTGGCTTTGGTGCCCCTAAAGGGTGGCTTTGGCGCCCCCTAAAGGATGGCGCCCGTGTGCATTGCACACATTGCACATATGGTAGCGGGGGCCCTGAGCATGGGTTTTAAGACGTTGTAATTTGGGCAACTTTCATGCACTTTTGTCAAGAAAACAAGACAATTCTTTGCCGGGTTGGCTAGTAATTCATTAAGATAAGTAGTTGCAGCTAAAACGTGACCAATCCCAATTGAAATCGCTATAAGTAGGTACACACGGCTACACATCAAGCTATACAAAACCAGATTTAACAGTGCCTACGTAAGAATTACGTAGTAAGTTAAAAGTGTCCTAGCAAATGTATAAAGACAATTTTATTTGGCAGCTAAGACGTGACCAGTCCAAACTGAAAACGCCCTATATGACTGATTTAAAAGTTTTCAGTAAAGTAGTAAAGTTTTGGCTCTGAATCCCTGGTTTATTCACCTGAAATGATTGCGCAATGCTCATTGAGTCTGCTTTACGTTTTCTTCAGTTTCTTTTTTACTAAAAAAAGACGTTCTATCATAGCATTTTCCGCAGCAAACCAGTTCGTTAGATCAATGGAGCCCATAAATTATTTACTATCGTTTTTCAACAACATGCTAATTACAATACCCAAGTAAATTTCCATGTTTGTGTATGTGTTTATCAATTGCTATTACACAATACAGCTTGCATAAGAGTAATGTTAACTTCATTTCTAAACCAATTTCTACGAGCTTATTCTATCCTTTCCGTGCTTTCCATTCTATAAGAAACCGGAATTTTAGGAGTTGAATTTCACATAGAATATACTGTTTGTTGACTGTGTTTGTAAAGTCAAATTGACATACGAACTAATCATTTTTTTAACGGGTTTACTCTTGACTCTTTCATCTAGGTCAAAGGTGACTGAGACAAATTCTACGATGGAGTGAGCTTACCCAGAAGCATTGCCGTATTATCCATAAGGCACTTTAGGCCAGTGCCTAGGGGCCACCCTGAGCAGGGGCCCAGCACTCCCCACTTCTGAAACCGCGGTAAAAGTGAAACTTTTTTCACATTAAAAGCTGGTAACACACCCCATTACTGACACTATAAGAGTAACGGTGAATGTCTGAATTTTTTAATTGTATTCAAGTGTGGGTATTATTAACAGGGCAAAATGGTATCAGGGTCTATTATTGACAAATTGCGTTGTTGTGGTATGAAAAGGGACGGACCGAAACGAGCTGTGCCTAGGGCCCCTGAGATGGTTAATCCGGCCCTGCCCACAAGAAGCCTGTTCACTTTAACTTTGAAGAGAATCGGGTTGTGTGTTCGGGAACACAGACGCAGATAGTGAATTCAACTCTTTTGCTGTACCTACGCATGGTGCAGGATTAGAAGCGCTTAGTGCGAATTGGTGGAATGGTAACTAAAATATAGACCGTAATTAGCGTCCGATAGTAGAAGGGAGTTGTTGGGTTGTGATCGAAGAGTTCTTGCGCACCATCTCCGAAGACTCAGTCGATCTAGAACAGCGACAGGAAGGCAGTTTTGCGGCGATGAATAAAGCTTTGAAGCTGTAAACATCACCAATAAGCTTCTTAACTCCGAGTTCCACTGAGTCAAGCGTGGCATGTCCTTTTTTACAAGTTGCTTGTCAGCAAAAATTTCAGAAGTATATTTTTCCAATCTCGTTTTTCGGTGGCGAAACCAAACACTATAGATTCCGCCAGATAATGTGTGGAATAAAATACGTTGAACCCACGGTATATTGGTACCAAGATATTGCAATATATTGGTACCTACCAATATACCGGTAAGAAAATGTCGTAGAACGACCAAAAGCAACGTATCGTAAGAGGCGATCTTGACATTTATATTGTTTTAAAATTCGAATAATGGTGTTATGAAATTCGAACGATGCATTATTAGGATCAATGACTGGGACTGTAGCACCGTAACTATTTTTAAACTATTTTGTTTTACTTTTGTCTTTTGACAATTCAAAAGTGCCTGTAACTGGCCTACTTGAAATAAACGATTTGATTTTGAATGACCTTTATAGACTTATTTGGCGGGGATTATAGGGAAGCTCTAGCTCAGCAGTTAACGTCCAATAACTGCCATAACACAAAGTAGCGATTGCTCTACCTCCCATTACAGAAACACAACCGTCCATTTTATCTATTCCAAGCGCAGTTACCTCATTATACCAAGTTTACAAACATTAAACCATGCAAAGAGATCGTATACCAAAAAAAAAAGGTAAAAAAACTCATCATTCCCAGAAAGGAGGTTCCACTAGCGGCCATTTTGTTGTGTTTGCATACAAGATGGCTACCGCGCGTTCGATATTCAAACAAACGTTTTATTGTGGACCGGTTTTCTGAGTTAATGGACAATTTTGAAGGGCCCGTAGACGGACATGTGTATTAAGATTTGACTAGACATGATAATAAATTATTTATTTATATATAAAAGAACAGGGGTTTTTCTTTTGACACGACTACAGCCGAAACCGCTTAACGCAGAAACTTGAATTTTGGACAGCATTTGCAGTCTACCATGTAGATTGGCAATAAGACGGGATTTTGCGAAAATCCTTCTCTAAGGGGGTGAAAAGGGGTGAAAACTTTTGTATGAAAAATCTTATTCCTTCGGTTTATAAACTTGAAACTTACCACGAATAAGAACACCAGTAAATAAATAAGATTAGCAACAATATTTTTTTTAAACTACCCTCCATTGGTATTCTAGGGGTTGTTAAAGTTTGTATGGGAAAATCATAACGCGTGAGCTGATGAATTTGAAAATCAGTATTTATATACTACATAAGAATTAATCAAACACGTGTTTTTGGATTTTTCGAAAATCACCCCCCAAGTTGGTGAAAAGGGGTATTCAAGTTTTAAGGGGAGGATATTAAACCACTGAACGTAGAAACCTGAATTTTGGAAGGTAGTTACAATTTATAATGTAGATGAGCATTATGAAAAGATTTTGCGAAAATCTCCCTCTAAGGGGGTGAAAAGGGGTGAAAACCTTTGTATGTAAAATCTTATTTCTTGGGTTTATAAACTTGAAACTTGGTATGAATATCAGTATAAGTAAATAAAAAAGATGCGCATTCTTATTTTTTTTAAAACTACCCTCCATTGTTAGGTTTTCCGAAA
The DNA here is from genome assembly GCA_036375495.1 of Agrotis segetum. Taxonomy (NCBI): domain Eukaryota; kingdom Metazoa; phylum Arthropoda; class Insecta; order Lepidoptera; family Noctuidae; genus Agrotis; species Agrotis segetum. Next base: position 479,268 of record JAQSVV010000199.1, read on the forward strand.
ATCACTCCCTAAATTGGTGAAAAGGGATGATAAAGTTTTAGGGGAAGGATTTTATTGCTTGCTTCGCTAAACTCAAAACTTGACATATTAATTATCCCTCAATCGAATAAAGGATACGTATTTTTATTTATATTTCATAAATCAACCCCTAACGGTGTGAAAATCGGAAAATCAGTTTGTCTAATATGATTGATTGTTTGTTTGTATTGCGTTTTTAGACTTTCTTATAAGGAGGGTGAGCGGGAATTAAATTCACTGAGTTTGAAATTAGAAACACGCGCAGACGAAGTCGCGGGCAAAGTGCTAGTTTATTTATATCTAAGTGGTGTTTCGTGTTGCTGTGTTTAAGAAAGTCTGTCATTGTGTCGGGTTTTTATCTTGCATTTGGGAAACAGCGTTGAGTGTAAAAGCCGGAAGAATTTTCTCTTATTGGGCAACTGTTCAGTGTGTATTTATTCGACTACCGTTAAGCTATGTAACTCATAACAAAGCTTCAAGCGTTACGTTGCGTGTACGCTGGTTGTGTCGCAAAAAATAGTTGAAAAATCGATCTAATTTAACTGTAACACTATTTTTTAATATGTTTATTATTAACTATTCAGACCAAGGTATGTTTCTTGCTTATGCATAAAGTTTTATTAAAGTGGTTCAAATCTTTCCGAAATATAAAATAGCACGATTGAAATACACAACGTGTAACGTTAATAGCGCAAAACCTCTCGTGGGGTAACTCAGCCCATGTTACTAAACAATGTTTGTTCTAAAACTTTTGGAAAAAATAGTAGATTGTATGACAAGGGAGCAAAATTATATTTTTACGGCGAGGGCGCTTTTTTGAATCCAGAGCGAAGTGAGGGATTCTACTGTAGAATCCCGAGCGTAGCGAGGGATTCTTTAGTAGAATCCTGAACGTAGCGAGGGATTCAAAGTACGTCGCCCGAGCCAAAAATATATTTTGCGCCCGAGTGATACACTCTACTTTTCATCACCCACTATGAGAAAATAAAAAGCGCCTCATATTTTATTGTAGTATTATTATTGGAACGAAGTTCCTTATCGCGCGTTGTGAAAGGGGGCTGGACGGAAAAAAATCTTAAAAGTTGTCACGAGTTCACGACACTTTTTCCGACTGCGCGACGCAAAAGGAGGGTAATGTGTTTATTACCATGGAATGGAATGGAATGGAGTGGAGTGGAGTGGATCGGATCAGATCGGATCGGATCGGATCAGATCGGATCGGATCGGATCGGAGTGGAGTGGAGTAGAGTAGAGTGGAGTGGAGTCGCGACGATTATTTTTGTTGAGTGTATACAGTAACTTCGTTCCATCCGGGTGTCCCTTGACACCTCTCAAGTTTTTTTTTAATAAAACAAAGAGTAACAACTAAATTGAAATTAAATAGTATCTAATATAAAGGTACTAAAAACTTATATTTACATTTGAGACATTTTCGCAATTATGAAAATTATAAAGATTCCATTGAGAACAAGGCGAAAACATGTGAACGCATCGTGGAAAACAAAATACATCCATGCCACTGTCCGAAAAAAAAACAATCTACAATTTTTATTCAGCCAGCGACGCGGCTTGACTATGGGCCGTCATTCCAGCCAGTCTTTATTCAAACACTATTTTGCGTTCGATTTCTTTGGTGCCGAGCACTAAGATGTTCCAAATTCAAAAAGTGCGCGGCAATGTTCTTTTAGGCGCACTTATAAAGAGGATTAAAAACTCATTTCTGCCCGCTAAAAATTCCCTATAGAAAACACCAGTTTTGGGCGCACTTAAAGGCGAACCAAGTCGTCCTTTTCGAATAGGTGGGATGAAAAAAATATTTTTCATACTGATGGGCTCGATCAATTTCTCATTTTGTATGTTTTTTTTTATGAGTTACCACACGAGAGGTTTTGCTACGTTGTATATGAAATGCCCTATGAAATAAACGCTCTTTAAATTTTAATAAAAGCATTTTGGACATGATTTTTGAAACTTCATTCTTGAACTATTTTCCCTAAATTGTTTTTTTTAATCATCAAAATTTTTAAAAGCATTTTCGTCCACACGGAACCCAAAAAACGTCAGTCATCACTGTGATCTCAGTGCTAATTGAGAGAAATGGTTTGTAAACCTTGCCGACCGTGTACCGTCGCCCTATATGTCAAATGCGCATGCGCATCTCAATCCGAACTTTATTTTTTGCAGTGTAAGGTTTAAAATAGAGTGTCTTCAAGGTTTATTGTGGGCAAATATTGTGATGGAATGTAAATTTTTGCCTTTAAAAGCAAAATTGTTGTGAAAAATCGTGGTAGACTTTCAGTTGGTGTACTAATATGTACTTGCTGCTTTAAATTGTATGAACTTTTTTACTTTTAAAAGGCTGTTAAATGTAATTGTGTAGTTAGTGGTTTGTAAAGAGGTTTTGTTACTTTTAAAAGATAATTATGTGAGCGATCAAGGGTACCACTTTCAGTACCCTTGGCACGAATTTTCACTCTTTTACTTTACTGCGTCTTTCCAGTATTTACAGCGTTTTTGTGGAAATGAAACAGCGCCTCTGGTGTGCGAAGAAAGAACTAATTTTTCCCTTGAAAATTGTCAATTCTAAATTGACAAAGTTCCAGTTTACGTCTCAAATACTGAAAATTCGTGCTGAGGGTAGAGAGCATGAAGCAGAATCATTCTACTATTTCAAATTCCAAAGTTTTTGAGGATGAGTAATGGATTTGAATAAAATTGTCACATAGATAGTTTATACACCGGATTAACTCATAGGATATATTTTATCCCGATAATACAAACTGGCGGAGCAACACTGATTTTAATACCTAGTTCTTTATTACGTGACATCAAAAACACACGTCACGGTTTTCCACTTAGTACAAACTGGCCATAAGTAGAGCATTATTATTACGACAAAGAAAAATAAGAAATATTTCGCTCATAGAGAAAATACTAAATCTGCTGTTTAAGGAAGAAACAGCTTTTATTTGTCTAATCACAGTTTTATTTTCATTTTCAATTATTGCCTCTTTCATCCACTACGATACGTCAAGAAAAACATGCAAACAAACCTTTGCTCGAGTATAGGTTTGATAGCATGGCGTGTTTTTTCGTATGCATATGCATGTATCATTTGCTGCATGTGCATATGCATGATTGCATAGGGTGGGATTGCATCCTGCATCAAGCCTGGATTATTGTCGCGGAATTAAAACTAGATATTTTTCTAACATTTAATCTCATGGATTTCCGCAAAGTAACGCCTGACTATAATTTAGTCAAAGTAATTTTATGAATTTGCCACTATAACGAAGTTGACAATTTAATCATTTTCTTTTTAAACCGTACGACGCAACGAATTCCAATAAATATTCAAATAAACTTCCTCTACATAGGTATTCACCTAATGCGGCCTTTTCCCCTTTATGTATTAGAATCGGACATTATAAAAAGGCGATAATTCCAAATACGGCGCACGTGTTACCAATAGAGTGATTGACTCAATATTACGATAAGTGGTTATTTATTAGGTAATCTTATCATTGGCCAATCAGGAGGCTTTGATAAGTGGCGCTGAAATCAAAGGCGTGAAAGTTTGGTTACAAATACATTTTATGGATAAGTGAAGTGATTTGATTGGATTGAGTATCTATCTATATAAAATGTATATACCTAACATAATAGGGTAGTTTCCAGGGTCAAAATAATTACAGTCTATTTAGTCCGTATTTTAGATTTTAAAAAAATTTTGGACACGTATTTTTTCTTTTTTCGATTAAACAAAAAATAACAAAGTTAATAGCCTATTTAAGTTACCTGTGACGTCACCGTGCGCGAAAAATGCCACGCATCGTGACGTCACACGTAACTTTAATAGGCTATATCTTTGTCATTTTTTGTCTAATTTACAAATAAAACGTGTCCCTTATTTTTGAATAATCTAAAAGACGGACTAATTACATTTTTTTGGGCAACTAGCCTATTATCACACCTATAACCATGTAAGGACTACGTATTTTCTGACGGGGCCCCCTAAGAAGGCAAGAGCCTGCCGGGGTCGCGGGAATGTCTCACTCGGTAACCGTGACCGTGGTACATAAAGGGCTATTGAAGGAACACCGTAGATTTTAGTCAGTACAAGTCTGACAGTTCCTTTCGCCCTGCCCGGGGAGGGAGGACTCATTTGAAGATTTTATCAAGCTAATAAAAAAGAAACTACCGACATAAAAGCTAAAGGAAACATTTCTGCACCTGTTTTTACTAAATTACAATCTTTGCAGGAGAAATTTTAACTGGCCGTAAGAAACTGGCAAAAAAAAACGAAAAGCAAAAAAAGTACTTTTACGTAAAGTACTATGTTTAAAGTACTTTTAAGTTTTTTTTTGCTTTTTTTTCAACTTTTTTCAGTACTTTTTTTTTGTTTTTTGGTACTTCAAAATAGTACTACCTCATTGGTCGGATTAGGACTTAGCTATGGTGGAGCCAGCTACAATTAGCTTTGACCGGCCTTCCCCATTAGAATCTTTGCAGGAGAAATTTTAACCGGCCCTAAGAAACTGGCTGGCCATGACAAAAAACTACATTAGAGAAAAGTGATTTCACTCAGAAGAGATGTTGATAATGAATTTCATTTGAAAGATGAAGTCGGATATTATAATTATGACTTATCGAATCAAGAAGTAGAAAACTAATGATCTAGTCTTTTCTAAAAGTGGGTAGAATATACCAGTACCCTTAGCACGAATTTTCACTCTTACTTTACTTTACAGCGTCTTTCCAGTATTTACAGCGTTTCTTGTATGAAAAAAATTGAACAGCGCCACTGGTGTGCGAAGAAGGAACTAATATTTTCCTTGAAAAATTTTCAATTTGAAATTGTCAAAGTTCCAGTTTACTTTACGTCTCAAATACTGAAAACTCGTGCTAAGGGTACAGATGTACTGGAATTAGGACAAGAACAGATAGAATTTATTAGCGGTTTATACGAGAATCAACTGGAATAACTATAGCAGAGACAGAAATTGTACAGAAGTAGAAAACAAGTTCTTAAAGTACACAATTATTGTATTAGTAACCTTGTTATAAATCGAAATCAGCTTTTATGAAACTAAGCAACGTCTGCATTGTCATTTGAGTGTACCTAATAAACATATTTTACAATTTTAAAATACTGAGGCCTATATTTTAGAGCTTACCCGACATTTTCACACAAAACTTAATAAATTCTCTTTAAGAAAAAAAAAGAAACTGGCACATAGACACAAACACAACACTTCTCACAATTCAAATTCGAAAAAACGAACTTTTTTTTAAAAAATAACGGAAACGCGCGAACTCAACTCTCCGATCACAGTTCCATGTTTGAATGAAGAACACATTTCTTGTACCAAAGACAATTGCATTAACTTCCTTGTTATAATTATTTGTTAAAAATCAATGTCAACTTTTTGTAGAATCAGCATTTCGATAAAGATGGCTTGCAAGGCTGCACATGTATCCAAATGGCCTCATTTCTCGATTATGTTTACATTAAGTATTGTATTTTACAATAAAATGTTATAAAACTGTTTTGATAATTATGGTGTAAGTTTTTAAACGACGAAGGTCGACGTATGAGTCATACTGGCTAGTATAAAGTAATAGTTGTACTCGAACCTTTTTGCTGACTAGCTTATATTGGAGCTTGTAGGTCTAATATCAGGAAATAAAATCCAGTTACGGCTTAACTTAGTAAATTTTCTATAATAAAACAATTTGAGATGTTTTCCTATACTAGACATTGCATACATTCCGAAGTTTCCATTTAAAATGATGAGTTCATAATTAAATCAATATAAAAACAAAGATAGGACACGTACAGAACCTTATCCACTGTCGTCATTTATTAAGTAAATAAACTGAGTAATGTAAGGTGCTTCTTATGTATTTAATATCCAACAAGCAGAAGTAACAAACTAAAGTGATCTAGGAAAAAACAGGCGGATATTTTTGGACGAATACGCTACTTACTAGAAAAAAATATTTTGTTGAAATTCAGTGATCGATGTATTTCTAAGAGGTAATGATAATTTTAGCAATGGTGGCCCCGACTTACGTGATAAGGCGGAGCAGATGCATTACTTTGTGTAATTTATTTCATATGGCATGTCCTTGAACCAACAATTCTAAAACATTGGGACATCTACCAACTCGCACTGGGCCCGCATAGCATTTCACAGAGAATTATCGCAAGTTGTCTACAAAAATATCTAAGCAAGTTCAGTTTCGAATGCACAATCAAATTGATCTTTTTACTTTGATGACAAGTACGAAGGCCAAGATAAAAAATTACAGCAATTTTAATCCGTAGGTAATAAAAATACCACCCGCCATTTAAACACAAGTAAAATTTCTAAACCGACAAAAGAAATTGAGCTACAGCAATCAACTGCCACAAATAAAAGTAATTTACTATTATAATAAAAATAAATAATCGTTTACTTACGCGACGGCCATTAAAAACATGGAACAAGCCACGAGTGAACAAAGGAGGTTGGCGAAGCTAACAGCCCTTACGTGAGGCAGAATAACTCAATGCCTTTGTCCAACGCCGATCGATGACGATAAACTGTCAAATTATGACTAGAGATTTTTATTGGGCGCGAATGTCATTTGCGTCGGTTAAGAGTTGTCATTTTGCGGTGCTATCTGTAGGTAGATGATTTTAGAATGTTTATTGGGGTTTTTGAACTTAATTTGGGGAATTTATTCAACTTTTCAAAGAGACAAAGTACGATGCAGGAGGACTTAATTTTGCAGCAGTAATTTGTGTCCGATGAAATTAATTGTCTTTTCAGCGACTATTACAATTAAATATGGGCTGAATCTACATGTGAACTTTCTTTATTGCTATAAAAATAAGTACTACAAGATCATCAAACGCAAAAAGATTTCAACAAAGCATTTGACTTTGTAAACACAACTAAAACTTTATTTATTCTGCTTATCAATTTGATTAGGTAATACATTGAATTTTATAGTCAGAAATATGTTGAAAAAGAAAATATGAAAAAAAAAATGGAAACTTAGAACAGCGTGGAAAAAATTACTCTACAAAAGCTTGACGGGATACTTTAGGGGAGTGTTATTGGTCCGACGTTGTTTAATTTTTATAAGCTGCTTGAATTAAGCCAAAAGCTTTTCTATGCTGTATTTAGGTATTCTATAAAATAATACAGATACGGCATGAGCCATTTCATACCAGTACAGTACTAAAATAGAATATTTAAGAGAGCATCAGTTGTCATTAAGGTGTAAAATGTCAACACCTGCATATCTAGTATATAAAACGTGCAATTTTAATTGCTAAGTAATTGCAATTTCCATGCCAAATGCAATTCAGTTGGGACACGCCATAAAGCTGCAAATGCGGAAGTAAATTAGAAACACAATAACTGTTATGGTACATAAGGCTTTTACGAGTATACATCGAAGGGATAGGCAGATATGCATAGTACACGAGTACATATAAGACTTATACAACGTGTAACGTTAATAGCGCAAAACCTCTCGTGGGGTAACTCAGCCTATGTTACTGAACAATGTTTGTTCTAAAAGTTTTGGAAAAAAAAAATATTTTTCATACTGATGGGCTCGATCAATTCCTCATTTAGTATGAAATCATTTTTTTATTTTTTTTTTCTAAATTTCTCATAAATCGCTCTCCACTTCGCCTCAGTGGAACCGCAGCAATAGTCCCTATGTCCGTTTCTATACACCTGAAAACGTATACAATGTCGGATTTAAAAGCATCTTGTGAACAAAAATATTTAGTTTTTTATGTGATGTTATTTCCTTTTCAGTCTTGAAAACTAAAGGTGCATCTCCATTTTAATAAAGTCTTAAAACTTGTGAATTTGAAGCACAAGTGTTGGCTTTTCTGGATAGTGCTATGGCAATCTTCGAATACGGCGCAGTACTATTATCTTGATACTATCATCATCACCATCAGCCTGTAATGTTCCCACTTGTGGGACACAAGCCTCGTCTCTGTGAGAAGAAGTGGGTCATAATCCGCCACGCGGGCCCGTTGCGGATTGATGGATATCACATGTCTTCGAATTTTTGGTTCTAGGACATGCCGGTTTCCTCACGATGTTTTCCTTCACTGTTATGAGAGCAGTGGTGATGAAATAAATTACACGAAGTAATGCGCCTGTCTAGGTTCGAACCCACGACCTTCAAGTCGGGACCGAAATCACTGGGCCACCACTGCTCATCCTGATACTCCAAAATAAAGGTCCCATACATACACGATTACCATAACGTCCCTCCCTAACATCCGCTCACATTAATTTTATTTAAATGTAGCAACACACAGTATAATAAATAAAGATTGTCACACAAAGAGATCGGACATCGGTATTGATTGTTGGCTGCGTGCCGTCGAATGCCTTTGCCGAATTACGATGTGATTTGATGACGATATATTTCCCGCCCTCTATTTTTCGTATGACAGCTGATGGTTGATGTTAACGTGTTTAAGAGGAAACAGCACGGCCGTTTTTCCATACAAACGTAGTCCCCTGTTTTCTCCCTGGATAATGCCAGTAGAGCAATAATTTTTTTACAAAAAATCTATGACCACTATTGGCATGTCTCTATGTTTTCCTTTTTCCCATAAATTAATTATGAAAAGAGATATGAACATTCAAAATCCTAAAAAAATGGCCAGATTTTCCGCTGTGTTCAAATAATCAGTAAACAAATTTGATGAGATTATATAAAAAAAGGAAAACATAGGAACACGGCCAATGCCTTTCTTTATTTTTTAAAGGAAAGAGTAGTGAAATCGGTTAAGTTTTGGAGGAGTAATCAGGGGACTACGAATCGTTGAATTTGTGCCATTTTTAAGGTATTTTCAATATAGGTCCAAGCTGCAGTTGTCTCCTTCGCGCTCTGTAACTCTGTTGTGGGCACTGTGCGACAGCAATAGATTTTACAAATACCTATTTTTCAATTCTCCAGCACTTGCTGTTTCCTCTTAATAATGTTATTTGTTGTTTAATAAATATTTAAGTACTTGATTTTATTTGATTTGTAAATTATCGTTCAGTGGGATTAGCGATTTCTAACTTATACTTACTTATTTTAAAGTACAGCAAAGCAAATATTACAACAGGTAATTGGTCAACTGTTCATTGGAGAGCAGACAGTTTTTCAAACATAAATACATCGAAAACAGTGAGTGGTATCGACTCCGACTAACGAGTATTATATCATCATCAGCCTATTACTGTTCCCACTGCTGGGACACGGGCCTCCTCTCTGTGAGAGGGAGCGGGTCATACCTACCACGCGACCTCAGTGCGGATTGGCGGATGTCACATGTCTTCGAATTTTTGATTCTAGGACATGCCGGTTTCCTCACGATGTTTTCCTTCATCGTTTTTTGAGAGCAGTGGTATGAAATAAATTACACAGAGTAAATGCACCTGCCTGGATTCGAACCCACAACCTACAACTCGTACGTCGGGGCCGATACCACTGGGCCACCACTGCTCTCCTCTCTCCTTACATTGTCAGGATTTCAGTTTCACAAATGTTTATACTGAAAAGCCCTTATTTTTTCAGTAACTTTAAACAGAACACGACTTTTTTTCAATATTGGGGCCTTTTGAAAAATCCATTGCTTTGCCATCTGCAATGACTTATGCGTATAAAACATTTTAATCCTTATTAATGTTTTTCAATCTAGAGTAACGTATTTGAAAGGCAAGTCACGTATGGGCAATTTGTAATCGCTAATTCTCTAATTGTTGTTCTGAATCATTTTTAATGTTTCTCCTATTCTATATGTTGTGAAAAGGCATATTGTTCAGTAGGTGGTACATGGAGAACATTCGTGAATATAAATATAAAGTCTTTCGACTTTCGACTAATATCAGGAGCTCTGGTAGGGACTCTTCGTGCAAATGTAGGAGAGGGATGTAATCTGCGTGCGGGGCGTGGGGTGAGGGATATTGAAGGCTTGGTCATCACGTTCACGTAACTAAAGTTCAGTCATTAAAGCTTTGGGAAATAACGTCCGCCGAGTGAGTGAGTGAGCCCTGTGCAACTTATCTCACAGTCAAACTGACGTTCTAAGTAATGGCCACCTCACCAGTGCTTGGAGTTCGTTAAGAAGGTCATAGCAATGAGGCGCGCCGACAAATATATTTTTCTTTTAAATTGCGTTATAATTTACAAGCCATGAGTTTGACGGGATTTTATGTTGACAAAAGTCTTGTTATATGTTTGGAAAAATTCCATTTATCGAGGAAACTACGATTATTAGGAGCCGTGCAGCGGAGAACAATTACTAATTGTAATGAAAATACCGACATACGAGTATGCTAATTACTACATAATAGTTCACCTTTTGCTTCAGAGAAAGTGGTTTTCTTATTTCAATAAATATTCATGCCCATGCTTAGTTTGACCGTAATAACGTGGAGTTGCTTCATTCATTATTTTGTCATGGCCTGTTACTGATGCCCGTCCACAAAAGTATAAGAAAAAAACATGCATCTATGCATACTTGAGGCCTGAAAAAAAACTGAAACTCTTTTTTTTCAGTCCTAAGGACAGTCGTGTAGAAAACCTACGTTTCACGAGTTGTCCTCGTAAACGAAGACACAGTAACTTCAACTACTGAAGTGACTGTGTTTCCCATTTAGGAGGGCAACAAAATGATCAGAGAAAAAACCTTTAAAAAAAATAACCGACATCAAAAAAAAAAACATAAAAGTAAAAAACTTTGATGATTTTAATCTATTTAAATCAACCTATTGGCTTCCGGTGCCATAGTTTTCACTATTTTGCGTCGATGAGCATGCGCAGGAGTTCCAGTTTCCTCAGGGTGAGTTCGCTTCATCTTCGTCCTCATCTTTGCTAATAAGCTAGATTGAGTGTAAAACAAAATCCAATCTAAAATTTTAAAAATATACTTCAGTTATGCTGGTTTATATTGATGCTTTTTAAAAGTTTAGTTTAGTTTTATAATATTTTAGTAATTTATATTCCTATTGTTAATTTTTTTAAGCATTATAAGACACAGTTTAAAAAGAAACCAGTACCTATTTATAACCGACTTCAAAAAAAAAGTAGGTTCTCAGTTCGACCTGTATGTATGTATGTATGTAGGTATGTAGGTAGGTATGTATGTATGTTTGTCGGCGATTATCTTCGCGTTTGGCTGAACCGATTTTGATGCAGTTTTCAGGAAAGTGTCCATTACATTCTGGAGAAGGTTTTAGTATATAACACTAACAGATATCTCATGAAGTTGCTCACATAGATCCGTTTTGCTAAATAGGATTGTAAATTTTCAAAGACGCCGATTTTATGGAGATTTTTGTTGATTATCTCAACTAAAAAGGGAAAAATAAAAAAACTCTTTGAAAAAAAGGGAACCGACTTCAAAACCAAACACAAAAAAACAATAAAATTACTTTTCTTTCGGAAGTCGGTGGCCATATGTAATGAAAAAAAAAAAAACAAAGCCACCGACTTCCGAAAGAAAAGTTATTTTATAGTTTTTTTGTGTTTGGTTTTGAAGTCGGTTCCCTTTTTTTCAAAGAGTTTTTTTCAATGTTAAATATCGCACTGTAGCTCGATCAACGCGCTCATGAAGACCAACGCTGGATTGGACTTGTTTGCTGATGAATGGAAGATGATAATGTTGGAGTGTTTGCGATTATGTGAGGAGACAGAATGAAAGGATCATTTCATTTACTGACTGGCCTGTTGGTCTAGTGGTTAGTGACCCTGACTGCTATGCCGGAGGTCGTGGGTTCGATTCCCACCCAGGACAAACGTTTGTGTGATGAGCACGATCATTTGTTCTGTGTCTGTAATTTATCTATGTATTTTTAAAAAAATATTAGTATGTTTAACAGTTGTCTAGTACCCATAACACAAGCTCTGCTTAGCTTGGGACTAGATGGCGTTGTGTGATAGTTGTGGAATATTATATTATATTATTATTATATTATATTATATTTAGTTTTAATGGTATTTTAAGCTGAACTATTATGTATTCAAAAAATAAATAAGTATAATGCATTACGCTGATCAAAAATTTTGATACTGGGCGTCCGTCCCCTAAAGTACAATTATTAATTACAGTCAGTAAAATGACATTCACGTACATGAATGAAATGTACTAAATTTCATTGTACGGTGACAGTTGCACTTGTCATTTTACTAACTGGAATTAATAATCGTACTTTTTTACAAACCCCCCACACTATTCCCAAACCACTGCAACTCCTGAAAGCTAGAATCAACAGTGGCAACTTGCAGAAAAGCGCCGAGACAATGAAGCTCGACGTGTCCCGGAGAATGAATTTACCTGTCTTGGATCCTGCAACGAAATTAATCAGAAAAGAATAGTGGAGGAGTAGGAAAAATACGTTTCCACTTTCCTCCATGCAAGCAGGAGACAGAACAAAATTAATAATCGTACTTTAGAATAAACCACACTCAAATCAAAGAAATAGGCAGATAGAGCGCTCAGAACACGCGAGTGGGTCTAAAAAAGTTAATAAAAAATCAAAATCAAATACAAAGTCGCGACAGTATCAAGCTACGCGTCGTACCAAGCTGCGCGTCGTTGTTGTTTTTTGCCAAAATATGCCGTCTCGTGTCTTTAACCATCGTAAAAGTTGTTTTCAAAAACAAAGAAAACATTATGGAATGTAATTCTATTTGATTTTGTGGCGACACTCGCGTGTTCTGAGCGTTCTATCTGTCTATTTCTTTGATCTGAGAAACTACAATACTACCTCTTCTATCTAGATTCGACGAATGTTGAGTTATTTTCTCATGCCCAATTTGCCCATTCACCGTCGCCCACCCAGGCTTAACAAAACTACGTACAACTAAAATTACTCATTAGAATTCCCCAAATATTCATGAAACGTGGGAAAGGGGAAGTGTGGAAGGACCAACTGCTGTTTTCATTGTGCTTGTCACGTACCAAGGACCAATTTTTTGTCACCAATAAATAAAAGACTTTATGCTTTGTGTTATTGGGTTGAAATTAGGTTAAGTGATGGGTGCATGTAAGGATTTGTATTAAAAATTGGATTGGGAAAAGGATGGTGTGATTATAGAGGGCCAAAATCTCTAACGAGGACCCCCTTAGAAGGCCAAAGCCTGCCGGGGTCGCGGGACTGTCTGAACAGGTAACCGTTACCCTTGAACGTAAAGGGGTGTTGAAGGACATCGTGAATTTTAGTCAGTACGAGACTGACAGTCACTCCTGTCCTGCCCTGGGAAGGAGGATTCGATTGATGATTTTACATCGAAAAAAAAATCGATCAGGCCGTCCACAGTGTTACCTTTGCCTCGTCGCGACGGTTTTATAATATAAATAGATAGAGTTGTCAGTGCCGTGTCGTCTTCGGGGCGGAGTGGGCGGTATCGGCACGCTCCGCCCGCTTTAGTATAAATTATTACGTCTCGACGACCTACGACGATACTGTACTATGAAGTAGGGTTACCATTATTTCACGTCAAATTGAGAGTTTTGTAAAGTCCAGATATGTTGGTCGCAGGACTTATCTCCTTATCGTGACCTCGGAACATAAAGGGCTATTGAAGGAAACTGTGGATTTTAGTCAGTCTGACAGTCTCTCCCGATCATCCCGGGGTGGGAGGACTCATTTGATGATTTTACCACACTAAAAAAAGTCCAGGTATGTTACTTTTTCATCTTTCTTCCTTTTATAGCTTACAGATGACAATCAGAGAGAGCAGTGGCCGTGGTATCGGTCCCGACTTACGAGTTGTAGGTCGTGGGTTCGAACCCCACTAGGCGCATTACTTTGTATAATTTTTTTGATCACCACTGCTCTCAAAACAGTGAAGGTAAACATCGTGAGGAAACTGGCATGTCCTAGAACCAAAATTTGACGAAGATTTTATGTGACATCTACCAATCTGCACTGGGCCCGCGTGGTGGTTTATGATTTTACTCCCTCTCACAGAGAGGAGGCCTGTGTCCCAGCAGTGGGAACAATATGGGCTGATGTAGCTTGTAGATGACAATCAGTGGGTAAGTGACCTCTGACCATCTAACACCTTATTTTTTTATTTTAACGATAGGTTCACGATTGACCACTATCTCTTTTGATGGTAAGCGATGATGTGGTCGACGATGAAGTACGCATGAAGCACGCTTGCCTAGAAGTAACCTGTTCACTCTTGACTTGAAGACCCCAAGGTTATAGCTGTCGGGAAATACAGATGCCCCAGAGACAGCGGTTTAGTCTGATGATGGAAAAGGCCAGGCGGAATCAAGTTATGCAGTTCCATCGCACACTCTCCGAAATGTAACCGAAAAAAACCGACAAACTGCAATGACAACACGGCGTCAATGTTCAAGGCTCGGAGCTTAGAATCGATTTGTGTATCGTTGCAATCAAGCTGGTGACAAACATACTTACGACCTTCTTTTGACCGTGACCATTAGACAAGATAGTGATCAAACGCGAACCCATCATTAAATAAAATTAAAAATGGTATTAAAAAAAACAAAAGAAAGAAAATAATTTCATTTGGCACGCATTTGGCACACAGTTTTACCCAAAAATATAATAGAAATATTAAAAAAATAATCACGAAAAGTAGGTACCGTGTGCCAAATAGGCTCAGTTCATCATAAAGCCAGGCCACAGGGTGCCTGACACTGGTTAGAAGTAAAAGTCACCTTTATGTCGATAACCCGAACAAATTGGAAATGTCCGAACAAAAGCCAAACGAATGGTGACCCTAAATACAAGCCCGTATATGGTTAATAGCAGTATCTATATTGCCTGCTATAGTAAATCTAAAATAGAGGAATTGTTCAAGCAAGCATTATTACTCGGTCCTTTGTGTCGAAGGCAATCAATCGACAAAATTAATTACTGAACGTTGCGAAATTAATGTCAAATGTCGGTATCAATATTCTTGAGGTGTGAAATGTAAAAATAACTTTGTTTGTGACGTGTTATGGTTTGAATTGCAGTGGTGGTGCTTAGCAAGAATAAGAAGAGTATAAGCGAAATAAGAAGAAATCTGTGGCGCCATTTTGTGACGTCATACACGCCTTTCTCTTATGAAGAACACGCATGTGCAAGCGCAGCGTAGGATATACAATGTGTAACGTTAATAGCGCAAAACCTCTCGTTGGGTAACTCAGCCCATGTTACTGATCAAAGGTTGTTCTAAAACTTTTGGGAAAAAAAATGAGAGATTGATCGAGCCCATCAGTCAGTATGAAAAATCCTTTTTTTTTCCCAAAAGTTTTAGAACAAACATTGTTCAGTAACATGGGCTGAGTTACCCCAAGAGAGGTTTTGCGCTATTAACGTTGCACGTTGTTTATACATTGTAGTTGTAGTTGGACGGACAAACTGGTGAAGATGGGGGAGGTATATTATTGTTACGTCGATCGAATTGCGAGACCTATCTATAAGCTTCTCGAAAGTTCCACAAGGTTCTCGACAATTCTACTCAAGTTCGGTCAGGAAATTTCTAGAAAGTTCCACCCTGTTCTAGATGTTTCGAGATGGTTCTAGAATGTTCCAGAAGGTATAGGAACATGTCGAAGTCTATGGATGTTTCCAGAACATTCGACCACCTTCTAGAAACATCTAGTGGGTCCGGCCGGGGTATAAAAAGGGCGCCGAGTAGCGAGCTCAGTCAGTCTGGTTTTGACTACGATCGAGGCGACTCGAAGTGAAATACAAGTGATATCTAAGTGAGTTCTACGTGTGATTAAGAGTGTGTAAAAGTGTTAAAGTGTTGAGTAGTGTTTTGTGATTGTTTTAATTTGTGATTTGTCTGTGAATAAAGTTGTATTTGGTTTTAATTGGTGTTAATTAATTTATCCCAATACCCAGCTCGTAACAATTGGTGTCAGAAGTGAGGGATAAAATGCCGATTTTACCAAAGGACGACACAGACGGTATTCGTACCAGGAGTCAGCGCCAGCAAGACATGGACCAGAGGCGGTTTGGAGGTTCCCCGATACAGACGCCGCCGGGTGGTGCTCAGCCTACGACGGAACCAGCCGCCGGTCCATCTGCAGTCTCTTCAGCACCCGCGGTTCCAGACTTGTCTGCGCTTATGGTGCTGCTGCAGGAGCAGGCCCGGCGTCAAGAGGAACAGGCACGCCGCCAAGAAGAACAGGCTCGCCTACTGCAAGAGCAGCTACAGAAGGACAAGGAAGAGCAAGCCCGCCGCCAGGAGGAGCAGACCCGCCTGTTACAAAAGCAGCTTCAGGAAGATAAAGAGGAGCAGGCTCGTCGCCAAGAGGAGCAGATGTACCTGATCAAGGACCTGCACTCGACATTTGGCAAGGAGCTCAAAGTGGTTAAAGAGCAAGTCAATCAGCACGAGAACCGCATCTCTGAAGCTGAGGTCCAAATTGCCGGGGTGAAGAAGGCTTTGGGTGAACTTCGGTCTGGAGACGGGGTTGTGTGTCCAGTGATTGCTGCACCTTCGGCACGAGGGTTTAAGGTGCCGCCGTTCGACGGGACATCTTCATGGTCGGCTTACAGGATGCAGTTTGAGGCCGTTATGAAGGCGAATGGGTGGACGAAAGAGCAAGCAATGACCGCGCTCACCTTAGGCCTACGAGACCAGGCCCTGACCGTACTTGAGGCTCTTGGCAAGGATGTGACTTACGATCAGCTGCTGGAAGCGTTGAAATCCAGGTACGGCGACGCGCACTTGGAGCACGTATTTCGCGCTAAGCTAAAGGATCGTGTTCAACGTAGTGCTGAGAGCCTACAGCAGTGGGCCCTGGAAATTGAAAAGATGGTCCGAAAGGCATACCAGTCTGCTCCTGCCCTGATCAATGGTAATCTCGTACAGGCATTCGTCGACGGAATACGTGACTTGGAAGTCAGAGCCGCCGTAAGACTTGGGCATCACGAAACATTAAAGGACGCCTTGGCTCATGCGTTGGAAGTAGAAGCAGTGAGGCAAGATCATCGCACGCATCGCGTCAGAGAAGTAGTAGAATCACCTGTACGCGACCGACCACAAGGGTACAGTCCCAGGTGCTATACTTGTGGGGAAAAAGGTCATCTTCGGTCCAGCTGCCCCAAGCGAAATACACCAAGAGAAGATCAATCCCAGCAGGGAAGAGGGGCCGATAAGACTGCCCAGCAACAGCAGGGAAACGAGTAAACGCCAGGACTGAGGGGCGGGTGCTGGCTGGTATGGAAAGAGCCCCGAGGATCTCGATCTCACAGGCCCATGACGGAAACAGCCTGATCATCAAAGGCGAAGTCAACGGAAAACCATGCAAATTGACACTCGATACAGGAGCTTCTCACACGGT
Source organism: Agrotis segetum (assembly GCA_036375495.1). Classification (NCBI taxonomy): domain Eukaryota; kingdom Metazoa; phylum Arthropoda; class Insecta; order Lepidoptera; family Noctuidae; genus Agrotis; species Agrotis segetum. The sequence continues at coordinate 496,627 of JAQSVV010000199.1, forward strand.
CGTCAATTCAAACCTAGCAAGTCGGTTCCTTGGGGACTTCTTCAACAACCACGACCGCATACAATTACTGACAGCTACCGGTCAGCACATAACCGTCCGAGGCAAGAAGGAGGTGAAGTTAAAACTAGGTCATAAGGCGTATTGGCATAATGTCATCGTGGCCGACATAGTAGACGATTGCATCTTGGGCTTGGACTTTATGCGGAAATATCGTTGTGAGATCGATGTTGATCGAGGAGTGTTGAAATGTGGTAAAGAGGAGATCTTAATGGAAAGTTCACCGTCAGAAAAAGTGCTTCGCTTGAAATTTGACGTGTCAACACTTCTAGAAAACTGCGATCTAACTGGAGTAGAAATGGATAAGGCTAAGAAAACGTTACTCCAGTATGCCGACATGTTCTCTACAGATGATGCTGACATAGGGAGAACAGGGCTGGTTCAGCACAAAATTAACACTGGCAATGAGTTACCAATCCGACAACGACCAAGAAGGGTGCCGGTTGCTCGCGAAAAGGAAGTGAAGGAGATGATTGAGCGCATGGTGAAGAACAGTTTTATAGAGCCTTCATCTAGCCCGTGGTGTTCTCCTGTGGTCCTAGTGAAGAAAAAGGACGGCAACACGCGGTTTTGTGTGGACTATCGACGGTTAAACGACGTCACGAAAAAAGACAGTTACCCACTGCCTAGGATCGATGACACATTGGATACGCTGACAGGAATGAGGTGGTTCACAACGTTAGACCTGAAAAGCGGCTACTGGCAAGTGGAAATAGACCCTAAAGACAAGGAGAAAACTGCATTTTCCACAGGAAAGGGCCTATGGCAGTTTAAAGTCATGCCATTTGGATTGTGCAATGCTCCTGCGACATTTGAAAGGTTGATGGAGCAAGTACTTGCTGGATTGATCGGAGACGCATGTCTTGTCTATTTGGATGACGTCATCATCGTGGGCCGAACATTTGAAGATCACCTTCAAAACCTAATTAAAGTGCTGTCAAAAATCCGGACGGCAAATCTTAAGTTAAGTCCGGAAAAGTGTTCATTTTTCAGGAGACAAGTGAACTTTTTAGGACACATAGTTTCGGAGGAAGGTGTTCAGACAGACCCGGAGAAAATCGTCGCTGTCAAGGAATGGCCAGTTCCGAAAGACAAGACGGAGGTCAGAGCATTTTTAGGTTTATGCTCCTACTATCGACGGTTTGTCAAGAATTTTGCTGACATTGCAAAACCCCTACACAAACTTACTGAAGAGAAGCAACAATTCTGTTGGGACGAGAACTGTGACATCGCATTCCAGGAATTAAAGAAACGTCTGTGCAATTCACCTATTCTTGACTATCCTGACACTGAAAATGACTTCATAGTTGACACAGACGCAAGTAATACTGGAATTGGTGGCGTGTTGTCTCAACGGAAAGGAAATCAGGAAGTTGTTATAGCTTACTACAGCAAATCTCTATCGAAACCAGAAAGAAATTACTGTGTTACGAGAAGGGAATTACTTGCCGTAGTAAAGACTTTGCAGCACTTCAGTAAGTATCTGCTGGGACGAAAATTCCTGTTGCGAACGGACCATGCCGCATTAAAGTGGCTATTGCAATTCAAGAATCCAGAGGGACAGGTGGCGAGGTGGATTGAGCTACTACAAGAGTTCGACTTCGTAACTGAACATCGCAGTGGGAGGGCACATGGTAACGCAGATGCACTGTCTAGGAGACCTTGCCCTGAAGGCTGTAAGCACTGCAACAGGCAAGAGGCCAAGGAGGTAGTGCCTGTAAGAATGCTAAGAACGGATCTCAGTAATGAATGGAAGGAAACCTTACAGCATGCTCAGCAAAATGACGCAGACATAAAACCAATTTTTGACTGGATTAAAGCTGGTGCTCCTAAACCCAAGTGGAGTGATGTAGCTGCGATGAGTTCCATCACTAAGAGTTATTGGGCGCAATGGAACAGCTTGGTTATCCAGGAAGGAGTCTTGTGCCGTAAATGGGAAAACGCTCGAGGAGACAACTGTCACTTACAAATGGTTGTCCCCAGAGCCAAAGTACCGGATGTGTTGCGGACTCTACCACGACGGATGTTCAGGTGGACATATGGGTGTAAAAAGGACCCTACTGAAAATACGTGAGCGATTTTACTGGATCCATTGTCGTGAAGATGTGGAGGACTGGTGTCGGAAATGTACCAGTTGTGCGGCTGTGAAAGGACCCCAGACACGCAGCAGAGGTGCTTTGCAGATTTACAACGTCGGCGCCCCGTGGGAACGGATAGCACTAGACGTGGCAGGACCATTTCCAGAAAGTGAAAACGGGAACAAGTACTTCATGGTTGTCATGGATTACTTCACAAAATGGCCAGAAGTCTTCGCCATTCCTAACCAGGAAGCTACAACAGTCGCAGATAAATTGGTTCAGGAGGTCTTCTGTCGTTTTGGAGTACCCTTGGAAATACACAGCGACCAAGGAAGGAATTTCGAATCACAAGTATTCCAGGAGACTTGTCGGCTGATGGGTACTCACAAGACTAGAACGACTTCCTACCATCCACAATCTGATGGAATGGTGGAGCGGTTCAATCAAACGTTGGAGAGATACCTGGCCAAGGTTGTGGATAGCAGGCAAAGAGATTGGGATAAGCACATACAGCCATTTCTTCTGTCATACCGTAGTGCAGTTCACGAAAGTACAGCTGTGACACCAGCCTTCGCGAATTTTGGAAGGGAATTACGGTTGCCTGCTGATCTCATCACCGGAACCCCTCCTGATACTCCATGCAGTGTAACCGATTATGCAAATGACTTGCGTAACAAGTTGAACGACGTATATGAGCATATCAGACAATCCGGCCAACAAATGTCTGAAAAGATGAAGACCCGATACGACCGGAAGACAAACAATAGAGGGTTCGACGAGGGGTCACTTGTGTGGTTGCATAACCCAGTGCGTAGCAAAGGGAAGTCTCCTAAATTACAAGCAAAATGGGATGGACCATACCGAATCGTGACCAGGATTAACGACGTCACCTACCGGATACAAAAGGGTCTACGTGGCGCGCCCAAGATTGTCCATGTTGACCGTTTGGCACGATACAACGGGACTAACGATGCTCGGGACGAGCATGTCTAAGGAGGGGGCAGTGTTACGTCGATCGAATTGCGAGACCTATCTATAAGCTTCTCGAAAGTTCCACAAGGTTCTCGACAATTCTACTCAAGTTCGGTCAGGAAATTTCTAGAAAGTTCCACCCTGTTCTAGATGTTTCGAGATGGTTCTAGAATGTTCCAGAAGGTATAGGAACATGTCGAAGTCTATGGATGTTTCCAGAACATTCGACCACCTTCTAGAAACATCTAGTGGGTCCGGCCGGGGTATAAAAAGGGCGCCGAGTAGCGAGCTCAGTCAGTCTGGTTTTGACTACGATCGAGGCGACTCGAAGTGAAATACAAGTGATATCTAAGTGAGTTCTACGTGTGATTAAGAGTGTGTAAAAGTGTTAAAGTGTTGAGTAGTGTTTTGTGATTGTTTTAATTTGTGATTTGTCTGTGAATAAAGTTGTATTTGGTTTTAATTGGTGTTAATTAATTTATCCCAATACCCAGCTCGTAACATTATGTTCAGCAGTGGACGTCCCACGGTTGATATGATAATTAAGTACTTTTCTAATAATTTCACGCTCAAATAAACAATAAATTATATTAAAAGGACATTTATCTAAATATGAAATATAATAAATTGAGAAAATCCGAAAAATTATAACATTTAAATAGAAGCCCTGCCTAGCAGGACTTTTCACTTTAGCGTCATTTGCACAATACTCAATTTGGTAAGCAAATATCCATTTCTATGGTAAAAAAAATGTTGTGCAGGGGAGGTCTTTCCCATAGCCTTGCACTATTTCCCTTTGTGCAGTTTCCTCCAACCTTTGCCCAGCAGTGGGATAAAGGTTATTAAAAAAAGCAAAATAGGTATCATTTTTGGCATTGTAAAACGTTGTAAATCTCCAAACGCATGTCCTCTATTATTTTAAGCATTATTATCACAACATGTTTATTTTACCATCGCACGCGCACACTCGAGCATGGATTAAACAAATCTAAGTGGTGTTTAATCTGCTCTTCAACGGATTTTTGGCACCCTCTGTTTTTATTAGCAATACCATATTTCAAATGTGATTTATTTTTAGATGTTTTGTAATAGGGGACGATTTTGCTAAAATCGAAAGTAAGTATATCAAAATAATATTTAAATGGATAAACTGAATTTTTAGCAGATTTATTATTTGAATAAACATATGTATACTTACTTACTTATTTCTTTATTGATAAAAGTTTTTCTAGTTGCGTAAAAGTATTGAGATGGGATTTTTTAACTCTGGTAAGTTCATAAAAAATACTTAGTGAAAATAGTTTCTTGATTTTCTTTAGAAACTGTAACATGGTGAAACATTATAAATATAATAGGTACCTTAATATAGTTTGATACAATTAAAATAGTGAAGTAGTAAATAGTTAAAGCACAAAACCGCAGCTGGTAATGAAAACAACATGTCTATAAAATCATTGGAAATAATGATAAAGTTATTAATTTTAGAAGACAAAAATATCTTTAGAAAATCAACAATATAATGAGATTTGATAAACGTGACATGGTCAGCTTAGCTCTATTAATATAATATTCCTAATAGAAGCAGAACTTCTGAATTATTAATCAATTCAGAAGAAAAAGAAAACTGGGTTACCCTTTAAATACTGAATAATTATTATGATAGGTATGTATGTATGATACTAATATTTGTTACTCTTCCTTAGACCTGCCTCTAATATTTTTTAGCGTTCTAAAATCATCAAATGAGTCCTCCCACCCCGAGCAGGGCGGGAGGGACTGTCAGACATGTACTGACTAAAATTCACGGCGTCCTTCATTACCTAGCCTTTTACGTTCCGGGGTCACGGTGATGGAATAAGTCCCGCGACCACGGCAGGCTTTGGCCCTCTGAGAGAGGGGCCCCGTCATTAAGCTGACGCTCTTTGAGGCGCGCGTGGAACACAACGCGCCGTGCGCCGACCCGGGCATGGTCCATGTAATGCTCAGGCGGCGAGTTGCCCATTACTCGCCGCTCGCCTAATACGGTGGCCGGAGATCGTCTTGGTCTTGCCACTCACTAGAGACTTTCTGAAGCGAAGACTTTCTTTTCCCTGCCAAATGCTGCAAAGGCTGCTAGAAACGATATTTTCTCACACAAATGAGCGCATTTTCATGTATTTTCATAGCATTCGAGAAACAAAACGACTTCGCGAAAAAGTCACCAGTGAGCAGCTTAAAACCTCGTGTGTAAAATATAAACTAGTATGCTTGACCTCGTTAAAAAATAAGCAACGCCGCATTATAAGCATTAGCAAGTAATTACTCAAGTAATGTATACCACTGACCTGAATTTTATTGCGAAGTTGACGAATATTATGAACGTTGTTGTTACTGAACGAATTCGGGAGTTGTGCAGTCTTTCTAAACGTGTAAGAAAACTGAAAGTAATTTTCGAATAGACTAGCTGTTGCCAGCGGATTCAATCGCTACAAATCGAAAATTATCCCACGGGCACATAAAAACTATCCTATGTGTTAATCCAGGTTATAAACTATCTGTGTACTAAATTTTATCCAAATCCGTTCAGTGGTTTTTGCGTGAAAGAGTAACAAACATACCTACATGCACACATACATCCTCACAAACTTTCGCATTTATAATGTCAGTAGGATTGAAATTATTGATATTAGTTCCTGTATTAATATAATGCAATATAATTACTGGGTTGTGGAAGTCAGTCGCTCCATGTAAAATACTGATATTCAGCTGCATCTGGTTCAACTGGAAGCCAAGTACCCCATTACAGTTGAAAATAGGCTAGGCAGATGATGAATAAAGCAGGCGATAAAAAGACATTAAATTATTTGAAATCAATCGTACAGTTTTAACCAAATAATTATGAATTTGAATCACAAATTAGTCAAACTTTAAAAAACAGTAACAGCCTTGTTAGGACGGATTTAGAAAATAATTATAGTAGCAATGATAGATAATACTAACAGTATTCGTAATGTAAAACCATTTAGAGGTAGTGCCATTGCCGTTATAAGAAATGAAGATTTGTCATGATGATTTTTTCTACAGATATAAAGGAATGAATACATAATAGAAACCGAAGTATTTTACTGTTAATCCAAGAATGTTTAACCAATTTAATATAAGTGAAAAGATCAATAAAAACCCTGAATTCACCAATAGAAATACTGCAAAAATCCCAAATTCATAACCTAACTGCAACATGACAATAAGTAAGTACACACGATACACCAAATACGGCAAAAACTAAATAAATGGGTTTTTAGTGCCAATGTTAGTGGGTTATGGACACAAATTGTGTTATGTAAGGTTAAATAAAATATCAGCTGATCTTCATAGACGAAAATAGTAAACTAGATGCCACATGTTTTTAAGTACATAAGTCTATAAGTGTAAGCAGATATTTGAGGCCGGTGTTTCGTACCTGACTACTCTGAGAAGAAACAGCCGAAACAAACTCAGAGGTTACAGTCTCTTTTAAAGTCCAGACATTGTTTTGCTCAGGTCATACGAGGACCATGCGGGTATCAGAGATGGTCTTTTGAGGAAAAAGCCACACAGATTTGAGTGGACCTGTCCAATCAGTGCAAGCATTTGTCGGTTATCGTGTAGCTCGACTCAGAACACAAGGAGCTCTGAATCGTATTTAAGTTTTGTAATTTTGTAATACTAAATGATTTTTATTTATTAATTTCTGTTTGTATGGGTATCGTGCCTGAAATAAATGATTTTTATTGTTTTTCTTTGTTATTTATTTATTTATTTTACCAACAAACGAAGTGTGTGTCTCGTGTTTAAATATTTCAGCCGCACAAGCCGATTTTCAGGGTTTGTGCCGCGCTTGCCGAGGTTGGTCTGTGGATGGGTCCATCTGTCATAACGGGTTTCCTCAAAAATGGTTTTTCATGCAAAATAAGAAATTGATCGGGCCCATTGCGATGCATGCGAATTTACATAAGTCTTAGAACAAAAGTTGTTCAGTAACGTGGGTTGAGTTACACCTCGTACACGTTGTATACAACGTGTACGAGGGGTTTATTTATAAATTTATTTATAATGTGTTATAATAATAATGTGTTAAAATAGAATTAATGCTGTCTTTTTAACCGACTTCAAAAAAAGGAGGAGGTTATCAATTCGACTGTATTTTTTTTTTATGTTTGTTACCTCATAATTTGCGACTGGGTGAACCGATTTTCATGATTCTTTTTTCAATCGAAAGCTGGTGCTTCCCGTGTGGTCCCATTGTCACCATTTCAGGATCTGATGATTGGATCTTAGAGAAATCGAGGGCAACCCTCAAATTTTACTAGCTGACACATAGTTTTTCGCAAATCTGATGAAGTAATTCAAGTACTTGCGTATAGAAATCATCATCTCATGAAGCTGAGCTGATGATGGAAGGTACAACTCCTCAAGTAAGAAAATTATGTTCGTGTTCGCATATCTCCGGAACTATAAGTCCGATTTAAGTAATTCTTTTTTTGTTGTACTAGGTATCGTTCAACTTAGGGAATACTGCAAATTTCATCAAAATCGGTTCAGTCGTTTTTGAGATAGGGAATGAATGAAAGAGATGTTAACGATGTTTAAATTCTAGTTCACATGTAAGAAAATTATGTATTTGACAAGAATTTTGGTTGAATAATTAAACTAAAAAGAGTAAAATAAAAACTTTTTCTAAAAAAAATGTGACCGCCTTCAAAAACAACCACGAAAAAGGGTAAAATAACCTACAAAACTTTTCTTTCGGAAGTCGGTGGCAAAGAAGACAATGGAATTAATAAAAAAAGTCACATTTTTTAAGTAATCGCATGTATATCACAATCTACATTTCCAGGGAGTCTAGACTCGATTGCAGAAAAATAGAGACGTCTGCGCTGTGCCTAACTAATGATAAAAAAATGGCCCTAAAAACCAATAAATAAACCATAGGTCCAGTACACACATCTACACATAGATACTCTTTAAACAGATGTTCTACATTAATGTCTATCTGGATATACAAGTAAATGTTTCCCACGTTATACATCAGGATGTCCTGTACGATAACATGAACAATGAAATGCGAACATGAAAAGACGCCGACAATATACAGCCACTATCAAAAAACACCGCCTATTTACGAAGCAATTTTTCCAAAAAAAAAAAAAAATCAAACAAGGTTGTACTTTCTCTGTCAAACGTTTTAAAACGACAAATATTTTTTTTTAGAACCCCTCCAACCTCCTCTTTTGATTGGTCAGGGGTGGCGGCGCGCGCACGCTATTGGTCCGTTGAAGGGTGGTAGCGATGGCAGCCAGCCAATCAGAGCGCGTCCCGCGAACGTGCCCTATCTCTCTTTGGCGCCCTTCAGGATTTAAGGGCCGTAAGGTTGTGTTTGCGCTGCATTTTACGCTGTTTGTCAATTTAATTGATGTTCGTTCTTTTTTTAAATGAGGGCTGGAAGTGGTTTATAGGCTTTTGTGCGGGTAGGATATCGTGTGTCAGTAATTGTAACGGTAATACTACTTATAGTACCGTTCAGAAAGACGTCTATGGTCAAAAGTCAGTTGAAAATAATGTTTAGCAATAAAATGCTTTGCGCTACTTAATTTTTAATAGTGTAATATCTCGTTAGACTTATTTTCAAATAATAATTATTTATTTAGCGCATATTCTGAAAATTGGCAACGTCGCAAATGGTTGTCAATGTCAATCAATGTCTATTTCACGCAATTTGGAATCACCTTACACCAATAGGGTAGTTTCCAGGGTCAAAATAATTACATTCTATTTAGTCCGTATTTTAGATTATAAAAAAATATTGGACACGTATTTATTCTTTTTTCGATTAAACAAAAAATAACAAAGATAATAGTCTATTTAAGTTACCTGTGAGACGTCACAGGTAACTTAAATAGACTATTATTACTTTGCGCGAAAAATGCCACGCATCGTGACGTCACAAGTAACTTTAATAGGCTATATCTTTGTCATTTTTGGTCTAATTTACATATAATAATCTAAAAGATGGACTAATTATATTTTTTTAGGCAACTAGCCTATTTTGTCCTTAAAAACTAAGAAACCGACATGTCATAAAACCGAAGTTGAACGACTCGAAGACATGAGATATCCATACTACCCTATGAATCCTATGATGAATATTTTATTCCCCATCAAATATTTAACGGCTTGTGTCCCAGAACAGATATCGAAATACTCTTTGATCGTGTTTTGTTATAATCATCATCATCATCAGCCTATTAATGTTCCCACTGCTGTGACACACAGGCCTCCTCTCTGTGAGAGGGAGTGGGCTATAATTTACCACGCGGCCCCAGTGCGGGTTGGTGAATGTCACATGTCTTTGAATTTTTGGTTCTAGGACATGCCGGTTTCCTCACGATGTTTTCCTTCGCCGTTTTGAGAGCAGTGGTGATGAAATAAATGACACAAGGTAATGCAACTGGCTGGGTTCGAACCTACGATCACGATACAACTCGTAAGTCTGGGGCCGATACCACTCGGCCACCACTGCTCTCTGTTTTGTTAATGATAGCATTAAAATTATTGGAGATTCCGTATCGAAAGGCCAAATACTCAACACATCAAGATTTAAAAGTACTTTAGCACACCACTACGTCATTCTGGTCCTGACCAATAATTCGACCCGTCACATATTATTAACGGTCGCGTTCAAACAAAGAACAAAAGCTATTCGAATATCGAACGCTCACAAACGAACAAAGCTTTGTTTTTTTTCTTTCAGTTCGACATTCGAAACTGTTTTGACGTTCCAGTGTTCCATTTTTGAAAAATTGTTATTATCGCTCTCTGGTTGTTATGAGCGATCAAAGAGTTTGGTCACCAGTATTCTTGTTTATGGTATTGAAGTACAGCTGCTTATCGTTGTTTTTGAGTTATAGTGGCTGGTCTGGCAGCTTAACAGTAGCCTTACACACAATATCAATTACTCATGGCATGAACTTAGTAGGTAGTTACAGCAAAAAAGGAACAGAGGACTCAGAAAGGTATAATTAATTTGTTCTAATAATTCGTGTTCAGTACCATTTTTTTTTTAACATGGTAAAATCATCAAATGAGTCCTCCAACCCCGGGCAGGGCGGGGGGGACTGTCAGACTTCTACTGACTAAAATCCACGGTGTCCTTCATAGCCTGTTATGTTCCGGGGTTACATCATCATCATCATCATCAACAGCCGGAGGAGGTCCACTGCTGAACAAAGGCCTCCCCCTTAGACCGCCACACCGAACGACAATTCGCCACTTCCGGGGTTACGGTAAGGGAATAATCCCGCGACCCCGGATGTTCAGTACCCTTAGCACGAGTTTTTTACTTTTTTACTTTACAGCCTTTCTTATATGAAAAAATGGAACAGCGCCTGTGGTGTGCGAAGAAGGAACTAATTTTTTGAAAATTGTCAATTTGAAATTGTCAAAGTTTTCGTTTATACTATAAGCACCTATAAGTTTCAAATACTGAAAACTCGTGCTAAGGGTACTGAACACGAATTATTAGAACAAATGCAAAAAAAGAAGTACTGGGGGCCCGATTTTGAAAAATTATTATCTATCTTTGAAAAATCATTATTGTAGCATGGAATTAAAACTTTTGAGAAGTATAACTTTGATAAGTTAGATAACCTCTCTAAGGTTGCCGACGGAAAGCTGTTGCGCCATGCACCCCCACTTCAAGTAGCAGAAAGTGTATCTTGGTTTGATGAATTTGAATGGATACATAAAGGGGTTTGAAGATTTTACTATGGAGCGTGGCATACCTACTGCCGCCATTTTGTTTTTTTTTCAAAATCGCGGCCAGCCATAAAACCTTTATAAATCGATAGCTGACATCAATAACAACAAAAAATATTACGACACCAACCCTCGTAAAGTGACCGGTTTCTGAGATATAGAGTGTTAAAGTTGACCACATTAATTCGGAATAACAAAAGCTTAATATTTTTTTCTTACCTTTATATGGTACACGGCATGAGCGAGACATCAAGAAACAATTCCTAACCCTCCCGCCGGGTTTCTAGACCATATAATATTCCGTAATACATATTAGAGACTATGATTAGAATGTTCATGTTAGGCAAATATCGGTTGTATTAACATTATGTTGGTTTATTGGTTGGTTGTGACTCATTCTCGTTTTAAATTCTTCTTATCCTAATAAAAATGTGTCTCACTTGCGCAAGAATGTTAAAAAGTGGTTTTTGTTACCGATGTTACAAATAAGAATTTTATGTTTGAAGTATTTAAAATATTATAATAAAAAAAAGACGCCTAAAATTGTTTGATAGGCCACAAAATGTTCTTAAAACGGATTTTTAATTTTTCTATCCCTATTTGTGCCAGTATATTAGAAAGAAATACAGGTTTATGCAACCAATAGAAGACAATTTTCGCGAGTTGATGTCAGTTTATTACGTTATATGCTTAGAATTAGAAATTGTAGTAACCACAGAACCATCACACTATACAAATATATCACTGTATAAATGTAACGAGTACTGTCAGTTGTATTTAAGACTGAATGTGTAAACCTGTCTTATGTATTAATTACATTTACAGTTAAATCATATGAAGATAATACATTCTAACAAGTGCAGGCGGTCTAAAAATAAGTTGTTAAGTTCAAAAAGTAGATTATATCAGACGTATAATGTCTAAATAACATCCAGATAGAAACTTACGCGGGTTGTTGTCATAATATTTTTTGTTGGCATTAATGTCAGCTAACGATTTATAAAGGTTTCATAGCTGGCCGCGATTTTGAAAAAAAAACAAAATGGCGGCGGTAGGTATGCCACAAATCTTCAAAGCCCTTTAGTAATAGGTTAAAATAAAATAAAAAACGGCCAGGTGCGAGTCGGACTCGCCCTTAAAGGGTTCCGTAGCAGCAAGTAACATAATATAAACGTTCTTGTAGTTGTTTGTAACTTTGAAAAAAATTATCTCTCTATGACGTATCTATTAAAAAAAAAAAAAATTGATCTTGTTCAAACTAATCTTCAATTGCTTGCAATCGCTTACACCGGTGCTGTAATAATAAAAACTTTAAGCAAAGAATAAACATGGTTAAATATCCCGTAACATAACGACTTTCAACAAATTCTTATTAAAATTCCTTATAAGGATACGAATCAAAATCGTCGATTAAAGTCACATTTAAGCTATTCTGCTCATTCTGTCTTTGTCCGTCGGAATCTATCAGTTTTAAAAAGGTATCTGACTAAGTATTCTTTCTTTGTTTATCTACTATCATCATGCTATTAATCCTCTATAACAATTAGCTTATTGCCAACATTAAAACACTCAATTATTATGATTATTATATCATCCAAACGCGTGATATTATGAATTTCAAAAAAAAAAAAAACATTCTTAAGCAATGACGTTTTCACCACCAGATCGCTAAAATTTTGAAAAAAGAACAATAAATTGTAGACTAATTCGTAATTTCGGTTTCTCGTCTTATCGTGTTATTTCCCGCAATTTTAATAGATATATTGTAGATAGTCTTTTATGCAACTGTTATAACTCATGTGATACTATTATCAATGTGATCAATATAAACCCACATTCGTGTTTTAATACCCCTGATTATACAACAGTTGCATAAATAACAATTACTTAAAACATCCCCGTATTCTTAATTTTCGATCGCGCTGTCTTCATTTTAAAAAACATCTTTAATTTTATTCAGTCCTTTTAGAGTGACAGAGTTATATTGTGCTTCTGGCTTCTGTAATAGCTTTTGTATTGGGAATTTGGAAACCAATTCGATCGTACGCCACTGTCTAGTATTCACATTTGTAAGAAAGTTATTGTTAGTTTTCTTAGGAATAGTACCCTTAGCACGAATTTTCAGTATTTGAGACGTAAAGTAAACTGAAACTTTGACAATTTTAAATTGACAAATTTTAAGGAAAAATATAGTTCCTGCTTCGCACACCAGAGGCCGTTCCATTTTTCCATACAAGAAACGCTGTAGATACTGTAATTTAAAAGAGTGAAAATTCGTGCTAAGGGTACTGTACTTTTGTTTTTGAAAGGTACCGTATATTCGTCTGTGTACACTTAGCAACTACATTTTTATTTTATTTGTCTGATACATACTCGTATGTTTCTCCAAAATTTTAGGATGATCATTTGAGTCGTTTAGCAGTAAAAGGTTACAAACAAACGAACTCACTTTCGCATCTGTAACATTAGTGAGATCTAATTAGGGAAATTTTCGCTGAGATTAGCCACCGTAGAGGTCCATTATTAATGAGAATGAATACAGAAACTCACATTATATATTAAATCACGCGAATTACGGGACGATTATATTTCATTCTTTCAGTAAAAGTAGTATTCCTCAGGGTGATATCTTAGGTCCGTAACTATTTCGTTTCTAAATTTACTTCAGAATCTTAAAATAAGTAATGGATTATTTTATGTAAACTTATACAATAAAGCCGAGAAGTAGTTTTGTTTGTTTTTTTGAACGCTATAACCAGTAGAACTGCCAGTCGTATTCACACAAATCGTTTTGCATTTGATAGCAAAATTCCCGAGGAAAGTCATACGCTATTTAACATCACGATACGATTCTTAGGAGCCGAATAGAAAGTCAAATCGTGAAACAACTTGTTACCAATGACATTTAAGAGAAAGACAGTCTTTATGGGCAATTTTTAGCAAATTTTCTTTCTAAACGTCTTACGCTGGGAAGTAAATTATTATCTATCTCGGTTGATATCGTCGGTTAGATCTTTATATATGTTTTTTATTTTTGTAACCAATCATCGACCGAATTTGCCTATCCAAGTCTTTAAGAATGTCCAAACAAAAGCAGTCGACAAAAACTTACTGGATTCAAATTTGGCATGGCGTGGTTTTGGCATGCCAATTAAAAATAGTGTCCATGGAGTTTCTTGCCCATTCTTCTCCATAGAGATCTACTCCTTGGAATGGGCATCTACGGTACTTTCACAGTTATTATGTCTTGTTCTTGGGACTGTAGCACCATAATTTTGTCATCATCATCATCAACATAGGCCTCACTCTTAGACCGCCACGCCGAACGACAATTCTCCACTTGCACCCATTGGCTGCCCGCGACCCTCACGATGTCGTCGGTCCACCTAGTGGGAGGCCTGCCTACGCTGCGTTTTCCGGTCCATAATTTTGTACGGGGGTTATTAATAAACATGGACTTAAGTTACAACCAGGATAATCTTTGGACTAACCATACATTTTTAAGGATTAACCTTGGCGTAATTTTACTCTCGATTACACAAATATTTTTTTGTTTTTGATAATTCAAAAGTGCCTGTAACTGGCCTATTTGAAATAAATGCTTTTATTCTGATTCTAGTCTTGAGAACTATCGTCTAGTCAGCTTAGCTATAAGTTTAACAAAGATAAAAACTTGGTGAGTCTGCAAGGATTATTGCTATCAACACTGCGACCGCCCAGGGTGCGGTAGAGAATCATAAATAGCTAGCACGACTCTCCGAAAGCTTATTTTTAGGTGGTAAAATCATCAAATGAGTCCTCCCACCCTGGGTGGGTACGGAAGGGACAGTCTTACTCTTACTGAGTAAAATCCACCCGTGTTCCTTCTTACGCCCTTTACGTTCCAGGGGCCACGGTATCCCGGGTTAAGAAAAAACCCGCGAACCCAGTAGGCATTTGGCGCGAAATACGACACGTCACCGACACGGGCTTGGTCCTTGGTCGGACGGCGAGCTACCCATCACTCACCGTCTGTAAGCCCGCTCCGCCGCTGTGCCCTCTGCTGATCAGAGGGACACGCGTTGGAGCGTCCACACGACAGACTATTCGCATGCGGGCAAAAAGACCCACGCAGTGCCTAAGGAAGAGTTTTTGCCCGCATCCCAGGGTGCACCGGCCAGAAAAACTGGTCTTCCCCCCGGACGTATCCGAGAGGGAACTCCAGTCCACGGGCAACTCTCTGAAAGCTTGTTTTAAATTCAACCATTATGTGGTTGAATTTAAGATTCAAGAAGAAATTGTTTTTTTTACCCGACCACGGTGAAGCAAAATAGAAGGTTATGATTTAGATTGGTATTTAACTATAATGTTTGTACTTATGTTAGGCTGCGTTTCCACTGAGGCGCAGCGGAGCGGAAAGCAATTCACCAATCTCATGGCTTGAAATCCACATCTCTTCTCCACTGAAGCCGTGTGATTGGTGAATCGCTCTCCGCTCCACCTCTGTGGAAACGCAGTCTTAGTAGTATTAAGTAGTCCACCGGTGTGGGCCCAGGGTTCAAGCTACCGGCGGTTAGGGCTTCACTTTCTCACAATGCGAGCCGTATCGAGGAGTACTGCCTTCTGAATCAGGCCCTTGAAACCAAATAAGGAGAGCCTTGAAAGGTGTTCGTCTATTAATCATTATTAACCCGACGTTTTAAAACTAGCTGACCCGCAAAACTTCTCAAAATCATTTAAACCTTCCCTGGACTTCCAAAAATAATTCAAAACAAAAATTAGCCAAACCGGCCCGGCCGTTCTCAAGTTTAAGCGAGACAAACGAACAGTAATTGATTTTTATTATAAGATTTAGATACAATGGGTTTGTGTTTGGCGTTAATCTAGCCTAGAAGCAAAGATGAGACCTACGAAAGAGCGAGCTCACTCAAAAAGAATTGGAACTCCTGCGCAGTGCGCACCGGCACCAAACAGTTTTGCTGTGTTCCGTCTTCCGTCGGAATCCAATCGGAACTCCTATTTTATACAGAGAGATTTGTAATTCGATGCAGTCCTTGTAATAGGTGATACTAGACCATATTTGCAATAATTTTAACCCCAACAACTTGGGATCCAAACTGACTGCTTTTGAAGATATCCAACTTTAAAGATTTACCGAATTGTTCCACCTCTACCACATTAAGTGCTTATATGTTAGAAAATAACGATGCTCGCCACATAGATTTCATAGTTTTCTGATTATCTGATAGAATATAAACGACAGCATCTAGTGAATACAAGTTTTTCAGTCTATAACCTATATGTGAGCCAAATTTCATCTCGATCCAGTCAGTCGTTCTTGTAATTGAGTAGCAAATCCTTATTCATCCATCCATCCAAATTTAAGATTTATTTTGTTTCATATTAGATATTCTGGAAGTAGTTAATACCTATAACATTTATTGCACCCAGCTCTTTAGCGAAAAATAAAATAACCGTTATGTAGTCAAAGAACCAAGCATTTCATAAAAACCTAGTTAAAGAGCTAAGTTCAGTTTCTCATTTTCTTCAATTAATCTTTTTGCTTTACAATAAGTCTAATTAAGATTTATAAAGTATAATTTACCTTACAGGAATCCAATAAGAACAGCAAAACACCAATTAACATTACTGAACATTATTTAAACACACAACACATCAATACCAAAACTAAAAAACACAAAAACAACGCCATTGTTATTTTTCAAATTTCGAACAACCGAAACGTCCACACGTCACTACCATATCCGGGAACTGCACTTTCTTTCATAAAATAACAATTTTAATTTAAAATTTGACTCCAAAATGTCATTTTTAATTAATGATTGATGATTTTGATCATAATAAATTAGTTAAGTAAAGTTAAATACGTTATCTCGACGCGATCGTCGCACGTTGACTGACAGGCTATGCCGTGTCCCGCTCCCTCTTCCAGAGGGATAGGGGGACAAGAGGGCGGCGGGAGGGAGGGGGGTAATCCCGGCTGAGGTGAGCGATAACAGTATGAAGTATTTTGACACGAATTTTTGTAAAAGGTATTATGAGAAGGCTGTATGTGAAAGATGAGATGTTGCCTTTGCCTCCCCGAAAACCTTTTTTTAATGATGTAGTAAGCTGACATTCTATTTTTGAATTTGTTTTTTTTTTTAATTCAGCGAATCATAGCGACCATCGAAGGAGGTCATAACATACACTAGGTGTTCTGCCTAACTGGACTTGAAACTCCAAAAAGATTCTAGTTACTAATTTTCTTACTAGTTAATAAGTCATGTTACATATTAATGTCAAAGCTTTCTGAAAGAAAAAAAAAACATGATAATACCAACATTGTTACACAAGAAACGCAGATAACTACCTACCTATAAAGGTAAGAATCTGCAATGCAGGTAACCTAAATCGGTAAAACAAACATAAAAGACAATAGTCTAGCCAAAAAGGCAATCTATTTATCCCCAAAACACATTCTATTAAAAGATCCAATCGCTAAAACGCTCATTTTCCTTAAAAACAACATAATTTTCCATAAAAAGCTGCGATTGTCATAACTCAGACGAAATCATTACGCCACCAGCGACCACAGACTAAACAAAACGAACGCCGTGCGCGGGAAACAGGTTTTTTTTTTTTTTTTAACTCGTTTGCATTTGACGTTTGCCACTTCCCGCCTCCGACGATTCTGAGCGCTGATTGGTCGGTTTCTAGCCAACCAGAGAGGAGTAAAGCTGTTCTATTATATGAATGTCCGGTGATTTTTTTTAATTTGAATTGGCTTAATTTTTTTTCTGTCTTTTGTTGTCTCTTATATGGGATGTGCAATGATAAATTTTGACTTTATTACAAATGGTATTACAAAGAGATATTTTTTGTTGAGTTAACAATGTATTGTGGGCGAATTTAATGCATATTTTAGGTAATAAACTGCCTTTTAGTCGGTATATGTAAAATTTTGGCATTCAGTTGCATCCGTTTCGAATGGAAGCCGAACTTAAAATAGTTTGGAAAAGGCTGGACAAATTTTGATGAAAACTGCTGTTTGTAGAATCAAATGAAGGACTGCATTACTTTCGGGTGTGAACTGACATCTTGTTGGTTATTACCCAACAAAAGTAGGTTACCTATATTAGTCCAAACGGAAGCAGCTATCAAAGAAAACGATGAAGATAAGTATTTAAATTGAGATGGAAAACTAAGATATTATTAAAAAAAAAATAAGGCGATTCAGACGTAAATATGTATAAAAAGGTTGCCCCGCACTATAATTTCGTAGATATGCGAACACTCAGGCCCGGAACTACTACTATTTAGCAAGAGCAACATTTTTTTATTAGATTTACAATCTTATAAATATTTGTTACAGTGCAGGAACCGAACCCGCTAAACGCAGCAGCAATCAATCGCTGTGAATCGCTCAGATTCGACGACAACAATACGGGGTGAACATTTAGGTCGCAGAAATGAAATGAATTTTATTTATCCGGTAGGTTTAGAAAAACACGTATTTTTTACGTCTTTCTACAAACTAGAAGAGGCTGGTATTTCGTACCTGACTACTTTAGAAGAACCGCTGAAACAAAGAGTTACCTATAGAAATATTGATTTCCTGGGTTAAAAAAACCCGCGACCCCAACAGGCATTTGGCGGAAACACGACGCGCCAACGACCCGGGCTTGGGCGCTCCGGCGCTGTGCCCTCTGCTGATCAGAGGGACACGCGTTGGAGCGTCCACATGACAGGCTATTCGCATACGGGCAAAGAGACCCCTTAGGAACACAGTGCCTAAGGAAGAGTTTATGCCCGCATCCCAGGGTGCACCGGCCCGAAAAACTGGTTTTCCTCCCGGACGTACCCGAGAGGGAACTCCAGTCAACGGGCGCACGTGGAGGTTTCCTGTTATAGCACCTCTGACAACCAGTCTTACCATGGGGTATCGTATTACTCAGTTACGGGGTTGTGGAGGTCCGATAGGCAGTCACTCCATGTAAAATACTGATATTCAGCTGGATCTGGTTCGACTGGAAACCGACCCCAATTATTATTATTATTTATTTTTAATTCAGACTTGATTGAAAAGGCAGGCAGATGATGATGATAATGATGATCCCTCGGACTAGGCCATCCTTGAAAACTTGGGAAATTTATCGTAAATGCAAAATAAGGCTACATTTTTAAAGGTAATTGCCTAGAACTCTGGCTTTCCTACAAACATAACACTCCACGACCTCATTCCTTCTACTCGCCGACCTTAATATATTGTCCATCATTAATGTAACTTAGACATAATAACAATGAACAAACTCGTGTTGATAATTACGAGCGCGTCGTTAGCCGCCGCCATTTTGTTACAAATTGGACTAATTTGACAGCTCGCCCCCCTCCCATCTTCGTCGGGGGGAGGCGACAACCAACCTCCCCAAGTTGTTGGGTGACGAAGATAAAATCGAGTTTGTTTTAAAGTTTAAACTGACTTTAGGTAAAGTTTGATTTGATTGTAGACGGAAATTTGGATGAAAATGGTTTCTTATGACACAGTTTTCCGTCTTATAAAAACAGTTTTTTTAGCGAAAGGCTTCGCGGTGATGGTCGCGGGACTAACGAATTACCTTGGAGCCAAAGAGATTTAAAAGAACCTATAGAGCGGGCATTGGGAAAATTGTTGATGCCGTACGTCAGTAGCGTTAACTAAGCGTTGCATAGCAACGCGACTACTAGACTGAGGGACTTTTTACCTATTGGTAAAAAGTTTTGGATCACAAATTTCTTCGTGATGTCCCGTCTATTGCTCGTATATAGTTTAATGTCTTTGCTTGGAGTGTAAAGGGCTATTGAAGAACACTATGGATTTGAGTCAATACAAGTCTGACAGTTCCTCCCGCCCTGCCCTGGGTAGGAGGACTCATTTGGTGATCTTACCACGGTAAAAAAAAAGCAATAGACTTCGAGTTTGAATACTACCTGATGGTGAGCAATGATGTGGTCGAGAAGTAAGCGTATTCACTCTTGACATGAAGACTCCAAGGTTAAAGCTATATATGGTAACATACCCCGAAAGAGAATTTTGCTCGTTAGCTGTGCGCACATTAAAAGTATTGGCAAAACGCTTTGTATACGTAAGGGTGGAATGTAAACTACGAGTATGTACCGATGGTGCATTGTCTTACGTCTTGTATTCCAATGATGGAAGGAAAGTTCAAACTTTGATAAAAAATATATTTTTTAAACCTTATTACAACTGACATAAGGTTAAAAATATTGACAACTTACTTTACATACGAAAATTATTTTAAACTTGAACAAAGTCAGAAATTCGTACCTACCTAAATGGGTCGATTAAAGTTTCGCTACGCGGCGCGCGGCGTAGCGGAAGTAACCAGTTGCTACGCGCCGTAGCGTGGCTACAAGGCGTAGCGCTACGGAAAATCGTAGGCGTGCTACGCTTCGGGCTACTTTCTTCTACTTCTAGCAGAGCTCGTAGCTGTAGCAGCTACGGCGTAGGCAAAGGTCTACGAAATTACTTGAACATCGGATATGAAATTATTTTTTTGAAAAACTTCACAAATTAGGTCATTTTAAAATGGTATCTTTTGTTAAATTTAATAACGTTTTAGGTTAGGGCTAAATACCCAATACTTATTTAGTTTCAGTTCAAAAAAGTTTGATCCTTTTCCGACCGATTTTTACCATTTTTTGTCCCTGACATTATCATACTACATCCAGTTCCAATTTCGTTTTTGACTGAGGTAGAGTTAGGATCAAGGAAAAGTCTCCGAAAGTCGTAAGGTATCGGAGACTTGCGTCGCTTCGTGTATGAAGAGGCAAAGGTTTACTTGTATTTTCCTTAAGAGCCCATACTACCTCAAATGGCTTAGCAGAATCCTGTGATACGTCGAAAATACTGCAGCATTAATTTTGAAATAAATATATGGTAAACTTGAGGATTAATGTTAGGTCTTACGTAAAAAAAAAAAAAAGGTCTTACGTTTGGCGAAAACATGATTCTATAAAATTTATTTATAGGAAATAATCCCAAAGTTACCTCTAAATTGAACAATAAACCGCTGGCAATCATAACATACTTAACTTTTTATACAAACTGAACTAACTATAAAGCAGGTCTTATAGTATTTATTTTTTTGAGTTTCCTTTTTTTCGCCGTAAAATAAATAGATTTGCGTGTAGACAGCTAAAAGAAAGAGCAAGCAATAGTGCGTGGTACGTGCAAGTGCGAGCGAGTAACATTATATTGAAGTACTATGGAGCCTAAACCAATTCTTCATATTTTTTTTGGTACTTATCTCCATTATACGTGAGTCCTTTACTATATTTCTATCATGTATATTAGCAAATATATTAAATTAATTTTGTCTAGCAATTTGGACTAAGTAAGAAACGCGGGCGAAGCCACGCGGTGGGCCAGAATTCAGATGCTAAAACTCCAAACAAACGAAGTCCCATACAGAAACAAGTCATACCATTACGAAACCGCATAGTTTTTTCTCCCTTCTTCAAAGAAATCAACGGTAAACAATTTTTCTAGACCATTGACTGTGCAGTACTAATGATCAGTACAACTAAATATAAAACAATACACATAAAGGCGGGGGCACACGAGCCTTGTTAGCGGCACGTGGCGCCCCCTGTGATGTCACCCGTGTGAATAACGTCAGCAGTCGACGAGAGACGGGAGTTTTTTTTTTTTTAATTTGGCTGGATTTTGTGCATTTCGTAATGGAAAAACAGCTGTATTCTAAGTGGTCAACGGGTTTTATTTGGCTGGTTATAATCAATCATGATCATAAGAACTTGGTTGCTCTTTGCGTTCCAGAGCTGCTGTATCCTGCTTAAACAATCCCGCAAAAAAGCACACTGCCTGACCTAGAACAGAAAGACTGAGACTGAACCCACGACCCATAAGACCAACGTGACTTTCTGCATTATGCCTAACAACAAAGGAAATAGACAAAATCACACACTACCGTATATAAAACAACGTAGTACGAATTCCGGCCACCTGCACTAGACGCGGGCATACGAACGAGTCCGTACCACGAGTAATGCGGCGTCTTGTTGTTCGACCATGGACCATGCCCGAGTCGACGGCGCATCGTGTTCAACACGTACCTCAAAGAACAGTCAGCAAAATGACGGGACTCTCTTAAAGAGTGACCCCTGTCGGGGTCGCGGGACTAACGGGTAGGTAACCATGGCCACGGAACGTAAAGGGCAATTGAAGGACACTGTGGATTTTAATCAGTAGAAATCTGAAAGTCCCTCCCGGCATCCTGCCACATTGCCTGATCTAGAATAGAAGGAATGAACCCACGACCTGCAGACCAATGTGATACTCTAGTCCAGTGGTTCAAAAAATATTTCAGCTCGCGACGCACATTTAGGTTTAGAATTTTTACTCGGCGCCCGCCCTAGGTAGTTGATACCAGCACGCGTAGCATGACGTCGTAGAAACGGAGTTGGTTGACGCGAGAATAGACAAAATGACAGAAAGTAAAAGATTTTTATCGATTTCGGTATAAAGATATTTATTTTCTCAAAGAACAAATTTTAAGCATAGGTACAAAGATTTAAGCATAGGTAGTTAGCAATGTTTAAAATATATATTTAGAAGAGATATTATGTTTCTATTCTTTAGTGGCGACGAATCGTGTCATACTTGTGCAAAAAACAGTCGATGTGTTGAAATAACGATGAAATAATTTCGTCTTTTCTTAGTAGATTAGAGATAGAATCGCCATGCTACGCGTGCTGGTGAAAAATAAAACAATAATAACTGGTTCCGAAAAATCAGAACACGTGAATCTGGGTTTGTTGCTGCAAAAGAGATCAATGAGACTATCTTCTTTCTGGTGGATATTTTATGCATAATAATATAGAATCTTGGTTCCACACTTCCACGCAATATCAATCCGGAAAATGGTCGACGCTCGCGTTGCCTCTGTACAGTCACGAGCAAGTATGTATACACTAAGCAGTATTCAAAAGCGATGTTCTGCTACCAACGACGATATAATACTAGACTCCTAATAACAGGCGACCGATGTCTGCCAACACATTAGGCAAAAAAGACTTATATTCGTCTCATTTCGACCAATCCTGTGAGCCGTAAACATACGTTGAGACAGCACAGACCTTGAGTTAACCAATCACAACGCAGTACCCCGTCCCCCTCGCTTACGTAGTACCTCAGCAATTTGGCAGAATAGTTTGTGTTCTTTAGATCGTGCATGCGGGGTCTAGTATTATATCGTCGTTGTCTGCTACCATATTGATTACACTTTTGCCTTTTCATTATACTTCTATTTTGAAAGCCATACTGTTACGAAAAGGTCTTATTTCAAGGCGAAAACCAGTATTTCAAGAGTAATTTGCGTTTGAATTTTGTTAAGTGTGTATACATGTCACTGCTCATGACTGTAGGTACTATATAGGACGCACCAGGGCGTCGCGACGCACAGTTTCGGAACCCCTGCTCTAACCAAACTATAAAAGAAACAGATAAAGTCACACACTACTGTATAAAACAAATATTGAATACCCCTCCCTTCTTACCGCCTCCAGCGATCTTCACAGGCGGTTGCCATCACAGCGGTAGGTCGCGAACGCCATCTATTGTCAACAATATGGAACTCGCTCGCTATTATGAAACACCCCGGGGTGATTAGGGCGTATGGTCGCGATAATTGAAGCGTGTGATACGTGCATTATAGAAACAACCTTGTGAATTTGATATTTTAATGAGGATTGTATTAAGTGGGGGTGATAGTTAAAGGGTGGAAATAAAGAATAGACTTTTGTCGATGGTTTGATCGAAAAAGAATGGTCAGGGGTGCGTTTAAATCCTTCGGCGGTATTTCGCCGGAAAAAAATTAAACTAGCGAGGGTTCGCTGAACGGAGTCATAAGTTTCTGTCAATGTTAGTTGTCAAATTCAATTGACAGCTCAGTTTATTGAACAAAATAATCAATTTGCCGGTTTTATATAAATCCATAATCCACAAATAATATTTACTCTATAAAATAAAAATAATATTCGTTTTTACGGCGCGAATCGAGCAAAACAACAAATCTTAATGTCAATCTGACAGCAGGATAAAATTTTGCGTGGTAAAAAGGTCGCAAATATTTATTCCATTTAGTAAAAACTTATACCAGCGGACGACCGTAAACGGGGCAGATTAAATTTTAGTTAGCTTCATTTTTCACCTCTCGGTGTTCTTGAACGGGGTGTTTGACATTTAGTCAGTATAAAATTAAACTGGATAAAGGATTTAAACGCAGCCCAGGTCAGTATATTACGTCCAAAATTTTATTCATATTTGTGATGAAAGTTTATGCTAAAATCTAAGACTTTCCCGTGTATTTTTTGTTATTACGGAAATGCTACTTTAACAGTACCAGTACTATTACATAATAATAATATTATAAAGAGGAAACATTTGTATTTTTGTTTGTATGTATGTAATGAATAGACTCAAAAACTAATGTGCCGATTCCAACAATGTTTTCACCATTAGGAAGCTACATTCGCCCTGAATAACATAACAGCTATTTTATGAATACCTTCACCACCCGTGCAAAGCCGGGACGGGCCGCCAGTAAATAAAAAGATGAAAACAGTCAAAGGGCGTCAAAGAAGAGACACATTAAGTGTCTAACAATACAATACAACTACAATAGAACTCTACTTACCCTTCCGAAGAATTCTAGCGTCATATTAGTAGGTGCTTGAAGTTTTTGCGATGCTACTGCCATCTTGTGTCGAATAGTTGTATTAAATGCAGCGCCATCTGTAAGCAAGTAGCGTAACTAAAACTTCATGTAAAATTCTCTTGATGATTGCTAAAGGATGCCGCTAGATGGCGTTGTTTCGAAATTTTACTTGGTGATAAAACTTCAAATAATTCAAAACAAAAAAATCTTATAAAATATACAATTTATTCTTAAAAATAATCTTAGAATGTAATTAATATAAACAGACAGTTTAGAAAGCTAGTTTCTTCATCAACAAGTACATGTGCTGATCGACTTCAAAGCCGTGCAAGTTGTTAGCGTCTCCTTGTAGACGCATTAGTAGGCCTCCAAATGAGACGTAGGCTGCTAACCGTGAAGCGGGCTCCATTGCTCCTTCATCTCCTTCTATTCTGAAATCATGTAAAAGTAAATTGTATTAAGTTTGTTTCTTCTACAGGTTGCTGGCACATTTTGTTGAACTTGCTACTTCCATGGCATTAAGGGTGGCATAGACCGGATGTATTTGGGTCAAGAGAGCAATATTCAACTATTTCGATCGAACGTTTGTATCTTATTTGACTTAGCACTTTGTCACAAGAAAATTGAGAACTGTGATTCGCGTATCGTAAATGAGAACAAGAATTCATTGCTTTTTGTGAAAACCCCTGATTACAGGATGTTATCCCCTAAGACGTTCCACTGACCAATATTAGTGACGCCCGCTACGCTGGCTTAAAAATCAACAAATAATTCAAACCCTGATTTGTTGAAACTAACCTGTAAACTTTCCCAGACATGACATACTCAAAACTGTCGGCGCGATTTCCTTCTGTTTCTAGAGGGTTCCATTCACCACCATCAGGGTAGCCGTTCTCTCGAAGAGTTGTAGCAAGCACTAATCTGAACTTATCACCTAATTCCATTGGATAAATCCAAGAATTAATGTCCAAAATAAGGTCCATTTTAAATGATTCTGATTCGCAATGTAAACGGCTACAACGATCGAATTTCTTGCCTTCTGGGTCTATATCCTTTACATTGAATATGTCCTCAAATAATACGCCTGCCATTTTTCTATTTAATTCTAATAATACATAAAAAACTTGAATAATAAAATAATAACACGCTTTGAATCAACGCTTGTCTTGATTTGCGAAAATGACACTAATGACAGATATGTTCTACAGGTTGGCAGTTCGAAAATTGTTTTCATTTCGGATAGTCACACAGTCATTTACTTTCAAATGAAAAAAAGATCGGATCATATTTTTTTTTTCGTATAAATCCACTCGCGACCTTGAGCTGACGTACAGCCGTGCTGGATCGTGAATATAGCGCTTTTGCTACGTCCAGCAACGCGACCTTGAGCTGCTGTACAGCCGTGCTGGATCGTGAATATAGATAGAGCTTTATTGTGTCAGTTTTCGGTGACAAGAGATTTCTTACTCTAATATGTAAAATTACATAGTATATGTATATATGCTTTCGTGGGCTAACATGTGAACTAGGAGTTTGATCTCTTGATGCTTTTCAACTCGATAATGTATCCAAACAAAACTATTTATTAGTTGGCAGCCCTACACGGAATTTTACGCACTCAAGCGCCCTCTGCTGAATTCAATACCAAAATAAAAACTCGCGAGCTTCCTTGATTGTCGGAATAGGGATGTCGATTCTTTCCGAAAAAGATCGATTTTTGAATCGATTCGAATCGTGATCTAAAGAATCGATCCACAAAAAAATCGAGGCCAAAAAGATCGATTTCTGAAAAATCGATCTTTTTTTCAAGCTTTTGTAGAGGTCAAAAAGATTGTTTTCTGAAAAATCGATCTTTTTTTCAAGCTTTTGTTTTTTAATGTTATAGAGGCCAAAAAGATCGATTTCTGAAAAATCGTTCTTTTTTTAGCTTTTGTTTTTTAATGTTATAGAGGCCAAAAAGATCGATTTCTGAAAAATCGATCTTTTTTCAATTTTTTGTTTTTTAAAATGTTTTATATACCAAAAAGATCGATTTCTAAAAAATCGATCTTTCTTTCAAGCTTTTGTTTTTTAATGTTAAAAACATTAAAAAACAAAAGCTTGAAAAAAAGATCGATTTTTGAATCGATTCGAATCGTGACCTAATGAATCGATCCACAGTAAAATCGAGGCCAAAAAGATAGATCTCTGTAAAATCGATCTTTTTAAGTTTTTGTTTCATAATTATATCTATTTTATAAATAATGTACCTAATATAAATATGTTTTATTAAAAAGAAGATAAAATATTTTAATTTAACGATCTTTTTTCAGTAAAATCTGGTAAGTAATTCAATGATAAAAGATATTTTTATTATTACCATAACGAAACATCAGATTAGGTATAAAACAAGGCATTAATTTTTAAATAACATGTGTTCGTTTACAAAGTTAAGGAAATAAATAATATAACATATAGTTCCCAATGCTTCATATCTAAACTTTTTAAACCAACAGTCTGTCAAGTCTACAGGGATTCAACAGGAGGTATTGCTCATCGCTTGCGATGTTTTTGAAACACTCTACTCTAAATACGGGTACATTCAATTAACTGTAAATACTATTTTGGTTTATACAAAAAAAAATCGAATGTCGATTTCAGGCGTAAAGTATCGATTCGCTGAATCGATTCAGTACTACATATCGATTTAAAAAATCGATCTTTTTGGCTCCAAAAATCGATTCTTCGATTAATCGATCTCAGATCGACATCCCTATGTCGGATAGAGATGCGCAAAATGTGTCAGTAAAAAGAAAATGAATGAAGTATATCTTTTCACTTGATGAAGTAGTTCATTCATTCATTCAGTATTTCATTTCGTCCAGCAAATCTGAACTAGTTCACTGGACTAGTTCACTGAACTACTTCACTGAACTACTTCACTGAACTACTTCACTGAAGTACTTCACTGAACTACTTCACTGAACTACTTCACTGAAGTACTTCACTGAACTACTTCACTGAAGTACTTCACTGAACTACTTCACTGAACTACTTCACTGAACTAGTTCACTGGACTAGTTCACTGAACTGGTGATTTACTGAAGTGAAATCACTAGTTCACTGACTGAACTAGTGATTTAGAGAAATGATGTATTTCAATAAATCACTAGTTTAGTTATAGCTTAGGACTGTCAACCTAGAAATATAGTTGTATTGGTGGTAATAGTCGTTTTGGTTTACTTACACTTTTGTTGTACGTCAAATAAGACTGTATTCCTTTCACTATAAAGTTCATATTACAGTGAAAAGACTAACTACTGATAACATAAATTTCCGTGGTCACGTGGTGGCGAGGCGCCATATTCGCTCGTTACTTTATCAGCCGACGTTATCCGATCAGCCGACGAAGTAACACGAACATGTACGAGTGAGAGAGCGCCTTGGTTGAATGTGTGTGAGTGGAGCAGGCTTATCGTCCGTCCATATCCCATTGTGTACTCAGCCAATAGCCATCAGCCATGCACGCGCGAAAAGAAACACCACAGACTACGTAGAGTGTAGATAGAAACACTGAATTACTAAGTGAACTAAAGACACATTTGATTGGCCAGTGAATGAATGAAAAGTTCATTTTGGGAAATGAACTAGTTCATTTAGTTCATTCGTTCGCGAACTACCCATGTCTAATGTCGGAAGCTGAAGTTAACCTAAAAATTAACATTACACGTGCAACTCTTTGTTTGTGCGTTTTACAATAAAATTTACAAACAATCGTAACGGTTGGCACCCGGGGCTGACCTAAATATCAAGTTGAACGAGTACAGTGCGGTATCACGACAGAAATAAGTCACTAATCGAAAATGACGGAGGTTCTTCAACCCGGCGCAGAAGTGTTTTCGGAGAAGAAAAAGAAGAAAGTCAAGGAGCAAGTGTCTCTGGGCACATTTCAGAAGCTAGGAGACTTTAAAATCGAGCCTACAGAGGCGGTAACCAAGTTAGATACAGCATATTGGCCATTGTTATTGAAGAATTTCGATAGACTCAATGTGCGCACTAACCACTACACGCCGCTTCCATTCGGCCACTCGCCACTAAAGCGTCCGATTACCGAATACGTGAAAGCTGGCTTCATCAACGTTGACAAACCAAGCAATCCAAGTTCACACGAGGTGGTTTCGTGGATAAAACGCATCTTAAAAGTCGAAAAAACTGGTCACTCGGGCACATTGGATCCTAAAGTGACAGGTTGTTTGATCGTGTGCATTGACCGCGCGACCAGGCTTGTCAAATCACAACAAAATGCCGGTAAGGAGTATGTTGCAGTTTTCAGCTTACATTCAGCCGTGGAGAATATTCAGAAGGTTACCCAAGGGCTTGAGA
The DNA here is from genome assembly GCA_036375495.1 of Agrotis segetum. Classification (NCBI taxonomy): domain Eukaryota; kingdom Metazoa; phylum Arthropoda; class Insecta; order Lepidoptera; family Noctuidae; genus Agrotis; species Agrotis segetum. The sequence continues at coordinate 525,587 of JAQSVV010000199.1, forward strand.
AGTTGCGCGGGGCGCTGTTCCAACGCCCCCCTCTCATTTCGGCTGTCAAGCGTCAACTTCGAGTGCGATCAGTGTATGACAGCAAACTCCTCGATTTTGACAAGGAGCGCAATATTGGCGTTTTCTGGGTCAGCTGTGAGGCTGGTTCCTACATCCGTACGATGTGCGTACACTTAGGATTAATGCTGGGTGTCGGCGGACAGATGATTGAACTAAGGAGAGTCCGCTCTGGTATCCAGGGAGAACAAGAAGGCATGGTCACCATGCATGATATCTTAGACGCGCAATGGGCATATGAAAACCACAAGGATGAAACTTATCTTAGACGAGTTATTAAACCTCTGGAAGGTTTACTAATAGCTCACAAGAGAATATTTATCAAGGACAGTGCGGTAAATGCTGTGTGTTACGGAGCTAAAGTCCTACTTCCCGGTATCTTAAGATACGAAGATGGAATTGAAATAGATCAAGAAATAGTCATAGTCACAACTAAAGGTGAAGCGGTTGCGCTCGCAATAGCTTTAATGACAACATCTACCATGGCGTCCTGTGACCATGGAGTTGCAGCCAAGCTAAAGAGGGTAATCATGGAGAGAGACACATACCCAAGAAAGTGGGGCTTAGGACCAAAAGCATCGCACAAAAAGCAGCTGATAACACAAGGCAAACTGGATAAGTTTGGCAAACCTAATGAGAACACTCCAGCGGAATGGTTGAACAGTTATGTAGACTTTAAGAAGAATGAGAATGGAGATGCTGAGGCCGATGAGGTTGGCAGGAAGAGGACAGCTAGCACGGCTAATGCTGACGATCCGAACAACTCGGTTGAAGCTAAGTCAGAGAAAAAGAAGAAGAAGAAAAAGAGAGACAGCGAAGCGCCTGCAGTTGCGTAAGTATACATTTCTTGTTATACACATTTCTCAAGGAGATCTTTTTCGATTTTGTGTACCTTTTATTTAATGTAGTAAGTACTTTTATGACTTTATAAATTCTTTTATAAAAACTTTTAACAGTTTTCACATTGATATCATTAAAATATAAATCTAGTTTCAAATTGCCTTTTTAACCAAGTATCATGTCACCTGAAACCAAATGGTCAGGACACTGAGACAAAATACTTTCTCAGAACTTCAGTAGTTTAAGAATCACTGGCATAATTATAATATTTTAATTCAACATCTGTGAGTTATTTTTATTTAAGCTCACATAATGCAAAGCGGGTTAAGATGTGTTGGAGAAAATTTTTTGTTACATTCCAGTTTAGTTGAGACAATTCACTATATTTCATGTTATGTATTCTTATCAAATTAAATATACATTATTATAACAGACAGAGATATTAACAGGTCCCTTTCATAATTTAGTTTGCCCACCGTGTCCCTCTGCCTAATTAGAAAAAAAAAATCATAGCTTGTATAATGTGCATGATTTATACATAATTTATAGCCAGTAGAAATCATGGATAATGTAACTGCCTGCCAGAAAAAAGTATAGATGTGCATCATTCATTTGAGAGATTACTACCTAATAAACAAACACACCCAGCAACTTTTATGTCTATATAATATTATATTAGTATAGGCATCAGCGGAAACAATAATTTCATAAAAACTTCTTCATTCTGCTAGCTCTATGGGCATATTTAAATGTTTTTTTCCTTATTTACAGAGCGGAGGATGGTTCCGGTGACGCTACCATGGAGGCTGAAACAACAACAGAGGCCGATTCATCAATACGCAAGGAGAAGAAAAAAAAGAAAAAGAAGGACCGAGACCAGGAAAGGGCTGACGAATAACAAAAACCTGTGTACCATAATCTAGAGTATAGGATAAGAATTTTAATTAAAATAAGCTAAAATAGATAGAATTAAAGCAATTGTTTTGTGCGAATCGATGTTTTGAGAAAGAGTTTCGCGCGTTATTTTTTTCTTGTCTATGGTTTGTCGAGTGACGTTGCGTATTTTACGGAAAAAAGTTTTTCTTTTTACGATATTTTTTCGTTTGCTCCATAATGTAGTTGTAAAAAATTGGCATGATACATTTTTATATACAATAGTCTCAATGTTATAGAAGTAATAGTAAAGACTTAGCTTAAAAGTTATGTTTTTGTTAGAAGACTTTTGTTTTCAATGACAACCATCATTTATGAATGTGACTTTGAAATAATAACTACATAATTATACACTTTTACAACTTAAATTCCATTAGACACATAGCAAAACTACAATTCAATCAAATTGTCCTCGATAGTCTATATAACTAAATAGGTTACGCTAGATTAATAATGTCTATGGTCGTTGAATAAAAGGGAAGTTTCGCATATTTTTATATCTTTAAATACGGGTTTTCTCATGTTCAATCATTTAGAATAGCTCCTGTCCTTAACTTGTGCCTATATTATTGATACATTTTTATTCATGTGACGTTTTTAACTTTTTGGTTTGGCGCCAAAAATAGTGTCGTATTTTTTCAGCCCGGTGCTTTTCAAGCGATGTGAAATGAAATATATTACTTATTTACTATGTATGTAGATGTCTTTTTGAACTTATATTTACCTTGGAAATATAAAACCTACTTTTAAAATTATTTGTACAAATTGATTTGCCTTATTTATATGACGAATTTTGCAATTTTTTAATATGCAGCTCGTCGAGGGTTCCTTACCTTATGAAAAGACAAAGTTGAACAGATTTTTCATTTTGAAGTCGAAACATTTTTGTTGCTAAAAATACAGTCGACCACAGAACTTAGCTGGCTCATAGTAGAGTCGTTTCAATTTCTCTATAAAAGTATCAACCAGCTGAAATATTAGTTCATTGCCATTGTGGCCAACTATATACAATTAGGCAAATATTTTTAATTTGGAACAAGATAAAAGGAGTACCCTTTGTAAATAGGATAAAAATGCTCCATTCGACATAGGCCATTTTTTTTAAATCAAAAGTTGAGTGATATAAAAATAATGTCCATTAATTCCAAGTGATTGCTTTATTTGCCAGCTTTTGACTGCATTACTGTTAATTCACACTAGTGCAAATTCAAAGCCTCATAATAAAACTCAACAAGGCAAAGTCAGCGTTATCTCAATTACGTAATGCACAAATTCCTTAGAAAAAAAAAAACTTATTATAATAAATCATTAGGCTCCGCTCGGGTATAATCTCTAGCATGTGAAATACATAAATACTTTCCTCTTGAATCACTATCTATTGAATAAAACCGCATCAAAATCCGTTGCGTAGTTTTAAAGATCTAAGCATATACATGCACAGACAGCGGGAAGCGACTTTTATACATAAATTCGACACTTCGACTCTACGCCAGTATGAGTTGACAGTAACGCTGCTTTCACATTTGGGCGATAGACGCTGCTTATGCGCGGCTGTTCATATAAAATATGAAGAAATGTGCTTCTGCCGCGCTACTGTCGCGCTGCTAACGTCCTAATGTGAAAGCGGCCTAAGGGACTTTACTCATGGCGCGATGCGACGCAATGTGTGTGAAAGTGAAATTCAACCTTGCCACTAAGAAATAAAGATGCGATTCGATTGACTAGACGTTGTCATGACCATCGTGTTTTGTTTTTCAACTATTCATAGATAACAAAGTGTATCTTATGTCATAGTGGTAAGGTTGATTTTCACTTGTAGTTGGAATTCGTTTGCATCGCGCCGTGAGTAAAGTCCCTAACTATTTTGGCGGCAACTAATAATATATTCCACAACTATCTCACAACACCATCTAGTCCCAAGCTAAGCCGAGCTTGTGTTATGGGTACTAGACAACTGATAAACATACTTATATATTTCTAAATACATACATATTATAGATAAATAACACCCAGACACAGAACAAATGATCATGCTCTTCACACAAACATTTGTCCTGGGTGGGAATCGAACCCACAACCTCCGGCATAGCAGTCAGGGTCACTAACCACTAGAACAACAGGCCAGTCAAACAATACTACAATACAAACTGTATTGCAGTATTGTTTGTCTTTTTTATTTACAAGGACTTTTTATTTTAATTAACGTTTATAATTATGTACACGTTTGACCACTATCTCGCCTGATGGTAAGTGATGATGTGGTCGACGGTGAAGCACTCTTCACCTACTGAAAAATATCCATGTTGAAAGTACTGCGGAATTGAAAAGTAATCGTGCCAGTGATTTCAGCTGTTTTTCTATTATTTCTTAGGCCTCTATTATAGCTTAATATGTTACTTAGATGTAAGCTAAATGTTAATAGTATACTTAAGTTACGTTACACATTGTGTTTGTTGAATACCAACATTAAATCTATGCGCTAATTACTGATGTTATTATTTTCAAACATTTTATAAATACCTCATTTAGCCCCACACACTTATTAACAGTCCACAGATTACATCTTTTATCCTACTTCCAATATTTTAGAAACATGCAAATAATTGGCAAAGTACGGGTATCGAACACGCAATACTTTAGTCCAGCAGCCAGTACCTACGCCATTGCACCAACCTAATGAATTGTCATTTCAATGGTTACCGCAATGAGTTTTTATCTCCGTAATAACATCTCTATACGTCATTGTGATGTCTCTCATTGTGAAATTTTAATATTCGTTGTAAAATCATCAAATGAGTCCTCCCATCCAGGGATGAAGAGTGGAAAGGACTATCAGACTCGTACTAACTAAAATCCAGTGTGTTCCTTCTGTTTTTAATATTTCCGTGGTTCCTTATCAGTACCTAGCCCTTAACCTATCCGCCGTGATATGGGTCACGGGAAAGTTGAAGTGTGATGATCTTCAAATTATTATAGGGGGGTATTACAACGTCTTAAAACCAGGCTTGTTCCAGTGAGTGAACGAGATGGCGCTAGACGACTTGTATAGCTCTGTCCCCCTGTCACGCCTGTAATGAAGTTCCTACATTTTATTTTAAATGTGTGTGTCATGGTCATTTTGCGCCAAATAAATGTTTTTTCTTTCTTTCTTCTTTCTTACATATCGGTTAGATAAGTTTGAGTCACACGTTATATAGGGTTTGGACCTGTATGGTCCATTGTTTACATTGACACTTATCAATCGTCACGATTCGCCTTGTACCTATGTAGTACCCGTTCAGTGTACCCATATAAGTTGACAAATTATTATTATTTAGCCTAGAAGCGTCGTATCTAATAAATAATTCATGTATATTTATCTACACAGCTATTTCAATAAACCTGATTTAATTTGGTTTCTATTTATAGAAAAAGCACTTGTTGGTCTATTAGTCAATAGATGGCGCATGCTTACTATGAATAAAAATTATTTCATCAAAAGAAGCAATATGTATAATATATAAATAATATGATTGTGAGCTAAGTTAATTTACTTTCAAATAGCATAGAAATGAATTAATGTTGCTCAGAATATTTTTAATAATGATAAATTGATAATAAATTGTTAGGGCAAAATGGAACGCGCTGTTACCAACTATCACTTCACATTGACAGATACTGAATTTGACATTGACAAGTCAATCATCAACACAGCGAGTTGTTTTCGTGCTGTTAAATCAGTTTTATTTTGTATTTATTAATTAAAAATCTATATAAATCATGCACTGGTGTCAGATATCAACCGACAGTGAAATATACAACTACGAATATTTCTTCCATAAAGATGTCTGCCGATTATGCTGGTGTAGAGAGGCGGACACAGAATTACTGCTTAAACTTTCAGAAAATACCACAGAAACCTGTATTGCGGATATAATAAAAGACTCTTTACAAATCCAACTAGACGATATCCATCTAAATAAGGTCTGTGTCAACTGTTTCAATGAAATAAAGCGATTTTACTTTTATAAAAAATTCTGCCAAAAGACTGATGGTAAGCTAAGAGAAATTCTGCAGAAAGGATTTGAAGAAACTAAAGTTCAAGATTTGAAAACAAATGAAATAAAAAGTGAAGAAATAGACGAAGTGTACGATGGAATGGACAGTTTTTTTGATGATGCTTTTGAAGAGTTTGAAGGAGAAGAGACAAAAAAGAAATTAAAAACCAATTTGAAAGTCCGGAAAAAGTATTTACACAAACGCTCACCTACTTACTGCAATATTTGCTGCTTAGATCTAGAAACCATAGAGAACCTATCTCACCATAATGCAGAATCACATGGCATAGAGAACAATGGAACACTTTTCAAATGCTTCGGCTGTGAGAAAAGGTTCAAAAGTCGAAAAACTCGGATAAGTCATGAAGTTAATTTCTGTAAAGGTTTGAAAGATGGATATAAGTGTAATTTTTGTGACCGGTACCTTCCAAAGAGGTGTATGTACGAGTATCATATGCGAGACCATAGACACAACACTTTGACAGAGTTGCCAGAGAATATTTTTAAGTGTGGCAAGTGTATAAAAATGTTTAAGAGTAAAGAATTGCTTAAAAAGCATATGACTGAACATGAGAAGGAAAAGAATTTTGTTTGTGATGTTAGTATAGTTTTTATCTTTCACGTTGGCCAACTTTTGGTGTCTGGAATGGCAAAACAATGTTTTGGAAACACTGACCTAGGGCTATGGCATTGGTTACCTGTATTTGCAGTGAAAGAGCGACAGTCATTGCAGGATGATCTCCGGCCACTGTAGGCAAATTATTGGGCGACTCGCTGTCCGATCATGCACCATGCTCGAGTTGACGGCGCGTTTTGTTCCACACGCGCCTCAACGAGCTGTCAGTAATCTATTAGAGTACCAAACCTTGCCGGGGTCGTGGGACTAACGAGGTGCCGTGACCCCTGAACATAGAGGGCTATCAAAGGACACTATAGATTTGTCAGTATAAGGACTCATTTCATGATTTTACCACAATGTGGAAAAAAGTTTGCCTCACATGATGTTTTATATCCCAAAAAAAAACAATGCATAGAAGCCTAAAGCAAACACACATTGTAAATAAGGAAAGAAGGTTTTCCCACAATATTTTCTTTCACTAATCTTATTGATGTCCAAAATAATTAAATTTGAATCATCATCATCAGCCCATAAATGTTCCCACTGCTGGGACACAGGCCACCTCTCTGAGAGAGGGAGCGGGCCGTAATCCACCATAGAAACCCAGTGCGGGTTGGTAGATGTCACATGTCTTCGAATTTTGGCTTCTACGACATGCCGGTTTCCTCACCGTTTTGAGAATAGTGGTGATGGAATATGTAACACAAAGTAATGCGCCTGACTGGATTTGCACCCACGACCTACAACTCGAAAGTCAGGGCTGATACCAATGGGCCACCACTGTTCTCATTACTTATACTTTGAATGCATAAAAACATTTCACTTGTTCAATCCTCAGATTTGCGGTCGTCTGTTCACTCGTCAGGATTACTTACATAAACACAAACTCACACACACGGGAGTCAAGAGTCATCAGTGTCCACACTGCGAGTTTAGAGCCACGCAGAGATCATCACTGATTGTGCATATTAGGTAATGATTATATTAATACCTGGCTGCGTTTCCATTGAAGCGGAGCATAGCAGATCGGAGGTGACCTGTGCCGTGATTCACTATTCCACATCTCTTCTCTACTCCACTTCAAAAGAAACAGCATTGGCGGAGGGGAGCAGAATTGCTTAAAATTTCGGGAAAACAGGCTAGATTAAGCCAGCATCGAGAGAGGAACGACGCCGAGCGGAGAGGGGAGGGGTGGGGCTGTGCGGAGGGAGGTGGCTCACTCACGCGTTATTCATTCATTTTTGTTAGCAATAGGATAGGCATGGTAGTTCGCTTGTATCCACATCAGCTCTGCTCCACCACCCTCGCTCTGCCTCCGTGGAATCTAGCCTCGTGGACGCCACTAGAGAACTTTTTGTCCCCATCGGTTGTCAGTTCTACGAGCGATGTGGCCTGCCCATTGCCACTTCAACTTGCAAATTTTATGAGCTATGTCAGTGACTCTGGTTCTTTGCCGAATATCCATGTTCCGGATTTTATCCCGCAAAGAAACTCCGAGTATAGTTCTTTCCATCGCTTTATCTGTTAATGTTAGTGATTCTAATGTGTGACCGTTAATTTGTAATATATTTAAGCTTGATTCTTCTCGTGTTACAGAAAACACACAGGCGAGCGTCCATACAGCTGTGACATATGTCCTCAACGATGTATCTCAAGCTCGAATCTACGTGCGCATCGCAGAAGACATCTAGGTGTTAAGAAATACGAGGTAATGTTGGACTAATCCGCTGTAGGCCTAATTAGCGGTTGGTTCAAAATGGCAGATAGATCCAATTTGCAGTAGGCCGAATTCTCGATTGGTTCATTATAATGCACAAAATAACGTTCTTGAAATTTTGCCTTCTGCCGATTTATCCTCATCAACCCAGGTTTTTATGTCTAAGTTTGCTCTAACTGGAAGTTCTAGCATATATTTTGATTGGCTTGCACGCAATCGGCTTGAGCAGGTTAAAAAGATTGTTATGTCTAAATAAAGCCTGCCCCCTAGACAAGTCGCAAACGATAATCGTTAACGCTCGATTCTCCCCAATAGATTTTCAACCTTATTCCTTTGAGTCTTTAGTTGAAAATCTATTGAAGATTTCATGGCGTTGTCGTTCGTTCCAGTCGCTAACGCTTAGAAATCCTAAATAGATTTTCAATTAAAGACTCGAAGGAATAAGGTTGAAAATCTATTGGGGAGAACCGAGCGTTAACGATTATCGTTTGCGACTTGTCTAGGGGGGCTGAAAGCGAAAAAAAGTTTTTCGCGTCGCTTTGGTTCAATCGATGTCAGTCATTTATTATTTATCGATGACAAGCCACAGCTTGTTATCGATAAATAATACATTCAAACTGATTCTGTGTGGTTTCTGTCTTAGAAAACTTAAAAGATAATCCATTATTTTATCTATTTTCAGTGTACAATCTGCAACAAGAAATTCGGTTACAAAATAAGTCTGGAAGAGCACATTTCGTCGACACACGTCCGTTCTGAAACACATCCCTGCGAACACTGTGGCGCCACCTACACAAGAATTAGAGGATTACGGCGCCATCTAGCGGCGAAACACGGGAAGCAGGCTAAGAATAAAAACGTCGAACAAAATCTATTAGTTCAAGTTACGGAGACAGATGGCGGTAAAATCGACGTTTTAAAAGAGGTTCATTATGAATTAAAGGATGGGGATAATATTTTGTTGTTGAAACATCAGGATGGAGATGTTTATATGGTGTGAATTTATGTGTATTATGTTCCTAATTAAATGTAATAAACATATTATCTACTGAAGAGCTTTGTTTTGCCTTAATTATGTTACCCTATCTAAAAAATGATTAAATAATTGTAAGTAACTATAAAATTAATTTAGTCAAAATTAATAATGAGACCTAAGACGGTCTAAGGGGGAGGCCTATGTTCAGCAGTGGACGTCTTCCGGCTGATGATGATGATGATGAATAATGAGACCTTGGAAACACCGTTTGCAATAACAGAGGCGCGGGGCTGGCAGCGGTAGCGGGCACCTTAGTCGAAACGATGTGTTTGCTTTACCCGCCAGCCAGCGGATTCCGTTGCCCGCCTCGCTGTGGCAGAATAATTGCACACTAAAGAATTTCATCTGTATCGTGTGCATTTATAAACAATCGCCGTGTTACCACAAAAAAGATAAACATCTCTGTTGAACACTTGTTTAAAAGAACTGTAAACAAAATAGCATTTCTCGTTGATTAAAGGGTCGTTTTGCAGTAAAACTTTTTTTAGACACTCGTTTAACAGTAATTGTTTATTGTTTTGTGGTAAGGCGGTTAGTCAAAGACACAGACACCGAGTTATAATAAAAATATTTATTCTATGTGGACGATGAGCGCCATCTAACGGCGAGGAGCGGTAGTAACATCACAATAAGTGGGATTTTTATGTGAAATAAGAGCACGACTTTTTTTTATACTAGTGTAATAAATACTGTGCCAATATCTATCACACATGTGGGTCCAAACTAGTAGTAATGTGGTTTAGAAAACAACAAAATCTGTTGTTGCAAATACTCTACCGACCACTAGATGGCGCTGCTGTCCTGCTTGAAAAGAAATTCATAAGAATGAGGTTTATAAATGTTTACAAAAAAAAAAAAAAACAATAATTTAGTCTTTGTTTTGGGGCACGAAAATATAATAATTAGGTAAGGTACAAACCTATGGATTTGTGACAATTTCCTTCCAGTGTTAACTTTTACACGTTAAAATTTTAAATTATTGACTTTGCTTTTGATTGGTCACAAAAAATAATTGAAAAAACACAATTATTTAGTTGAAAAACATCTGAAACTTAACAACAGTTTAATTCTTGTTTAAATCAAAATTAAAACAAATTAATAGACATTTTGCAGGAATGACATTTTAATGGAGAAAAAAAAAAGTTTGACAGTTGAAAAAAAAAACGGAAAAAGCGCGCGAACGGGAGTCGTGCTCAATATTGAAATTATTGCATTTTAAAGTTTTCTGCCTTTAGATTGTGATAAAAACATTTGTATTATGTTTAATTATTGTTATAGTTGTTGGAACAGTATAGTTTAACCGGTGAATTGTGTTTGTGTGTGAGAAAAGTTCCGTGTTGTGTATGTGTTGTGTTTAAGTGGCAAAGTGCATTAAAATTGTTTTTGTGAAGTGATGTGAGTGTGGAAATCTTATTCTAAATCGGTTCCTGCACGGGTAAGAGTAATACTTAATAATTTGATAATTAGACTTCAAAGTCTGAATATTTGCGTTGGGTTCGATGGTAATGGACTCGCCCATAGAAGTTCAAACTTGATACAGGTTGGATTTTGGTGTATTCCTGGCTTTGACTTTTCTGTCATATTAAACACGATTATTGTTACAAATAAAGTTATTTCCTAGGAATTTAATTGTTATTTTCACGATGGTACGATGGGTCGATGATTTTATGAAGGTGGCAGGCAACGGATGGATGTAAACTGCTTATGACCGGTATGGTTGGCATTATTTTGTGGAGGTTTTTGTTCCGCAGTGGATGGCATGTGGCTAAAATGATGATGGATATAAATTTTTCAAAATAAAATCGTAAATTATGCAATGTTATTTTGCCGCCAAAAGTTATGTCATAACGCGGCTGTTGTTTTTTTTTAGTGGGATGCAAAAGTAAGCAAAGGTATTATCGTAAACTGCCACGTAATAATGTTTAGATTGTTTATGAGAGCTTATTTTGTTTCAGTGTTTTGAGGATGTGAAACTAGTAACTGTTCCTGGAGGACTGTGGCTTGAAGAAAAGTAAGGGTAAGTGATTTTGCACAGACGCCAGCATACCAACCTACCACTAACTGTCAATTTTTTAATTAGAATTTTCAACCTTATCACAAAAGAAGAAGGTTAATATTCCATTTAATTCGATTGGTAATATGTGGCATATTCGGGTAGACTTTTTTTCCGATTGCTTGTTTTTAATATGTAACACGGTGGCCTACCTTGACGTCTTGAAGCCAGAATAGTTAAAGTGTGGGAAAGAGACGGAGCTATACTTGAATTCGTCTACAAACCTCGTCTTCTTTTTCCCTTTCGTGAAAGCTAAGGGATCTAGCCCATGCAGTTTGCTGTTTTTTTTTGTGGAATGCAAGAAGGCGTCGTCGCGGCAGAACTCGCAGAAGATGGCGAGGAGTAGCTGGACAGAAGTAAAAACATCGAAATAGTTTGAAGTTTTGGAGATGCCTTTGCCCAGCAGTGAGATTTCACAGGCTGACAGTAACGGTAAGGGTGCTCACACATCTATCGACGCGGAATCGGATTTTTCCGTCGCCCTTTCTCTTTCTGTCGCTTAGAACTGCCATTTGCTAGACCGAGACAATGCGATAGCACGCGGCCGCGTCGAAGATTCCGCCGCGTGCGATCGCATTATGCTTTCTGTCTCGGTCTAGCAAATGGCAGTTCTAAGCGACAGAAAGAGAAAGGGCGACACAAAAAGCCGATTCCGCGTCGATAGATGTGGGAGCACCCTAATGCAAGTAGTCAAAAGAATAAACGTAAACCACCACGGAAACGGAGTAGTGTTCAGTTTTTTCATGAGAGCTTACTTTGTTTCAGTAAGTACCCTACAACTGTTCCTGAGGGGCTGTGGCCTGAAGAATGGTAAGTGATTTTGTACTATAAAACGCCATTCGCACGAGCTGTTTTTTGCCGGCGTTAAAAGAGCGCTGACGTAGATCAAATTCATTCCCATGTATCTGTTCACGCGGCAGCGCTTTTAAAGCGCGGTGTTTTCTTTCGAACTGTATTTGAATATAAGTGCTGTGTGGTGAGGTCAAAGTTCAGTTTACCTTTTTGTTGAAACTCAGCGCTTTTTTAACTCCCAAAAATAACGCTCGTGCGAATGGATTTTAACTGTTGCATATTTTCACTGTATGATACCTTTTTCTTTAGCAGCTAATTACGTTAAAAATAATTATGTCAGTGACATTGGCAACACTGCTCTACGTCTGTTTTGAATAATTTAACTTCGTAGAGAGTCTTCGTCTATGAAATAGCTGTTTGGCTACAATACGCTGTAGCGGAAAATTTATCATATATTATTTGCCAAGGGATATCAGATTAGAAGTATATTTTTTATGAACGGGTATCGAACCCGCGACACGGTTCGCAGCATCCAATTTCTCAACCAACGCGCCAACTGTCAATTACATTACTTACAGGTGTACCTACTTACACGTTAACATTTATTTGATCTACGTTCGAATCGAATGTTCTTAGGGTCAGTTCATACCGAGACGCGACGTTAACACTAAAATAAAGAGAGCTAATAATAGGTAATCACATTAAAATTTTGAATTAGTGATGTTACGATTGCTTAATTTTTGACATCACGCGAATGCAAATGTGGATGCGAATATTGAATTTCAATATTCCCGAGTGCGAATGCCAATATTTAGTTTGGAATCAATCACGTTTTCATTTAGAAAATACAAAGATGATTCATTTTGAGCGATAAAGATTTGACACAGGTACGGGTTTCGAACCCGCCACACGGAGCGCAGCAGCCGACTTCTCAACCACCGCGTCAACTGTGGTTTACATTACAGACAGGCCGAGGCGTACGTCGCATGCACACATTTGGTTTGCCCTGCGTACGAATGACCTTAGGGTCAATTCATACCGAGACGCAACGCTGCGCGCCCATTTTAAAGAGAGCGATTCACACATTTCAATTAGTGATGTTAAGAATATTTGATTTTTGACATTGCGCGAATGCGAATGCGAATATTCACTTTCAATATACCCGAATGCGAATATTTAGTATTAAACGTTTGACCATTTAGAAAATACAAAGATTATTCATTTCGATAAGAGAGAGATAACAGATTTGTAGTAGTGACAGTTTTTATGTACGGGTATCGAACCCGCGGCACACCCAACCACTGCGCCAACTGTGAATTACATTATTACTTACAGGTGTCATCATCATTATCACCAGTCTCAGCCATAGGACGTCCACTCAGCTGAACATAGGCCTCCCCTTTAGATCTCCACTTATACCGGTTGGAAGCGACCTGCATCCAGCGTCTTCCGGCGACCTTTAGCCTCTGTTCAGACACGGCGGGAACCGCGCGATTTCAGAATCGCAATCGTTCAGACATAACCGCGCGATTCCCGCGCGGGAATCGCGCGGTTATGTCTGAACCATTACTTAATAACTCATACAAATAAGACTCACGCGATTTCCATGCGATTCTGAAATCGCGCGGTTCCCGCCGTGTCTGAACAGAGGCTTACACGCATTTGTTTTGCTCTGCTTTATGACCTTAGGGTTATTCATACCGAGACGCGAAAATGCGCACACATTTTAAAGAGAGCGATTTATAATCACAATTTCCATTAGAGGTGTTACTATTGTTCGATTTTTAACATTGTGCGAATGCGAATGCGATTTTTTTAACCATTTGTGTCCCATTGCTGGGCAAAGGTCTCCCCCAATGATATTATAAGTAAAAAGGTGTAGATACGTCATACGCGCTCAATAACGTATATGCTCAAATGAGGCTGATACACACATCTTGGTCTCAGTGCGACGTTGCCAGCGGCACTTCACGTACCACAGACATGTCCGTTTCGACCGCGCGGCCACGACGTTTTTTTTAAATAAAACTCATCCCAAGTTTTTGTAAAAAAATGTAAAAGTCGATTCCCAAAAACCATAAATTTGTCAAAGCAATGGTTAAAAAGTTATAAGGGTTTGAACGTGGCCGCGCCATCGAAACTTTCCGAACCGCGCGGCCATGGAGATCTTTAAAACTAAGAGTCGCAGAGACCTGAAATTTTGGGAAATAGTAGATTGAATTTGTAAACCAAATGTAAAAATATAGAAAAAAATCCTGTGTTTATATTTTAGGAGCTGCAAGGCTAAAACCTCATGGCCGCGCCATTGAAACGGTGACGAACACGTTATCGCCGATATCTCGCTGAAAAAACATCTCAGACGTTTGAAGTTCTTTGTAAAATATAGATTTTAATTTGTCGAAACATGTAAAAATACAACAAAAAATCCTAGGATTATATTTTAGGAGCTATAAGACTAAAACCCCATGGCCGCGCCATCGAAACGTTGAAAATTTAGTTTTTCACCAATATCTCGCTGAAAAAGCATCGCAGAGGTCTGAATTTTTTTGTAAAACCTAGATTTGAATATGTCGAAACTACCAAAAATACAAAAAAAAAAAAATCCTAGGTTTATGTTTCAGGAGCTGTTGAACAAAATCTCTAATACATCTTTAATATCTCGATTAGGGTGACCACGGATTATTATTTACAGAGAACTTTCCACCTATTTTTATATTAGAAATGATATTATCTCAAGGATTCGAATTTAAATGAAACAATAAGGTACGTAAAAAAATAATGTTATTTCTTTAAAAATCACAGATTGTTCGCATACACTAGGACAGGACTTTAGGACTTTTAGTACAATTTTTGAAAAGCTTATTTTGGTACAACTGCAGAGTTTTTTTAACAAACATAAATTATTGCATAATAAACAGTTCGGTTTTACAAAGGGTCGTTCAACAACTGATGCCGGTGTTGAACTTTTAGGACACATTTATGATGCATGGGAAGACAAATGCGATGCTTTGGGCATTTTTTGTGATTTGTCCAAAGCTTTCGATTGCGTTCTTCACGAAACATTGATCAGGAAACTGCACCACTACGGTATCCGGAACGCCTCTTTGGATCTTCTTACTTCTTATTTGAGTGATAGGATTCAAAGAGTGGACGTCAACGGAAAAAGATCCCCCGGATCTGTTCTAAAAATGGGGGTACCCCAAGGCTCAATTCTTGGCCCATTTTTGTTTCTCATTTATATAAATGATTTGCCTTACTTAATAAAAGACAATCATAACATAGTGTTGTTTGCAGACGATACTTCACTTTTATTTAAACTCAAACGTCAGCAGATGGTTACTGATGATGTTAATAGAGCTCTTGCAAAAATAGTAAACTGGTTCGAATGTAATAATCTTCTTCTAAATGAGAAAAAAACGAAATGTATAAAATTTACGATACCTCATGTTAAACAAGTGGAAACTGTTATACGGATAAAAGATCAGGAATTAAAACCAGAAGATACCTCAGTCTTTTTAGGCGTAACTTTAGATAATAAACTTCAATGGGGCCCCCATATAGAAAAATTGGCAAAAAAACTTAGTTCTGCAGCATTCGCCGTTAGAAAAATCCGCGACTTAACTGATTTAGAGACAGCGCGTTTAGTTTACTTTAGTTACTTCCATAGTGTGATGTCGTACGGTATTCTTTTATGGGGAAATGCCGCCGATATTCAAACTGTTTTTGTATTGCAAAAAAGGGCAATTCGTTCCATTTATAAATTGAGTCCCAGAAGCTCCCTCAGAGAAAAGTTTAAGGAGATTAATATACTGACTGTGCCCTCTCAATTTATTTATGAAAATCTCTTGTACGCTCATAAACATATTAATATTTATAAAAAATATAGTGATATTCATAATATTAACACGAGGAATAAAGATAAATTTATTGTTCCAGCAACTCGGCTCAAAAAAATAGGGATTTCGTTTAGATGTCAATGTATACGTTTCTATAATAAGCTCCCCGGCCCTATTCAAAAGCTAAGTATGAATAAATTCAAATCGTATATAAAACGTCATTTGTCCAAGAAAGCTTATTATCATATTAATCATTATTTAGAGGACAAAAATGCATGGGAATAAACTGCTCCAATTAAATTAAATTCACTCAATGTCTTCTTTTACACATTTTTTTTTTATTATTTACTTATTTTGACATGTTTTGCTTTATATACACGCTGACATTTTATTTTATTTTTACTTCTTTTTTTTTTCTCTTGACATGATTACTTTGTAATTTATTTATATTTTTACATATTTTGACATTTTCTATGTCATTTGTTTTTTGGTATTTTTTTTTTTTAATTTTATTTTTTATTTTGCTTATTTTGTTGACGTGAATTACTCTGTAATTTTAATTTTGTCTGTTTAGTTTTTCATTTGTGTTTTTTTTTGTGTTTATTTTTATTTGTGTTATTTTTTTTTATTTGTGTTTATACTAGCTTGTGAATATGAGAACATATGTGGGTTACATTTTATTCTCCTTTTTTTTATTATTATTTTCCTCCGATTCATTTTATTGTCTGACAGTTTGAGCTATATAAGCGACCTACCCAAATGTCCTTTCTTTGGTATTGTTCGTCGTTTCGTTGAGCTCCTTGTGTTTTGAGTTGAGCTACACGGTAACTGACACATGCTTGCACTGACTGGACAGGTCCACTCAAATCTGTGTGGTTCTTTCTTCAAAAGACCACCTCAGACACCTGCATAGTTCTCATACATTTGATCAATAAAAATTGTCTGGACTTTAAAAGAGACTGTGACCTCTGAGTTTGTTTCGGATGTTTCTTCTCAGAGTAGTCAGGTACGAAACACCGGCCTCATCTAGTTTAACCACTCTGCACGACAATATTTTGACACATGACACATCAGCTGAGTCGACCAGGTGATTCGAAATTTGAGCTATTACACAATATTTTTTGTCAACTTTCAGCATCCAATTTTTGATCAAAAATATGTTACTACAGCTATTTCATGCGATAAGTTTGTGAACAATATCTCTAAGAACATGTTGAGGTCAATAAAACTGCCTCATTCTGTTGTAAAATGTGTGTAACATACAAAATGCTACATAGTTCCAAAAACTAGGTAAATTAGTTATGCTGAAAAATATGTACATAAAGAAGCTTATCACATGATAATAATGGTTAAACAGTGAAATAAATAAAATAACTTACTATATACATTACTAGATTTGCCAGTGTTCATACATAATTTCATAAATAATAACGGTCAAAGTCTGGATAAAAATTTGCAAAAACTATGTTGCAACATAACTCTTTTTAGTGCTGACCGTAAACCCCATATTCACAAAACGATTAAAAACCTTCATTCAGCCTAATCGATACTCGCAACATAATCGAACATAAAAAAAAAAGGTTGCACTCCAGGAGTGCCGGTAGAAGTGAAAACTTTTTTGTTACTATGTTTTATTTTTAATTTGAATGACGTCTTACTCATTTTCGATCAGGGTCACGTGACCCTGACGCGAGTTTTGGTCACGTGACCCTGACGCGAGTTTTAAATTTTTTACCCATTACAGAAAAAGTGTACAACGCCGCTAAAGAAGTTTTCACTTCAAAAAAGGTTGCACTCCAGGAGTGCCGGTAGAAGTGAAAACTTTTTTGTTACTATGTTTTATTTTTAATTTGAATGACGTCTTACTCATTTTCGATCAGGGTCACGTGACCCTGACGCGAGTTTTGGTCACGTGACCCTGACGCGAGTTTTAAATTTTTTACCCATTACAGAAAAAGTGTACAACGCCGCTAAAGAAGTTTTCACTTCAAAAAGTAAAACAAGACATAGAGCATGGACTGATTTATCTGATTTTTGACTATAGAAAGCTCAGTCCATGCAATAAGTCTATGAATCTAAATCTGAATCATTTAATAATATTTCAAATTTTCAAGTATTATTTCGTTTACGCAATAATTTATTTATCGGTGTTTCATTGAAGGCTAAACATACCTATGTGTCTTCTAAACTTAAATACAATCATATAGTTTTACTTATACCCATTTTGTGTTTTCGTTAATTAATTTCAATTTATCTTTTTAAAACGGATCTAAAAAACGTGAAAAGACAAACACCGGGTTCGGATCTAATGCTGAGAGATGGGAGTATGTACTTCTAAATGATTCCTTGCAGTAACAAACAATTAGAATTTCCAACGGGGCGTGTTTGGCTAAATTTTAAACTATGAGGAATAGCGAAAAATCCTTAGGAAGTCTCGAGGCCGATTTGATGAAAATTAAATAACATCATAAAAATTAAACTTTTGAAATATAAATTCAGCAATCAAACTATCAATATTCTGTGAAGTAGAAACATGCGACAAACTTGAGGTATAAGGATTTTTTTCCATTAAATAATGTTTCGCTACATGTTCACAACATAGTGTTCTTATTTCAAATTTTTATTATCACTTCGTGGTGTAAAAATACATTGACGATTTTTTTGAAATTCGAACTTTAAGTGAGTTTGCGCGAATTTTGATTTTATTCTGCTGTACAATGACTAAATTATTGTTTGTATAATAGTTCATATTTTACCAAGTTATCATTACTTCACCGAATTTGATCCTCAGCGACATCGAATAATGTAAAAAAAATTAATACCTAGCATTTTCTTTTTTTATTTCAAAAGCTCGATTTCTGACGTGTAATACTTACATGACCAAACCAATCTGACGAAACAAATTTGTACAATAAAATAATTAATTTGGCTATCTTTTGTTTGGAGCCGCGAGAGGGAGAGGACAGCGTCCTCCCTCCGCCCCAACCATAGTGGTAGGCGCCCGCAGCGTCGGAAGTCGGCAGACGATCTCCGGCCATCGTAGGCACGGGCATGCGGACAGCGAGTAAAGGGCAACTCGCTGTCCGACCATGGACCATGCCCGGGTCGACAGCGCGTCGTGTTCCACGTGCGCCTCAAAGAGCGTCAGCATAATGAGAACTTAGAGGGCCAAAGCCTACCGGGGTCGCGGGAGTTATTTCATGACCCCGGAACATAAAGGGCTATTGAAGGACACCGTGGATTTTAGTCAGTAAAAGTCTGACAGTCCCTCCCGCCCTGCCCGGGGTGGAAGGACTCATTTGATGATTTTACCACGATAAAAAAAAAACTTTTATTTGGTAGGAAACAAACTCATTTATAATAAGCCTAACAGAATCCAAGGCATTCTATATTCATTCAACATAAAAATTATATGATTGTACAAAATAAAATGTACAATAAAAATTAGCTAATAAATTAAAAGTTATTACATGATAATATTTTGATTATCGAGTACCACAGCGAGTGCATTCCTAATTCAAAATTTTTGAATTAAAAAATTGCCGCGCATTCAAACATTTATTATCTGACATTGTTCCTTTGTCTATTATTGTTTTTTGGGAATGACAATGTACGTAATATTAATATAAAAGCTTTAAACTATATTATAATAGATAATAATTGTATTCTAAGCATAAAACAAATTTATTTTAATTTTTATTAATCGATTTCCTAATTTCCTTATTTTTTCCACTCGAGTTTACAAAAAAATCAAGTATGGAATCGATTAGAATAATCGCTTTCACACATCATTACGATTAAAAAAAATAACATGGTTGTCGATTACGAATACAAATTGAGTAGTGGTAATGAAAAATACGTGTTATTGGCCCTGTATTAGAGAATTCCGCCAAGATCTGGTCTTTTTTACGTTATTTATAATATTTGGCATGATATTTATCTTTATTATTATGGAGTTAAAGCTCGCGTGTGTGATCCAAGTGCAAAATAAAAATGTAAACAAACAAAAGTGGCGCGAAAGTTCGAGTTCAGATATCAAATTTTTCATTACCACTGCTAATTTATGTTGAAATACGTATGAATTCGTTACAATACTAAATGACGAGTTATTCATTCCTCCTATAATGATCCGTTGGATGTCCGAAAACCACGTTTTTTATGATTTTTAGCCCCACCCAGCACTGCCATCAAAATGGCGAAGATCGTATTTACACTTTTGGATTTTGTTACGGTAAATTATGAAAATAGGCGCTAAATGTAGAAGTTTTAATTTCGTGAATAAATCAGATTTTTATTTAACATTCTTAATTAATGCGCACTCATAGGATTTTACGCAGAGAATATTATATTTTTTTAATTTATAATGAGGATGTCGTATGACTACAACGTCTGCCCCTTTTGGACCCACTATTGAGCCAGCGTAGGTTTACTCGTCGCGCCCCTTTCGGGGGCGGTACCGAACTATACGGTTAAAATAGTGTCTTTTGACGTGTAAAAGAGTTTGCCAAAACCAATTTACTGAATAAATATCATTTATCATTTATTTATCATTTACAGTAAAGAAAAGTGTGTCCTAGTGTAAGCCAACAATCTGTGATTTATGTGATTTTTAAAGAAATGTATGTCCTTGTGTAAACCAACAATCTGTGATTTATGTGATTTTTAAAGAAATGTATGTCCTAGTATAAGCGAACAATCTGTGATTTTTAAAGAAATAACATTATTTTTTTACGTACCTTATTGTTTCATTTAAATTCGAATCCTTGAGATAATATCATTTCTAATATAAAAATAGGTGGAAAGTTCTCTGTAAATAATAGTCCGTGGTCACCCTAATCGAGATATTAAAGATGTATTAGAGATTTTGTTCAACAGCTCCTGAAACATAAACCTAGGATTTTTTTTTGTATTTTTGGTAGTTTCGACATATTCAAATCTAGGTTTTACAAAAAAATTCAGACCTCTGCGATGCTTTTTCAGCGAGATATTGGTGAAAAACTAAATTTTCAACGTTTCGATGGCGCGGCCATGGGGTTTTAGTCTTATAGCTCCTAAAATATAATCCTAGGATTTTTTGTTGTATTTTTACATGTTTCGACAAATTAAAATCTATATTTTACAAAGAACTTCAAACGTCTGAGATGTTTTTTCAGCGAGATATCGGCGATAACGTGTTCGTCACCGTTTCAATGGCGCGGCCATGAGGTTTTAGCCTTGCAGCTCCTAAAATATAAACACAGGATTTTTTTCTATATTTTTACATTTGGTTTACAAATTCAATCTACTATTTCCCAAAATTTCAGGTGTCTGCGACTCTTAGTTTTAAAGATCTCCATGGCCGCGCGGTTCGGAAAGTTTCGATGGCGCGGCCACGTTCAAACCCTTATAACTTTTTAACCATTGCTTTGACAAATTTATGGTTTTTGGGAATCGACTTTTACATTTTTTTACAAAAACTTGGGATGGTTTTTATTTAAAAAAAACGTCGTGGCCGCGCGGTCGAAACGGACACACCACAGACTGAATTAAAAGTAAAAGTGACCTAAAACTACCGAAAATGCTGTCGTGTGTGATGAGATATTGTACAAATTAAACATGCAAGACTTCTAAAAGTCAAAGAATAACATAAAATTCGTAAATATACTATTTATCTTTAATATTTTCACAAATAAAACATTACGTTTCTATAAATATGGCGTCGTAAAAGAAAGAGTGCGAGCACGGGTGCGAGCGAGAGGAGACGCTGACGTGCGGGGGGATTGATGACGCGTGGCGCTGTTTGTTTATCTAGCTGTCACTTTTTTTCTTATTGCGTTGTATCAAGCTATCCTTTTTACTTGTAGTGAAATGTAATGTGTGAATAAAAAAGTGTGTATCTGTGTTGCCGCTCGGCGCGGCACAGTTTTTTCCGTCGCTTAGTACGTGTATAACGCATCTATGACTTTATAATATCATTGGTCTCCCCGATAACCTTCCAAGCTTTCCTTTGGGCGGACAACTGATTTCAAATGAAATTTTAAGTACGGGTATCGAACCCGCGACACGGAGCGCAGCAGCTAATTGCTCAACCAATACAGTCAATTCATACTGAGACGCGACGCTGCGCGCATATTTTAAAGAGAGCGATTAAGTGATGTTACAAATGTTTGATTTTTAACATCCCACGAATGCAAATGCGGATGCGAATATTCAATTTTAAAAAGTATTCCCGAATGCGAATGCGATTACCATTTAGAAAATACAAAAACAGAAACACTTTTAGATGATATAACAATTCTTGTATTTTTATTTTTTTTAGTTAATGTCTGTAATCACAATGGAAAAATTATGTATGACCCCGGGACGTAAAGGGCTATGGAAGGACACCGTGGATTTTAGTCAAACCGAGTCTGACAGTTCCTCGATCCCGCTCTGCCCTGGGTGGGAGGACTAATTTGATGATTTTACCACGAAAAGAAAGAGTAGCTTTAACCCGGCGTCATTGTGGTAGGAAACAGGCACATGGGCGTTGAGGTGGGTCAATATTACCCGTATATTAAAATCGAGATATTTCCACAGTTATTGAGTGTATTCGTAAACTGTGTTGTTATACAATTATTAGAGTATTTATTTGTTGAAAATGAAAAAGAAAAACATAATTCAGAAATATTTTATTAGGTTTAATAAATTTTGACATAAACTTATTAAAAAGGTAACGAAATAGGGATCTGTTGTGCTTTTAGGATTATTGTCATTATAGTAATCGGTATATTTGTATATTTATGGCATTTTTCTAACCTGAAGGATAATATCTTTAAAAAATAAAATAAAAACAGTAATAAGAATCTTCGTTAGAGACGCAGTGACTACAAAAAGATATGAGGTGTTCAGGACAAATATATTTGGGGCCAGCTTGATATGAGTGCTTTGTTTTGCGGTCCCTTTTAGCAGGACACACTTGAAACTGTTTGCGGACATCGCGTAATTTTGCGCGAGACTTTTCTGATAATTCACCAACAAATCCTTCCCCAAATAGTATCCTCAGTCAGCTAAGGAGGAGACGGGACGCATGAGGGAGAGGACAGCGCCCACCTTTCACGCCAGCCGCAGTGGTAGACGCGCCCACGACGACAGATATCGCTAGATGAGCCCCGGCCACTGTAGGTGCGGGAATGCGGACTGGGAGTAATGGGCGACTCGCTGTCCGACCATGGACTATGTGGGTCGACGGCGCGTGTTGTGTTCCACGCGCGCCTCAAAGAGTGTCAGCAAATGTCGGGGCTCATTTAGTGGGCAAAATCTGCCGGGGTCGCGGGTCTTACGAATTACCGTGACCCCGGAACGTAAAGGGCTATTGAAGGAAACCGTGAATTTTAGTCAGTACGAGTTTGACAGTCCTTCTCGCTCTGCCCTGGGTAGGAAGACTGAAGAGAAGCTCATTGATGATTGACATTATAAAACAAAATGTGCGTAGGAGATTAGACTGAAAATATGTAAATTTTAGAGAAATCTGCTTTCTCATAAATCTACGAAAGAGAGTAGAAAAAAAATCGAAAAGCGAAAAGAAAAAACCGTTAACATAGACACCAAAAATAATTAAAATTGATTACTTGGTAATGGCACAAAATGGTAACGTCAATTGTGAGGATGGGTCAAAATTACCTTTTTGAAAATTAAACGCGTGTAGCTTCCAGCTTGGTGGCTGTTACATTGATTTCTCGTCAGAAACGTTTAGAACACACTATTGGCTCCAGCTACTGCACAGAAGGGCAGCGTCGTACGCACACTTTCAAAAATATTCCAAATTCAAAACCAGCCGGGTCATTTTGACCCAACCTCAATGACGCCGGGTTAATAGTGGCGTCAGTGAAAGAAAAACGTTTATATCAAGAAACACGTTTATCTTCATATTAACAATTGATGTTTGTAATTGATTTGATGAACATTAATATTGATAAATGGCGAGATTAATAGAGACTGAATAAAATATCAATGAAGAGGAAGCAGACGACAAGAATGAATGGAGCGTGTGGAAGAATCGTTCTAAATATTGTCGTTGGTTGGCAAAATATTCGCATGAATTTTGCGAATGCGAATTCAAATTCTCTGCGAATATAATATGTGGATGCGAATGCGAATATATCCATCTATCTTGTATTTATCTAAAATATAAAAATGGACCGCTTATTGTGTTGCTAAGCCCATAATTTGCAAATGGCTGGACCGATTCGGATAATTCTTGTTGTGTTTGCAGCCATTAGGAAGGTTATAGAGGACGAAAATCATCTTGTCCACCCGTGCGAAGCCGGGACGGGCTACTAGTTTTCAATAAAACCGCGTCTCGGTGTGAACTTACCCTGTTTCGTTTAGGAGGGAAAACAAAACACCACATAGTAATTTGCAAGATATTTTTTATTTAATTCATCATTTACAATAATGGGAACAAAAATAAAAGTTCTCTATAATAATATTATTAAAACGATTGCTCACGATACTAGCATGCATTCATTCTACATACATAATTGTTATTTACATCGTTACATACATTGATGAAGTCCGGGCTATTGGAAAGAGACAAATAATGTAAAGGAAGGCCTCCGATTCAGAAACTACATACGAGAGAATCGTGTGATAGATTTTCATCTTTATGCCTTACAGCATAAGGTCGAAATTTTATTAAAGACAAACTGAGTCCACGATGTCTTTATATTCAACTTTATTCAGTAGAAAGTAAAGTTGAAAATTCGCTACTTATAAACCATTATTAGCGTTGCGCGGGCGCTGAGTATAGTGAAAAGTTTTGGGGGTTTTTCAGTTCGGGCAAGTATTGTATTATGAACGCCAATATCAGCCTAAAGCAGTCCACTGCTGGACATTTATGTTCATTTCATCATGAAAAGGAATCAAATCAAGTCAGGGGAAGAAAATCGGGAGACCTGGCAACACTAATTTGTGCCAAGATACAACACTTACAGTACCCATACCACGAGTTGTAATTACAATACTCGATCATCGATATCGACCAAGTTTGATGCTCTCATTGGCCCGCTTCAAGGTTGTATGAACTCTCAACCAATGAGAGCGCCAAACGCGGTCGATGCGTTTGATCACTATGATCGAGTATCGTAGAAACAACCAGAGCGATTTTAGACGAGCGACCATAATTGGAGTTTTGAATCGGAGGACAAAAAAATGAGCATCTACTCTCTACTTCTTTATTTTTCAATTAGTTGCAGAACAGTACCCTTAACACAAATTTTCACTCTTTTACTTTACAGTATTTACAGCATTTTTGTATGAAAAAATGGAACAGCGCCTCTGGTGTGAGGAAAAAGAACTAATTTTTTGTTTGAAAATTGTCAATTTGAAATTGTCAAAGTTCCAGTTTACTTTACACAAATTCTTCACAAATACTGAAAATTCGTGCTAAGGGTACTGGTATTTTCATTCTTCTGTGTTCTAAAATGACTGTGTACGAGTACATACCCAATTAAGTGATCATGATAATATGTTATAGGTATACTAGCTGGTGGCTTAACATAACGTCATGAAGGTGAATGCTCCAACCAGCCCGCGGTATTGTTAAAATCTCCGAAATCTGGGGGCACGGCAATGCCCCAGCCAAATCTCAAGCAAAACGGGCACGGCCGTACCATCTTTTCTCGAAGCGATTAGGAGCTGTTTTCTAACTTACATGCACCTTTTCTATGTGAGAGCTGATTGAGCGAATGTTTTGATCATTTTTATATTTAAAATTATACTTGTTATTGCCGCGAATCATATTTTCATAAAGTTACAACATGTCACTGGCCGCCAAATTTCAAAAAATGAATTTGAATTTCGCGGGCTGGTTGGAGCATTCACTTTAAAGAGGTACTAGTTTCACTGTTAGAACGAGATAGCGCCAGACGACTTGAATATCTCTGTCTTTTTTCAACAGTGAAATTAATCTTGTTTTAAGACATCATGGTAGACGTGTTCTGTAATTTTTTTTATTAATTTCTACAGCATTTTAGTCATCTACAGGCTTAATTCAATTTTTATTTATTCAAATTATTGCTTGTTCTACTTATTTATACTACAACTAACATTTAGGACATCTACGTGTGAGAATCACAAAATACTTATTTGACTAAACATTAATATTGTCGAAAAGAGGAACTTCGCACGCCTTTCTTATAGCTATATCCCGCTAAAAACGTAAATATATGGGAAAATGGAAGATTCTTGATAATTTTTGGCACGAAATTAGTCTTGGTAAAGAGGTGACGCCATTATATATTAAACTTCGGTCTTCGGCAAGAGAAAATCGGCTAGTTTCGACTTCGTAGTGGTATATCTGTCGCACAAAGCACTAATAAACTACAACTACCGACGACGGCTGCATGCGCATGACCAGGCCTCCTCTTTGAGAGGGGGCTGTGATCCACCACGGAAGCCCAGTCATCATCAACAGCCTATAATGTTCCCACTGCTGGGACAGAGGCCTCCTCTCTGTGAGAGGGAGTGAGCCATAATCCACCGCGGGCCCGGTGCGGGTTGGTACACGTAACATGTCTTCGAATTTTTGGTTCTAAGACACGGTTTCCTTACAATGTTTTCCTTCACCGTTTTGAAAGCAGTGGTGATGAAATAAATTACACAAAGTAATGCGCCTGGTGTGGTTCGAACCCACGACCTACAATTCGTAAGTCGGGACCGATACCACTGGTCCACCACTGCTCTGTCAAGCCCAGTGCGGGTTAGTAGATATTTCGAATTTTTAGTTCTCTACGGTTTTATTACGATCAGTGACCATAAAATACTTAAATTACACAAATCAAAGCAAAGACCTGCGGGGGTAATGTCACCACAGATCACTCTTTGCGGACGATGAATCATCAACAAACGTCATTTAAGTAGTGTGTGACAGAGATAACGCTCTACGAAGCCGAAACTAGTCGATTGTCTCTTTTCGAAGGTCGATGTGCAATACTTATTGCCGGTACAGTTACAATATACACCGCTAGGGGCGCTATTGAGATTAATATGGGCGGGCATACAATATAGGGTGACTGGCAATTAGTGTACGATACTTAAACGCGTGATTATGCTCATGATAACAAACAATTTTATTATGAGAGCAAAGCCGAAATCATAAAAAAAGTCATTTATGTTTTCCTAATGTACTGAACAGCTGTTTTTATTTTCACGATTTTGGTTTTTTTCCTAAAAATTGTTTGTTATCGTTTCGTTACGTGTTTAAGTATCATACACTAATTGCCAGTCACCCAATATAATGTATTTTAATATATTTTTTGGATAAAGATCGTTATGCTTTTATATAAAAATAATAATTTATAGTTTCCTACTTTGTTTTGTGACACAGATTTTCATAAAAATAAAGTTTTTAGCGGTTAATAATTTAAATTCATTATTATATTACTTTTTACTTTAGTATTTAAACTTTTTACACTATTGAGATTAGACCGAGTTATTTAGAACTTACACCTGTCAAACGTAATACTCTGTTCGTTTTATACTTAATTATTTATGGGTCAAATGGAATAATTTATCGATTTGACACCAATAAAACTTTTTTTTTGACATTTAATTTGACAGATATAGTTCTAAAGCCGTTTTGTTTTACAATACAAGTCTACTCCCGGGTTCACCTGAGATATTACTATAATATCTACAAGTTTGCTACATCTAGTAAGTTTTATTGCCAAATATTTGAGCGACATAGACAATATTTGCAGTATTTTTCACAAGCACGATTTTTTTTTTTAGTTTTAATTTTCTGTTATGGCTACAATTGTCTATATCACCCTTTTGCGTTACTTTTACATAAGTCTACAACTTTGAAATTCGGAAAGTATTTTTTATTGCAAGAAGATACTCTTTTTTTGTATTTTACTTATTTTATGGTTAACTTTTGTAAACAAATAAATAGAGTCCATTTTTTCTGTTATAATTACATATTTACAATTTAAAAACCAATAATCTGACAGCGTAATTTATAGCCAAGCGAAAATAATCTTAGTTATTTTTTTTTAATCATTAAAACAGCAGATTTTGTATCCAATTTTTTCGACTGTTTGGTAAGATGCTATAAAATGTCAAATATTTTTTTAAAACACGTGTCTCGATCTCAATGAAAAATTACCTTAATAGAGATTCCTTTCGCTTGGCATAATAAAAAATGGCAGTGAGTAAGGAATATGAAGAATCCGGATTTAGGAATAAATACGTAAAAGTACTGGTCTCAGAGACTTTACACATACGAGTTTATGAGTAAAAAAATGCTGAATCCGTGTCGCCGAATAAAATTTATTATATTTCGGCCTGGAAGGCACCATTTTTCATTTTTATGCCAATTTAAAAGGCTGACAAACCTCCTTGTCTAAATAAACATAAAGTCTTAAGACCAGTAAATAAAGAATATAAGATATTATAAGACACCCGTATTCAACAAAATAGGTAAATTAATTTTATATGAGAAACGGAAGCCATTAAAGATAACATTTAAAAATACATTAAGTTACTCATACGATCACAGAAATAAATATTATTAAGAACATTTCCATTTACTCAGGAATTCAGCGTTGCCACCTATCTTAACATTTACCCACACTTTGGGAAATTACCCTAAAATTAAACTGGTAACACTGGCAACATTGAACTGTCAAAGATCATCGACAACAATGATTTTTTTTAGGCGAAGGCAAGACCTTGTTCGGCCTAGTTTTAAATGGCAAAGATATGAAACCTTATTCATTCTAGTAAGGGAGATTGTCTCTCAAGAAGGCTTGCTTCGTGTAACCTCTTCGTAGACATTTGCCCCACCAGGAGCGCTGCGTACACATCTTGACTGGCTTCAGGATGAAGCATTTTGTCTGGACGACGTTGAAGAATAGTTTCCCCACCATGTTGGATACCGAAGTGTCGGCTAGCTTGAGGCATGCTCGGAACCTGTGAACATTGAGAAAATTATTGTAGAATTTTGACGGCACATTGAAATTTTCCCTAGTAGAGAGATTGAGATTTTTTTCCTGTTGTGATTTATTTAGGGACGATGGATTTTAGTTCTGTGAAGACATTTTTTCTTGATATTATTTAAATACTTCTTTGGGTATGCCCACATTATACTTAGCCTTTTAAAGAGATGACATATTTTACATGGCCATAATCGTAGCTAAGTGTGAGAAAAGATTTGGGAGTCAGGCAGTCCGAAGGACAGTAATGAAATAATTACTGTCTCTTATTTTTTACACCTCATTCAAAATTATGGTTCATTAGTGGTAGTCCATGCTTGTCTCTTTTTGTTTATTTATAGCTGGTTTTACAGAGGCTGTATCTCAAGTAGGGGAGTTTTCTAAGTCGAATGACAGTGGTATTCCCATAAGTGTTAATGTTTCTAAAGCTCTAGGCTGAGGTATCATCATTTTCGATTTCTCTCGATCATTTGCTGATGTAAAAACTAGAATTCAATATTTCCACATACATAGTTCAAAAATGTATACTAGCTAAAGCAATATTTATTATGTCAATAAAAAAAAAGAAATTCACTCGATCAGTAAATGTCTTCAAACATCTACCATATCGTATTAGAACCTAAATAATACGTGATTATGGTAATTCCCCCAACATGCGTCCACATTCGTAAAATTCAAGATGGCGAATGCACTCCCGCCAATTTATAGCGCGACCGTCATAAAGTGACAGCTTGACAGACACCATTATAATAAGTAGTAAATCTTCATATTAAAGATGGGAGTGTTAAAAGTTAATACGAAGACTCAGATTCGTGGAGTATAATGTCAATATTATGGCTAGTAATAACGTTTGATTTATAGCATGGATTATAGGCAGTTTTCCATGCCTAGCGATGCGGAAAGTTGCGTTTTGTTATGGTATTATATTTTCTAGAGAACAATGGGTTCTTTTAACGTTTAATTTATGATCATTTAAGTCTTAGAGCTATAGGAGCGTTTATGATAGTCAACAATTAAAATTAAATAGTATGAAAAATTGGTATTGGGCAAATACAGTCAAGACAATACGATTATCGAACTGGTATCACTTAAAATAAATGTAGTCGTACTTAGTACCCTTAGCACGAGTTTTCAGAATTTGAGACGTAAAGTAAACTGGAACTTTGACAATTTCAAATTGACAATTTTCAAGGAAAAAATTAAATCCTTCTTCGCACACCAAAGGCGCTGTTCCATTTTTTATACAAGAAACTCTGTAAATACTGTAAAGTAAAAAAGTGAAAATTCCTACTAAGGGTACATTAACTCACTATCGTCATCTTTATAATCTTTTCCGAACTAAATTAGGGTCCAGTAGGAGACGCCCAGGGCAACGGACGTCGCAGGACGATCTCCGGCCACCGAAGGCACGAGCATGCGGATGGCGAGTAATGGGCGACTCGCTGTCCGATCTTGAACCAGGGCCCGGGTCGTGGGCTCGACCGTTACTCCGGAACGTAAAAGGCTATTGAAGGAGACCGTGGATTTCAGTCGTTACAAGTCTGATATCCAGTCCTGCCCTAGGCGGAAGGACTTATTAGTTGAAGATTTTACTACGTTCAATAAAAAATAACTGGGATCGGCTTCTAGTTTTAAAAGATGCAGCGGAATACCAAGTTTTCACAAAAAGCGACTGCCTGTCTGACCTCCATTACCCAGCTCGAAACGGGAAGGTAATGCGATACCCCTGGGTAAGACTGATTGTCAGATAATGGATAAAAATACTGTAATCTAAAGGTGACAGCAGTCTTGTCAATTGGATACGCCAAACATGCAATAAAATTTTATGCATAAAATTTTAAGCTCCCCGATTTAAATGTAACGGGAATTTCTGGCATTAAAAATAAAAGTGTCATATTTTTTGGGTAAAATATGATTTGATGAATTTATTTAATAAAACTACATAGGTAGTTTTTTAGTTTCAAATCAAATCTTATTTTAGTCGACTACAACTGCCATAAGGTAATATCGAAAAAATAACAACAATAAATCATGGTCTTTGCACTATACTAAAGGTTGTCTGGAAGAAATCGCTCTTAGCGATAAGACCGCCATTGTAACCATAGTTTAAGCAATATTTGTAAGCAGTAGTTTTAAAATTTTGGTGTACATTAAAGTATATTCTATTCTATTCTATTCTATATTATCCGTTACTCATTAAGTTGGCTAACTCGGAGTTTAACAAAACTTTAAAATAAGTTTTAGCCAACTTAATAGCGACAAATTTTGAAATGACAAGACAAAGGGAACTATAGAATATTATAGCTTACACTTCCTTAGACATGATTTTGTAACTTTTATCGTCCCATTAACGTTCATCCGGACTCGATATTAAAACGAGCACGATCATAGACCACTTCTTTACTATCACCGAGTTTAGATCCTCTTTACGTCGATAGCTATTTTATTGTGTTACGTCAGCGAAATGCATTTTATTGCACTGTCAAACGGGAACTAATAGACAATGACGTTTTATTCGTACGTCGGCGTCGTGTAATTTTGATCTTTGTGGGGATGAATGTTTTATCTTTGTTGTGAGTGTTTGAGGATATAACTGAGAGTTTACTTACTAACTATGTATTTGACGGTAAGTATGGAGTTTCTTGCCCATTCTTCTCCATACAACCTACCTTAGCGAATGGGTGTAGAATCAATCCCATCCCTTCCTATTCCCATTAAATTTAAAAATCGACGTTCAAAAGTGCCTCAGATGGCCTAATTGGAATAAATGATTTGACTTTGAACAAGGTTTGTGTGACTACGGGACAATCAAAAGAAAGGAATAGTTAAATTGTCTATGTATTTATTTACTGTGGTTATTATTTTATATTTTGATCTGATCTCTAATAAATCTAATACGTTGTTTAAAACAAAAAGTAGAATAATCCATTCAAAAATCATTCATATTTTATTTTCAAACATGACCTTACGCAAGCACATCACTATTCTAAACAAACCGATCAGCAATTTTGACATAACGACGTCAAAATTTCCAATGCTGCCAACAAAACAAAAAAGGCGGTAACAAATGGCGCGAAACGCCATTACGTCCAGCTCTGAGCTGTCAAACGCACACGTTCAGATACCACTACGAGGGTACTTATCGGTGCATCCAGTAATATATTCGGATAAAGTACCCGCCTATGCCAAGAACAAGGAATTCTTGCGTCTTGCACTGATATTTTCGAAGATTTTTCGATTTTGGTAAAGTTTTGTTTTATGCCTGTTTCTGTTTTAGTGCCGAATAAAATGTAACTGATGCAATAAGGTGCTCTAAAGACAACTACTATAGATTTTTTTTTTTTATCTGTTTGTAATGTGGTCGCGGGATTATTTCCTTACCGTGACCCCGGAACATAACAGGCTACTGAAGGACACCGTGGATTTTAGTCAGTACAAGTCTGACAGTCCCTCCCACCCTGCCCGGGGTGGGAGGACTCATTTGAGGATTTTACCACGCTAAAAAAAAAAAAAAAAAACTGTTTGTAATGTGACAAATAATCATAAATAATTTTCATGCTGTTTCATGCTGTCACTCTAAAATATAGATTTTTGAACAAGTTTAAAGTAATAGACTCGTAAGGAACTTTTCGATTCAGAAATAGACATATAGTAGGTACACGGAGAAAAAAATTGGTAGGTATAGGAATAAAGTAACTTTTCAAACCCTTTTTCCAGAAACTTTTTCGTTAGTTTTTTTAATACGATTTAGTTAAAAGCCCCTAAATGTAAGAAGTATTTTTCTAGGCAAGTTTTCTTAGGTGTTGTTTGAAAGAACAACATGTTGTATCTTTACCAGTGGATACGGCGGATTACTGACGTGACGGCTGACAAAGCTGTGGTCGTTATGCACTTAACAAAGCTCGGAGAGGTCAAACCTTTTAACCATAGACTAGGAAAAAAAACATCGTCTAGATAAAGAGTTTACAGGCCGTGGCTTGTTGGAATTTGTTGGAGGCAATAACGACGTAATTCCATACAAAATTAAAAAAAAAACACGGTACATTCAATCAGTAAATTCGAAGAAAAAACTAAAAGTTGCCTGTACGTTATGGTTCATATTTTAAATAAGAAGTCCTACCATTAATGTCCTTAGTTTGAGTATTTTTGTTTTGGTACGACGAGTATTTGGGGGTCTCTCGTGAAAATTGTTGGCTGTGATTTGTATTCAATGTAGAAACATAGCATAATCAGCTTATGAGGAACCCTGCTCGCAACTGAATTTTTCGTTTCTTTAAAAATATTTTAGCTTATGATGTTACTCTTTCTGGGATACAGGCATCCTTTCTGTAAGATGGTGAGCTGTAATCCACCACGCTGGCCCAGTGCGGATTGCTAGACGTCTTTGAAAGTTTGGTCCTTGGACACTTTTCCTTTTGGTGTTTACATTCATCGTATTTGAGAGGTTTGAACTCACAACCTACAACTCGTAATTCGGGCACGTTTCCACTACTGCTCTTTAAACGTAGATCCATAATATTAAGATTCACTTTTATTATAACTAACTAGGTACAAGTACCGTAACATACGGTGATTAAGAAATTTTAAAATTCAAATATTATTTCCCGTAATTGAGAAAGTTATAAGGCTGACATTATTCATAGATTTTAACACGCACCATGAGCACCGTAATAGAATAAAAAATAAAGATACAGAAATAGCCAGTATTACAAATTGCATAGGCACTAAGTTACCCTGCTGAGGGAATGTTAAATTGTAATGTGTAGATTACAAACGGCTGACAAAGCATCGACGATTTGCACGTTACAAGACTCCAGCGAGCGTCTTATGCACTTATGTTGCCACCACAGAGTAAGCTTGGAGTCAGAGGATACAGGTGCTCTTGTAAAGTTTGAGGCAGAGAGTAATCCGAAGACTTTAAAAAAAGAAAAAGTGAAATACATCTTTACACAACTAATTTTAAGGACTGTTTCAGCAAATAAAGGCTATTTTTTTGTCATGAAACGGTTTGTGCAGTCGTTGTCAGATATTGTTTTCCAAGACAGCTTTTTGTTTTACTAAGATCATGTGACTCTGAACAATTTAAACAATTGTCAATGACCGTACGTAAAACATTTTTTTTTCTTTTTTTTTTCTTGCCTTTTATATTCTAAGGCGAATTAAATTCACGGTTTCTAGTAAGTATATTGCTAGACAAAATTGATCTATAAGGAACATAACTTAAACTTGTACGTAAGGCAGTGGTCAGACCGAGCGGCTAGAAAACGAGTTACTATCGGCGATTTTCTCTTTCAAGAAACGCACAATGAATGTATCATTTCGTGTAAACGAAAGAGATGCATACACAGTTGCTATCTGACTGTTCACACTGCCGCCGGCGACGACTCGCGATACGCTTTATTAGTTTCGTACCTGAGCGACGAGTTTTCAAAAATAAACTCGCTCAGCGATAGTCGTTCACCGATGCTCGCTCGGCTCGCTTGATCATTTCTTTACAGAGGACTGAGCGGATTTGGGCGAGTGGCGCGAATAATCGCTCGACACAATTGCACACCGGCAATAAAACTTTCGAAACTACACTCGCTTCCCGCTGATCGCCAACTCCTTTAGAGTTTCTAGTTCTACTTGTTCATCGTCCGCGGTCGGACCACGGCCGTAAAGAACCCTCAAAGCCTCAATTATACTTAATTTACAGGATACCAGGCTATGTACAACATAAAACTAAATGTTTAGCTCCCCGTTCCTTCCTAATTGCGATTACAAGGTAAATGCTCGTCTCGGTGTATCAAACAGCGGATTAGTGGAAGCCGACACAGCCACGGCCATTTCTTATTTAACGAGCTCCTTCCCCTCGGCTGTTGCGTTTAGTGATCGCTTATGGGGCGAAGATCGTTTATGGCGGGAATAGCACCGAAGAGTAACTAATAGTTTAGATAGAAAACGAGAGTCTTTTATAACTGATTAGCTCTTGCCAGCGACTCCGAAAATTATCCCACGGGAACATAAACTCGGGATAAAAACTATCCTATGTGTTAATCCAGGTTATAAACTATCTGTGTACCAAATTTTAGTCAAATCCGTTCAACGGTTTTTGCGTGAAAAACTCACAAACTTTCGCATTTATAATACTAGCTGTTGCCAGCGGCTTCACCCGCTACAACTCCAAAATTATTCCATGGAAACATAAAATCGGGATAAAAAATATCCTATGTGTTAATCAAGTTTATAAAGTATCTGTGTACCAAAGTTTAGCCAAATCCGTTCAGTGGTTATTGCGTGAAAGAGTAACAAAGAAACATACCTACATACACATTCATACATCCTCACAAACTTTCGCATTTTTAATATTAGTAGGACTAATGGCTTAGTCGCTTTTAAACGATTTCAGTTTTCTTTGTAGGATCTTATTAGATTTGTGATTGTTAAAGTCGAAAACCTCAATGTTCCGTTTTCCTTTGATTTTTCGTTGTCTATAACTGGAATTGATTAGACTAGAATAAAGGGTGAACACCTGGTTCATGGGAGGTTTTTACTTGCCAAAAAGAAAAATATTAAAACTTGATTGTATAATAGCGACCTTAGAGGGCCAAAGCCTGCCCGGGGTCGTAGGACTGACGAATTACTGTGACCCCGCAACATAAAGGGCTATTGAAGGACAACCTGGATTTTAGTCAGTACTAGTCTTACGGTCCCTCCAGCCCTGCTCTAGGTTGAGTACACATTTAATGACATCAACACGCAAAAAAAGGTAAAACAAACGCATAAGATTTTTCAAATAAGTTTATGTGCGTTTAGAATGAAGCCTCTGTGGATTCACTACTCTGTATAATATCCTCGCGCGAGCTTGTCGCGCTTTCTCTCCCGCTTCATTTGCCAAAGTTCTGGTCAAGCTGCCGGCCACCGCTAGAGATGCGATCGTATCGACATTCTTGCCCATATTTTTTACGATAAAAAAGGTTCATCAAGTGCATCATAAAAGTCTATGACAGATAATTTTGTGTCATGAGGAGGAGAAACACACGGAATGTGAAAATTTTAAACAAATACTCTTATACAAAGGCTTTTGTTGTCTGGCTTAGAAATAACATTTCTTGAACTTGGAGAAAACGAATATAATAAGTATTGATAAAAAATCATTCCATTAGAAGTGATTTATAACAGCCAAATTGTAGAGACTTAACTCTAGTGATAGACCTATGATAATTCACGATGAAAAAGTTTTAAAATGATATTGAAGAAATAAAAAGAAAGTCGTCTCAAAACTATCGACATTTTCCCATCCCTAAACTACCCGTAAGCCATAAGTGGCTTAGTTATACTCTAAGCACCGCCAAATACCGAATCAATGCGGGCAACGTAAGAACAAAAGAAGGATTACGCCTTTCCTTGACCGCCCGAAAAGAATTAGCGAAAAAAAAAAACAAAGACTTGTTAGTCTTTGGTCGTTAGTGTTGCCAGTTTTGGTCGGTCAGCGTAAATGATCGGTTTTTTTCGCCCGCATAACTACAATGCTTTTGTGGACTGTGGCTGCATTTTTGTTTTCAACTTTGATCATGAACGAACGTGTGTTTTGCGAATTTCGAATGTTATTTTGGGGTATTGGAATTTGAAAAAAGAAACGCTGTTTGGGTGTCTGGCGTGTTCTTGGCGCTTGTATATTTAAAATAAGTTCTATTAGTTTGTTTTATCAACAATGAATTTTGTCTTTTTTTCTGTTCTTTAAGAATTTCATGGCGCCTTACATATTTATCAGCAATTAATTTTTTTTTTTTTTTTCTATTTGAGAAATCTATAAGGCGTCTCGTTGATTATTAGTAGTCCGACGACGGCTGAGCTATGAGAGGAATTCTGACTATGATCCCTGGTAAAAAAAAAACCATAAAAAAAAAAACTAACAAATTGCCGGTATTAGTACCTGTTTTGAAGAAAATTGCCAGTTCATTTATTGTATCGGACAATTAAGTTTCTTACAAAGTAAAGAAAGTAATTAGATCTACGTTTTATTGAAAAATGTGTGTTTTACAATGTTTTAAAGTATTTAAAAACTAGTTCAAGCTCTCTTTCTTATTACTTTAAGCTTTTTCTTTCAACTTTCATACGGGTTTCAGTCAATTTAAGTATCTAAGAACTTTTTTGTAACCCGTATTTTCTAGCTAAGTTATTTACTAACTTGCGGTTTTAAAGTTTTTTCATTGCTTCTTTTTTATGGAATGTTTTATTAACCTTTGTCATTATAATTATGTAGTGATAGAAATAGGTACAGTTCGCGGCGCGAAAGGAGGCCTGCGGAAAATTCGTGGTACCTATTTTTTTTAAATACAATTTGATGTGATGATAACATTAGCGCCGCGTCAAAAGGACATTGAGTCGTGGTGCGGACTCTAGAGTATTTTATTTTGGCAATTTTTACTTTTTTAAGTCTAATAAGTATTCTAGTCACATATTTAAGATAAACACGAAGTATTTGTCTAGCATTTTTATTAAAACTTTCCGTTATTTACACCGTTTTATCTTTTGGTTACGTTGTGAGACACAAAGTTCTACTACTACATTATACAGTCTAATTTGGATCGCAAAATTTGACAGCTGTCAATGTGCTATAGAGATTATTGTCTATTATCTGAGCTTGTGATCTGTATTCAGTATTCACTGCACGGCTAGAAGTACGCCTACTTTGGATCTACATTTAGGGCAGGCGAATAGAGCTTTTTTACTTTTTTTATGTATTACAACTTTCTGAACGTTTTTCAACAATACAGAGAAAATATATTATGAAGGAGGCGTTCAGCTCAATTTGAGTGCACACCCTTATCTTTGATAGCCACGAGCTTTGACAAGCAGTTGATGAGAGATTTTTTATGATAGGCTCACAATTAACCACCGTTAAGCCTGATAGTAAGCAATGATGTGATCGACTGTTAAGCACACTTACCTAAACATAATCTATTCACTCTTGACTTAAAGATTCCAAGGTTGTAGCTATGGATATCAGGAAAAACAGACTCTGACAATGAATTCCACTCTTTAGCTGTGCGCACAATTAAAGTGTTTTTAAAACTAAGGGACTTTGTAGGTACGACTTGTAGTTTGATGATGAAAAGTGCTTGGTGTAATCAAATTGTTCGGCTATATCGCACACTTTCCGAGATGTATCCGATAAAAATACAATAAAAGTTCATTATGAAACCCCAACTTTGGTAGAAGAGGTGTTAAAAATTACGCATGTTTAAAGAGTTGTTTTTTTTTTAATTTGAACTACAAGTATACCGCCATATTATGTACGAAACCCTTATTAAATTTGTGGCTTCATCAAAATCTAGTAAAAAGAGACTGCCAAAAATAACTCTTTGCCAGCCAATGCCAACCCTGACAAGTCTAGTACAAAACGCGGTTACAAATAACAGTATTGCTGTACCGATTACTAAAATAATACGGCGATGGCTGATCGCTGTCCACAATACGACTCGATAATAGCAGAGAGAGACCAATTTATGTCAACCTCACTAGTTTGTATAGGAGTTTAGAAATCACTATCTGTAGCTTGTAGCTTGGAAACTTCTTGGAGAAAACTTGAACGATTTCTGAACGTATGTACCTACGCGTTTTTCTTCGAGTGCCGTTTGTAAAAGTACCTAGATTTTATAAAATTACTGCTGTAAATTCATTCTTACAATTACTTTTGAAGGCAATAGGAGGCAAACACATTGAATCGTCTGCTGTTTATCTTGGGGATCGATCTCATGATAAGCAGTCATCCTAAAAAGGGAAGTTGAATTCATAAGGAATAGACGCATAAATAATTGTGACTTGCAAATTGATACATTGCCCTCTACAGCTCTGCTGTCAATTTTATAAAAAAAAAGAAATTGATGGTTTCTTGAATTGATTTGAACTCCAAACTCCATTAAGCCTCATTTAGACGATGCAAGAACTCGAACGCGAGTTGCCTTACATTGCCGAATTTATAGGTAGAACAAATTCAGTTAATGAAACAAATGCCGCAATGTAGCGAAACTCGCATACGAGTTCTTCAACGACGATATAATACTAGACTCCGCATATACGATCTAAAGAACAAAAACTATTCTGCCAACTTGCTGAGGTACTACGTAGGCGAGGGGGACGGGGTACTGCGTTGTGATTGGCTAACTCAAGGTTTGTGCTGTCTCAACGTATGTTTACGGCTCACAGGATTGGTCGAAATGAGACGAATATAAGACTTTTTTGCCTAATGTGTTGGCAGACATCGGTCGTCTGTTATTAGGAGTCTAGTACTATATCGTCTTTGGAGTTCTTGCTCCGTCTAAATGTCGCTTTAATCGCAAGATTTTGAAAAATATCACGAAAGAGCGTTTTATCCGCAATCGGCGTGCTTTCGACCATTTATGAATGTGGTGACTATAATAGGTACATATCGTGGTAGATGGCGTTCTATAGTTTCATTCGGCCGTATAGGCCGAAAATAAAATGGTAATACTATGAAAAAGTCGGCGTGATTAATAAAATCATAGACAACTGACAAACTTGAACGTTTCTGATTTATCTTTACTTCTAGACGCCATGTAAGCAGTGTAGACAAATGACATGCCGTAAGATCTATTTAGTTGTAACTTGTGAACTATTTCAGGCGTCATTTCACGCACAGTTAACATAGCTTCGTGTATGCAGTCTGTTTTCAGACGATTATTTCTAGAGCATGTTATTCTCTATGGATTATTTTGAAATTCGAACAGTCTTTAAGTGTTGAACTGCTATGATTTACTTTGAAAACAAATGAGTTTGTTATCGAATTGCGTGTGGGCATTTGGGTGAACCAGGAAGTTGAGGAAGACCAAATAGAAGATGGATGTGTTTTAGGATGAAATGGCTAGAGATAGAGTAGTAATAGAGAAGTATGGAAGAAGAAGACATGTTGGGCCGACCACAAATGAATTGAAAAATAGGGAGGTACAGCTTGGCCAGAACGGATTGAAACGGAACTAATGTTTTTGTTTCTGACAACGTTTAAAATCTTTGATATTTGATGTAAACAAAGACCGCAGGTTTGTTAGATTTATTATTGTGCCATAAAACTAACGTAATAAGTGAAATAAAATAAAATAAAATCATTCAAAGTGCTGGCAGCGCGAAGACGTGGCGACTTCCGGTCTTCTACAGTTTTTTGTCAAGCTGTACTATGGTAATTAAAGATACTGGTTCGAAAATAAAAGCGGGCATTTTAACATATAATGATGGAACTTTACGGACCACAGAACTCAAAAACAGGCTAAAATCATAAGAGAAGTACAAAGAATCGATCAACATACCAAAAAAATGCGTAGAACCACCTTTTATAAATAGATCCAAATAAATGACGTAACAAATAGATACCCATTGTTGTTGTCCCCGACTAAGAAACCTTTCCAGACCGATAAACAAGAATATAGTTATCTCACCTAGCCGCCAGAGGACGCCCCTCTCTAATAATTTATGTATTGTCAGCCGGCATATTTAACCTCCGCGCGTATTATTCACACATTATAAATCCTACGGAGCGTGGCGATAACGGAACGCGACCATAAACGCTAAGATGGCGCCGCTGACAGTTTTTTGACAGCGGTTTTGGCGCGAAAAAGGAGAGGGTTCTTTTTCTTTATGAATTAGGATTTATTACTTTAGTGAATTCAGTGTTACATAATTGTTGCAGTTTTAAAAATAACTTTGTATTTCTTACAAAGTAGTACAAGAGTATCATTCTGCCGAGTATTTTACTAGGAAATCACTAACTACCGTATCGCGAACTGTTAAATCTAGCATGCTGTGCACAAAACAAAGCAAAAGTCACTCAAGTTCTATTCTTATCTCACTAGTTACAAATAAATTAACAATGGCTTCCTTTATACACTAAATAACCACACAGTTCGCAACATTTTCAATTTTAGCACAGACTGAAAATAAACTTGGAACAGGGGAAGCGGACACCTGTTTAGTCTATGCTTTCCGCGCCATTACCCGCCCATTGAGCCGCGCGCGATTTTCGAATTTCGAACGGAGAAAATGGCGCCATCGCGCGTCAACTTGACGTAAACGGTTTGCGTGCAAAAATGTGGAAAAAATCGATAGGGCGCGCTGATGAAATGTCTTTGTTGTGTTCATGCTAATTTAGTATTCTTCATTAAACTTATTCAATGACATTATTTAACGGAGAGAGGTAGGTAACTGTGTTTTTTCAAACATGGTTAACAAAAGAAGTATACAACGCAAAATTCAAGGAGGAGTACAAATTCTACCGTGCCTAATTATTCAAAGGGATGAACTACCAACCAACCTACCTTAGCGAATGGGTGTAGAATCAATCCCATCCCATCCCTTTCCTTAATTTTAATATTCGACGTTTAAAAGTGCCTCACTGATGGCCTATTTAAAATAAATGATTTGACTTTGAACTAGGTTACAGTATTTTCGAAGTAGTTTAAAACAGCGCATCATTTGCCTGTCTATAGTCTTTTCCCACAATGTGGATGCCTTTCAATCGAATCAAAGCTTTTGGACTTGGTAGAGACAGTCGTCTATCTGATAACCATAACCCAGCTGGGTAATACGCGGTACGGTAAGTGACGAGCAGTGGTGGCCCAGTGGTATCGGCCCGACTTACGAGTTGTAGGTATCGAACCCCGCCAGGCGCATTACTTTGCGTAATTTATTACATCACCACTGCTGTCAAAAAGGTGAAGGAAAACATCGTGAGGAAACCGGCATGTCCTAGAACCAAAAATTCGAAGACATGTGACATCTACCAAGTACCAACCAGCACTGGGCCCGCGTGGTGGAGTATGGCCCACTCCTTCTCACCGAGAGGAGGCCTGAGTCCCAGCAGTGAGAACATTATAGGCTGATGATGAATACAGTAAGAGTATCCGACAACCAGTGTCAGATATTTGGGCCACTAATGATTGTCACAGATCTACAAATGATACCAGAGACCACCAACTTATCGTGCCTTCCGAAGAAATAGAAGAAGAAACTTGATGTTTAATGGATGGTGACCTATCCACCCACGGTCTGATCTAGGTAAGCGTGGCTTAACTTTAGAGATCGACTCTTGCGACTGCACTCATCTAGCCACGATTTTAATAGCAATTTGTAGCAAAGCAGCTCCTCTAGCCAGTGCCGTATTATCCATAAGGCATTTTAGGCCAGTGCCTAGGGGCCCACTATGACCAGGGGCCCAGCACTCCCGATGATTAAAATATGAAATAAAGGGGATTGTGTGGTTTTATGAAACCACGCTAGAAGTGACTTTTTTCACATTATAAGGTAAAACAATTCCAAATTGCTTCGTTGTGGTATGAAAAAGGGAGGGCCCGAAACGAGTTGTGCCTAAGGGCCCCGAGATGGTTAATCCAGCCCTGCCTGCAAGTTTCATTTACTATACTTTGTAATATGAACGTACACGTAGAATTAACTATAAGAGAATTGGTGACGGAATCCTAAATCTAAAATTGTATGTTACAGACAAAAGTAACACCAATGTTATCGATCCATCCGATCTCTGAATCGATCTATTGGATAAAAGGCTGTGTAGGATTTTTTCCTTTGCCCCTGTCCCGAACGTAGAAAAAACGATCGTTTTTGACAATTGGACGACTATAATAAACACCTAGTTAAAAATTGTTCTGATTATCCTTTTTGTGACTATTATCATTTCGAATAAATTATTGGGATGTATTTTTAAAGGTTCTGTATCTATTTTATTGGGCGCAACTTTTTTTTTAGTTTGAAAGAATTATTATTATACCTAAATGCATATTGAAATCAGTTTACAGATTAGGGAAGTTTCAGAAAACTTCAAAATAGTTTTATGACACTTTATTCCCCAAGATATATTATGATTTGAAAGTTTTAGAACAAACATTGTTCAGTAACATGGGCTGAGTTTACCCGACGAGAGGTTTTGCGCTATTAACGTTACACGTTGTATATTATTTAATTCTATAATAGCTATTATAGATAACTTTCTTCAATTTCACAGATTTTCTGGCAAGGCTACAGATAACCTAATCATAAAAAAAACTAACGACGTAATTTCAGTTTTTAAATCCTTCATAATTAAGTTATAAATCCGCATTTTATCACTTCACGTACAAACAGACATTCAAAGATATTGAGCGAGAGATATTTATTTATGACCACCAATTAGAAGGTGAGAGATAAAATCTGAACCTCTTTTGTGGGATAGAGCAAGGTGGAGTGGATTGTCTGTGGTCATGTTTAATCTGTAGGTACGCTTGTGATTTTGCGCCTTTTTATGATTAGTTATTTTAAAAGCCGTTGGTACATATTTTTGTTAATCTACTATATAAAACTTAGTCGGTTGTTCTGGGGTTTTAACCGATTTCCAGGGTTTTGCATTCGTTGGAAAGGTCTCGGGCTCCGTGAGGTTTATATGTAGCAAAGAAAACGAAGCCATCTGGTGGCGAAACGGAGTTCGCCGGGTTTGCTAGTGAAAGACAAAAATATGTGGATATCAGTATTTTTATAAGTGATTGTCATCACGTAAGCATGTCAGAGTTATGCCCATATGAAACACAAAAGTCGCGCGTTTTCACTGTATTTTTTAATGCAGTAATGTTGTCATGTCAAACCAAGTAATGATTCAACCTACAATTTTACAATAGCTGTAAACAATTGAAATCAGACCGCTTTATTAAAAAAAACAAAAGATGTCGAGTCTCTATCCATTTCTTTGTTCCTTTACCCCGTTCTATCTCACAACATTCAGAGACTTTTTTCTTTTTTTTTAATTTCATTAAAACGCATCAATTCTCTCTGGTACTAGGATCGTGGGTCAAGGAAATGGCTCTATTAATGTTCCACGAACATTTGGGGACATTTTGATAAAAAAAAAGGTTGCCATCACGGAGGTTTGACATTATGAACGTAAATTAATTTTAATGTTTGGTTTTAGTTATCATAATTACGTGATGGTTCTGTTTAATGGGCTTTTTAAGTTTGAATTGACTTGATTGGTTATGAGATATTTTGTTAGTTCAATGAATAATGTTTATATGGGTTTTGAATACGTAGGGATTATTAAACTTATAAATAATTTTACTAATTATGAAAAAAAGTTTTAAATATGTCTAAATATCTATTTTTTTAACGCAAAAAGTACTCCCAAAAACTTCAATTAAGTAGGTAATTAAAATATTAAATCAGTATACAAAAACTACGTTCACCAGTACAAAATCATGCAAAATAAAACATTGCGTGTAAAACTGTTTTAAATAATAATTAAGTAATAGTGCATATACGAACTGACAACATCGATATAAGTAACATAAAAAGCAGGCTCCTCTATTTTAAAAATATACTTTATTTTAAATAACGAACACCTTATTACTCTAGCGAATGCAAAAACGGATATAAACATCATTGTGCAACCTCTATCATCAATTTCAATGTGCCTTTGACGAAGTACCAACACTACAAAAAAAATGACATTAAAAAAAGCGCGCCAAATCAACCAAAGACAACACTGACAGCTCAAAAAAAAATAGCGGACATAAGCAACGACATCGACTGCTACAGCCTACCTTTCATCACATCTGCAGTGCATGAGTGTGTTCACTCTCCAGTTATAAATCCCGTATTTCTTCTCCATCCCCCCGATCCAGAAGGGGCATCGAAGATCGTGGACTCTGCAGCAGCGGTCAGTCCTGGTGTGACCGCCTAGTTGAGAGTATCTGGTGGCGGAAAACCCTTTGCCACACCATTTTGTGCCGGGAACTCGGAGTAACTCCATCGTGTCGCGTTTTGATCTAAGATGGGAGTCGAATTTTTGGTGGGTTGTCGAACGAATGGATTTTTGGGTATTTTGCGGTAGGTCGATTTGATTGGTTCTTATATTCTAGTTTATATTAATTTTACAGCTTAGTAAATGGCTAAATTACATTATTGGCATTTTTGTCTGAGATCTCGTTTACGGTTGTTACTTGTTAACTGAACAGTCTGTTTTTTATGTTTCCATTCCATTTAGTCATACTTTAGTATGGATGGAGAAGAAAGTG
Source organism: Agrotis segetum (assembly GCA_036375495.1). Classification (NCBI taxonomy): domain Eukaryota; kingdom Metazoa; phylum Arthropoda; class Insecta; order Lepidoptera; family Noctuidae; genus Agrotis; species Agrotis segetum. The sequence goes on from JAQSVV010000199.1 coordinate 570,512, forward strand.
AAACTTGTTTCTTCAATCAATATTTTTTCAACTTAACTTTTTCTGCATCACTGATAACGTAAACAAATTAATAATTATTCTACCGTTGTTAATCTTAATTGAGTTATTCCATCGACAATCATGAATAACAGCAATAATTTATTGCGAATAAAGAACCAATCTATCGACCATTCAACATTGCAACAATTGCCCAAATAATACAACAGTTATTTCAAATCGATTACATACTTTCTTCATATATTTTTAAAACCATTCGTTCGGTAACATTCGATTGTCTATGCCCACGACGCCCATCTCTTTTACTTTTTAATTTCGAGCACTGACAAGTTCACTGTCAAATGCCAGACCATAATGACCTCTTCCTACTTTTTTAATTTCACAACGTCAATAATAAAATGGACCACCGGACCACCAACGTGTTTATGATATTAAAAAATAACCGTAAATATCTTTGGGATACTCGCTGTAAATCCTTTATAGATCCCGAAGAGCTATAAAGATCTATAGATCAACGCATGAATGATCTATAGATCACCACATGTTTTATTGCTTTATTGCCTATCGTAGTGTTGTAGTGAAATTAATTGCTCGAAATATGTGTTCGGTTACGAAATATTTATCGGGATGTTACCTCGTTATGAAATTTAACGAACCAGTTTGAACTTAAGTTAAACAAAGGTAAGAATTTCATTTTTTTAACGTTCCCTGTGTGAGGGGCACAAGACAAAGTACCTTTAATTTTTATTCGTATTTTTGCAATGGCGTTGAACACAATTGACATCAAACTTTGTTGAGTTCCTCTGTTTCGTCAACCTTTTTAAGGATTGAAGGATCAGCTCAGCTGAGAAACTAGAATCAACCTTAGTTCTAGATATCAATCAGTTTATTTAAAAAAAATCTAAGTTATGTCATCAAAGAGTACCCAATTCCCAGTTAACGATTTTGGTGAGAATTAATCTGCGACAGATTAAAAAAAATACATCTAGCAACCATAGACAGACGCCATCTTAGTGTCTTCGGGACAAATTCAAAAACTAGTTTGATAAGCCATATCCTAAACGAAAACATAAAAATAAATAACGTAATAATCTCGTCTCAATAATCCTCATCTAATCTTAATTAGGACGGTAATGGGTCAAAATCTTGGATGTTTTACTGAAATGGATCATAAAGTTTATGATCTATGGTCCTTGGATATTAAGGAGTTACGTTTAAAAAGTTTTAGAGTGTTTTTGTCGATGACACAAACTCCATTGCGTTTCTGGTGTTCTATAGTTTGAATTTTGGTAGTTGCTGTCTTATGGAATGCAGCAATGGATATAAAGATGTAGTTTATCTTTCATTGAAAGTATTTCTGTTAAAGGGATGATACTAATTCTTTACTAATTGATGTAATATGATATTCTTTTATTTCTTCTTTAGTGACGATAAGTTTTTCTGTTTTATAGGTAAGTACTTATTTTGTTTTATGCATCTCGGACATTCAAGAAGTTAGAATTCTTATCGAGCTTCAAAACATCTTGAATATTATGAATTCGGGTTTCAATAAGAAGTTTTGTCTTTATAAATAGATTTTTTGCAATTGGACTTACAACGTCAGTAGACTATTGTAACGTTTAGTTTGAATTCTACGAGCCAATTTGGGTTCAATCAAATTCCTTAAGAATTACTTTTGAAGAGGCTTTTCTTGATCTTACCTCATAGCCCTATGCACAAAGAAACCTTTATTTACAAGCAAAATCGGCAATTTACAGAAAGCACCATCACCAATCACCACACTCAAAAAAAAAAAACAACCACAAACGTCCCAAAAGTGGTTTCATGTCTCTATAAATCATGATGTCCTTTGACCAATGTCTCACCTGCAGTGCTGTTTCCTACGGATACAACCTTCAGAGCTGCCCCAGCGTCGAAACTATAGTTTCATATTCACAACACTACTGACAGCGATGTGTCGCTACACTACCTCAAGACTATCTCGACGACGAGCTCTTTAAAGCGTACAGCATAAAAATGGTCTTCTATATTAAACAATAATGCTGAAGACTGAGAAAGTAACCTATTCTTATCTAGTCTGTAAGTCTCCTAAGTTAAAGCTTTTTTTTATGTATATGTACAAATTGGAGATCATCTGGAATTCCAGAATCAGCGCATATATTAAATGTTCCAAAGACTGAGATGCCTCGTGTACATGTTCATAAGTGCTTTCGAAATCCTGACCACAAGACCGTGGTGACATGAAGAGTCTTCTGTTAGGAAGTTCCCGGAAAAGCTACTCAATAATAACCCTAAAGTTCTCTTTTGCCACTGCCAACACAACAACATTTCTTGAAATATTATACCCTGTACCCTATACACTATGGGTAGCAATGTCGCCGTCATGGAAAAAGATTTCATAGATTTGCAAATAAACCTGTGTATTAGGCGTTTTTGATACTGCGGTAACCTTCGAATGTGCAACTTTATACCACTATAACTTTATTTAAACTAGAGATACCTGTTCAAGTCATTTCGTCAAGTATATATTAGCATCATATCACCTCAAAACACCTCAGGGTGCCGTGAGAAAGATATGCTAACACGACCTACGCTTTGTTCGAATTTAAATCATAACCGTTGGCGTTCGATTGTCCGCCATTTTATGACGATACCGTTGTGATTGCAGATGTATTGTTGAGTTATTGTGCAAGGTGATAGAAGACCTGCGGTTTGTTTCATATTTTATAACCTGCGTAGGCTAAGACTAAAAATTAAGATTTTGGTACATTTTGAAATAACTTTGATAGGTACCCAAATACAGTAGGTGTTTGGTCTACCTAGGAACTCATGCTTTTGGACAAAACTTTTTTTAGCCAAAGACATTAAACTATATACGAGTAATAGACGGGACATCACGAAGAAAGTTGTGATCCAAAACTTTTTACCAATAGGTAAAAAGTCGATCAGTCTAGTACTTGCGTTGCTATGCAACGCTAGATAGTACTACTGACGCACGGTATCAACAATTTTGTATGACAATTTTCCCAATGCCCGCTTTATAGGTTCTTTTAAATCTCTTTGTTTTTAGCCTGCCTGGGCAGCTGGATTTATACCTAAATTTAATTTTGAACAAAACTTGACAGATGTTCATGAATGCGTAACTGTCTCTCCTAAAAATTGTACTTCGAAAGGTTCCCAGAGATTTTTCCTGATATTCAGCCAATCAAGTGCTGCGTGTGTAGTTTTCAGGTGTCTATCCGTGCTGTAAAACATATTTACAAAACCAGAACCCCTTTTCCAAATTCAAAAAAACACTCCCAACCGTCACACCCAAAGACACACGCCAAACAAAAAAAAAAACCTTGTCCTTGAAATTAAAAATAAAAACTAACCTCCTATCGCATCTGCAGTGAGATATAGTATACGGTCTATAGTTGAAGTAACCGAATCGCCGTTTGAACATTCCGATGTTGAGTCGGCAATGGTCGTGGGACCGGCAGCAACGGTCCTCTGCTGCGTCTGCGCCTAGCTCCCCATACTTCGCTGCTATATGTCCAGCCCCGCACCACTTGGTTCCGGGCACTATGAAAGTCTCCCTGAATGATCTTCGGGACCTGTTTTCGTTTTTATCTTAAGTTAGTTTTTTGTAAGCGATACTGCGGTGATCTGTGTGATCAAATATTTATGATACTTTGATAAGGGAAGGTGTTGAATGAAAACCTGGTGTCGTATATTAAAAATTGGCAATTACAAAACTGGCTTTATAAGTACTGCTCCGCTGGAGGCCTCTTAGTTTAAAGAATAGGAATGCACTTCAAAACACGGGCCAAGTTGGTCCTTGGATTTATTGTCAGCATGGATTCTATAAAAGCTTTGGCAAATTCTTATAACTGATAGTGTTGTAAAGAATACTAGATAAGATATCTTTTGGGCCATTGTTAACGTATTTTGTGTTGTTAGCTAATAACACAATTCTGCTGACTGTAATCGTCACTAATTTGTTTTTTACTTACATTTTAACAGAGCTACCTTCATTTACTTCTATAGCTTTCTGTAAGGTTGGCAATACTACTGAACTGGCTCATTTATTAGCTGGAGCTGATATTACTGAATAAAAGCTTATTAATGATGGCCAGTTTTTGGACATATTATGTCCAAAAACTCAGTCTGAATCATATCGAAACCTAACTATTTAAAGACATCAGGTTTCCATTTTCAGTAAATAGGTTTCTAAATGACACCATTTAGTTTATCTTTAAATTCACGTCTGACTGACAAAATTTACTTTTAGACCAAAATCAATAGTGTAAGATAAATATTTGACACTTCAAACAATTTAAGCAAAGAATAAATTAATATAGAACTAAATTAATAGCAAGATGATTTTCAAATGGCCGTTGTTAATTTTGAATGAGACTTTGATATGAACAATGAGATCTCACTGATGAATGGTGGTACTGTACAAAATAATCAATGATTGAAAGTTTCTAGCAGCTTAGACATCTTCATTTAATCTTATGCACACTGTAGAAGAAAATTTATTTAACTATAGGGGACTTTACATCGTGGCGGAAGGTGACAAAGTCGTACCCCAGTTTTGGGTAGACTCTATTGAAGATTGCCATCGACATGCTAAGAACAAGAAAAGTATACAATTTAATTTAAAACAAAGTCTGAGTGAAGTTACTCTCTTTTCGGAAAGATAAATAAGTGGGCCAGATAAAGAATGAAAATCGAATTCCTATAAAGCTGATATTTAATATAAAGGTTCAGATCTAGGTGGTAGATAAGATCGTACTGAACTTTAAAGTTTAAGTGATAATTAAGACCATTTTGAACAGAAACCATATTATGTTACAATAATGAATGATGTCGTAAATGAAGAATGAAAAGTGAATGATATCGCATTCGTTGAAGATGAAGAGCATTCGTTTAAGATGAATGAAATGAACGAATGAATTAAGTAAATGAACGTAGGAATCGATAAGGAGAATGTCAGAGTAAAAGGCAGTAGTCCCTGTTTAAGATATTGCAAAGATATGGCGTAGTTTTGTCTACGTATAGAACAAATTCAGGTAGGTACGTGCCAAAATGCTGGAGTCTATATCGGTAAAAAAAAAGGTGAAGAGGTCATTCCATGGGCTGGCTGGTTTGTAGGTTTTCGAAATTCGAATTTTGTAGGTAAAGTATGGAAGTCGAAAGGAGATGAGCGTCGTGCGGTTGCATTCCATAATTAAATGTCTTGAATTGCCGTTATGATAAGTTTTTATTTGAAAAATTTCAAATGCATATTTTAGAGTTCAATTCAAGACATTTCAAACAGATAAACCCTTTTGAAAAGCAGTCACTGTTCCCTCAGTAACATCAATGTTTAAATAAAAGGAATTTCACAGACTTTGCATTCGTTATTAACAACAGTGAACAGAAATGCATTCGTGAATTCATTTTATTCCAATAGAAAAGTGTTGCTAGATAAAAATATAACAACTACCTAGCCAGAGAGCTTTCTCCAACTTTGTTTTTATTCTCCATCATATATTGTAGTTCTTCATGCCTTTTCAAGCATTCCATTTTCAATTTATCATAATCCAGCCAGTTCGAAATATCTGGCGGCAATCGGTCGCCATCTTTAAGTATTCTAAAAGTGACGTTCCCAAAATGGCGGTAAAACTTTTCGTCTTCCACATTTTTTGGTTGTTTATTTACTATTCTATATATTTCTTCATCTAATGCTAATTTTAATTCTTTTCTTAAAGTTTTTAGGAAGTTTCTTGCTGATTTCCCTTGCGTTACGTATTCACAGTCTTGGATGTCGCCATTTTGGTTGTAAATGACTTGGACAAGATGTCTGCCATCTGTCAGTTGACGGAGCTTTAGGCCGAGTCTGTAACAAAGAGAGAAACCATATTAATTTTAAGACAATTTAATCATTTACTTGACTTTTAAGAGTTTTGTAAGTGTTTTGCTTATTTTGATGGAAACAACTGAACAATTGTGTTTAAAACTTCAATTAAGGCTCTCGACATATTATTCAGTGGCTGGACTGGATTCTGGAGCACGGATAAACATTCGCTCCAAGAATCTTCCGCAACATAGTTGGTAAAAGAGAAACAGATAGGTACCGTAGCTTGTACTATTTATTCTGTGACCGTAGTCTCGAGAAGAAACACACATAATTCTATCTCCAATCCAATCAAAGGTAAAGCAACAATTAAAGCTTTTTATTAGTTGTGTTAACGACTCCATACTATCCGTATCGTATGTACAGTTGTACACGTAATAATAATTAAAATAGTCTTGTACATTTATCTCTGATTTTAAAACAGGTTTTCTGGTTATGGAGATAGTTTTTTCTGTGTTAGTTGTAAGGAGATCTTGGCATACAATTTTTATTCGATTGTCTCTTTAGAACTACTAGCCTTTACTTGCGATTTCGCTTGCCTTCTCCCTCTATTTTTCCCCTATACGTACGAACGTACTCCAAAACCATCTCAAAAGTCCCATCTACGTGACGAGTCAGTCTTAAAAGAAAGAAACACGGTTGATTTATTTTTAGTCAGAAAATATCTGGTCACTCAATCAGTCTTTTCCGCTGTACACAGGGCAGGATTCATTTGGTGATATTAACACCCAAAAATATGAGTCCCATGTGTTTCTGCATCGAGATCTATTAAGCTGTTTTGGAGTAAAATCTTACTTAAGAAACCAACAAACTCACCTTTGCTTTAACCGATAACACTAATGAGGATTACAGTACCCTTAGCACGAATTGTCACTCTTACTTTACAGCGTCTTTCCAGTATTTACAGCGTTTTTGTATAAAAAAATGGAACAGCGCCTCTGGTGTGCGGAGAAGGACCTAAATTTTTCATTGAAAATTGACAATTTGAAATTGTCAAAGTTCCAGTTTACTTTACGTCTCAAATACTGAAAATTCGTGCTAAGGGTACAGTTTGCTTAAAAAACAGCTGTTCCTCAATAATGCAGCGATCCATAGACTTAAAACTAGATTATGACGAGTGAAAAGGGGATGCAGAGTGGCTATTAGTCTATGGTCTCTGGGGATGACACAACACAGGGGACGGTCTTATAAAATATTGAGACAGATTTAGACGGTATAATTTACAAACCACTGTTCCATAGGGAATTGAAATAAAGTTTAAACAATAAAAAAAAGCATTGGAGTTTGGTCATTTGCCTGCCTTTTCCCAACTTTATTGTGGTCGGCTTCCAGTCGAACCAGATGCAGCTGGATATCAGTATTTTACATAGAGTGACTGCCTGTCGGACTTCCACAACCCAGTAACTGAGCAATACCCATGGTAAGACTGGTTGTCAGACTTATGAGCTTCTGACTAACAGTAACGACTGTCAAAGATCTTCAAATGACAGTCGAGATCAACGGCTTTACGTACTTTCTGAGGCACGGAGGAAACTCGCTTTGACAGATGGTCACCCGTCCACAGACCAAGCTCGGCAAGTTTTAATTATTTAGCCACGAGGTTCTCGTTTGTTTGGTATAATTTAGTAATAATTCACAATCAACTTCATCAATTAAAGCCAAATTACTTTTTATATGTGAGACATACCACCACAATGTTCCCAAATACTTACAACTTTTGAAAGCACCCCAAAATTGTGTACTTACGAGTACATCAATTTAGTTAAACTTAAATCTAGCGTAAGTGTTACGAATAAAATCAATTCAATGACCAGTCGGTAACCAACTGTGGACGATAGTTTGTCAAATGTTTACAAGTTTATTGTTAGCTATGGACCCTAGGGGAGAAAACTCTGAAACGATTAATTAACCAGTTTAGAATTTAACTCTCATTTTATGTTTTTATGAATCTATAAGAGTAGCTCACATCATTGTCAAGCATATCAGATACGAAAGATACTTAAATTGTCAACAAATAGAAGTCAAGAATCATTAGCTTGACTTAGAAGCTGCTGGGAGAGCAGTGGTGGCCCGGTGGCCTATTTCCAAAGCCTATACTATTTCAGTCACGAGTCGGACTCTACTCGATTAGCTTTTGTTTGTGCATATTTCTCAACAAAACCTAATCTATCTCAGTAAAATACTTGACTCAAATAGATTAGCTTTTGTTTGTGCATATTTCTCAACAAAACCTAATCTATCTCAGTAAAAAACTTGACTCAAATAGATTAGCTTTTTGTTTTGAGGTCAAAAGTCGATTTATGACATATTTTCAAAGAAAATGCACGTACAAAACCTAGTTCTATATAATTCATGTCACTCGAATAGCTAGACTTTCGGTGAGTTATTTTTAAACATTACGTACGAGCAAAACCTTGTCGAGTAGAGGCTCACTAGCTATATGAGTAAATTTATCTCGGAATTTAACTTTTCTTAAATTGTGTAGTACTTGAATATCGCAAATACGACTGTGGGCACCCCGACTCGGACAGGTTAGGTTAGAAGGGGATGGCGGGGTCTGAAAGACCCCGCCATCCCCTTCGTGGTTATTTTTTTTAAACCACCCGGAAGTAGGAGCACCGCGAAGCGGTGCTCCGTCGACGTTTTCAACATTTTACTTAGTTTAGTGAAATGACATGATCTCTGAATTTATATTAGTATTTTTGTCATAATTATCACTAGATACTTTTCTTGATAATTGGATTTCGTGAAATCCCTGATTTCCTCATTTCACTGCGACATGCATAAACAAAACATCGTCTTTTTTTAGAGTTTGACTCGTGCGTGACTAGAATGGTACTAGATTTTGTCCGTGCATTTTCTTTGAAAATATCAAAACCAAAAGCTAATCTATTTGAGTCAAGTTTTTTACTGAGATAGATTAGGTTTTGTTGAGAAATATGCACAAACAAAAGCTAATCTATTTGAGTCAAGTTTTTTACTGAGATAGATTAGGTTTTGTTGAGAAATATGCACAAACAAAAGCTAATCGAGTAGAGTCCGACTCGTGACTGATATAGTATAGGTTTTGGGAATACGCGGCCCGGTGGTATCGGTCCCGACTTACGAGGTCGTGGGTTCGAACCCCGCCAGGCGCATAACTTTGTGTAATTTATTTCATCACCTCTGCTCTCGAAACGGTGAAGGAAAACATCATGAGGAAACCGGCATGTCCTAGAACCAAAAATTTGAAGACATGTGACATCTACCAACCCCCACTGGGCCCGCGTGGTGGATTATGGCCTACTTCCTGTCACAAGAGAGCAGGCCTGTGTCCCAGCAGTGGGAACATTATAGGCTGATGATGATGGTGATGATAATGAGAAGCTATAAAAGGAAAGGGTTTAGTGCTTATAGAAGTAATCTCAGAAAAGACGGTAGGACAGTTGTCACAAGCTGCAAAGCACGAGCCCGTGCGAGCTACAAAGCACGAGCTCGAGCGAGCATTAAAAAAGACCACTTTAAAGTCTTCCCAGGGATTTGCCCTAACAGATGCACTGTAGATTCTGGATTTAGTCTCTTAAGCAGGCCTAATTACTGGAGGTGGTGATCACCGGGATGGTTTTAATCAGGTTCCAATTTTACACACCTTGGTGTAATCATCCAATACCGAGCCCTTATTGAACGCTTCCCCACAAAAAATAAATGTACTGATTGATGAAGCTCAAAAGTCGTTTAGAAATATGACATAGGCTTTCAAAGCTGTTTGTTTATTTGTTACCTTGAATACAGCGAGTTATTTATATAATAATTATGAATTGTATCTTTACCTCTGTCTTCTCACAGAACCTCATAAAAAACTGTTATTTGTAGAAATTACAGAATAGATTAAAAGTTTATGAACTGTCATCATCCATAAGTCCATGTATCGCTTGCTTCGTGGTAACTTGAATGCACCCCATTGATAAAGCTATCACTTTTCACTTGAATCTTGCTCCCTAGTGACATTACATTAATGTCGATAGCACACAAATTGATATTTATTGCAATTTGTGCATCACTGTACTTCGGGGGCGATTCCGTAACTAATAGAATTAAGTAGTTTGCTTTAAATGTCTATTGCTTTGTTATTTGGGGATTAGAAAGACATAGATTTTGTGCTGGATTCGATTTCTGGACGGTAAATGTTTGTCTTTTTAATTAACTGTAAGTTTTCAGATTTTCATTGTTCTTTTTTAATATAGGGAGCAACGGTGATATTTAATTTTTTTAACGAAATGTTGCAGCCATTATGATTTTTTCCTGTGTCAAGGGTGCGTACTGGATCATTGAAATTAAACTGACTTACACAAACGCCATATAACAGGACACTAATCTTTTAAGGTGGAAGCTCCAAGGTTGGATTCTTTTCTTATGTATTTTATATGAAAAATAAATGGAAGTAAAGTAGCGCAGCTACCTAAACATCAAAATATACATTGACGACATTCTTATATCTCCCATACCAAATGCACTCCATTACAAACTTCAAGTTTTTAAACTTAACCCATTTCCCTATAGTTAGCCTCACCCCTCGCGGATCTAATCTGAAATATAAACATCCCTTCACTCAGACAGGGGACTTACAGCCTAAATCTTTTAGCAAACACACTGAGTGAGCTAGGCAGGGAAACTTTAGGCCTTTGGGTCCCCGTCTGCGGTTTTAAATGGTGCAGCTAAGGACTTTAGTCGCTGACTGTACGTTCAGTGGCGTTATTTAAATGTCATTTTGATCTATTGCTTGTAGAACTGATGTTTTTATATCGATGATATTTTTGATGAAGCACTTTTGTCGATGGGGGTACATAGTAAGGGACAACAATATGGAATGAAAATTTAGGCATAATTGTTACGATCTAATTTATGTTTAAGTTTTTAAATTGACGTTGTTGCACTATCATCAAAATTTTACAGGTGATAGTTGTTTGAGTTTCCGATAGATCGGCGTAAGAGCCATGTAGGTAACTGAAACTTACTCGTATTGTTTAACCAACGAGTCATTGACATTTAAAAAAAAATACTTGATCTTAATGTAAGAACGGTAGATACTAAAGATAATTGATGGGTTTTACAAAGACAAGTTGTACTTAAATATTTTAAATATACACAATTTTCTGTGCTAAAATGTACAAATAATACAATAAATATAAATTAGCGATCACTGGTACAGACGCGATGACATCAATACGCGTGTCTCTGGGGAATAATGCTGACTGTTTTCAAGTGGTACTGTCGAGTAGAAAAAGTATTGTTACGGAAATTTATCTTAATTTCGATTAAGCAATATTGTAGTATTGTAAATAGTAAATGCTAAACTGACTCAGCAGTGCTCAGCTAAACTGTGGTCGTTAATGGATAATTTCGGCAGGCCACAAATTTAGCAACATCTACTCTATCCATATGATTCAAGGTAGAGTCTTCAGGGATTTTTGAACGTGAACAATGAAATTTTTACAACTTTACAACTACTTCCAAGAGAACATGGAATTTCCTAAAATATCATGTCAAGTAATACTTTTTTCATCTTTCTGTAATTGTCTGTTGTTTTGGGGATCGAATGTCCCGGACTGGCCATTCGGGGCATTAAAAAAAAAAGAACGTTGTTGTAAATCTCAAGAATATCAAAGCACACTGTGCTCGCCTGTACGTCCAAAAGTCGCGGCATTACAGCGCTACCACAAGCGAATCGAATGTGTTAAATGAAGCGTGGTTGGTGTCGAGTGTACATTTGAGGGTCACGGCACCGCGCCGCAGCGAGGGAGGAATAGTGCAGTTTTAAAATGATAGATTTATTATTTTGAGAGTTATTTGTGTAAAGAAAATAGGGTTTTCAATCGTCTTTGAAATTGATTGAAATGAAACTGAAAAGTCTGGCGTCAATTAGTCTTGACAAGACTCTGATAGTGTCCCTATTCGGGCGCCATGGCCATGTGACTGGTCCCTGTTTGGGCGCCATCCCAAATTGGTAACTGGCTCTGGAATCAAACCCAAAATATCCTTATGTTCTTAACTACTTTATTTCTATTTTTTTTTTCATGTTATTTAATCAAACCCTGCAAAAAAACTTTAAAAGTCTTTTACTTAAACTCTCACTCTCTAAATAAAAGAATGCACTAAAATCCTCTTACGTTACCATTGAGAATAGCGCCATCTATCGTACTGGCATCGAGTTAATCTTTATTGCTTCGTCCGACCGCGGCCGCAGACGGATTGTGGCCGGCCGCTCCTAATGTTCTTAGTTCTAACACTTCGCTTGTATGCACTCCTGGTACTTTTTGGTCCAACGGATTATGTTCACGGTAAGTGCTTTGACGTAGTGTTGAATTAAATAATTATTGTACATTGAATGTTCATTCATGACGTCTACAGAATGTACTAAAATTCGTTGATTGCAAAACAAATCATTGATAAGGACTATGTATGTTTGTCCGTGGCTGCAAGACATCGCGTCGTTAAATGTTTAGACTCTTCTGATTTATGCGAGCCTAGTACTTTTTCGTTCGCTTGGATTACTCGGTTCTCGGATTAAGCTTGAATTAGGATCAATACCTTGTCATCTTGCTTGCCTTTTCTTAAATTTGTTTGGGTCGGATGTCAGTTTAACAGGTACTATTATATTATATTCTGTGGTTTAACCAAATACAGCTGTATTCAGGAATTTTCATCGAGCTTAGCTGGTCTCCACGACTAAGTTACTGAACAACACGTCACGCCTTGTAAAAACTACTGAGGTTTTGATTTTTTTCAGATTTAGGATAAAGAAACGATTTAATGATTATGAGTCTACTCGGGGAGTAAGAAGAAAAATGATCTTGATACAATCTAAAAATAATAATTTTGCAGTGTTTACCTTGTTACAGGCAATTCACAGGCAGTTACGGTTTGAATTTATCAACCATGCAAGTAAAATTTCAATCAATGGCTCAAACTTGACCCTGACTACAATCTTTCATTTACAATACATTTAAAATTTTCCCGATTTTAATTGCCAATGACATTTTCTTTCCTTTTATTGTCAGAACTCTAGTTAAAGCTCTGTCCATTTCACTTAACATTAATCACAACACTGCTATATTGCCAGTAATTGCTAAAGTCGCCGCCATTGGCTCGGCTCGCGCTAGTTAAGGCGGCATTCCATTGCGTGCCAGCGATCGACTGATAAAGATGCGGTTGTATCGTCGACACTTAGCTTATAATTTACTATTATTGACTAACTAGTGTATTTCCTGAATTGGTTTTATGATATTTTAAGACAATATCAATGGTTTTTCTATCAGGTTCTTTTTTGTTGGTTGACGAAGTCATCACACATCAGAATTAGCAACCTTATAGTCCGGTCAATTTAGACATTCGAGGTTACATAAAGTCCCAGCAAGCTGAATTTCTGTGAAGTTGTTCAAAATATAATTATAAACAATGTCTAAAAGTTCCCCATCATTCCCCTGTAAGGAAAAAAAAATATTCAAGGTCAAAGGTAAAAAAAATGAGTTTTTCGCGATTTTCAGCATAACGGTAAGTTTTATCATACAAGTACCTCAGACAAAAATTGTAGATCATAAAATTATTTATAAAAATGTGTTTACACTTTTTTTCTTACGAGCCACCGTTTCAGAGATATAACGATTCAAAAAGTTATAAAAGTTGTTATCGTCATATGCATCTAATGAGGTAGTGTACTTAGCGCGTTTTTTTTAACGTGGTTTCCCCAGTAGGCCTACTCCACGAGTCAGTTGTGATCCTGTTTATTGTAAAACTATTGCAAAATAACGGAAATTTTCAAAGATTGGGAAAGATAAAAACGTGCCTGTCCCTGTGTTCAAATTACTTGCATCCAAAATGAAGATGAAGAAGAAGCAGGAGAAGAAGAACAAGAATTTGAAACTTACGAATGAGACGAATAAACTTCAACACTTTTTTTTCATTTACATCGCTTTTATCTTTCCCAATCTTTGAAAATTTCCGTTATTTTGCAATAGTTTTACAATAAACAGGATCACAACTGACCCGTGGAGTAGGCCTACTGGGGAAACCACGTTAAAAAAAACGCGCTAAGTACACTACCTCATTAGATGCATATGACGATAACAACTTTTATAACTTTTTGAATCGTTATATCTCTGAAACGGTGGCTCGTAAGAAAAAAAGTATTAATACATTTTTATAGATAATTTTATGATCTACAATTTTTGTCTGAGGTACTTGTATGATAAAACTTACCGTTTTGCTGAAAATCGCGAAAAACTCATTTTTTTTACCTTTGACCTTGAATATTTTTTTTTCCTTACAGGGGAATGATGGGGAACTTCTAGACATTGTTTATAATTATGTTTTGAACAACTTCACAAAAAATCAGCTTGCTGGGACTTTATGTAATTTCACTCACATTTTTTTGTCTAAATTGACCGGACTATTATCCAAAGCTTTTGTATAAGCATCCTTTTAAATCGATCCTCAAACTCTGATTCAGCTTTTATTACAAGTTGAAGATTCTAGCAGTATACTGCTAGATGAGGACTGTCGTTGATCATTACTAGGGAGATGTCAACGCGTAACGGTTACCAGGAATTCAGCAAAAGGATGGAGACTCCAAAATACAGGGGAAATTCCTAGAGTAAGAGGGAAAAGGAAATATGCAGTTGCAAAGTTAGAACATGAAAATAATATATACGTATCTACTCATCGCATATCCACTTTGTAATATCGACTATTAACTATAGTAATCTTCCAAATACGGAGCTACCGTGTTGTCACTACAAGCAACCAGTTACCTAGTTTAGAACATTTCGACAACTAACAGTTTTGATTACAAATAATTATTGGCTTACTGCCATATTTTAACGTGGCAATGATTTGTTATTGATACGATGTTTATTAACGATACAGCGAAATAGAGATACCTTTTCTTAATTACAGTATTGTCAAAGCCATTGAAACGATATTCTCATTTTCAAACTGCTATTAGAGAGACAAAATTATTTGTTTTCTTGTGTTTGATATAGATAAACATGTTTCTTTTCTTTCTTTAAATATTTGTGGTTTTACGTAATTACTACTTTGATAAGAAATTACATAGTTTTTTGCTTAAATTCTTGGAGTTCTTCAGGGGTGTCGTTTTTGACCACTGTTGTTTATATCCCGTAAAATAATATATTAATTACTTGAAAAATTGTTTTCTTTTTGGTCCGCACTAGCATAATTCTAAATTTTAAATGTTTTTAACACTTTTTAAGTATGTAAATTCTATTAAATGATAAAATATAAAACTTTGCACACAGCACAGTTAATTTTGCATCTATCTCTAAAATAGATGAATGCAATGCCACAAACCATAATCTAGCACATTTTAATACGAAGCTACATAAATATAAGTAACAGTTGAAACTGGTACTGACCACAAAGTAATAGGCATTAAAAATAAAAAGTAAAAAACGACATAAATCCATTACTAACTCTATCGAAGGAAGTCATAAGTCGAATCAATTACGATGCTCATTCTTACAAGGTATAACTATAATGATTTATAGCTAATCATTATCGAGGGAATATAAAGTTAGGATGTTGTTGAGAATCTTTAACAAACTTTGATTTGAACGATGGTTTGGTGAACTGTGTGAAGTAAATGATAATACTAAGATTAATTCACTGATTACAAATTATAATGCAGAACTTTCAGTTATAGTAATTGGGATGTCATATAAATGCCGCCATCGAATAGCAAATAAATTTACAGTAGAATCAAAAAAATCTAGCATTTGAGTTCCTTTTTTTAACCCACTTCAAAAAGAAGGAGGTAATTCAGGCTAATAAGGAGACCTGTAGAATTTTGTAAATATGGGCAGAAATTGCCATAAATGTGCTGATTTTCGCAAAACTATTTTGGTTCGTAATTGTTTTTTTTAAATCTGTATTCACCAGCAGAATAATATCTATGATTTAAGTGGTTATATTGACATAATAAATTGAACGAGTTGAGCGATTTTATCAAAAGCTCGATAACAGCAAGTTACAAAATCTTCATAATTTACCAGATCTATTAAAACGATCTAGTTTGTAAATGAACTAGCCCTAAGCCTTACAAGTTGTAAAATCAATGATTTGCCAACGATTTGATTATGACTTACTTAGGAGTCGAAAGCTACAAGCAACGATCGGTAAGCTGTCTGCAATTGGAAATGATCAGTTTAAGATTATCTTGACTGTTTTGTTGGTCTATTATTGCTGAGCATTGCTGTAGTGCAAAGATGTTTCAAGCTTAAGATTAATCATCCTTACCCACTCATCATCTGCCTGCCTTTTCCCAACTATATTGGGGTCGGCTTCCAGTCGAACCAGATGCAGCTGAATATCAGTATTTTACATGGAGCCACTGCCTATCAGACCTCCACAATCCAGTAACTGGGTAATACGATAACCCCATGGTAAGACTGGTTTTCAATATTAGCTTCTGACTGTGATAAACGACTGTCAATCTACAACTGACACAACTGGGACCAACGGCTTTATGTGCTTTCCGAGGAACGGAGGAAACTTGTTATAATCATCCTCTCCCACTGCTGAGTATAAACCTCCCTTTTATGTCATTCTTCCCTGAGTTGCGTATGTCTAATCCAAGTTTTACCTGCGATCTTCTGGATGTCGTCCTGTCTCCCACCAGGCCGTTAAAACCCTTACTTTATCCCACTTCATTTGGACTTTTTTTTCTCCTTCGATATGGTCTTCTCTATTCCTCGTCTTTTCAGTAATAACTCCATTTTATATCGATGATTTGTATATTTTTTCTTATCCGAATAGAGCCAATACTCGATTGTTACTCGATCCTCGATACATACAACTTTTATCTCGCCAGCGAACTATCTTTGTCGGCGTCGATACATCATTAATTCATTTTATTTCAAATTTTCGAACACTTGTTCGTTTTTGAGTGATAGCTTTCTTAACGGTCAGACGTGTTTAAAATCATTTGGAATGTAACTTATCGTATGGAAGTTTTTTTTTTATTATGGTGGATTTGTGGATGAGAAAGGTTGTCTATCAAAAAATTATCTTTAGATATTATATTCTTTTTTTTGTTGGAAGATGCATGTGAAAATGAAAATAATAAGCACATCTCGATAAGATTATTTTTCCTCTTATCCAAGTTTATTGTAAGATTTTCTAGCCATACCTAATTCTTGCCATGCATTGCCTTAACTATTATCGTGAAAAAGATTCGTCCAAATTAAAATTACTAGTTGTATCTTACCCTGCACTTTTAACTCGGCAAAGACAAGCGTTTCGTTTCTCTTCAACAATATTTTTTACCCACATACAGTTTTCGGTAGCTTGTATATGCAATTCATCTACTGATTTTCCATCATCAATATCTCTGATAGACTCTTTATCACCATCCTCAGGAACAACACTTTCTCTTTTCCCCATTCCCACAAAAAATTCTATAAATCTTTTTTCAAATAAGGTCCGTTTCGAAATCTTCCGGTAGCTGCTGTATAGTCTATGGTAATTACGTCCGTCACTGTTTCTATGAAGCGACAGTAGCTGTGGGCTATAATATAAGTGGGTAACGGTAGCTTTGTAGGTGTTTGTGAAGCAATGAGTCTGGTTTAAAATAATTAGCATTCTTTGGGGGTATGTGGGCTTACTTTCGAGGAAAGATGTTGCATGGATTTGGCTTTTGAGATACGAGAATTCCTAGAAAATAATGTAAGACTCCGTACATATCTGCATTTTGAATATGAATAAAGAAATCATAATTGCAATGCTCCGCTTCCTGTATAACTACAGTAGAAGCCGTATTGCTAAGATCCACTGCTTCCCTTTTTGGGAAGGAGTACCCTACATCATAATCCAGCGCACTGTGGGATTAGGGACCGCACATGTTTTATAGTTTCCTTCATTGTTTTTATTTCACCTTATTGTGAGCAGTGGTGATAAAATCTGCTCATTCCGTTTTCCGTTAATGTTAAGTCCTTGAGTTCCAACTTATCTGTGTCAATTCAATGGTGGCGTCGCCGTCACTAGAGGAGAATTTGATGTAACAATTTAATGACGTTTTCAAATTGCAGGCTGTAGTTCAAATAACCCGTCACAGCAGCTACATTGAAAATTCCAGCTTCCATTGCCAACTTTTTTTTTTCAATCATTGACTCATTTTCATCTCAAACATCTTAACCTACATTGAAACTTTTTTTTGCACAACCGGAAACATTACTAGTCATCGACAATTTGTTCCCATCATACACGGTATCAAAACAATTACTTTTTTTAAAGTTATTTATCGAATGATTCACAAGACACGCGTAAGCAAAAAGCGTGGAGCGTACCGTTGGTTGTGTGGACGCGTAAAATGGCGCTTTTGCCAAATGGTAAAATTTCCGAAATCTAACTTATTTCGACGCAATCTAAGTAAGACCGAATGGAGCGAATGTTTATATCTTTCTTATATTCAAAATTATACTTATTTTATAATTATTGTCACGAATCACATTTTGATCAAGTTACAACTTGTCAATTTCGCGGGCTAGTACGACGGTTCCACCTTAAATGGGATTATGGATTTATTTCACAAGGGTACGGAAAATCAATCAAAAAATTACGTAGGTAAATGATACAAAATATTAACTCGGTAGCATAATATTTGGCAAAAAGTTGCGTCCTAAAAACAAAGCAGCATTTTACGAGCCTCCAAAAAGTTCAAAGCTCTCAAAAGTTTTTGTGAAACTTTTTTTGCTATCAGTCGAGCGAGCGATCTTTGATTTTGTTAGTACCTGATGTCATTGCGTTTCAATGAATATTTCTATTTATTTGCATTACATTACTTTTTTGTATTGGTTTAGAAGTTTACCCAACTTTTGGAACTGGCAATGGATAGCGAACTTTTTTTATTACCTTCAGAAGTTGTGAAGTCGCAGTTGATACTATGTAATGTAGTATTTTTAGTTATGTTAGTCATTAGAATTTGCGATTCAGAGAAGTCCACGTGTTTCGTAAACATCGCTTTTTTACAGTTTGATATTTATGAGGGGTCTCTTTTGTTGCATTTAAAAACGAGCAATGCAAATATTACAAGATACAAAAAAGGGAGTATAAACCTAAGTGCATTAGGACATCTGTTAACCTTGTCTTTTTTGGTCTGCTTGCAAACTTTTTGATTTTTGGGCCACGACACAGATTTAGGGTGCTCCCACATCTATCGACACGGAATCGGCTTTTCCCGTCGCCCTTTCTCTTTCTGTCGCTTAGAACTGCCATTTGCTAGACCGAGACAGAAAGCATAATGCGATCGCAAGCGGCGGAATTCTCGAGGCGGCCGCGTGCTATCGCATTGGCTCGGTCTAGCAAATGGCAGTTCTAAGCGAAAGAAAGAGAAAGGGCGACGGAAAAAGCCGATACCGCGTCGATAGATGTGGGAGCACCCTTATTCCGTTTTGATAGTAATTCCCAGTTGGCAAAAGTTTTGAGTAGATTAGTTCACGTTATTGACGTAATAGACAGATTTAATGGTATTTAATGTTTTTCTACGGTAACAACTGGGACTGCTTTTGAAGCAACATCGAGTTCTTAAAAAAATTAGATACTAGGAAAGTTCCTACTAACTTCTTAAGAATTTAAGAAAGTAATTAAAAGTTTTACATATTCATTTTAACATTATATGCCAAAATAAATGCTTGTTTCATTACCTAAAATACCAAGATATCAGACAGTACAAATCGTTAAGTATCACTTACAAATAATTACCCACAAAACCAGAGACAACATTAGAATCCCAGAGGAGCGCGGGAAAACGTTGGAATCCATTTTGTAAGTTTGACGTTTCCAACGGCGCATGGCGGCGCTCTAATCTTGTTGACGTTTGTTTCAAATTTCGAACTCAGCTTACAGTCGAGCTTTGTTCGGTCAGTGTTCGCTGCCGATTTTATGAGATGGACGAATGCAAATTGTATGTTGGTACGGGACGAAAAATTAGGACTGAGTGTATTCTTTCGGGCAATTCATTCAATTCTACTCACGTGTTTGACGTTCTTTCTTAAAAATAGACTGGTTCGAGGAGGAATAGGATCCTCCTATAAAGTATTTGGGGCCTTTGACAGTAGTGGAGAAGCAAGGGTTACAGAAAAAAAAAATAGTGAAAGGGTTACCTTGGCCAACACCTACGGAGGCTCCTGTAGTCAGGGACAATTTAAAAGAACCAGGAGCCTGGTTCAGAAAGCAGTAGATATGTCTTGCTTGACAGTGTGACTCTGTGCGTATTCATGAGTTTGAAGCTTTCTCCTAAGCCCTGATCGCCGTCGGTACAAGCTTGGGTGAACCGATACTTGAGGACAAATGTTATACTTTTTAGAAATGAAAATAATAGGTTAGAAAACGAATAAAGTAAATCGGTAAATTGGCAACATAAATTCTCATTGACAGTATAGAACACTGAACAAAATCGACAATCACTAGACTACAAGCTAAGTATAATAAATTGTCTTCCAATAAATCTTCCACAAATCTATCCCGGCCTTCTGCAAACTTATTGGGCTATTTAAGAGCACATAGTTCAATTGTTGCGGCACGGGAACGAGTGATAATTGAAATGCGCACGCGACTATATGCGTGGACATCTCGTGTGGATATATGTCCAATGTAAATTGATCTTGCATTGTGAATGCGGAATTTGAGATAACAGGTCAGGATATACTGGTCATGTGTATATATTGATGGCCATACAACTTAGGAATAGATCAGAAGGTTAGTCTATGATAAAAGTAGCCGCTAATAGAAAAATGGAATTATTGCGTGTGGCGCCCGCGCAGTTTTTAAGATTGATTCTTATAGTGATTAGACGCGTGATTGGTCACGATAGATTTTTTGCTAAGCTAAAGATGGAAAATGCGACAAACACAGGATCAATAATTCTGCTGACAATTAGAGCAGTGTGGTTCCAGCAACAATTGAACTATGTGCTCTTAAATATCAATTAATAAAGATTTGATGAAGAGAAAGTTAAATAAAAGTAAGGAGGGAACGACACGAAACCGCCTATCTGATCTCTACAATTCGGTAAATGCTGTAAGGGTAATACGGCACCCCTTAGGACGACTGGACACTTTCAAGCCACATGACTAACAGTAACAACAGTCAAATGAAAGTCAGAACCAACGACTTTATTATCGAATGGAAACCTGAAGTTTGGGACGCCCACCGGAAAGATGGGCCGATGCTGTGGTTGAATGAAAAGAAGCAAAAGATAGTGGCCAACGTGGGATGTCCAGAGCAGTCGAGTGAAATAAGAGATCACTGACAGCGACGTTCTAAAATTTAAAACTTAACCTTCTTCGTCCAACTTTAAAGTGGAATCTTGCGTGCATGATCAAATACTTTCATCTAATTGTTTGAGGAAAAGTGTGTGGTGTGATTTTTTGCTATGTATTTAATTATATGTCCGACATCTTTCAGTTAGTGTGTTTATTCTGTCTTTTCTAAGTGGACCATGGAGTAATGTCGTCTTATATAGTTTCTAAAGGAGAAAGGAAAAACAGGTTGAAACAATTTGTTTTTTGACAGATTATCTAGGCAGCAGACGGATTTTTAAGGAAACGAGTGTAGCCAACAAAATGAAGTTCGCTAAGAAATTAATAAGTAATAATGTGTATGTCATAAATAAAAGAAGAAAGAGAAAAAGGATGGGTGGGTCTGGAGCTAATCGGTTTAAACAGTGTTTGTTTAAAACTTTCATTGGCTTTAGCTGAGCGTCATTCACAGTCAGTGTTAGAGTGACTGAAACTGTCGGAATTGAAACATCCTTTTGAAGCTTTTTTAGAGGCACCGGCAATAAATATGCACGTCGACGCATATAAAGTGATGAAAGAAGAATACCTGAACATGCGACGACCTCTAAGTGAAAATGTGAATGAGTTACCTATGTTACAAGGGCATAAAAATGATCATCATCTTCATGCTTACAAAGTGATATTCAGCGAAAATTAAGGTGATTTGATGTTCATTCTACATGCTCTAGTTTCTGTGATCCCAGATCTGAGGTCTGTGATTCATAAAGTGCACTTTGGGTTCAACGGGCTCGCTGACAAATGCAGCCAGTTTACAATATTAGTTAGTATCCAACCTCGGAGCGGATTAGATATAATTGCTTAAACAATCGATTCTCACAATTAGCACTAGATCCGATCGGCGTGAGGTATTGTTTGAGTACTCTAGTTAAGTTCACGGTCGGATGAATAATCGAATGCTCGGCTTACTAAGCTTTTGAAATGCGGTAGGCTGCAAGTCATCGTCTGCCTGGCCTTTTCCCAACTATATAAGAGTCGGCTTCCAATCGAACCAGATGCAGCTGAATATCAGTATTTTACATGGAGCGACTGCCTGTCGGACCTCATCGTAAGACTGGTTGTCAGACTTAAGAGCTTCTGACTAACAGTAACGACTGTCGGAGATCTACAAATGACAGCCGGGAACAACGGCTTTACGTGCTCTCCAGGCAGTCGCTTCCTGTAAAATACTGATATTCAGCTGCATCTGGTTCGACTGGAAGCCGACCCCAATATAGTTGGAAAAGGCTAGGATGATGATGAGAGATAGATCCTTGATGTTTCATTATAAGTTATGGGAGGCATGTGAGAGCTAAGAGAACAGTTAGTTGATGTATAAGAAATCCAGCAGAGTTTCTTTTGTCACCAAAAAATCTGCATTAGTAGTGACAAACTAAGGCTTTGTCATAATTAATCAAAAATATTCGTGTCCTACGAAACTTGTTGGTCTAGGCTGTAAAATATTTTGCATACTCTAGGAGTGGGGTCACGATTTTAACGCACGATCCTTTTGGTTCCACAATGTTTTATGCTTTTGTCACTTCACTAGGACGAGGTTTAGGCATTATATTATTTAATATTCACTTGTTTGAAGCAGTTTGCCTCAAGTTTGTTTCTTGAAAGATGTCAGAGATTTCGGGAGGTTTGTCTAGCTTATGGCGCAGCCTGAAATGTGCCCTAAGCAATTGTTTAATTTGCTAATGGGTTACTCCAGAAATTCTATTTTGACTATTTATTAAAAGTATTTAATTAAGATCACGTTTCGCGACACCAATAAAATCAATTTATGAAAATGACGCATTAAAAACATTCACATTTTCGGCTCATTTCGCCCGCCCGCACAGCCCATACCGCCTGTCAATCTTTTCAAATTCGGAACGCTATATGAAGTGACGTTTCCTGCGGCGGTTTTACTTTTTTAATTAGCCCTGTATGGGCAACGGCACAATTGGAAACTGTCACATTGTCTATGGTTTGAGATGTAACGGACCTTTTTGGATGTGGGCAGTGCGGGTTTTAATGTTGTGAAATCAATTTACTTGCATAGTGTGATGTGATTTATAAAGGTCACAGTACAGGTATCTAATTTCCATTTTATTATTTAGCTAAATCACGAGCTTGTCGTCGAGACATAGCCTTGAGATAGTGTCGTGGCACGTCGCTGTCAGTTAAGTCAATATCAAACTGCAGTATCCACCCTGGGGTAGCGATGCACATAAGATGTTTTCGAGCGATATACAGAATAAAACTGCAGAACTATGTCACATTATTGGCGTTGGTAGTGGCTTTGGACAGGTCAGTGGAATCATAAGTTGTTGTGCCTACACCCATGGACAGTGTCGAAAATAGGGGTGTGCTAACGGTGGCTAGGCTCATAGCCAATACACCTATAGGTGGTCTATTTCGAGCAAGGCCTAACAAATTAGCCTTCTTTAACTTCAATTATTTAGCTCAACACAATCCTTAATTAAAAACAATTCACATTGACCGTGGGTGTTTCTAAGATCAATAATATGCAACATCATTGCTTTCGCTAAGACTTTCTATTGTCAGTGTGGGAGTCGTAAAAAACTAAATAATTAGTCTATAACCGTGCAGTGTTGATTGTATGATAGGTTTATTATTAGGCTGTTTGTACAATAACGGATTATGGCAGTTGGTCTTTTCATTGTGGGTTTGACGTCATGTCCTCAAATGACTTCTCTCAATTTGGATGGAGTGAAAGAGAATTTCAAAGTCGTACTGAGAAAAAGTCGCCCAGTTTCTTCAACTTCCGTCCCAGAGCCGTGGCAATTCGTATTTAAGGATGTCGCCAGGCGTTTATTCGGCTCTTCTGGTAACCAGAGGGCTGGCCTATTCCTAGGCCAACGAATCAGCCATACAACGTGGCAATGCTGCCAGCGTTCTGGGCACTGTTCCCGTTGACAGCGATGTGGGTGAATTTTTTGACGTCCTTTGAATGTTTTTTTGTTATTTATAGTTAAGGTTATGATTATGTATAATATCAAATAAAAATCAAAATATATACTGGTTGCAATAAGAGTAGAAGACCAAAAGAAACTACGGATGAATTGTGTGAAGAATGATATAGCTAGAAAGAAGGCTACTGCTGAAATGACGAGTAATAGATGGAATAAGAAGACATGCTGCGCCGACCACAAAGAATTTGGGATAAGTAAAGGAAAGTGATGTTTTGCTAACCAAAAAAACTAAAATTTGGTATTACTCAGATTTTTTGTTCACTTTGTAACCAATATGGCATACATAATATTAGTCAGCTGACTGCCTACACCTTAAAGGTCCACAAATGTAATATTATTGGGTGCATTTCAATGGTGCTAGTCTAAATGGAGCATCAATGTATGCCAATGGACCGGTCTAACTTTCTGATGAGATTGTTTCTCGGTCTCTAGGTAGGCACAGGATGTGGGTAGTAATGAAAATGGATGTGGTATTGTTTCTAGTCCTTTCTAGACTTCTAGCGTTTTCTTTGTCTTTCATTTTGTGGTTGATAAACGAGTTTTTTGGATGAAACAACATATTTCTTTCGTCCTGTACACGGCACGTTTCTGAGGCCTTATCACAAGCTTAGGTCCATCCGATCCAGTTTAGGCTGTGGGAAAGAGATGGCGCTAGACGACTTGCATAGCTCTGTCTCTTTCCCACAGCCTAAACTGGATCGCGTTAAGGGTCTATAGTACTTCAGTATAATCTTACTCGCTCGGACTTGCACGTACCACGCACTATTGCTTGCTCTTTCTTTTAGCTGTCTACACGCAAATCTATTTATTTTACGGCGAAAAAAAAAGGGAATTCAAAAAAGTAAATAACATAAGACCTGCTTTATAGTTAGTTCAGTTAGTATAAAAAGTTTCATGATATAATTTTAAGTATTTTCTGATTGCCAGCGTTTTATTGTTCAATTTAGAGGTAACTTTGGGATTTTTTTCTATCGAGAAAATTTTATGGAATCATGTTTTCGCCAAAAATAAGACCTAACATTAATCCTCAACTTTACCATATATTATTTCAAAATAATCACAGGTTTCTGCTAAGCCATTTGAGATAGTATAGGCTCTTAAGATCTCATGGTAAGGCCTCTGTTCTTCAGTCGTTTGCAGATTGTGTGTGCCATAATTGGGCAACAAAATAATGTTGATTTGCCTAGTAGGTAATAACTTTTCTATTCCCTGCGAGTGTTGATTGCGAAGATCACACTTTTAATTAAGGTAGTTTTACCTTCAATCATATTATAAGCACCATGTTTTTTTTTTCCTAAGAATATTGCGTCAGACGCAAGCGTGTAACCCGCCTTATCCCATCTCAATTGACACGTATCCCGCTAATGGAAACGGGCTTTATTTTTTAACTTTTAATTAATAACGTTGTTCTTTAATCTATGGTTTCGTTGATAACGCCCAGTACCGTGTCGAAATAATCGGTATTATATTTAAATCGATACACGATTCGATTAAAATAATAGATAACGTATTATTTAGTTTTGGTGGCCCATTTGTTTTGTGGTGGAGAAATTGCTTTTCTTTGTGAAGTAATTACTTGTATTCTATTTTTTTTAAAAGAAGTGATTATGTTTAATGAACACATGAAAATGACAAAATATAATGGATTTCCTTAAGCTTTGCCGAAAGAAAATAGAAGCAAAATTTTAGCCGCCGTAAATACTATATGGAGCATTCAAGTGTACAAAAACAGGTAGAATGGCAGAAAAGTAGGTCACATTTTACCTACTTTAAAGGTATTCAAGAGTCTACCATCATCCTACCACCCATTCAATATTTCCAATACACAAAACCGAAAAAAAGACCGACGCCATCTTGTCTCATTTTTCCCGCCAACTGTCAACGTTCACAGATAATAAATTATTATGCGCGCAACTAAACGCGCGCGTTTCGTATCTCAAACGACGGCTCGCCGGGCACAGACAATAGCTCTAGATTAGTGATGGCGGGCGGAGGAATCAGATGTCACCTGTCAGAAAATATGGTAATTAATTTTGTAATGAGCCTGTTTTCAAGGTGATTTTTAATAGAGACCGGTAAAAAAATGTTTTAGGGAAGTTCAATACATTTTAAGGTATGTTTTTTATATTTTTCCTGTATCGAATAGGTTGGATTCCTGTTAGTATTTGGGTTCATGTTCATGATATACAAAATCAAACTCAGAAAACATACAATACTTATTTTCACGAAACTTAAAAATGTAGTTAAACCTCGACTTTTAATAAATAAAATAAAGATGTGGTACCTAAACATAATGCTGTAAGAATCAGGTAAGTCAATAGTTAAAACAAACCATAATAATCAGCAGATTTAAATAATTATGTCAATGATACTAATTTCTAATCACATTCATCCCATTTCGATTAATCATCGATATATCTCTAACATATGCAGAAACTGTGGACTTACCTCTAGTGTCCCGTCCCTATGTCGTAACCGGCAAAGAGTCGCGAAGTGAACAGGGAGTTCAGTTGACCGCCTTGTGCAAGCCTATGCGCTAGATTAGGGAGGATACACCTTTTTTGAGTGGTAAATTCATTTGATTTCTCTATGCTCCCTACATGTTTCTATCCGCCTAATTTACTGACAGCATTCAAAAGTGAGGATACACCCCAGGGTATTTTTTCATGTGTGGAAGTATTTCTGAACACCAATTTTAGATATTTACTTACCGACGCTTGCCAATACCAGGACGTCAAAAGATGTACGTTACAACCGGATAATACTTTTTTAAATCGATACCCTACACTTGTGATTCTAGGAATTTCTCCTGTACCGTTGCCGCGAGTTTAAGTTTACAACCGTCTAAACCTACATAAATAAATATTAATTTGCACCGTCGCCGTCGTCGCCGTCGCGGCGTCGTATCCGCATAAATCTATCGCGCCCTAAACAGGTGTACTGCACTCGCGACGCTGCCGCTGTGACTCCATTCATTCAAGCTCGAACAATACTTGGGGCGCAACATTGTAAGCAGGAATCATACTCATCTCACTCACTAACTGTTGGGAAATAGTCTAAATGATAGTTCTGTGTTTTTTTGCGTCTATGGTTTCCATTTCCGACTTCAGAAAAAGTTTTCTTTCCGTTTATCGTCTGACATTTTGACTAAACTAGACTCTCCCGCTATTGGGCAAAAGTCTCCATAAACACTAAACTGACTGTGACGTCAGACACTGAGGTTTGAAGTTTTAACTAAAAGTAATAAATTGTAGTAAAATAAAATATCATAATGCAATTAAGGGCTGATTTTTCAATAGTCAGGAGGAATTAAAATAACGGTTTGACATATTTTCCATAGATAAGCTGTCAAACCGTCATCTTTATTCCTCAGATAAAAGTTATCTGACTATTGAAGAATCAGCCCTAAGAATAATAAATCAATGTTGCGCTAGAAGAGCGCGTGTGTGACGTCGTAGGAGATCCGGCTTGAAGGACCAACTTTAGGGGCCAGGATTTTGGACGTTGAAGAAAACGTGTAGATTTGACTCAATAATAAATAGTCTTAAGACCATACACCATTATCGCATTGTATTGTTTAGTAAGTTAAAAATAGAAAATGTGAATCGATGCCAGCAATTTTAATTCGTTTATGTAATTCATTACTGCTGTCTGAATGTTTCAGTCGATGTTGGGTAATATGTTTATCATCATTAGTAGCGTTTATTTAATTAATTCAGATTATTATATCTTCTGCTGAAATGACAACAGCTGGCTGCATAAGAAAACATGCCATGAATTTATGCTTATTTTTTTTTATGTGAGATTGATTTGCTCATGAACTTAGTCTTGGTCAGGAATGACTAAGACAAGGTCGACGATGGAGCGAGCTTACCCAGAAGAAGTCCTGTTCACTCTAACTTTGAAGAGATTAGGGTTGTATGCGTTCGGAAACACAGACGCAGGCAGAGAGTTCCACTCCTTCGCTGTCCGCATTATAAAAGGCGTTTGGAAATGCTTAGTGCGAATTGGTGGTATAGCAATAAGGTATGAGGATGGTAATTTGGCGTGCGATGATAGAAGGGGGCTGGTGGGATGAGGTCGTGGAGTTCTTGGGCACATTCTCCGAAGCACAGTCTGTAGAAGACTGATAGGACCGGTTGGCTGTATCTGGTCAACCTCGATCATACCCAGGATTGTAAGTACCCAGTAACCTGGTTATGGAGGTCATTCTTTCAGCTGATGATGGTGATGAGGGTTTGGCAGTATTCATTTTTCCCCAAAATTTTAGAAAAAGGATGATGTATGTCTGATTCATAAAGTATGTCTATGTCTTTATTTAATTTAACAGCAACTTTTTCTAGAACGTCCAATGACGCATCTCGTTCCATTTATCAAAATTATATCGATGTGTTCTGTTTAAAATGCGTTCATCGATTTTTAGACTAACACCTATTTCACTAATATCAGACATATCCTAAACACAAGCGAAGCTTTTTGTTCAATTTTCAACGCCCGGCCAAATACCGAGAGTTCACATTCCAACAATGTTATAACTTAGGTCTTATACTCACTAGAACTTGCGGTTTTGACACCGGCGCTCGGAAAGCCAAGAAAAGAAAACCGGAGTCTCAGGTCCCGGATAAATGACCCCCCAGAAAATCGCAAACCGAGAGCATATCGATACACTCGAGCTTTGGTCCGATGATTTTTCATCAGTTATTAAAAGGTCTGACTAAAACTTGGTAGGAATGTTTGAAGGTGCCTCCGAAGCCATGCCCAAAAGAGCTGGACATATTATTATGACCTGAACGCTTGCTCTGATGGTTGGTTCGAAATTACTCTCGAAAAGAGTACTGGTCAATCAACTTTTTAGTGTACATCAATAAGAAATTTTAATTTTTTAATTTTATTTGTTTTCTTTTATATTTAAACATTTTTGCTGTAGATAATTATTTATATTCTAAGAATTCACAAAAAGCAGAACGATTTATTTAAATAAAATAGTAAATTTGACTCCGAAATCCACATGACTCTAGTTAAGATAGTCCCTTGGACAACTAACAAAATAGACTTCTGAACTATTTGAAATTCAGTCAAATTGTAAACCGTCACTTTATTCTCACTTAATATAGGATGGATTTCAATTTATCTTCCATAAATAAATGACGCGACTTTTAATTTATAAGTTATTCCCAATAATATTGTCTCCTGGACAACGACAAACTTTACATGTAACGAACTTTTCATTTAACTTGTAAAATAATAATTAATACGTGATATAACACTCTTTATGAATTCACTTTTAATAGTTACATTCATATTTGAAAAATTTGTAAACCTAACTATTAAAAAAAAAGTAGAAATGACGATAATGTGTCTTTAAGAGACAGGGACAAAATGGTTGTCCAGTGGACATATACGGTTGTCCATAGGACATACTCGGGAGTTCAAAGGAGATACTAGGATTAAAATCGCCTGTATTTGTTCTTTTTATGTAAAAAAACAACTTAATGAAAATAATTATCAGTTTTATTATAATTTTTACGAAAGAATCAACATTACAATATATGTTTAAATAATGAACAGACCTATAAACGTGACAACTCTTACTAATTAACTTAGAAACATTAACAGCCTCTTTAATCAGCTTAAATACTTTTTTGACTCTAACTTGTACTTTGCTGTCTCAATAAATGACTAATACCTCTGTGTATCACATAAGGGTTCAGTAAGATACAAAACTTAAAAATAAACTAAATTTCTTAATCATAGCAGAGATCCATAGGTGTAACACTAAACTACGTGAACTATTTTCTAAAAACATTAAATTTCACATGAAAACTTATAATAATCAGTGCCTCTTCTGTGTTCAATGTCCGGGGTTGGAAGTTTTTTAACTATATCTTCGAATGCTACATAGGATTTATCTTTCTCATTCAATACAAATAGTTTTCCATTTTTCACACATTTTAGGAATGTAACTCTGATTTCACCGTCTTCATCGATATCGGTTTCGGCAATGCACGCATATGTATCGTATGATTTACCTTTGGTGCTGTAAACTTTGACTAGCAAAAAGTCACCTATACCAGGCAATAAATTGTTTTGTCCTGACGTAGATGGCTGTGGTTCCTCTGTAATGTCATTTTCATTGTCAGAGCTATCAGACGATCCGTATACACTCTTGTATATGCTCTTGCGTAAACCCTCGTGTTGGTCAGCGAATGTAATGTCGTCTTTATTCGAGGACAGCAAAATACTCAAAGGTAAGTCGTCAACATCGCAAAATGTGTCGTTGCAAATATTTGCCAGTGGTGCTGGAATGGGACTCAATGGCATATCTTGAGATATGTCTTCGTCAGGGTCGACAGGGGTTGGAATGTTCCTTGGAGCTGGTATCGGTGAGTATAACTTGGGACGCAAGCATTCGCATAATCCTCTAGAACAGAAGCAACTCAAATTTCTGGACATTAGTTGGCCGTGGTTCCTTGAAAATATTTGGTGCACCTCTTTTGTACCGGGCAAAGGCAAAAGATTCTTTGGTATGTCCCTCTGAATCGCGTCGATCTCTTCTTTTGTTACATAAAATAACTGAATTTTACTCGACTCTTTGAGAACTTCATAAAATTGAAGAGCATCAGTAACGTCCGTTCCTGTTGCCACTTTTTTATCAGCTGCTCTTTTAAGGTATCCCCCAATACCGTCTGCAGGGCCTTTGCCATGCCCGGCTTCAAAGAATGACCAGCTAAAAGCTTGGAAGCCGTAGCTAAATGTTTTCGTGCAGGCCAAATAAAAATTTGCTTTTTGACGGTATTGAGAAAATGGGCCATCGGAGAAATAATGAATAGTGTCAATTCCAGGGTAATTTTCAATAATCTTTATCAAAATGGGATGCAAATGGGCCCATATTGCAGCTGGTTGATGAATATTGCATGGAGAAATAGTACAAAATGATAAAGCTTTATATTTTTTATCTTTATCATATACGTAAACCACAACTGTGTGAAGAGTGACTTGATTACGAGAGCCACCAAATTGATGCGCCTGAATTTCTTTGGCACATTTACAATTATAATTTTCGCTGAAATCAACTAATATCACAGCTTCGTTTGCTCTGATCTCATCAACACATTGGCGGAAATTTTTAAATTGAATTGAATTTTTAAATTTTTTACTTGGATAGATATGGGCTTCTCCCTTTACTCCAACAATGTGGCGTAATTGGACATTCATGTTTTTTGACGGATCCGGCTACAGCTAAACATATAATGGTGCAGCCCATGGCCCTCCCAGCAGTTTCTAGCGGCACATCCGAACCGCCGGATTGGTAGTGGGTAGAGATTGCCGGAACGGGGCCTTAGGCATTCAGTTTTCGGCATACGAAACCTATTTATCAATTACACATCTAAGAGGAATGCATTAGCCTACAATCTAGTCATATTTTATAAAGAAATAAACATTTCAGAAATAAAACATCTTTGTTTGGCAAATGAATAATTGATCGCAGCAATTTGGGATACTTGAAAATGAAAATATGTTGAATAAATTCAGATTCTGTTATGATGATTTTAAAATGTTTGTGTAATGAATGCTTTTATCTTATTTATTTGAAGAGGCGAAGTTGCCTTAGATCTCGTCTAGCAAACTATGTAGGTATTTAGAGAAACTTTTAAAAGGAGAAATAAACGTTAAAAGAAGGTTGCTGTAGATTTTTTTCCGGAAAAACTCATTAATTCTCCGGCTGACTCGGGAATCGAATCCAAAACCACATGCTCAGGTGTCATGCTTGCAACCAGTAGAAAAATTAGGCAGTCTCAGATGAAAAAAATACTGCTAGGTACAAGAAAAGGTGGGAAAACTGTTCCCAAATCTGAAACACGAAGACCACGGCTTTAAAAGATCGATGTAATATTTTTTTTTTATCTTTAGCATACATCAAATAAACATAATCTCAACTGACCTATATCTAAAAAAAAACAAACAACACATTTTTTTTTCTAAATTGTATTCTTTTTCAAAGCAAGCCTATGACTGTTTATTGGTTCAGCCTGTAATCTTTAGTGTTCTAGTAAACACATATGTTTCAAACGAAGTTTATCGCTTATTTTTGCAAAACACGCAAGACTTCTGAAGTAATTTTCTATGTATTCAATGTTTTCTATATTAGTTGATTCCGGATTTTGCTCAGTTTATTAGAATTTAGTTATGTTTCATGGTTTAACGAGAATATAAGGAAAAATAATTGTTCTTGTGATCATTTTCTATTTATGACTCTGTCCTTGGGTTGAAGTTTCCGGATCTGTACATTGCCTATTGGTTGACTAAGACACAGCATCCGAATTCGTTTTTAACAGAACCGTAGCTAACCGGTGCTGTTCACATCGCATTTACCTTACCGTTTGTTTGTAACGCATTCGTCGGAAAAGTAATCTAAAACAGGCTCTATAAGCACGAAGTACGTGGTTTTGGGCCTTAGTGACAGACGTTTCGACTACGAACCCGAAGTTAGGATGATTGATATTAGATTTGACAGATAGAGACTGCTCCTAAGGGTCAATTTATACTAGCGCAGAGTCGAAGCGCATTGAATCGTCTTTTCAAAATTGAACAAAACAATTTCAACTTTAACTCCACAGCGTAACACACACATTACTTCTGCGATTTTACGATTCAAGATCAGCGTTGTTCAGGCGCAGACGCGCGAATTCTGAAGAATGCGCGTGACTTTTTAAAATCTTAGAAGTAATGTGTGCGCTAGTCTGTGGAGATTGTTATGTTCAGTTTTAGAAAGACGCTTCGATGCGCTTCGACTCTGCGCTAGTATAAATTGACCCTTACAGTCCGCGCTCATGACCTGTGCCTTCACCGGAACTAAGACGTGGGTATGAGAATAGTAAGACACTTTTTTATTTAGTCTTCAAGCAGTTCCTTGACGCTAAAATTAACATTAACAACTACTAAGCATGCGTTGAGGCATTAACGAACCCCAGAAATTGGATTCTACTGTCTTGGATCCTGCAATGAATCTAAGAACAGTGGAGGACCTAGTACTTGGTCCTCCATAATTCTAGCAGGAGATAATACCGAACTGGGTTGATAAGAAGTCAACACTTACTAAAACGCAGATGTGTTGGCATCATACTCTAAACCATTTTATTCTGCTACTGCTCATATTTCTAATGCATGCGGTTGTTAGTCCAAATCCTAGCAAGTAGCAGTGTGTCTTTTTGGAAAGAAGTTTCTTATCGCGCGTTGTGAAAGGAGGCTAGACGGAAAAAAATCTTACAAAAAGTTGTCACGACACTTTTTGGAACGAAGTTCCTTATCGCGCGTTGCGAAAGGGTGCTAGAGCTCAAAGAGTGGAGTGGAGTGGAGCGGAGAGGAGCAGAGCCGAGCGGAGTGGAGCGGAGCTGAGCGGAGTCGCGACGATTATTTTTGTTGAGTGTATACAGTAACTTCGTTCCATCCGGGTGTCCCTTGACACCTCTCAAGTTTTTCTATTCATAATGTGATTTTTACTACCCGTGAAATAAAATGTTGAAAGGAAACCTAGACTGTGACCTGAACTGACCCTACAATTAAATTTTTAACCTGTCATATCCCAATCTCTAAAAGGGTTATCGTTTTATTCGGACCAAAAACACATGCGTACTGCACGAGAAACAAACGTAAATATTTACGTTTAAAACTACGTGTTTTACGTAACACGTGCATGTAGCTATTAAACATGTAATAACGTAATTATTACGCCATTACATCTGTATCAAAATCTTTTTATAGATCAAAAGATTTATGTGCGTTTTGTTAGCACGTTGTATGCAACTATGCATGTAAATCATCGTAATTTTCGGCTAAATATCTTTATTGTAAGATATAAAACAGAGATTTTAAACAATCGTGCAAATTCTATGCATCAATCGACAGTTTACCTCACTTGGGTTTTTGGTGATTTACGTCTCTTTCTGCCTTTTGTAATCCTCTTTTTATCTATGAAAACATTAACAAGCGACGAATGAGTGTTGCTCATCCTTTTTTTTTGAGGCAGGAGTGGGAAATCCCCACGGACACCTCGGCTGTCTCACCGTCTCTCTGAGACCATGAGACAGTCGAGGTAGTGTGGAACTCGAACCCACTAAAACCCACTCCCGCCCAGCTGGTGTCCCTCTGCTGTAGGCTTGCAGAGACCTTCATGCTGTACTTTTCTTCTTTGCTTTTCGTGTGGCCGGAGAGACCACACTTATTGAAGATCAGATTTTATTCTTACCTCAGTTATTTTTACTGTTGTCTTTCTAATTATGTATAGTTGTTTCTGGAGAACACCGATTTTACAAGGTGTAAGTACTAGCCAATTTCAGGTTTCAGTCAACAAGTTTCATTTCGACAATTACAAAAATGCTAAATAGCTTTCAATGATCCGAAGGATTAACTTGAGATGATGTTGATGACTCAACAATCGTTTATGCGGAGTATGAAGAGCTCGTGGCTAAATAATAAAAGCCACATAAGTCGAAGCCACGCTTGCCGAGTTTGGTTTTCAGATGGCTGTCATTTATAGATCTTGGACAGTCGTCATTGTTAGCCAGCCGAAAGTCTGGCAACCAGTCTTACCAAGCCCCCTAGGCAGCGACCAACAGTTATCCATATTCGTAATTTCGTAAGATTAGATAGGGATAAACTGATTTCTGATGCACAAGCTCTTGATTGGGACGAAATTTTCCAGTCAACTTCAGTGGACCAGAAAGTGGAGATTTTTAATAGGTATTTACTCCAGCTCATTGACACTCATGCACCGTTGAGGGCTGTTCGTGTCAAGCGCCCCCCGGCTCCATGGATAACCACTGAAGTTAGGTTGGCAATGAGACGACGTGACCGGGCTTTTAGTAAATATAGGCGGGACCGCAGTGAGGAGTACTGGAACCTGTACAAGATGGCTAGGAACCGCTGCAACCAGGTGGTAAGAACATCTAAACGCCGATACATTTGTGAGAATGTCCTCAATTCTTCACCGGCTGATATTTGGAAGTTCCTCAAATCTCTTGGGATAACTAAATCCCCTTCTAGTATAGTCTCTCTCAATCTTTCTTTAAATGATCTTAATAAACATTTTTCAACTACTGCTACACTTGCAGTTGATGTCAAGGATAAAACTATCCTTGATATTACTTCCAAGCCGATGTTTCCTCCTGACTCATTTTCTTTCACTCCCGTGACAAACCTTGAGGTCTTTAAATGTTTCACCTCAATGAAGTCTAAGGCTGTTGGCTGTGATGGGGTCAGTCGAACTATGTTATCTTTTTTGATTGAGAACATTATTCCAGTTTTTACGCATATTGTTAATACATCTTTGCAGACTGGTGTGTTTCCTGCAGTGTGGCGTAAAGCTTACATTATCCCTCTTCCCAAAATCCCCAACCCTAGTTTACCTAATCACTTCAGGCCGATCTCCATTCTCCCTTTCCTTTCCAAAATCTTAGAAGCAGTTGCCCTTAAGCAAATATCCTCCTATGTTTTTAAAAATAATCTGTTGTCCAATTACCAATCTGGTTTTCGGCCTGGCCACAGCACAGCCACAGCTCTTCTTAAGGTTACTGAAGACATCAGGGATGGCTTGGAGAATTCGATGTTAACGGTTTTAGTTTTAATCGATTTTTCCAATGCTTTCAACACCGTTGATCACGATATCCTCCTGGCCATCCTGTCTCAAATTGGAGTCTCTTCGTCGTCACGGGATTGGTTTTCATCATATCTTCGTGGTCGCCAGCAGGCGGTGCGTGCTGATCGGGATTGCTCTGATTGGTGCGACCTGGCAACTGGGGTTCCACAAGGCGGTATACTCTCTCCTATGTTATTTTCTTTATTCATAAATTCCATTACTACCATCCTCAAATGTTCTTACCATCTCTACGCTGATGACTTGCAATTATACGCTCATTCGAATATTGCTAACCTCAACAATTGCATTGCATCATTGAATGCCGATCTTCGAGCTATCGAAGAATGGTCTGGCAAATTTGGGGTTTCTGTCAACGTCGGGAAATGTCAGGCAATCCTCATTGGTAGTTCATACTATTTGAGAAACGTGGACACTACCCAACTTATGCCTCTGTTGTACGAGAACTCTGTCATCCCTCTTTCACCTCATGTCAAAGACTTGGGTCTGTACATTGATAACAGCATGAGTTGGAATAAACACGTTGCTCAAGTGAGTCAGAAAGTCACGTCCTCGCTGCGGTCTCTCTATAGGTTCAAGCATTTCCTCCCATCTAGCACCAAACTCATTTTGGTCCAGTCTCTTGTGCTTCCCATTATTGACTATGCTGATGTTATTCTGATCTATCCCAAGAACTTCTCAACAAATTGGATCGTCTTCTCAATAATTGTATTCGCTTCGTTTTTGGCCTTCGTAAATACGATCACATTTCTTCTTTTCGTTCTCAGCTTAAATGGTTGCCTATCCGACTCAGAAGATCCCTCAGATCTCTCTGCTTGCTTTTCAAAATTTTGAACGATCCACGTGCTCCTGAATATTTAAAATCCCATTTTAAAGTGTTGGGCAGTTCTCATAGATGCAACCTTCGAGCTTCCAAAAAACTACTTCTCCAAATTCCTCCTCACCGCACTGGTTTTATGTCTAATTCTTTCGCAATATCATCTATAAGACTCTGGAACGCGCTTCCCATTAACATTAAAAAAGCTGAAAGCGATTTCACTTTTAAAAGAAAACTGCGTGATTTCTATCTTAGTCACAATCAATAGCTCTTTTTGTCTAGTCAAGTCATAATAGTTATTATTGAGTTATTTTTTTATGTTTATTGTTACTATAATATTGTTTAGTTTATTTTATCTGTATATATGTATTAGAATCTACGTAAATAGTATTTATTTCGGTTATTTTATTTTTTATTTTTTGTACCCTACCACAATACTCTCTTATTTAACCCAAAGGTTGACTGGCAGAGAATGCCTTGTGGCATTAAGTCCGCCTATGTACCACTGTTTGTACATGAAGTTTAAATAAATAAATAAATAAATAAGTGTAATTGTATTACCCGGTAAATTGGTTGTAGAGGTCGGATAGGCTCCCTCCAGCTACAATACTAATGCTACAATTCTCATTGCATCCGGACTGGCAGCCAACCTCAACATATTTTGGAAAAGGCTAGGCAGATGATGCCTGTAACAAATTATACGAGCAATATAGTCATCACGAAGAAAGTTGTGTTTTTTTTTTTCTTTTTTGATGCAAAACTTTTTACCACTAGGTAAAAAGTTGCTCAGTCTAGTAGTCGCGTTTCTATGCAACGCTAGATAGTGCTATTGACGGACGGCATCAACAATTTTGTATAACAATTTTCCCAATGCCCGCTCTATAGGTTCTTTAAATCGTTTTGGCCTCTGACCTCTTTGCTGAAGAGTTCTTAAAGGGGCATGTCAGGTTTACTATCGTGTAGCGAAGTGCAAATTGTTTGTTACGTACTCGTAGTTACAAAAATAGGTGTATATGCGTCTGCCAAGAGTTTGAGGTGGCGTGATGTTGTGCAGTTAATTTTAAATGGTCCTCATAGTATGCCTGACAGCTCAACTAATGCTTATGGGAAGCGGGGCAAATACCATTGAGGAAAATGTCACGAGAGCATCTCCGTAAATGGAAAAGTTGAAGCCACGATTACCCAAAATGCCATAGAGGGCCAATTGTCTGCCGGGCATGCAGACCTGACCAAATTGAAAACTGTGACCAGGGAACGTAAAGGGCTATTAAGGAACACGGTGGGTTTAAGACAATACGAGTCTCATAGTCCCTTCTGCCCACCCAGGGATCGAGTCGATCACCCTGGGTGGTGCAGAAGGGACTATCCGACTCGTATCGGACTCATTACATGATTTAACAATCTAAAAAACAAAACTAAAAAAGATTACTCAAAAATAAAAATAAAAACTTTAAAAAAAAAACTAACCGCCTTCAAAAACAACCACAAAAAAGGGTGAAATAAACCTACAAAATGGCTTTGTTTTATTATTTCGTTGTCTTTTTTGCCACCGACTTCCGAAAGAAAAGATCATCATATCATCCAAGTAGACGAAATTAATAAAAATGCTCACAAAATAAAAAGTAAAAAAATAAAAAGTGAACCAAATTGGATGAAATTTTTATGGAATCAAATGGCAAGTATACTGCATCGAACAAAAAAGAGTCACACTAATCGGACTAGAAACCTCGGAGTAATCGATGTATATACATTAAAAAAAAAATGAAGTCGTTTAAAAAGATGTAGACCAGTCCGAATTTTAGCTGAATTTATGGTAGGTAATAAATTAATTTGAAGAGGTAGTAATAGAATTACATGAATTAAAAAAAAAAGATAAAGTATTGGTTGCAAGTTACAACTAACCAAATGGATAGTTAGGTACGTCTTGCTGTTACTTAAAAATTTTGCGAAGAAAGCGAATGAGATAGTAATCAAACAGAAAGAGGCAGAATTAGAAAAATATTTACAATGAATGCTGCAGTTTAGTTTCTCTGCATTGTTCATCCTAGCAATCATAGCTTGTCTATTATTACTACACAAATAAGATTTATAACGAATAACTTGCCAAGAACCACACACGATTAAGGAACCCTAAACAAGTGTTTACACTATAAAGCCACACCTGCCAACGGACAAGTTCCGTATATCTGGCACTGACCGACTACTACCGTACCCTAATTATAGAAAGTATACGACTAACGTATCTGTGAACGTAACTAGAATAATTATTCATTAATAATGGTTGCTCAGAGGTGGTAATTCAACTATAGTAATCTAAATCCGATAGAGAATGCAAATATGCACTAGGTATTTCTAAATTTTAACTGTGAAGAATTTTATACTCCTACTGCCGCGTAATTAAGACAAAGTTTATGTTCCACGTATTACAATTCAACGGCGAAAAGATCATCTAGGCCTAGTGATTACCTATAATAAGAGCAATGAGAATGAAAATGTCAGAAAATGTTTTTATTGGCATTAGAAGAAGCACAGCATACGACGTCCACCAAGAAAGTGGACAGACGTTCTAATGAAGACCGCAGGATCATGCTGGATGCAAGCCGGTTCCAACCGATCCTATTGGCAATCTATAGAGGCCTAAGTTCAGCAGTGGACATCCTACGGCTGATATCATCATGATGAAGCTACCCAAAAGCTGATATCACAATACTTTTCAAATTCTCTCTATGAGAAAAAACGGAATGCTTTACAAGTGATGGCCACCCGTCATTAGCTCCTCTGATTTTCATCAGAAATATTTTAAGTAAGGATCGTTTCATGTGATGCTGTTAAAGAGGGAGTGAAAGGCATCGAAATATGGGAATACAACAGACAGTCAACTGAAAGAGATGAAGCAGAAAATAAACTCCGCAACATCAAATTTTAAGGATAGAGAAAAACATAAGGTTACATATGCAAAAACTTAAATTCTGATGAAATACATGTTAAATCCAACAACATTAAAGTACAAAATCACATACACATTACGCTGACAATAAACCATATGATTTACCTGTACGTATTGATAGCAATACGATAGTGCAGTGCGACCGCAAACCACACGTTACCTTGCGTCATAAATGAGGTGATTACAATATCAGATCAGACGATATTGGTAGACGAATAGCGTAAAACCTGAGGAAATTAGTCATAAATATGCTGATGTGATGACAATCTTATTGACTTTAACATAAGTGGCGTGGTATATAACATTGATTAATCTTTGATGAGCAAGCATTAAATGCACGGAACCAAAGTCCACGATGGTGTAAGATAGTGGCAATTCAAGGTCACTTAGTACGCTATTTGATTAAAAGATATAAAAGATAAGATTTGCCATAATAATGCTGAAATGCAATTAAAGTAAATTACAACTAGAGTAGAGCACCTAACTCTAAAAGGTGAGGAAGATATAAAAATGGCAGTAAAGCAGGACACTTTCATCAAAGATACAATGGCATGGTTGGGTCAGAAGAATAACAGAGTGAAGACCGATCATGGCGCCGATTATCATCTGGGATGCAAACTAACTCAGAAAAGTACTACGATTCTACTTGATGTGGAAGTCCCGGATCCAAGAGTTGCATCATACTCGGCAGAAATCGAATGTCCTGAAGACGCCTGCAATTGAGACAGATTGCCAATACAGAAAAGGACACAAAAGGGCAACTAGAATACACTGAATGCGGAAGACGAAGAACTGAATGTCTCCTTGCAACTCGAAAAAGAGGTTTAAATCCTGAATTGGGCCACGATTAGAGTAGATTGATTGCCAAAACAAATAAATGAATACTTAATGCGGAAGATCAAGCACAAATGTTTGTAGTACAATTTAGAAAAAGGTTTTCCTCCTGAAGTTACTGAAATGTGCAGAATAGATTAATTGCTAAAATAAGTAAAGCTCTCAAAACGCTGGTTGCGGAAGACCAAGAACTGACGGTTGTAGTGCATTTAGAAGAAGTAGTTTAACTCCTGAAGACATAATCAGAAACGATTGATTTCCAAAACAAATAAAGACGCTTAAAATACTTTGAGAGGATAATCAAGAAATATTTTTTTTAGTACAACTCAGAAATGCGAAACGAGCTATTGTCAAACAGAGAGGCGTGCCGAAAGCGAAGCGAAGCGTTTTCATTTGTAATATAGGGAATTGTTTGAATCCAGTCACATAGAAACGCGAAAGCGATGCGATAGCGATAGCGATCCGAAGGCGTTGGCGATATTACAACTCAGCGAGGCGTGGCGAAGGCGAATGCGAAGCGTTGCCGAACTATTAGTAATGGCTGGCTTTGTATGCACGACGTCAAACATAAAACTAAGCGAAGCGTTAGCGAGGCGTTTCCGAGGCGAATCCGAAGCGAATCCGAAACTTGACAGTGCCACAGTGACACACACTGTCATGCCGATTTAAAAACTTATATTATTTACAAATTAGCTGTTCTGCTTTGTGAGAAATGTGGAATAATCGAGGACGTGCATCTTATCTTGACCGAGGATGAGTGGAGCGAACGCTTCTGGTGAAATCTGTTTGGTCATCACGCTAGATATTGACGACAAGCTCAGGATGCCCACGGAATTTAACTGGTGCATATGTGGTAAAGCTACTGCTAAGCATATAGCCCGGGAGTGATGCTGAGGAAGCTGTTGTGGTGGCGTTAATTGGCACGCGCCACTGCTTGCTGTGTCCGGTGGCCAGGCCCAACATACTGGCCAAAACACCTCTCACAAGAACAATCCGTGTAATGAACGAAGATCATGAACGGATGTATTTTCATGCGGCTTGAGTGAATAACGCGTACAAATATCTTTTAAATATAGCTATTTATGTAAGAAATCTATAAATACATTTTGTTGTTTTAATTTGTATTTTAATGTTGATAAGAGACATATCACTACTGGTCAGGTGCAGCAGCAGGCAACAGTGCTGCGCAAACACCTTTACAAAATAAAATATAATTATGAGGACGTAAGTAACGCATTCCGTACCTATTCGTTTGCTATCCTCTTTATAAAAAGTAACGTATCTAATGGGTGCTTTTCCATTTGCCGGCATGGCACCG
Source organism: Agrotis segetum (assembly GCA_036375495.1). NCBI lineage: Eukaryota > Metazoa > Arthropoda > Insecta > Lepidoptera > Noctuidae > Agrotis > Agrotis segetum. The sequence continues at coordinate 612,269 of JAQSVV010000199.1, forward strand.
GCGCCGGGGCCGGCGCTGGCAGTGCAAAAGCGAGCCATACCATTTCATACATTTTTGCTATTTTTGCCGGGCCGGCTAATGGAAAAACGCCCAATAGGTGCACCGTGTAAAAATCAAACAACTTATTATTCAATTATTTTATTGTGATATTATCTATAACAACGATGTCATGAAACCCCTGCTCTTTAACATTTTGTTGATGTGTTTTAACCGTACAAAACACACATTACAATTTTTTTTCAGAATACGCACGAATGTATGTTCAATCACATGATTATGATAATAGCATTATTGTTTCCAAAATAGGACTGGAATTGATAAATTAATATTAGTGAAGCCATACTTCAACAGTCAATTGATTAATGCAAAGATATCGTAACACAAGGTCGTGGCATTCAAAATATCATCATTTAATCCTCTGTTTGATGTCGTACTGTTCTCATCTTCAACAAAACGACGGCTGGGCCTCAACTTTTTCAATGCAAATCAAAGATACTTGGTACCTCCTCAATGAAAATATAACTTATTGTTTTCCTTTATAGGTGGACCAATCCAGTATTCGAATAATCCGTTAACCGTGTCTTGAGAACTGGTAAAGTCTTAATACAGTCACAAATGTAAATACAAGTTGTGTTTGGTCAACAGTAGGTAAATGTCTGAATATTATTTTCAAAACCTAGTTTTAATCGCATACTGTGGTTTTTTAGAAAACTAAGTATGTGCACACCCACAATGGCTGCACATTTTCTTGTTGCATATTAGTTCATTACTTTACGCAGTCGGTCGATTAGTAAACAATCACGGAAAATCAACAAAACAAAACATGAAATCAAGAATTATCTAGGCAATATCAATAGATGTCAATTTGTGACATGTTTACGGTATCACTATTTTTTTTCATTAATTTTTGGTTACGACTTCAAGGCCTTTAAGCTAAGCTTTATGCCATTTTTGGGTAGGAGTAAATAAAAACTTGTCTAAAAGTTCTTGTGTATGTCTATCTAGCAGGCCCCAACGAGATTTATCAACAGATGATAGCTTTTCATAAAGACAGTATTTTATACCTAAAGAAAATAAATAATATCGTAACACAAAATTACAGACCGGGCGGGGGAGATATTCAACCAATATAAATATAAAGATACGATTTTTTTTATTCCAAAAACGCCATAGAGGCATTTCGATACGTTGTACACCTTTTTAATTTGAGTGGAAACATAAGATCATGTACTAGGGATTTGACTTTGGTGTCCGCCTGTCCATCTGTCAAGACCCTTTTTCTCAGGAACGCGTGGAGGTATTAAACTGAAATGAAATACTCAAGTCCACCAGGCCCTCGAAGAAGAGAAAGAAGCAAGCGAAATTTGCTTTTTTTAGCTTAAAAAAAAAAAAACAAAATACAGTCCGTAAGAAAGATTTATTGTGGATAAAATAAAATTTTTAACAAATTCAAAACAAGATTATTTGAATCGGTTTTAGTTTTTCAGTTTTATTCATTACGTACACGTACACACATAAATGGGTAGTATTTAAACGCAAATCAAAAAATATCCTTTTGCTATGCAATAAGATTCCGAATTCCCATCAAAATTACTGATTGCACAGCAAAATGTTAAAAGTCAAAATATCACTAAATACACTACCGTTTTATTTTCAATTCAATGTCAAATGACCAGAAAATGTCGACGGAGCACCGCTTCGCGGTTGACGTCGGACGTCAAACAGGCATATATCGGCGTCTTTCTCTCCGTATAATACCTGACGGTATGCTTAAGAGATAAAATAGCACTCTCACTGGATAGTCCAGCCCTGAAACCGAATTGTGTGTGAATTATATTATCTCAGCTAAGAGGTGAGAAATACTCCATTTTAGATAACTATGTTTTAGTAGTAACTTTTTACTAAAAGTTTAGTACACTATATAGACTTTCTCATAATCCTCTCGTCTAGCAGCTAATACATGCACTTATGTTAGTAGAGGTGAGGATTGAGGGACCACTTTTATTATTCGCTATCTTCATATTGCGTCGATATATCTTTCTATTTCTTTTTTACAAAATGCATTACGATTTTTACTAAAACTTTATGTGGTAACTTTATGAAAAAGAAAGATTTACTAGGTAATATTCACTAAAATAATTATTTTTCCTGTTTGGATTGAGGGACCACAGTTTAGTCGTTGTATATTTTTTACCTTTAATGCTTTGTGATCAGCAATTCAGTAAACATCTTTACAAATTCTTTACTAAATGTCAGTAGTCACAAAACATTAATTTATCAAATACTTTCCGAGATCTGGCTGATGGTCTGTGAGGACTGAGGGACCACACTTTAAGGGCTGTAGTTTTTAATATATTTGTTTACAAATTCCCAGATTTGTTCTACAATTGTTTTAAGTCCACTACTAAATCTTACAATTTTTACTTTGCGCGTTTCAGTTTGGTCTCTTAGTTCACACACACATCCATTAATTTGTGCCTTTTACTTTTTGAGTAATAAGTGTACGATTTTGGTCGGGATGGGGATAACGGTTCCACATTTCTTCCCTCCTTATCAGACAACAAAACTTAAACAAAACTGCAATAGTTTAATAGAAATTACTCATTTTTATTGTATTGTAATTTAGAGTAATAAAATAAATACCTATATTTCATGAAGTTCAAATTTTTGTGTCAATGATTAATTTTGGTGTCTTACCAATTCAGGTGTCAACAATATGTGGGAAACTTTCAGGAATAAATAAATTTCTGTAACATTTTATGTACCTAAAAACAGGTTATATAATATTATAACATGTTACATGGTCTGTACGCACCTTAACGCACAAATTAATGGCCAGAACTCAATTCCTTGTAGAAGACATTGTCTTGCTGTAGAAGACATTGATTGCTTCCCAGCACGACCACGCTAAAATTCCAGTTGGCATTGAAATTGAAGACACGGGACCATGCCTTATATTTTGATGTGTGTGTGAACTGAGGGACCAAACTGGAACGCGCAAAATAAGAATCATAGGATTTAGTAGTACACTTAAAACAATTGTAGAACAAATCTGGGAATTTGTAAAAAAATATATTAAAAACTACAGCCCTTAAAGTGTGGTCCCTCAGTCAAAAAATTGTGTTGTACTTCTTAGCACGACCGTGAACATATTCAATATAACCTTTGACGGTAGTAAATTCCTCTTTCGTTATTAGTCGCAGAATTATTAAACCATTTTTTCTTACAAGTTACGACATTTAGTGTCTTCGCTAATTAGTGGTTTAAAATAGTACAATATGAGAGAAATTTATTACCATCAAAAGTTATAATGAATGTGTTCACGGTCGTGCTAGCAAGTACATCACAAAATACAAAATAAAATAATATGGCGTTAAAAAAAACGCCGAAGAGAAGAAATGCAATTCTATGTATCTGTTCACACATAGCGCTTTTAAAGCACGGCGCTTTATTTTGTACTGTATTTGACTTTAAGTGCTGGACGGTGACATTTAAGTTCAATTTAATTTTTGGTTATCTACGCCCGAAAAAAAAGCGCTCGTGTGAATGGGGACTTATGTTTTGATCGTGACCTTCAAGAGTCGTTAGTGTCAGATAAACCAAAATAAACTCACGCGGGTATCCATTTAGTGCATTTTTGCTTGAGCACGCGTCGTGTAGGCTATTTTAAAAGTAGGTGTGCAATCTTGACGCCAGTTAAAATGTACTTTATTCTCTCGAGCAAAGATTTTACGTTTGTTTGACTGTTTTTGAGAAGTGACTCTTCTGTACGTAGTATTATTAAGTATTCTGTGCATACATAGACAACCACAATTTTTAAATGATTTAAAGGCCTATTCAGACCTAAGCGGTATTCGCTACCGTCTGCGTCAGAGAAAACCCAGCGGGTATGCGGTAATATTACTGTTCACACCAAAACGGATTTCGCTATTCTTGTGGGTAGAATAACGCGCGGTATATATGTACCTCTACCCACAGCGGCAGCGAATATCGCTCAGGTCGCTCTAGTCACGGTACTTGATACTAAATACCTGAGCGAAACCCGCGCGGTATGTACCTCTACCCACAGCGGCAGCGAATATCGCTCAGGTCTGAATAAGCCTTTATTTTACATATTAGTGCGGGAGACTGATATATAGAAACTCTTTACAATTTATCTCTATGAATGTATTACTCTTTATTTTGTTTGTCACTAGTGCTGTCACTAATATGTCTTAAATAATATTATGTTAATTTTAAGTATTTTAAAACTTTTTTTAAAGGTTTTGGTTAAATCCCTAACCAATCGTGAGGTGCGAACGGTGAGAGTCGTTGTGTCACGTCCAAAAACACATTGTGGATCCAGCGATGTGATTTATGCTGTGCTTATTGAGAATAGCATAGCTAGGCAAAGGTGACTGAGACGAAGCCTACGATGGAGCGAGCTTACCCAGAAAAAGCCTGTTCATTCTAACTTTGAAGAGAAAAGAATATGGATGCCAAATTCATTAAACACTTTGTTATGCCTCTCTGAGCTGCATAGAAGCTTCGCTCTAATCAGTATCAGTACCTATTTGTGTTGAAGATGAGGACATGGAATTAGACGAGAGTCTTATCTCTGGGAAAAGTACCCTATTCGAACGGAGGGTTTAATGGAGGAAGATGATTTATTGACAAGACTTTGCCACACGATACCTTAGAATTATTAATCAATGGATTCTTGGAGAATGACCTATTTGGAAACAACGCGATTGTCATAATATTTATCTATTTAAAAGTTAAAATTATTCAGTTCAGTAGGTACTTCAAGAGACATAATTATTGCCAAAAAATAGTACCTATAGTAATGTTTTAGACATTAACGAAATATTACTGTATGGGCAGGATTCCTCGATATTGTTGATAAAGATGATTAAATAAACAATTTTAAAAATGTTGTTTTTATTTTTACATAGTATACCTGATAAGTCTTTTTATATTAGAGGGTTGCAAAAGGGCCACTACCAGCCAGCGCCGACTTACCTACAGGTTTAGGACCTAACGGCTCAGTTCCTGACGATGGGAAGAGACCAGACGACATGACGTTGGGATATTGGAAGGCGGGTGGGCCTTTGGTGTGTGGCGGTATTTGTGTCGACACCGTTGCGCTATCTTATATTGCAAGCACAGTGGCTGTGCTGTCGCTTTTGCTGTGGTTGCTGAGACCCTCAAAAGGCGTGAAATATACAGCATTTACACCACTTCAACTGCATTTTTGACAGTGGTAACCAGTGATGACATCAGCTGGCGTTTTAGTGGACCAGGCAAAAGCCAGCCGATGCCAATTGGGTAATATTGTAGGTTGATTTGCTGGCGTCTGTACCACGCGAAGAAAACTTGAAAAACCTGAGTCGATTTCATCGATTAGCGCACCTTATCTAATAAAAAGAATTCAAACTGTTTTCTCTGTGAAATTTCTCAATAAATTATCGATGTTACAAGAAAGAAACTGAAGAAAAAGAAAAATCTGGCAACACAAACAACGTGCACGCTTCGGTCTCGCTTTCCCGTATTTGCTCTGTTTGACGTCGTTCTTATAAAGCCAGCTAATACAACTGCCACGCCTCGCTTCGCGGGCACGCCTTTCTGTTTGACGTGGTCTCAGTTTCGGCGCGATATCGCTTCATATTTCCATACATGACGTAACAAAAACGCTCCGCTTCGCCTTCGGATCGCTATAAATTCGGTACTGGCTTCATACAAAACGTCGGTTCGCTGCACCCAGTTTGACGTCGCCCTTCGCTTCGCATTCGCCTCGGAATCGGATCGCCTCGCTTTCGCCTCGCTTTCGCCTGCCTGTTTGACAAAGGCTTAAAGTGGATCGCGATGAGCAGTGCGATATATTGTTTAAACAAATTAAACCCCTTCAAATACTAAATACGAAAAACCGAGAACTGATTGCTGTAGCAATTTAGAAAAGACGTTTAACTCATAGTGGACTGCAATAATCAGCGACGATTGATTGCCAAAACAAATCAAAGTGCAGGCCCCACACATCGTATTGCAAATCTAAGAACACAAGATTTATACTTACAATCTAAATTGTTTTACTGAGCCTGAATTAGAGCTAGCAAATGCCGATGCATTAAACAACATTCCTGTCTAAACTCAAATAAATTGTCTTGACTGAGTGCGAACAAAGTTCACTGGTTTAATTTTAGAAGCAATTTGAGCAAAAAACATTGCGGTAGGGGCTAGAATAGAATCGATGAAAATAGAGATATGTATTTGCAGTTTTGACGGTTGAGTTGTTGTTACGGAAAATATTTATTCGGAGATCGACAATATAATTAGAAAACCATTGTGACACTTCTTGTTAATGATTCATAACAGAATTTTGCCCCGATCTCGCTAGCACGCAACACTGCTCTGTTACTGCGACTCCAGAGTTCTGAATGGATTATATTATCTTCTATCTATCTATATCTTCTATATAAAAAAATTGCTTGCCCAATTCGGCTTCTTCTTTTTTTGTTGTGTTTGTAACCATCAGCGTCAGGTATTGGAGGACGAAAATCATCATGTCCACCCGTGCGAAGCCGGGACTGGCCGCTAGTAGATCTATAAAGACTATTATGGGGCCCAATAGTATAGCTGGTGACGAGATCGGTATTATACCTGTATTTATCAGGGTGCAAGTGCAAGAACGCAAGGTTTGGCCCTTGAGATGCTTGCCTAGCTAGATGATCAAAGATCATGTCATCGGCCTAATCTTTAAATCGGCTACAATTTTTTCCAGTATTTTACATAAGTAGATGACTAGGCAGCTGAACTGCACAACCCAACCCACTGAGCAATTAGATCCTACTATGTCAGCCAAGTGGTCTTTTAAAATCTTTATTTACCGAAGTTATATTGCGATGATCTTTTATAAGCATAGTGCAGTAGGTAACAGGCTGACCGAGTCTATATCTATGAATTAGCTGAAAAATTCGGCCTTCAGAGCGTAGGTAGTAATAAGATTGTCATCAGTGCGATCTATTTTAATCTGTTCACTAGGTAATTGGTACGTTTTTGCTGTGCGAATAGTTAAAATGTCATTCGTCTCAGTGATATATGTTTTTTTTTTACTCTTTAATATCTGTGTGATCTACGATTACAAATCATACTTTGGAGATGAAAATCAGTAGGCGACCCAATCTTGTATTAAGCTAGTCCGTAATATTAGACTATAAAAGATTTTTGACCCATACTTTTTCTTTTGTTATGTAAACCAAAACTGATGTAGATACGATGCTTTCAAAGTTCAAATACGTCACGGCGTTGTGTAATTTTTAGTGCGAATTAACGTCACGAGGTCACTGCTCTTGAATTTTTATGCGTTTTATCAGGTTTATTCAAGATTCTCCCCGAAATATCTTGCGCAGTTCCCTATACATCATCATAACAACAGACATTGCTTTTTCTGGACGACTAGATTAGCTAGAAATCAGTTAGAAAACATTGCTATTATGCAAAGACATTAAACTACTCGTATATACGAGCAGTAGACGGGACATCACGAAGTTGTGATTCAAATTTTTTTACCAATAGGTAAAAAAGTCCCTCAGTCTAGTAGTCGCGTTGCTATGCAACGCTTAGATAGTGCTACTGACGCACGGCATCAACAATTTTGTATGACAATTTTCCCAATGCCCGCTGCATAGGTTCTTTTAAATCTCTTTGCTATTATGTATATTATGAATTTATGATATAACGCAATTAAACCGCTGAACACAACAATTTTCCCGACCAACAACATTATCATGATTGACAATATCATTAAATGTCATTGAATTTTCTTCTGCGTCTACATTCTTGATGAAAATAGATCAAATAGGTGAAAGATGACGCTTGGAAATGCTGATAACAACAGAATAGCGATAATTATTGGCTTGTTCAACTGATTAGGTTGGAAAGTCAGTAAACAGTGCGTTATTTACGTCCTTGAGTTAGATCATGACCGGGACTTTTGATAGTTAACTCTTAGATAACTGAAACTAGGATTGTGTTTATTGTGGATAATGATTTAATATGCAGTTTGTGATTTAAGAGCATCACACACGCCTAAGATACTGTAATATTTTATCTTAAGGTGATTGCTTCGATGTAGCCCGCGAAATTCATTTTTTTTACAATTTGCAGGCCAGTGACATGTTGTAACTTTATAAATATATGTGTTGCGGTATTATCAAGTATAATTTTAAATATAAAAATTATCAAAAAATTCGCTCCATCAGCTCTCACATAGAAAAGGTGCATCGAAGTTAGATTTCGGAGATTTTAACATGATGCAGCTTTTCTATGTGAGAGCTGATGGAGCGATTTTTTTGATAATTTTTATATTTAAAATTATACTTGTTATTACCGCAACTCATATATTTATAAAGTTACAACATGTCACTGGCCTGCAAATTGGAAAAAAACGTAAAAATATTTGAATTTCGCGGGCTGGTTGGAGCATCCCCCTTAAGATGTTATATTAATATATCTTAGGACATCACAGACGACGAAGATACTATACTATCAAATTTTAACTTAAGATGTTATCTTACGATATATATTATATCTTAAGATACGAAAATTATGAAATATATATAAATTATCTTCGTCATGTGTGACGGTCCATTGAATAGTATGGCGAGCGATATGGTATCTTAAGATAAAATTTAATACTATAATATCTTAGCCGTGTGTGATGCGCTTTAGAACTTAAATACGAGTATATTATGTGACTTAAGTCTCGCGACGTTCTTAATCTTTTACAGGCTTACATTTGACCGTAACTCGTCTGACACAATACAATGATGTGGATTCACTCGAGTTTGGAAAAAAATCAAATTATAATGATATAGGAATAGAGGACTTACAACAACCGGCAGTGAATTTTACAGACTGATCCACTTGTATCTGCCCCTCTCGGAGAATAATGAAGTAAACTAATAGCTACCTATCACGTCTGTAAAAGGGTCTATTCCCGTCAATTGTGCAAAACCCAATAGTACTTTGTCCGTATTTACAATCGAACCTAAGACCTCATGCTCGACAGTCGCTGTTGGAATCACTGAACCACACGAAGCAGTCAGCAGATATTATGTAAGGTTATGAAATTTCCATGGTCAGTGGGTTAAACTATTACTACAAGGCAGGGGCGGACTGGGTCGGTAGGGCCCGGGTGCTACCTTCACCCCCAGTTATAGTTGTTTAAAAATAATTTAACTGACCTGTTGGTCTAGCGGTTAGTGACCCTGACTGCTATGCCGGGGGTCGTGAGTTCGATTTCCACTCAGGACAAAATGTTTGTGTGATGGGCATGATTATTTGTTCTTTGTCTGGGTGTAATTTATATATAATATGTATGTATTTAGAAATATATAAGTATGTTTATCAGTTATCTAGTGCCCATAACACAAGCTCTGCTTAGCTTGGGACTAGATGGCGTTGTGTGATAGTTGTGGAATATTATGGGAGAGCCTGCCCCCAAACACAAACGATTAACGTAAACGGTCAGTAGACTTTACTAGTTTCACAACTTTATATCTTAGCTAGAGCAAATAATTCAAAATCTATTAAATAATTCTGATCATCTTAGGGTACTCAGTTTCAATCATATTTCTAATTCATTTCTCTTTCTACTAAAACGAGAGAACTATCTATGATTTAGTTTACATTTAGGTTGCAAAAGCTGAGACATAGCAAGCACGGCGGGCTCCTCATATAACCTATCGCCTGGCTTAAGACAAGCCCTGCTAATCAAAACCCGCGCAATCCGGGCCCCGCGAGCAAAATCCGCGCAATCTGTGCCCCTGAGGCAGGCCCGTCTGGGGCCCTCGCAGTCTAGGGCCCATCTACGACACTCCACCTCGATAATACGTCATACCGACTACACTCGTGCTACTAGGTGTTACGAGTACTACGTCTCACTCGTGTAGTTTTTATGACCTATTCTTGACGTTTTATAGGTTTCAGTGTTAAACACGCCAGCTAGGTTATGAATTATGTTGTGTTTCTAAGCTATCGAAATGGCGGCAAATAACCAACAATGTATTTCAGTGTTTACAAGCTGTTTTGGATTGCCTGTAGTAAAATTAATTGCCGAGCTGGTGTCTAATAGAAACAGCCGAAGTATTTCTTATTTAATTCGGTTTGCACTTGGCCTCAATCTAACCCAGAAGCAAAAATGAGGCCTAAGATGGAGCGTGCTCACTCAAAACGAACTGGAACTCCTGCGCACCGATGAAATACAGTAAGAAACTGTTTGGCGCCGGACTATGGCATGATGGTGATCGTGAGCCAGGAGGCCTCGGTATAGGTTATGGTTTCTCGCCGCAGCTCAGCTGGTCTATGGATCCATAGATCGTTGCGAAAGTGAGTTTATTATTCGTATGTTACGCTATCATGCCTAATTCGGTCGCACGACTAACGAGCTACCGCGATCCCAGAACGTAAAGGGCTTTTGTAGGACACCGTGGATTTTAATCAGTACACACACTCTCTCTCTCATTCCAATTTCCCTCTCTCAGTTACTGCTTTGTCTCCAATTTTGACCTATGTTTCTAGTAATAATTGTATTGGTTTTATGTTTTTAATAATTGCATAATTAAATTCGTATGTGAATCGGGACAATTCACAAAATATTCTAACTTATAATTATGTATACCTACATTATCAGCAAATAAATGCTTTCTTTTTTTCTTTGCAAGTCTAACAGTCCCTTCTGCCCTGGCTTGGGTGGGTAACTTTACCACGATACGAGGACTCATTTGATAACTTTACCACGATAAAATTTTTTTTTTTACATTGGAACAGAGTTATATGGGACCCTAGAGACGTTTATAGACACTCTTTTGATATGTAATTTGAAAAGGGAGCGACGCCGAGGGAAGAGACTTAGTGAACATAAAAAATTAAAATGTAAATGAGTACAGTACATCGATTAAATAAACTGAATCACACTGAATATATCCGCATCGTAATTAAGTAAGAGTTTCTAGATAAGCTATCTGAATTCTGAACCCGGCTATCGCATATTTACAAATACATATTTTATAATTATTTAATTAAAACAATAACAATCATTTTTTTGAAAATATTATATTTCGAAAATAACGATAAGTTTTTCGTTTTAAATTTCAAAAAGATCTGGAGTTCTTTCGCAGTTCTTTATTTTTTCTTCAGCAGTGAAGTGCTACCCGCAACTATGGAATTTTTCCTATACCTCATGAAAATTCAAAATTAATAATAGTTAATAATATTGTTTTTAATGAAACTCACTCTTTAAGACGATACCTTTTTTTAATTTGAAAACAAAATGAAGAGTCCTTCCCCAGTTTTTTTTTTTTCTTGAAAAATTAAGCCTGGCCCCAAACTAGGAATTTCTCCTGTATTCTAAGTGTCAATTAATGCAATGCTAACTGCGTAACGCACTCCTGACGATGGTTTTCTTTATATGGCAACAATATCTCAATTCCTTTCCTTATTTAAAAAAAAAAAATAATGCGTTTCCCTAAATAAAGAAGTTTTCATATGAGCAAAAATTAAAGCATTATTATGGACATGTTAGTAATCTGAATTAACCGACTTTTTTTTTAATTTTTCAGTATGTATTGTTAGGCGTTTTTTTCTAATTTTTTAGGGTTCCGTAGTCAACAAGGAACCCTTATAGTTTCGCCATGTCCGTCCGTCCGTCCGTCCGTCTGTCCGCAGTTTAGCTCAGAGACGCACAGTACTAGAGAGCTGTAATTTGGTGTAAATATTTGTTGTGCCGAAAAAGTGTTAAAATAAAATCTCGTAAAATATTTTTTTTAGGGTACCTCCAGTACTTACACATAAAGTGAGTTTTTTTTTTCTCGCGTACCCCTTAGTGTGGGATATCATTAAATAGGCCTTTAAAAAATAATGATAGTTTCCATTAACAGTTTTTTTATAAAAAAATTCGTTTGTGAAATATTAAGCTTTAAAGTGCTAAATTTTGCTCGATTCGAGTGTCCCCCCCCTCTACCAGCTAAACGGTTATGTTTGGGAGTGTGAAAAAATTCACAATAGTAGTATATACAGGGTGAATTTTTCAAGTGGGCGTGGATGGCTATTTTCGAAACTATGAGGAATATCGAAAAACGTTGAAAGGAGTCTCGAGGCCGATTTTGACGAAAACTAAAACTGCATCATTGGATTTTAGAAAAGTCTATCATTCTGGCCAGGAATCAAACCCGCTGATGTTGGAAAAAAAATCACACCCTGTATTATTACACCATTCGATAGTGTTGCTAGTAAGGATTAAATTCTGGGAAGTAATCATGTACGGCAAACTTAAGGAAAACGTATAATTACAAAAAAACTAATCAACCATCAAGGCAATATGGGTATTTGAAACATAAATTACCATTTCTTCTTTAAAATAATAATGTTATTTTTAGTTCAACTCCATAATTTCGTATTGCTAAGTACAGCGGGATTGTTGAGACGTCAAATCCAATGAAACATTGAAAAAATTAAATTGCATTAATTTCGAATAAATTATGGCTCAGTAGAAGTAAAGTAACACGGAAAAATATCAATTTCATAAAAATCTGCTATTTCCTTAAGTTTGCCGTATATGATTACTTCCCAGAATTTGATCCTTATCAGCAACACTATCGAATGGTGTAATAATACAGGGTGCGATTTTTATTCCAAAATCAGCGGGTTCGATTCCTGGCTAAGATGATTGATTTTTTTAAAATCCAATGATGCAGTTACAGTTTTCGTCAAAATCCGTCTCGAGACTCCTTTCAACGTTTTTCGACATTCCTCATAGTTTCGAAAATAGCCATCCACGCCCACTTGAAAAATTCACCCTGTATAACGAAGTTTAAAAGAAAATTATCACGTCTAAGTAGGCTTTACAACTTTACGAGTAATAGTCGACCAACTTATAAAATGTACTTGAATTATATGTTTTCTTAAACAAAATGTATCGGAGAACATGCTCTTCAACTGCAAATGTAAGTTTCCTTCCTTACCTATTAAAGGTATGTTTTTACGGTATGTTTTTTGGGGATAGGTAGGTTTTTATCGTCAACTACTTTTAACTAACTTCAAAAAAAGGAGGAGGTTTTAAATTCGTCGCAATCTTTTTTCTTATGTATTTTCCCTGATTTCTCAAAGACTCCTGGACCGATTTTGAGAATTCTTCTTTTTAAAATTAAATTCAGCGAATCAGTTAGTTAGTTCGCATAAGTATTTTGATGGGCAACTACGGAACCCTACACTGTGCGTGGCCCGACACGCACTTGGCCGGTTTTTTTTCTAATAAATACTGCCAATATGTCATACAAGATCGCCATTTTGGGGTCAAAAGTCGGGATAACGGACTTCTTCGTAATCTACAAGTTGTATGTCTTGTATGGTTTCATACAAATTGGCATTCAGACACAACAGCTTCCTTTAAGCCGTCTGTTCTTTGTATTTTAATCTTATCTTCACTGCATGAATAATTTTACAAATAATTAAAAAAAAGTAATCGTGATGGAAAGATTAATGTTTTTTTTTAATCTGTCTGAAAATCTGTAGGTAATTCGTCATAAGAAAAATATTTTATTTGTTTATCGTAACCGATAACATTATTTTTTTCGATTGATCACAACGATTTACAATGCACGTGTAGATTATTATAATAAATTAGGGATTTGTCACATTTTCCGGATATTTTTCATCAGTGCCACATTGCGTCGTTTCTAAAGAAGAATGGAACGTCTTGTGCAAAAATACAGATTAAAGTTGAATTTTAACAAAATAATTATAATCACAGCTTAATTATTTTTTACATTGGACTGAACCAGGCAAACTTTGTTTTGAGATCTCTTTTGGCACGGATAGTATTAAATCTTTAGTTTTCATTGATGAACATTTCTGCAGTAAAAAGGACCCGTGTTTCTGTTTTGACAGATGTCTCTGTAGAAATATAGAGTTAGAGCGTACAGTCACGAGCAACAGTATGTATACACTAAGCAGTATTCAAAGCGATGTTCTGCTACCATATTGATTAAACTTTTGCCTTTTCATTTGACTTCTATTTTGGAAGCCATAACTATTACAAAATAGGTCTTATTTCAAAGTGGAAACCTCTATTTTACGAGTAGCTAAATTACGTTTGAAATTTGTTAACTGTTTACATGTTATTGTTCGTGACTGTACACATACATCATCTACCTGGAGCGTTTTCCCCAGTATATTGGGGTCGGCTTCCAGTTGAACCAGATGCAGTTGTATTTTACATAGAGCGACTGCCTATCGGACCTCCACAACCCAGTAACTGGGCAATACGATACCCCATAGTAAGACTGGTAGAGTTAGGGCCCACATACAGAAATAATAATTAAAACTAGTAAATGAAGACTTACCCATCAGCTCCAACAAACGTCTCCTTAGCAGTAACACCATTGAAATGCACTCTGTTCTCCACTTCGCCGTCAATAAGAAAATCAGTCATAACGAAATTCACTATTTGCTTATTCAAATGCCTTCTCAAATATTTAATGTCTTTCATTTTATTTTTATCTGTACCATTATAATGTCTATGCCTAATATGGCTGCCGCCAAAACTTTGAATTTTGAAATTAGAATCCAGTTCTGCCACTTCACTTTCCCGCTCACAGTTTGTGGTGCCCAATAAAAAAAGTATGAGTAAAGGCGTTTTGAACATTCTGCCCCACGATATTAGTTTTGCTATGCTTGACTTTTTCTTCGCTTTTGGCGATTTTAGCTCCATTTTTAACCTGCAACAAGAGAAAACACGTTTTAGTTTATCATTTGCTCAAAAACTATTATTTCTTTTGATTGGAAAATATCTTTTCACTAGGCTTTGTAATTGAAGTTCCCAATATCCTTCGAAAACGTAGACGTTATAAGCGTATCGAATCGTGTTTCTGATTAAGGCCTCAGAATGTTATATTCTGGGGCCTTATTCAGAAACACGATTTGAAATGCCAATATTCTTTATTTTTCGCGTGGCCAGGTGACCAGGATGTCAGAGGTATAGAGCTGACTTCCCAAAGAGGGTTCTTTGGGAAGTCAGCTCTAT
The DNA here is from genome assembly GCA_036375495.1 of Agrotis segetum. NCBI lineage: Eukaryota > Metazoa > Arthropoda > Insecta > Lepidoptera > Noctuidae > Agrotis > Agrotis segetum. The sequence goes on from JAQSVV010000199.1 coordinate 627,327, forward strand.
ACCTCTGACATGGTTTTGGACTTAAACTGAATAAGTCCAAGTTTTCCTTCATATATTATACATATATTGATGTCCATGATAATCCCGACTGTGTATTGAAAAATACACATTGAAACTTATCTGGGATCGAATCCACTATCTTGTGCATGAGGGGCGATATAAATCAAGTTTATAATAAAATCAATAGTTGCGATTTTGAAAAGAATAAATGTAGCTTATAATATTTGCTTACTAACAATCAATAATATTGTAAACAATACCTTTGCCTCTACAAATTAAACTTTGCACCTTTAGCTACCTAAAGAATTTAGCAAAAAGGCTGACTTGACATCACATTGACACCGTTCGGTGTTATAATTACATGTTTTATGATTCTGTGTAAAATTATACCTGTGTGTACTTAAGTACCTGAATATGGTAGTAAAGAAATATGAGCGGCGCCTGCTTTCTTAGAAAAGAAACTAGATCTAATAACACTATAGTAAGATGAATTTTATTATCTTAACAGACTCATCATCTGCCTAGCCTTTTCCCAACTATATTGTGGTCGGCTTCCAGTCGAATCAGATGCAGCTGAATATCAGTATTTTACATGGAGCGACTGCCTATCGGACCTCCACAACCCAGTAGCTGGGTAATACGATACTCCATGGTAAGACTGGTTGTCAGACTTTAGAGCTATGTATTATCTTAACAGACTATTAGTTTAAAATGCTAAAAAAACTTTGTGTCCAATAAATAATTTATAAATATTTGGATTAAGCAACCTTCTTTGTTTTAAATCAACAAATGGGTCCTCTGGACTGATTGGAGCGGAATGGTCTGTTAGACCCAGTATCCACCAAAGTGGAGTGGAGAGGAGATGTGTTTGAATAACCAATCAGATGTCCACATCTCCTCTCCGCTTATTGACAGACGCTTATTACAGACATCTGATTGATTACCTCTCCGCTTTAGTGGATACCGGGCCTTAGACTTGGACACAAACGCCGTGGATTCGGGCTTCGTCTTTTAACGGATGGCAAGCTACCCAATACTATCCACAAGCCCGCGCCTACTGGTCACAATCACAATGCTGTGGACGTCTTCTGTGTGTGTCACTACATCTTGTCCACTTTAGTGGTGAACTAGTTGTATCATTTTGCTTTATTGCGTGCGTAGGTAACGTTTTGAGTGACTTTTAAGACTCTATCACTGAGTTGCCTGTCTCACAAAATAATCTCCCTTTACCTACCAAAGTTGTAAGGTATCGGAGACTTGTGTCGCGTTGTGTACGTCGGGCTTTACTCCTCATCTTCATACACACAAAAGTTATGAATGCATCAATCAAGATAAAAAAAACGTTGTAGCGTGGAATAATTACCTAAAGAAAATGTAAACATACGCAAATATGTAAACAAAGTCTAGATTATGTAGACGTTCACGGCCGTGTCGTTGACACAATTTCACCTCTATTTTAAAGCGATTTCCATATCGTACAAATTTATTTTCATACATTAATCAAATTATTTTACTTAAACATTATTAATTATAAGTATTGTAAAATTATACAACGTGTAACGCCAAAAGCGCAAAACCTCTCGTGGGGTAATTCAGCCCATGATACTATAGCATATTTGTTCTAAATAATAATGCTTAAAAATAAAATAAAATACTCTTTATATCATCTTCTCTATCATCATATTATCGGATATGTAACATCCATAGTGGGTTAGTTTCGAAAAAGTCGCAAAAAAAATTGTTTTTTCATACAGATGAGACCAAATTCTCATTTTCCATGAAAAACCAATTTTTTTCATTGAGATTTTCCAAAAGTCTTAGAACAAAAATTGTTCAGTAATAGGCTGAGTTACCCCACGAAAGGTTTTGCGCTTTTGGCGTTACACGTTATAAATTGGTATATTGGGAAACTTAGGTGTCAAAGTATTTTTTGTAAAGGACCAGGGTTAGATTAGATCAAAAAGGCTCATGTGGTTCTCCACAAGCCCGGGCTAACACCGTTCAGAAGTTCAATTTTCAAGTCATTTCAGATTCAGCGGGAACTCTCATATGATCAGCCTGTAATATTTCCACTACTGGGACACAAACTTCCTCTCTGTGATAGGGATTTCACTCGTCTTTCAATTTTGATACACTCAAAATGTAAATTAACTATAATGTAAATTGCAGTAGTATTTTAATATGCATACGTAAGACCTGTTCAGGTCATGTTTTTATTGTACTGTCAGTTTTTCAATGAAATCGTGGATAACGCACGCGCCTATAATGATTAATTTTACATGTATAAATAAAATAAAAACATAATTATCACTACCCATACTTTAACTAAAACAATAGGAATCACTACCCATACTAAACAGTCGACGGCAGTCTTATAATCAAAAGTTTTATTCACTTAAAAATGGAATTCTTCTGTTGTTTTTTTTGCCAAGTTCACATTTTGATATCTAGAAAACTCTCAATCAGCAAGTTAAAACAGTTTTTTTTTTAATTTCCCGTTCTTCGTTTTGGTAGATTCTCTACGGAAATGTCTTGAGAGACTATACCCCGGCTCCCGACCTCAAAGGTCAATTGAAGTAACAGGGTTAATTCAGGTACGAGTTTGACAGTCCCTTCTGCTCTACCCAGAACAGGTGGAGTCATTTGATAGGTTTACAAACTCCGGATTAGCAAGCTGAAGTGGCAATGGGCAGGCCATATTGCTCGCAGAGCAGATGGCCGATGGGGTCGAAAAGTACTATAGTGGAGACCACGGACTAGCAAGCGCAGCGTAGGACGTCCACCAGCAAGGTGGACAGACGACCTTATAAAGGTTGGAATACGCTGGATGCAGGTCGCTTCCAACCGGTATATGTGGAAATCAAAAGGGGAGGCCTATGTTCAGCAGTGGACGTCCTACGGCTGAGATGATGATGATGATGACAAACTCTAAAAACGAATAAACTAATTTCCTTCAAAATTATTCGGATTGCGAAAGAAAGTTAATTACGCAATTCAATAGATGTGCTACAAGAATTCAATTGTATATTTAAGTTAGCCACGCGCTCGTCTGCCCTATTTTTACTACTACTCGATAAGGTCAAAATACAAAACACGCGTACGTTATTTACATAAATAGTATGAATATTCATTATTATGTCATTTTATCCTTGGAGAATGCGTGCGTTGGTTGTTATTAGGGTTGCCAACTTTTTTTACAAGAAATAAAGTATATTCAGGTCTATGAAGATTATTAAACAGTATTTTAGCAAAACAAACAGTATTTATTTAATTTTTTTTATTTAGTCAGAGCCCTCTGACTAAATAAAAAAATTAAATAAATACTGTTTGTTTTGCTAAAATACTGTTTAATAATCTGTGTGCGCCCTCTGACTAAATAAAAAAAATTGTGAGCGTCTAAATGTAACACATAATAATGAGTCTGCATTTTGATGCTGAAAACAGTATTTTGTATACTTTTTTTTTGTTAAACAGTAAAAAGTATAATTTAGTAAAAAACAGTAGAATACTGTTTAAAACAGTATAGTTGGCAACCCTAGTTGTTATATGCAGGCGTTTTTCTGAGAGAAGAACTATAGGAATTCCCGGACAAACTGTGAGCAAAAATTGCAAAAAACTGGTGAGACAGATCTCGAAAGAGACGGTAGGACACTTAGTGCTAATATGGACCTTAAATATTATTTCACTAATAGTAGGCATACACCATCCTGCCTATCGATACGATAGATTTCACGCTTGCAATTGTTTCAAATCGGCAGTTCGTCCATATACACCATACACCATCCTGCCTATCGATACGATAGATTTGTCACAACTTCAAATCTGCACCAGTGATGCCAACTCAGCAACTAGATCTGGCTATTATTCGGTGACGACAGCTACAATTTCTAGCACCTTTTCATTTCATCATGAGACTATCGAATTAGATTAAAAAAAGTGGTGCAAGCGATTTTCGACCTTATCGACATTAAAAATTTAGTTTGTTTTTCTCACATTCTTATTCGTTAACATTGCTCCTTCATTAAAATCCGGTGTTTGCATCATTGTCAATAAGGTCGAAAATCGCTTGAAGGTTGGCAAATACTTGCTTAAGGATAGCAAGTTAAAAAAAGTGGTGCAAGCGATTTTCGACCTTATCGACATAAAAAATTTAGTTTGTTTTTCTCACATTCTCATTCGTTAACATTGCTTCTTCATTAAAATCCGGTGTTTGCATCGTTGTCAATAAGGTCGAAAATCGCTTGAAGGTCGGAAAACATTTGCTTAAGGATTGCAAGTTAAAAAAAGTGGTGCAAGCGATTTTCGACCTTATCGACATTAAAAATTTAGTTTGTTTTTCTCACATTCTCATTCGTTAACATTGCTTCTTCATTAAAATCCGGTGTTTGCATCGTTGTCAATAAGGTCGAAAATCGCTTGAAGGTCGGAAAACATTTGCTTAAGGATTGCAAGTTAAATAAAATTGGTGCAAGCGATTTTCGACCTTATCGACATTTAAAATTTAGTTTGTTTTTCTCACATTCTCATTCGTTAACATTGCTCCTTCATTAAAATCAGGTGTTTGCATAAATGTCGATGAGGTCGAAAATAGCATGAACCTTTTTTTAACTTGCTTTCGTGGTCCCTTGACACCTCTCAAGTTTTCAATCGTATTTTGGTTTAAAATAAAATGAATAACTCTTTTTTTTACGAGTGTACATGCGATCCATGTGCGAAAAGCCTCAGTTTTCCTGGTAAGGCCACGTTCACATGGCGATTATTTTCCCGTATACTGTATACAAGATTTTATCGAATAGAGCAGTAATAACAGTTCACAAATGAAAACTTAAAAATAGTTTAAACGGCGTTCATACGGGAAAATCCCGTGTTTGAGAAATATAATATTTTACCGTGTACCGTGCAAAGTTGTCCTAAAACTGGTCAACTCTATTCGATAAAATCTCGTGTACGGTATACGGGAAAATAATCGCCGTGTGAACGTGGCCTAACCGTCCCTGTAGAAAAGTAGCTAAAAAGTTTAGCCACAAGTTACACTTTTTAGCTTTTTTTCTAGCACCTTTATAAAATTAGCTAACTATCTATGAAGTTGCTAAGATGGCATCACTGCTGCCGATTTGACGTTGTGTCAAAAACGATTTGATGACCTATCAAAATTGGCATGTCATGCCATCAAATTGGCATTCCACCCCCATACACGTTCAATTCTATTTGAGCAAATTGGCAGTTTTATGCCGAATTGACAAATAGGCAGTATGGTGTATGGCTACCATAAGGAACATTGTTCAAATGTATGTCTTTCTACAAACAAAAAGTTGAAGCGTGACGCTAGAGAAAAGAGTGAAAATGAGCTCATTCAGGTAATCAGACGATTGAACTCTTTCTTGGTAGATATATAAACCTGTATGGATTGAGGGTGGGTCACCACATCGTGGCGCTGTCTAATAAGCAGTCCGTTACGCCTAAGAACCATTTCCCGCACACCTTTTTGAAGTGGAAACTGGATTTATGTCACAAGCACAACCGCGCAGGGTAGCGGTATACTCATCACTCTTTTAGAAATACGTGTATCAAGCAAGAAAGACGATTCCCTTTTTTTTTACGTGGTAAAATCATAATGTGACCTAACCCAGGACAGGGCGGGAGGGACTGTCAGACTTGTACTGACTAAAATCCATGGTGATCCATCTTCAATCGCCCATTACGTTCCGGGATCACGGTAATTCGTTAGTTCCACAATCAGGCAGGCTTTGGTCCTCTAAGGCCCTGTCATTCTGCCTCTTTGAGGCGCGCGTAGAACATATCGCGGCGTCGACCCCAGCATGGTCCACGGTCGGACAGCGAGTCATCCATAGCCGCCGCCCGCAATCCCGCGCAAAACGATTCCCTTTTCATTCTTTCGCAAGAGGCTTTACAAATGGATGATCTTTGCATGAGTGCTCTAATCGGAATGTCCTCCTAATTTGTATTTACGTATGCAACTACTTAAACAATTCAATTTCGTGATTAGAATTTAGCTGAATGACTTTAAGGACACCCTTTCACATTGAGATCCTATGTCGTCATCGACTAGACTAGGCCTATGTGACACTAATTTAGGCAGAATATTATATTCGATTTGTAAAGATTTATTTACTTTTACCTCTTCTTTTTTGAAAATTAAGCCAACCAGGGTCCAACACAGTGCTGTAACTTTTATGTTGCTGTTGTTTCAGTGGCTTTTTTTGCGCACAGTGCGAGCTTGATCTTTAGCTATTCTGCTTAAACTTTTTTGGTTCGTCCGACTGACTGTTACAATTTTCTTCGGACTAACCATACATTTTTAAAGATTAAATTTGGCGTAACATTACTTCTCGTTTTATTTCCGAGCTGCTTTTTTTAATTTCACAAACAGATCTCCTAATTGGTCAGTTTTATTGGGAGAATGTTTTAAAACTGTTTCTACATTTAGCTCAGTTCTATAAATTATATTCTCTGTGTAATAAAAAAGATACTAACTCTTAGATTTTCTTATTGGCTTACTTGATAGTCACTGACCAGCATTTGTCAACTGAACTTGGATGGCTTGACACCTTATATTTTATTGACTGTTATGAGGCTAAGTTGAGGAGTGAGTGCCTCAAGAGCGTTAGAAAAGTTGATTTTAGGGAACATTTACATTTATCAGTTTCATTGCAAATGCAATAGGCAATACGAAATTTACCTTTTGTCAGCTATTTGATGATCATCAGAGCAATCATAAATGTAACCAATAATAAAGAAGCGAAAGTTTATGAAGATGACTGGATGGCTATTTGTAATTCTTTCAAACAAGACTAATGTAATGAATTTGGATGAAGTTTGACTTTATAACCTGGATTATCGCGTAGGATTTCTTTTATCCCGGCGGGAGTTTATGTATGTATATCACAAAGACACTCCAAAAAACATTTCTCCGCGTTTAACTAGTAAATCGGTCAATTAATTAGAACAGGGCCATCGGTGGAGTATTGTTAGCTCATTACAAAACGTTCAGTAACAAAGTAATTTGAATTAAATTGCCAAACATGAACTATTGTCTGGTCATACTGACATTTTTAAATTCTGAGTTTTCAACTTGGAGAAGCAAAACAAAAATTTCGAGTTACGATAATGTGGCCCTCTGATGTCAGAGTTGGGTAAGCAACCTTTGTGAAACCCACAGCGCTTGGATTTTTTTTTAGCGTGCTAAAATCATTAAATGAGTCCTCCCATACAGGGCAGGGCGGGAGGGACTGTCTTAATTCCACGGGGCCCTTCAATAGCCCTTTACGTTCCCGGGTCACGGTAATTCGTTAGTGCCACTACCCCGGCAGGCTTTGACCCTCTATAGAAGGGCCCCGTCATAATGCTGACACTCTTTGAGACGCGCGTGGATCAGAAGTCGACCCCAGCCTTTGGACATGGCATTGAATTGAATATTTTATGTAAGATCAGGATTTCTCACGATGTCAGTGATATCCAAGGTAAGCTTTAGAAAGTACTTTCACACTATAAAAGCCACATTGGGACTCCATGTCCACCAAATAGTTTTACCACTGTGTTGTAGATCTCAGATGAGCAGCCTGGGCAACAGCTAATTAATTAATTTGACGGCACGGTTGTCGCAATAGCCTAGCAATCGACAACTGAGCTGCTGCGGTTTCGGTTTCCGCACGGAACAAACATTTTATGGAAGGTAGTTGCTCCGGGACATGTTTGTCAACGCATCCACGACTTAGTGAAATTCCTAGAGTGTGGTCCAACTTCTATAAAGAAAAAAATGTAGAGCGTAAATAAAGTTCATCATCAGTCTATTAATGTTCCCACTGCTGGGACACAAGCCTCCTCTCTGTGAGAGGGAGTGGGCCATAATCCACCACGCGGGCCCATGCGGATTGGTGAATGTCGCATGTCTTCGAATTTTTTGGTTCTAAGACATGCCGGTTTCCTCACGATGTTTTCCTTCACCGTTTTGAGAGCAGTGGTGATGAAATAAATTACACAAAGTAATGCTCCTGCCTGGATTCGAACACGACCTACAATACGTAAGTCGGGGCCGATACCACTGGGCCACCACTGCTCTGTTAAATAAAGTTATACCTACATATTCCATTCCTAAAATAACTATTCGACATGAAAATCGAACGCACGAGGGTTAATTTTTGCCGGACTGCCCGCCTCTCGGCTGATCAAGTGGATGTACGGCAGTGACACTCAGATAATACAGTTAAGGGCTTCATTGATGAGCCTGATTAAATTAAAACAATATGGCCGACCTACGCGTGTTAAAATTGGAAAACGAATTTTATTTTGGGTAATTTTTATTTCGTTGGGTCAATAGGTAAGATTTTTTTAATCGGCATCTGCCTAGCTCTTTCCTAACTATATTGGGGCTGTATTGAACAACATTTAATAATCGTAAGTAATAATGATGCATCTGATTCATAACAAAGAAGTTCTTTAGAGTACATTAATTATGTATACCTAAATGTTTTATATAGGCGCCATAGTCTGCAAAAAACACCTATTCACAAATGTTGAATGCTTTTAGAATAAGATCTGAATGTCATTTATCTGTTTTGTTTAAGTTTAAATAAAGCAAATTTAAAATAACTATATTGGGGTCTGCTTCCAGTCGAAACAGGTACTGCTTAATATCAGTATTTTACATGAAGCGACTGCCTATCGGACCTCCACAACCCAGTAACTGGGTAATACAGACACCCCACGGTAAGACTGGTTGTCAGACTTTAAGAGCTTCTGACTATAGTAACGACTGACAAAGATGTACAAAAGAACGACTTTACGTACTTGTAATAATTGATTACGAAGAATTTTCGTAATCGGTCCAGGCGTCATCGGAAAAAAAAGGTTCCAACAAATTGAGAACCTCCTACTTTTTGCGGAGTCGGTTAAAAATAAATCATGACTATCACCGATTATGGTTGTTGTGAAAGGCGAAGGCGAGCAAGTTGCACATTATGCACTTTACCGACCTTTGGTACTTAAATAAGTGAAGAATTAAAACATGTTTTATGAATGAAAGTACATAATTTAAGAGATGTTAGTCATAAAAGCATCTAGTGAAGAAATCGGCAAGTCCTAGAGCCAAAAATTCGAACCAAAAAGACAAGCGGAATTAGGAACATAAGGAATCCCTACTAAAAAAAGTTAGTATAATATAATTTAAGGCTTGTATTTTGAAATTCAGTATCATTTACTTATTCTTCGAATGACCAAGTTCAGGTCAACACCATCAATTAATGAGAAAAAATCAAGGAAAATCAATACCAAAACCCAGTGAAAAAAGAGCTTAAAAGCAAAAACAGAAAATATAAACGTGGCTTCACATTTTTCTCATAACGAACGTTAATCTTTCACAGATTTCCAGCTGAACTATGCTTTCGTGAAAAAAAAACTTGTTTGGTTGGCCCAAATATTGAAATTAGGATTCTAGGACAACTAGTTAGCTAAAAATTAATGTTTAGATCAAAATTGGAGATAGTAGATTTGTAGTATTGCCTTTACAAGTCTTCATCATCATCTCATCTGCCTGGCCTTTTCCCAACTATATTGGGGTCGACTTCCAGTCGAACCAGATTCAGATGGATATCAGTATTTTACATGGAGCGACTGCCTGTCGGACCTCCACAACCCAGTTACAGGGTAATACGATACCCCATGGTAAGACTGGTTATTAGAATTTAGAGCTTCTGACTAACAGTAACGACTGTCAAAGATCTACAAATGACAGCCGGGATCAACGGCTTTACGTGCTTTCCGAGGCACGGAGGAAACTCGCTGACAGATGGTCACCCATCCACAGACCAACCTTGGAAAGCGCGTTTTAACCCTGAAGGTCGGCCTGTGCTGCTGTGATTATTTAGCCACGAGTTCCTCAACAAGCCTCCTCAACGCCTTTACAAGCATTCCATCGATAAAAAATTTGTTAAGATCCAAAAAAACAAAAATCGTGCACTTATACTCATACATACTTGTTTGTATTATGCATAAGTAATCGATTTCTTCATTTTTCAAGGGATTCTTGTGCAAGCTTTTTGTATTTTATAAACCTGTGTTAGAGAACAAAAATACTTTCAAATGTAACAAATAGAAGACAGAAGAAGATATTAACAGATGATATTAAAAATTGGGCAAATGTTTTAATGCTATGGGCATATGGGCATGTGATAGTTATTTAAAGTTTTTTGCTAATGAAATGAGTAAAGAGGGTATAAAAGCGAGAAAGAAACGATGGATGAATAGAAAATTTATGACTCAAGAGATGATGACAAAAAGAGAAGTACACGGTATGGAATAAAATTACATGCTTCTCCGACCTTAAATCTAAACGACAATAACCCCATATCATAAGAAAATCAGCAAAGTCAAGACCTGCTAATAACTCATTGATAGGGTTTTTTTTTTGCGATAGATAAAAAATATGTAGATGACTTTTATTTTAATTAAGATATTCCAGCGGTCAAGGCAGTTTATTGGCCTTGTTGATAAAATGAATATTAGAATATTATCTATTACTTTTTTTGTTGTTTTTTTATAGATTTTTATAGCATGGTGCATGCCAAAATGATCTTCTATGCCAAATATATTTCAGAACCTTTATAACTTAAATAATCTTCAGAATTACGAAACAATTTTTTGCAAATAGTAAATATTTATTAAAGCGCGTTCTTGGTATATAAGTCACTAAAACTAGAAATTTAAAAAAAATTAAATCAAATATTTACAACGAGATACTTAAACCAAAACTAAACTAAAATACATATATAAAAAAAAAAACTTAAAAAGGAGAGAGACTCAGGCGTCAAAGTATTTTGCTGATTGAAATCAGCAATAGCAGAGTTTTTCCAAAATCATTAGAAGAGAACGGGACATTCGCAATGTTTAAATATTATTTGTTTTGAGTTTCCGATATTTCGGCACTGTTGCAATTATATCAGTTAATCACTGATAAACCTACTGATCTAATGATAATGTGCGTAACTGTGTCAGTTTAGAATCTTATCTAGACATGAGATTTAACGGTGTTGGGGATTCGCCATCATTTACTTTATAAAATCCAATTCGCTTTCGAATTTTTGAGGTCACTTAAAAGTGAACATTTCAGAATACCATCATCATCAGCCGGAAGACGTCCACTGCTGAATATAGGCCTCCCCCTTAGACCGAACGACAATTCGCCACTAGCATCCATCGGTTACCCTCACGATGTCGTCTGTCCACCTAGTGAGAGGCCTACCTACGCTGCGTCTACCGGTCCGTGGTCGCCACTCGAGAACTTTTCTTCCTCATCGGTTGTCAGTTCTACGAGCGATGTGGCCTGCCCATTGCCACTTCAACTTGCAAATTTTATGAGCTGTGTCGGTGACTCTGGTTCTTCGCCGAATATCCATGTTCCGGATTTTATCCCGCAAAGAAACTCTAAGCATAGCTCTTTCCATTGCTCGTTGAGTGAATGTTAGTCTCTCTAAAAGGCCAGCAGTCAAAGCAGCATACCGCAGAGGATATATTATCAAAAACGTAATTATTAGAACTCAATGGTTTTTCTTCTTTTGTATTTGGACTAGCAAGCGCATCGTAGGACGTCCACCAGCAAGGTGGACAGATGACCTTATAAAGGTCGCCGGAAGACGCTGGAGGCAGGTCGCCTCCAACCGGTATATGTGGATTGTGGATATCAAAAGGGGAGGCCTATGTTCAGCAGTGGACGTCCCATGGCTGAGATGATGATGATGATGATGAATGGTTTTTCTAGTTTAGGTGTTAGCATGGTTGTCATCAATTAAACAAATAAGAATTATTGGAGTCTCCTATACGCAGCTGTCGCGATATTCTATATTTATCTAAAGTAAATAGCCTTGATAATAACACTGGAGTATTACATACATAGTATTTTATTTATCAATTTGTTATTAATTTGTTTTTAAATACTTCTTTAGATAGTGAAAAGCTAATTGGGCGATTGCAGTTTACTTATCTCTAGGTATTTTTTTTATCAAAACATTTGCGCTTTGATTTTTTTTTTTGTCGGATTCGCGATCTAGCCTTGGGAATTAAATTTCAGTCTAAAATTACTAAAAAAAATATTATACCTGAGGGTGAATTTTTCAACTGGTTGGATGATTATATAGGAAACTATGAGGAATATCGAAAAATATGGAAATAAGTCTCGAGGCCGATTTTGATGGAAATTAAAACTGCATTATTACATTGGATTTAAAAAAATTTAATCATACTGGCCAGGAATCGAAACCGCTGAATTAAAAAAAAACTGTTTTAATAATCTATAACAGCATTCGATACTTTGATAGTATTGCTAAGGAGATTCGGAACTCGGACTTATTAGACTTTTTCAATCAAAATAATCTATTGAAAAAAAATAACTATTGTAAAAAGTTCTGCGCTGATCGCAAAATGGGCCAGGAAAACAGTCACATTACAGATTGTTATTAAACCAATTAATTTATTATCATGGGATTTTTACTGTAGGTAATCCCAAAAAATAAGGAAACTCTTGTTCGTGTGGAAAAAACATAGCCAAGTTCTGTTTGCGATAATTTATTATCCTATCAATATTGTTGACATATTATATTTTTGCAAAGCATTGTGCTTTTTTTGTTTTAGTAGAGGATTTCTGAAGTATTTTTATGGGTATTTTAAATCTTTACAAATGATTTAACATATTTGAAAAATTGAAAATACTTTATTTTTATTAATAATTGTTTTTTTTTTCTACTCTAATATTACAATGAGAAAATATTTGTAATCCATTTTTTTGTTTTTTATTTTTTTAACATTTTGTTCATATTGTTCGAAACAACGGAGAGGTCGCTTAAAAAAACCGCTTTGAAAAAAGGTCATTCCTGTTCTTTTTTACATCTTTATTTTATTTTCCCACAAAAAATATCAGAATGTAGCACATGCAACTATATTTTTATCAAAAATTTTAATTAGAATAGATACTTAGCTCGTTTTAATGAGTTTACAAACAATGTTAGTAAGTACAAAAGATTGTTTTTATTTTGGTTAAACAATTTTACTAATTATTCGTGTGAATACTTCGATGCTAATGACTTTAGTAGGAAGACTTATTTTTTATATAAGGAAGTAAATTACTGGACTAATTTTGATAAATAGCCTAATACATAATATTGGCACCGCTTCAATCTAGCGTAATGGTTTATTTTGTCAGAAAAAAACATTTTTACAATTTTTTTTACATGAATTTCAATTTAAAAAGTCATTGTCTTTATTTTACCGTAGCATTATTAAAATGCCAATAAGAATTCACTAAAATATTTGTTACCTAGTTAAGTTATTGTTTTTCACACGCGATGATTTTTTTTTGACGTTTCTTAATTTTCTCATAAAAGACTCTCTTTTACATGAATCATTAAATAAATAATTCAGTACCTACAGAAGTAATTATGTACTAAAATTATCATTATAATAACAATTAAATTGAAACCCCTCATTTCATTACATCTTTCCTTGTAAAATAACCGGTCGGTGCAACAGTAACCTCCCGCGAATATTGTCGAACTCAAAATTCCTGTTACTGTATGACTTTTTAATAAAAAAAAAAGTAAAACTCACCTGTCCACTATTACATAACATCCATTCACGATCACTTTAAATCCATAGCCAAAAAAAAAACACAATTAAAAAAAAAACACGAAAAAAAATCACTGGCACAAAAGAAAGGTTCAATAACTCATTTACTTTAATTCTCAGTTCGAAAAAAAAGAACTTTCATTCATTAATTCCGATTTTAAATTTCGAAAGTAGTTTAGCGTAATTTTGGCGGGAGCGACTGTCAGTGTGGCATGTGCACTCGTGTCTAGCGGCCGGCACTTCGCTTCATACTGGCTGAATAACTATAAGCTACGCGACCGGTGCCAATCTGCCAACGTGGTCGTGCCGCGCGATCGTACGATATTGGAGTGTATCGGAAATTGATACGTCACACTGCATTTAGTTAAGGTGTTTTTTACTTGACTGCATGAGTCTGCGGATTACTTTACTGCCCTTCGTTCCTTGCAGAAGTTTTATAACTTTTCGTTTTTCGCCATATTTGGGCCATCATACGAGTACGGGTCGCGGGACTGTCTTATTAGGGAACCGTAACCCTGTAATTCAAAGGGCTTTTACGGACCACCGTGAAATTGAGTCAGTACAAAAGCCTGACATTATTCTGTCACGATAAAAAAAAATACGAGTAGGTACGCAAGGGCTGCAAAAAAGCAGATTCCTTTTCAAAAGTGTTCGACAGTTTGAAGTACAAATATCTGGCAATAAGGTTACTAAATAAATCTCTAAATATGTGGATACGCCTTTTTTGTAATGAGTTTTATGGCTGAAAAATATCTGTTTAGTAGTCTCGCGAAGATTTTGAAACACCCTGGAATTATTTTACTTGCTTTGTTATAGATTCTAGTATAGCAACAATTAGCCACATAATTAAATAATTGAGCTAGTTTCAAAATCTAGAAATTTATTAATTATCTATTATTTTTTTGGACTTTGATCCTAGTAGATGGTAGGTTAACGTTTGAAAACACTATTAGTCAAAGATCAGCATAATTTTATTTTTTGTTGGACTGATTATTTTTGTATCGAGTTTAAAGTTATATTGACATACATTTGCATAGTGAACTTCGACCGATACTCTACCGTACATTCGTTGCATCGGAGTCGGAAAAAGGTAGAATTTGTAATAAGAGCTAAGTTTTTTTTTACAATTTTATTGTTTATATGTTTTGTTTGTGTTTCTTTAATCTTATTTTTTTCCGAAAAAACCGGATTTTAATGTACCTAGATTAATGTAAGGTCGTATTTTAATGTAAGCAGGTTCTTATTATAAATAAATATTGGGCGAAAGAAATAAAAGCCGGGTTATATCTTCATGGTAGAAGCTATAGAGAACTTTTTTATTTTATTTTCACAGTAATGTCCATTGACAAAATTAGGTTCTATATAAAGGTAGGTTCTCAAAAAGTCCAATTTGCAACAGATTCGCTGTAGGAAAAATCTCCTGTATCCTGGGTGAAAATCACCACTTGCGGAAAAACTACTTATTGGTCATGCAAAAATTTTTTTCGTGCGGGAATCGAGTCTGCGACACACAGCGCAGCATGTCGATCGCTCACCCAATGCAGCAATGTTCCAATGGCGCCATCTAATATAAATTATCATTCATCATTATCAGCCTATAATGTTCCCACTGCTGGGACACAGGCCTCCTCTCTAAGAGGGAGTGGGCCATAATTCCATCACGCGGGCCCAGTGCGGATTGGTGGATGTCACATATCTACGAATTTTTGGTTCTAGGACATGTCGGTTTCCTCACGATGTTTTCCTTTACCGTTTGAGAGCAGTGGTGATGAAATAAATTACACAAAGTAATGCGCCAGGCGGGGTACGAACCCACGACCCGCAAGTCGGGACCGATACCACTGGGCCACCACTGCTCAAATATAAATCGTTCCTGTTAAATATTGTTAGCAAAATCAAAACATCTTAGATAAACCATTTCTCAGATTGTTTATAAAATCCTAAGAATATCTTCGATTAAAAAACATAGATTCGGGGCCACTTTGCATTCACGTGTTGTATATTTGCTTTGCATGCGCACGCGACGATTGACGTGACGTAAGAAATTTATTTTGACTGGATGTATTGATAATAAATTAATATGATTATCAGATAGGAAAATATAGTGATAGCGAGTTTCTTCCGTGAATTTAGAGAGCATGTATAACCGTTGGTCCCGGCTTTCATTAGTAAATCTTTGACAGTCGTTACTGTTAGTCAGAATTTCGACGATTTAATAATAAGGGGTATCGTCATCATCATCATCATCTCAGCCGTAGGACGTCCACTGCTGAACATAGGCCTCCCCTTTCGATCTCCACATAATACCGGTTGGAAGCGACCTGCATCCAGCGTCTTCCGGCGTCCTTTATAAGGTCGTCTGTCCACCTTGCTGGTGGACGCCCTACGCTGCGCTTGCTAGTTCGTGGTCTCCACTCTAGTACTTTTCGACCCCATCGGCCATCTGCTCTGCGAGCAATATGGCCTGCCCATTGCCACTTCAGCTTGCTAATCCGGTGGACTATATCGGTGACTTTAGTTCGTCTACGGAGGGGTATCGTATTACCTAGTTACTGGGTTATGGAAGTCAGATAGGCAGTCAAATACTGGTTTCCAGTTGCATCCAGTTAGACTGGAAGCTGATCTGAACATTGTTGGAAAAAGACAGGCACATGATGATTAATAAGATAGGAAAAGCGATGGCCTTTGAGAAAGATATACTCGTACCTAGCTTGAGAGGAAAAAGGCGAGTGATCCTGCAGGTCCACAATGTTGGTCCAGTCGTAGTTGGTATTATATTTTATGGCATCTCTAATAATTTGTGTTATTCTGTAAAGTTCAGTTGACACCTCACTCCAGAGACCACACACCACACTATTCAATTTTAAATAAATCACCACGGATTTTAATTTAAAAAAAGATATTGTTAATACTTATCTAGCTCATGCATGCATGACATTATTTTTTTACATTTAATTCTTAAAATCAACCGCGACGCAGCTGTTGAATGACCCATATGGCTATGGAAACCATACTAAATCATAACGCAGAAAACCACCTGTTAAAATGAACAAAAAAGCCCATGGGTTCGCTGTTACCATAATTTTATTTTATTTTATTCAATAGGTACAGATACAGACAACAGATCAAGACAATACAAAATAATTCCCTTAACCATATAAATTAAGTGGAACTGAAGTCCAGTTACAACTGTACACATCATTCAAAAATAATAAAGAAAATTATATTTCAGTAAGTGTTACAAAGTTTTTAACACATTACTAATTAATTAATAATGGACGAAATAATTACGATTAAGACTTGAGCGATCTATAAAATCATACATCGACAAATCATACATCATCATAATTCCTGGCGATATCCAGCCTTTTTTATGTCACTGCAATGATTCTTATTGTTCCATTCATGTAGCCTTTTCTTTCCATCCACAAACCTAATGTATTATTAGATTTAGATAGGAAGTCCAAAATTCAATAATATTTTTATAGCCTTGATAACTATAATATCAAGTTCAAACACGTGCATTACATTATCAAATCGACAGAACTTGATAATTATTTGCCAGATAAGTTGCAAACTTTCTTCAGTACTGTACTATACTTTCCCCAGAATACTTTGATAAGTCAATCCAGAACTCTTTTGTTTCTCTACTGTTTCAAAAAAGAAGACAGCAAGTTATTCGAGTATATTTATTCTTGAAAGCAAAAAGTTGTCAGATGATCATCATCAGCAGGAAGAAGTCCACTGCTGAACAAATGCCTACTTCAAAAAATTTCTTTGAAAAGAAAAAATCGAACCGCGTGCAGAGTTCGAACCAGCGACTTTCGGATTCAGCACATTCGACGCTAAACTCGAGCCAACGGGGTTCTTACCTACCGCGTTGAATTCTTCAATCGTTTAAGGTATATTTCTCGTCGAACGATAATCCACCATAGGTTACCATCGACTCTCCGACATGTGCCTAGTATGCTTACATACTCTGCGTCTTTAATTCGGATCAAGGTTTACTCGATTAAGTAAATATCTATTAGGTGAGCCAAAAAATTGCAGACTTCAGGAGAAGTGGTTTGTATAGTCGCCACTCGAGAACTTTTCTTCCCCCAGTTCTACAAGCGATGTTCGATTACCATCCCGTTTTTTTTTTTACGTGGCAATATCATCAAATGATTCCTCCGACCTGACTGACTAAAATCCACGGAGGGAGGATGGTATCCTCTCCCTCAAGCGGCCATTACCATCCCCTAGCGAAATTGTATGAAGATGATTACTCAAATTACTTAATTAGCGATTCTTTTGAGTACAAAGTTCAAAGTCATTACTTATGCAACAAAACCGCATCTATTGTACACTTAAATATTGTATTCAGCAGAACAAGTGTTGACTAGTAAAATATAAAGTGGTATGCGCCTGAGCATAAGTAGAGGTGGCGCGTTTTTAAGGTTCCGTAACTAAAAGATATGCATGTGAAAACCTCACCGGAGGCTAGAGCAACAGCAGACAGACGATAGTGTCTGCTAAAGAGGTGTTGTTTGTAATATGAACTGCTATTAGGGGCCATAATAAAAATGTAAAGAGCAGAGAAAAGAAAGAAATCAAATTCATTTGCGTGGGACCTGAAAAAAGAAATAAAATTGGCAGACTGAGGTGAAGAATGGTGGTTCAAGTTTATTTTCTACCGTAAGGACGGACTGGAATTAGCACAACATTTCATGAAACATTAGAGGAAGTTTGTTACTTTGAGACCATAGGGTAACTACGGAACTCTTGGTCCGCGACCCCAACTTGCACTTGGCAATATTTTTTACTCTTGTAGTTCGAAGTCCATATTGTAATGTGCAAAAAATAAAAGTCAGCAGGTTGTAATATTATATGGCCGCCGCGTCGCGTGAAGACTTTGCACCTTATTTTGATATGTTACGTTGAGGTTTTAAAACATGAGTAATTTTTGATGAAGTGGCAATTTTAGTAGAAGATATCTTTTTTAGTTATAGCGTGATCATTTGTGTGAACTTTGGTCATTGGAGTGAGGTTCAAAGTTAACATAAGTAAAAAATAATAAAGGCACTGTTAGCTACTTCGTAAATTATACGACTCAAATCTCCGATACCTTACGACTTTAGTTCTTATAGTTTCGGGAAAAACGTGGTTTTCACATACGGACTGACAAACGTAACGAATCTATGAGGGTTCCTATTTATGCCATTTTCTGCGGAACCCTAAAAACTGCACGAGCAAATCGTAGTACCTACGTGCGGCTGTAATTATTTAGCCACGAGTTCCTCAAACTACAGTACGAAAATCTAATTTCACAAAAACAATGTCACCCGAAAAGCTCAACAAATAATTTAATATCTTACAAACAAGACTGCCAACAGAATAACATTACGATACAATAAATAACGGCTCGCTGATGCAAAAAGATCTATATCTGTTTCAGAAAGGCATCAATGGCATTCCACTTGGGTGCCCGCGCCATATTGTTGTTTTTTTTCGCGCCAACGTCTTTAACTGGCCGTCTACTGTCTATGGTTTGGGGTTCCGTGGTGTGATGTTCTTTTTTTGAATGCTATAGGGAGTTTCACTGCGAGTTTTAGCCGCCAGTGGCGCTAAAGCGCATAACGTAAACAACATCAAGCGTAGGTTCGAGTGTGTAGCGTATGTCAAGTTAATCATATACAGTAAATGATTAACTTCATCATGCGCTGGTAGCGCCATCTAAGCCGAGCTTTGCGTGAAACCTCCCATTTTATGGCTAGTGTTTTTAATTTTTTTGTTGAAACAAGGAAACCAGTATCGATCTGCTAGAATTTATCCTCAAAAGTATTTAGATCTAGAATAGATTAATTGTTGTAGTGACTCTTTAAGTTCATACATATATTTTTTTAAATTGTTATTGCTAGTCTACGACCCGGACTCAAAGCGGAGACGAGAAGAGATGTGTTTGAATAACCAATCAGATGTCCACTGAAGCTTAACGGAGAGGAGATGTGGACATCTGATTGGTTATTCAAACACATCTCCTCTCCTCTCCGCTTTGGTGGAATCCGGGCTTCAGAGTAAAAGACAAAATCCTTCCTCAATTTTAGCCAACGATTATAAAGGCAAGTGGCCATACGTCATAAAATTATTTTAATTGTCTGATTCAGGAAATTGCATCATATTTCTTAGAACATTCCTGAATGTGGTTCTAGGTTTCGGGAATTTCAGTTAACGTCAACATTAATTAGTATAATTATGTTATGGCCTATTGTTTAAATTATATTATTTTCCTCTTCCCCCTCATCATTCTAAGCTAAAAATATACTTGTATTTTCGTAAAGTCATAAGTTATGTCTTTTTCCCTGTTCTATATATTTTGCTGTGCGCTACAATTTTTTTAAGTTAAGACCTATTTACATAGTAATTTTATTCTGCATTGCAATTAATTATGAATAATTATTTTTTATTGAACACGGTTTTTGATATACCTAAGATAGAATACTTTTATTGATAACACGACACAAAATACTTGTCTTATAAAATGGGTGCGGACCCGTACTTCATCTAGTTTCTTTATAATTATCAAAGTAATCAATAATTTTATTAATACTTCGAATTTTTGGAATAAAAAATAAACCGATAGACAAAATTTAATATCTACAGAACCCTCAAACAGAATTCATTATCCCCGCACCCCATTATTTCTTCTTGCAACACAGGTTTATTTTATTAGAGCATTGACACCTTTCCCACGTGCAAGCCATTGTGTGCCGAAAGCCGAAAACCGAAGACCGACAGATAGGGGATGATAACCCTAATGTTATTGAATTATTACTTTAAAATAGGCTACCTGCTATGCGGTAGTGCCAACCTTATTCGTTCCGCGCTATTGTTTTTTTTTTCTGAAGTGTGTGTTTTTTTTATCGCTGTAATAAAGTGGCAAGTTTGAATTTTATATTTTGTTTTTTTCAAATTGAGAAAACGATTGTTTTAAATCTTTATTCTATTTCGATATATCGATGAATATGACCTAAGATTTGAACACATCCTTTCCCTAGTATAATGGGACCGGGATTCGGTTTTAAAACTTTTTCATCACCATCATCATTAGCCGGAAGACGTCCACTGCTGAACATAGGCCTCCCCTTTAAACCGCCACGTCGAAACACAATTCGCCACTTGCATCCATCCATTGCCCGCGACCCTCATGATGTCGTCGGTCCACCTAGTAGGAGGCTTCTGCCTACGCTCTGCGTCTTCCGGTCCGCCACTCGAGAATTTTTATTTACATGGCGTTTGACATGGAATAAATTCCTAAAATTGTCTTTCACAAAATTCAGTTACTTGGTAACACTACATCGCTTAGTAAATTTAAGTTTTGAGAGCGGTGCGGCATCGGCAGTATTTTAGTGCTTATCACTTAAGTGCATTTTAGAGTTCCACACTCATCATCATCATCTTCCTGCCCTTATCCCTTTTTACTTGGGGTCGGCGCAACACGTTTTTTTCTTCCATTCTCCCCTATCAGACGTCATAATATCATTTACTCCTTTTTTATTCATATCATTTCGTATACAATCCATCCATCTCTTCTTTGGTCTTCCTTTTCATCAACATTCAAAGTCATCACTCTCTTAGTCACATGAGTCTCATCCCTCCTCATCACATGTCCATAGCAGGATAGAATCCACACTAGCTTCCAAAATAATTAGTCATGGAATGAATAACCAATTTCAGGTAATTAAAAATGAGCAGACAACTTTAAATCAATTTATGAATGGTCAAGCTTCTGCTCGAATGCAATTTGCCTCAACAATACATCAGACTCTTTGTCATTGCCGCTTCGGGTGAGATTAAAGAAAAAAAAACTACCCTCCTTCATCATCTATTGTCAATGGCTGTTCAAAAGGTAAACCATTGATAGGTGTGATGGGTGCATTTAAATAGTTTTCACAAAAGTAATGTAGATACTTGAATCGCACAGAGGGGTCCCGCTACGGCTTTTGGTACCTAACTAATTGTGTATTTTCACAATAACTCCTTCAGCTTGCTTCTCAAGATAGATAGCATGAAGTGGAAATCTATTTAAACCAAATTGTACTTTAAAACGAATAAAAAACCTTAAAGAATAGCATAGAGAACTGGAACAGTATGGGCTATGAAAACATAAGTTTAAGGGTGCTTTTCTACACAGCTGTGCTGAAAAATGTAAAAAATAAGCTACAAAAAGATCGAATTTCCAAAAGTCTTAGAACAAACATTGTTCAGTAACATGGGCTGAGTTACCCCTCGAAAGGTTTTGCGCTATCAACGTTACACGTTGTTTATAAACAACACGTCACGGAACGGTACGTGTCGGCACTGTTGTGTGCGCATAGGCCTTTAAAGTGCTGCAAAGTCACGTCAATTCTACGGTAGTAAATATGGTCACTCCAGATATTATCATTTTGGCAACCGACAATACATCTCAAGCCGTCTCTACTCCCACAGAGGCCGCCCAGGTAGCTCCATTATTGACTGAGACCATTCCTAAGCAAACATTGCAAGTGGTCCCATTGTCACTGAGACGCCACTACAATCGTGTTTGAATAGTTTTTAAAATTTTGGAAGGCGCCTCTCGAGAGTGCAGGGTAATTATAGAAAGTTGAACTTTTACAAAACACCTCGGTACTAAGGGTCAATTCAAACTAGCGCAGAGTTGTGGCGCATCGAAGCGTCAACTTTAAACTTAACATAGCAAATTATCCCTTATCTCCACAACGTAATGCACATTTCTTCAGAGATAATTGAGAGGAAATCTTGTTTAGATGTGCGTATTCTGTCCTATACGCACTTCTTTATTTTTATTGAGGATTTTGCATTGTGGAGCTAGCTAAGGTATGTTAAATTTCAAATTGACGCTTGAATTGTCCCTAAGCAACGTGATTTATTGGTTTTCTTGAACATTACACCACACTTTTTTTTTTATTTTTTTTTTTAGCGTGGTAAAATCATCAAATGAGTCCTCCAACCCCGGGCAGGGCGGGAGGGACTGTCAGACTTCTACTGACTAAAATCCACGGTGTCCTTCATAGCCTGTTATGTTCCGGGGTTACGGTAAGGGAATAATCCCGCGACCCCGGCAGGCTTTGGCCCTCTGAGAGGGGGGCCCCGTCATTATGCTGACGCTCTTTGAGGCGCGCGTGGGACACAACGCGCCGTCGACCCGGGCATGGTCCTTGGTCGGGCAGCGAGTTGCCCTTTACTCGCTGCCCGCATGCCCGCGCCTACGGTGGCCGGAGATCATCTAGCGACGTCCGTCGCCGTGGGCGCCTACCACTGCGGCTGGGGCGGAGGGAGGACGCTGTCCTCTCTCGCTCGCGGCCTGCCTCCTCCTTTACGAGCATTACTGCCTCGCAGAAGGAGCTGACCGCTTCCCACACCGTCTCGCCCCGCAGCATGGCCGCAACCAATGCCGGGCGCGAGAGGTCTCCGCCTATCGCAGCCGTGAGGACACGTCGGTGCTCCGCCCAAGCTGGGCAGTCTTGCACCGTATGCTCCACCGTGTCCTCCGGGCGATCTTCGCAGTGGTGACACCCAGGCGTCTCCTCCATTCGCATCAGACACAGGTACCTCCCGAAACTTCCGTGTCCGGTGAGGACCTGCGTCAAGCGGTAGGTCAGGACGCCATGACTTCTCTCCAGCCACTCCTCAAAGAGGGGTCTTACCGCCGCAAACTAGTTTTTATAATTCCTGTATCGTGTATGAGTGTATAAACAGTTACTGTTGTAGAACATTTAGATACTTCGTGATAGATCATACAAAAAATATTTCTTCCGTACGGGAATTGTTCAGACAATCGGTGCGCCAACCGGCAACCGTGCCGACTCTACCCAGCTTTTACTCATAGTAAATGCTGCTGAATACCAATATTTTACATGGAGCAACTACCAAGGATCTAAAAATTACAGGAAAGTTGGTCTCGCCTTTCATTATACCATACTTTCCAAGACACAGAAGAAACTTGGTATGCTATTAATCACCATCCACCCGTGGTCACCCATCCACAGAACTTAGGCAAGCTGATCAACCATTGCTGCTGTTATTATTTATCTAATAGCTACAATATAGTGTCATAATTGGAAACAATTGAGAATCGAATCGACTATGTCATTGGCATACCAGAGTTAAGTTCACTTCAAACTTCACTATTGAAGTGGACAGCACTTTTTTTTTTGCAACGACCGTAATTTCTCATTCAGCCTATCAGTGTTGCCAACTACAAAATCTTAAATTATAACTGGTTGGTTGCTATGCGGTCTGGCGCACAACTAAATTATCAATCAATAACAATATGTCTTGTTGTCAAGAAATATTGGGCAGTCGTTTGAAAGGATGGCTATGTATTGGCTAGTTGACTGTTCAAAATGTTCATTGATATTTAAAAATAAGCTTCCATCCTTTTAAAGAGTGTTTTTTGGGAGTAGTGGGACACTAGTCTTTGCTGATAATCCGGAGACAGACCATTTGGAAGTCAAAATTTGTTTGTATGGCTGATATAGGTAAGGCTCTATTGTTCAATAAAGTTTTTAAAAATTGCATTTCCCGATCGGGCCTCGTAGCCAACGGGCTTTTGGGTGGCCATGGTTTCTTTGGCCGAACCTTGGCCACCATTCGGTCAAAACCTTACTCCATCTGGCATCTCTGCGTCTAGCCAGATGCCCTGCCCAGCTCCACTTGAGGCGTATCGCCCTATCCCCGACGTCATAGACTTTTGTCCAACGACGATATAATACTAGACTCCTAATAGTAGGCATACACCATCCTGCCTATCGATACGATAGATTTGACGCTTGCAATTGTTTCAAATCGGCAGTTCGTCCATATACACCATACACCATCCTGCCTATCGATACGATAGATTTGTCACAACTTCAAATCTGCACCAGTGATGCCAACTCAGCAACTAGATCTGGCTATTATTCGGTGACGACAGCTACAATTTCTAGCACCTTTTCATTTCATCATGAGACTATCGAATTAGATTAAAAAAGTGGTGCAAGCGATTTTCGACCTTATCGACATTAAAAATTTAGTTTGTTTTTCTCACATTCTTATTCGTTAACATTGCTCCTTCATTAAAATCCGGTGTTTGCAACATTGTCAATAAGGTCGAAAATCGCTTGAAGGTCGGAAAATACTTGCTTAAGGATTGCAAGTTAAAAAAAGTGGTGCAAGCGATTTTCGACCTTATCGACATTAAAAATTTAGTTTGTTTTTCTCACATTCTCATTCGTTAACATTGCTTCTTCATTAAAATCCGGTGTTTGCATCGTTGTCAATAAGGTCGAAAATCGCTTGAAAGTCGGAAAACATTTGCTTAAGGATTGCAAGTTAAAAAAAGTGGTGCAAGCGATTTTCGACCTTATCGACATTTAAAATTTAGTTTGTTTTTCTCACATTCTCATTCGTTAACATTGCTCCTTCATTAAAATCAGGTGTTTGAATAAATGTCAATAAGGTCGAAAATAGCATGAACCTTTTTTTAACTTGCTTTCGTGGTCCCTTGACACCTCTCAAGTTTTCAATCGTATTTTGGTTTAAAATAAAATGAATAACTCTTTTTTAAATTTTACGAGTGTACATGCGATCCATGTGCGAAAAGCCTCAGTTTTCCTGGTAAGGCCACGTTCACATGGCGATTATTTTCCCGTATACTGTATACAAGATTTTATCGATTTTATCGATCGATCGATTTGAGAGGCCTGTTGGTCTAGTGGTTAGTGACCCTGACTGCTATACCGGAGGTCGTGGGTTCGATTCCCACCCAGGACAAATGTTTGTGTGATGAGCACGATCATTTGTTCTGTCTCTGGGTGTAATTTATCTGTAATATGTATGTATTTAGAAATATATAAGTATGTTTATCAGATTTCTAGTACCCATAACACAAGCTCTGCTTAGCTTGGGGCTAGATGGCGTTGTGTGATAGTTGTGGAATCTATACTAATATTATAAAGAGGTAACATTTGTTTGTAAGTTTGTAAGTTTGTATGTAGGGGGTAATCTCCGGAAGTAATGAACCGATTTTAAAAATTGTTTCACTGGTAGAAAGCTACATTATCCGTGAGTGCTATAGGCTATAAATTATAAAGATATCATGCATATTAGCCGAAATATGTCATTTTTTGTCAAGCCGGGCGGAAAAAAATTGCTCTTCCAACACAGTTATTAGCAGTTTATACATTTAAACTTACATGCGCTGCCTTAACAGTTGTATATAATTGAAAACAATGTATGGCAAAAATGTCCGCTTTAAATAGTTCTACAATAAAGTCCGCGACACCATATTTTTATCTTTTATATTTTAGCAGATATAGCAGCTTTTATGAGTTAAAAAAAGTTATTTTCGATGTACTTGCCTTTGGACGATTTTTTACACAATAAAACATTAAACCTTATCGAAAAAAATATTACTATGATCACAATAACATCATAGAGATACGATTTTCCAAAAATAGTATGTCAATTGGTTAAATAGTTTCGAAGATAACATAAAATTATTAAATCGCAAAATGCCGCCGTCCATTCACGAACCGCATTAGAACACGCTTTGTACGGACATTTTATCTATTTACCTATAGATGGCGTTGTGCAAATACGTGTTGGTCTTTTTTTTATTTTTTTTTGGTGGTAAAAACATCAAATGAGTCATCTCGCCCTGGGTGGGCCGGAAGAAAAAACCCGCGACCCCAGCAGGCATTTGGCGCGAAACACGACTTGCCACCGACCCGGGCTTGGTCCTTGGACGGATGGCGAGCTACCCATCACTCACCGTCCGCAAGCCCGCTCTACCGCTGTGCCCTCTGCTTATCAGAGGGACACGCGTGGGAGCGTCCACACGACAGGCTATTCGCATATGGGCAAAGAGACCGGATTCCCTCTCGGATACGTCCGGGGGGAAGGCCAGTTTTTCGGCCCGGTGCACCCTGGGATGCGGGCAAAGCTCTTCCTTAGGCAATGTGTGTCTACGGGGTCTTTGCCCGTATGCGAATAGCCTGTCGTGTGGACGCTCCAACGCGTGTCCCTCTGATCAGCAGAGGGCATAGCGGCGGAGCGGGCTTGCGGACGGTGAGTGATGGGTAGCTCGCCGTCCGACCAGGGACCAAGCCCGGGTCGGCGGCGCGTCGTGTTTCGCGCCAAATGCCTGCTGGGGCGCGGGTTTTTTCTTAACCCAGGTTACCGTGGCCCCAGAACGTGAAGGGCATCCGAAGGAACACGGGTGGATTTTAGTCAGTAAGAGTCTGACAGTCCCTTCCGCCCCACCCAGGGCTCGGGAGGACTCAATTGATGATTTTAACAATAAAAAAAAAAGTACTAACCGAACCACAGTCATCATTAATTCATCACAAGTTAAAATATTAATGCCCAACGAAGTGGGCACGGGTCAGCTAGTATATTATATTATATTATTATTATTATACACGTTCAATTCTATTTGAGCAAATTGGCAGTTTTATGCCGAATTGACAAATAGGCAGTATGGTGTATGGCTACCATAATAACAGGCGACCGATGTCTGCCAACACATTAGGCAAAAAAGTCTTATATTCGTCTCATTTCGACCAATCCTGTGAGCCGTAAACATACGTTGAGACAGCACAGACCTTGAGTTAGCCAATCACAACGCAGTACCCCGTCCCCCTCGCTTACGTAGTATGTACCTCAGCAACTTGGCAGAATAGTTTGTGTTCTTTAGATCGTGCATGCGGAGTCTAGTATTATATCGTCGTTGCTTTTATCCGACGACGGATCGAGTGGAAATAACCTTCTTGAGGTTATTATCTCGGCCAATTCTTTCAGACGAAACAAGCGTAAAGTTTATCTACCTAACAGTCTTGACATTGATTAGCAAAAACGTGACCATTTCGTTACACAAGGAGACATTGTTTCAAATTGATTTGACATTGAAATCTGCCATCTTGGATATCGTTTTGTGATTATGTTGCATTATAGGTAGTCTTTCAGTTTCAAATTGTTGTGTTTATCCGTAAATATGCATATTTTGTATAATTTAAGACATGCAAATTCAATCTTTTTTTATTATATCTGGGAAAAACAAATCAATCATTTTAAGAATTCTAAACGGTATCTCCATTCCGATAAAAAAGATAAACTTATTTCGAAAATATCAGAAAGCATAATTGTTCTGAACTTCCCACTGCCGGGACTCACTATAGCCATAGGCCTTCTCCCTGTCATAAACCACGCGGGTTTAGTGTGGCTTGATAGAACTCAACAAATCAACATAATCTTTGATGTTGGTTCTTGATCAACAACTAAAAATGGGATTCAACTGGAATACATCTTTTTTAGCTGTTGGATGGTCCGCTGCTGAACATAGGCATGCCAACCAGAATTTTCCAATACCTAGCGATTGGTAAGAGCTACCCCTCACTGGAAACTTTTTGTCACCCAGTCGAATGCACCAACCGCTTGGAATCATTTATTTGTCACCATAATCAGCACACTCCCATATTATCGTCTGACACTCGACGGAGAAAAAAAATCTCCGCGACAGAAAGTCACCAATGAGCGGCTGACCTTATAGTAACAGAACGCCTGCTTTGGAAACCATGTTCAAACTCAAGACCTTAAAACTCACAAGACGTGACCTTTACCACTGGGCCACTCGAAATGTCCATTGCTCTAAATAAAGGAACCTATGTCATTGATATGCAAAAATAAACCTTAACTCCATGCGTGGTCCCAGTACGGTACCACTGAAACCCGCGTGTTTTGCAAAGCATGGCGCTTGCCATATACAGACGACGTTGTTCCATCGTGACTCAGAATTGACTGCCGGTTATATTACCTTCTTTGATTCGAAGTGGAATATTCTAAAACTTTGTTCAGTTAAGTTCATGATTTGTTTGTATTTAAAATTGCTTTGCTCTTGGTCTCAATCTAGCTATTTTTTTATGTGAGGTGGGTTTGCTCTTGACCTTAGTCTAGGTCAGGAATGACTAAGACAAGGTCAACGATGGAGCTAGCTTACCCAGAAGAAGCTTGTTCACTCTAACTTTGAAGAGTTGAGAGTTTGTAGAGTAGTCTAACGTTCGGAAACACAGACGCAGGCAGAGAGTTCCACTCATTCGCTGTCCGCATCATAATATTATATTAGACTTTTGGAAACGTTTATAGTATTTTTAGTGCGAATTGGTGGTAATAAAAATAGCAATAAGGTAAGGATAGTAATTTGCAGTGCGTATAGATGTGCGATGATAGAAGGGGGCTGGTGGGATGAGGTTGTGGAGTTCTTGGACACACTCTCCGAAGTACAATCTTAGAAGACCGACAGGCAGGCAACTTTGCGAAGATAAGTCAAGCTATGGAGCTTGTCTTTCACCAATTTTACGTCGCCAACGAGCCTCCCAGCTCTGCGTTCCACTAAGTCAGCCCTAGATGAAATGAACTCACTCGAAAAGAACTGGAACTTCGGCACACCCAATATGCAATTATAGAGATATTGCCTTGTGACAGCGCAGCCGAAGTAATAGAGTGTGGGGTCACACTTGAAGTAATGGCTACTTATTCACTAAGCTACTCGGCTCTGCTAAAGGGCAACTCGCTGTCCGACCATGGACCATGCCCGGGTCGACGGCGCGTTGTGTTCAACGCGCGCCTCAAAGAGCGTCAGCAAGATAACGGGGCCTCTAGAGGGCCAAAGCTTGCTGAGGTCGCGGGACTTATCTCATTACCGTACCGTGACCTCGTGGAAAGACATCGTGGTATTTAGTCAGTACAAATCTGACAGTCCTTCCCGCCCTGCCCGGGATGGGAGGACTCATTTGATGACTTTACCACGCTAAAAAAAAAAAGTTACCTACCAACAGCTACGCTATTTCGATTCAGACGATTTAAACGCCGCCTTTTTGAAGAACATATTTCATAGAGTCCAGCGATGAGTTTTCTTAAAGAGAATTTAGCGCATAACTGTACCACTTAAGCGTAAAAACTGGTGCTATATTCCAACAGGATGGTGATCGATAACTAGGCGGCCCTTGTGGAACTTACCACCGCTCGAAGACACTGCCGGTTACGGGTATAGCCTGGACTGAAGTGGCCTGTACCAGAGACCGCTAGAAGGTGAATCCCTCATCCCCAATGTAATAGACCGCGGAGTCTTTACTCCGCGGTCAAATATTAATTTACGGTACCTAAAGTTTGCTTTGCCTTTGCAAAGCAAACTTTAGGTACCGTAAATTAATATTTTTTAAACATCATTGCAGAATCATCCTCCCAGCACGATCTAGTAGTCGACATATAAGACAAGGGAGTTTCCCATCCATGTATGGAGGAGAGAAAAGTTGTACTGCACGCTTTAGCCTTAGAGGGCCGAGCAGCGCCATCTTGATGGCGATGAAATTAGGTCGGGTAAAGGTGAAGTTGTGTTGGGAAAATTGTTGTGGAATATGCAAAGATTGTACACCTAAAAAGTGCTAATGTCTCCTAACAAAAGTTTCTGGTTTCGGATGTCACAGTGGTCAACTTAAAAGAATTATTCTATATATGTCGCACTACTCCATGTCATTCAATATACGCGGTCATGCGAACGGCTAGGACGACTCGCCGTCTGATCATGCACCATTTTCGGATCGAGGGCGCGTCTACGTGCGTCTTTAAAGAGTTGTTAGCAACCTGATGGGGCTAACGTCTGTTGGGGTCGCGGTACTGTCTAAACAGGTAAGTTACCGTAATCCTGGAACGTGAAGGGCTATTGAAGGTAGACCGTAGATTTTAGTCAGTACGAGCCTCACAATCCCTTCGGGCGGGAGGACTATTCATGATTTTACCGAGTAAAAACAGTCGAATTGGATGCAGCTGAATATCAGTATTTTACATTGAGACCTCCTCTGAGTAACTGTACCTACTGCTGTCATTAAGGGTGCTTGTACACGGCGCATGTAACCCGCGCAAGTCTTTACTTGCGGGTTACCCGCGCGAGTAACATGCGCAAGCTACTTGATCAAGCTACCCGCGGGGTGCTTGTACATGGTGCATGTAGCTTGAGCATGTTGAAGCACTTGCGCGGGTTACATGCGCCGTGTACAAGCACCCTAAAAATACGGATACATTTATTACACAAAATAAAAACAAAATCACGACAGTCTGTCTCGAGATGGCAGCTGTAGATTTAGTTCATTTTATATTTAAACGCACAGCACTTGACGATTGACTGATGGCCATTATTTTAAGACGTTTTAACGACGATATTTGTTAACGTGCATTAGCGATGATTTCGTCATTAAACTTTTACCTTGAATTGATAGCTGCAACCAGTTTCTTCATTAGGCGTTATTGCAAACGTACTACAATCACACCACACAGTTTCTTCGATTACCCTTTGCGATCCAGATCCACGGTATGCTGCTTAGACAGTCCCGCGGTCCTTTTTTTACGTGGTCATCATCATCATCAGCCTATAATGTTCCCACTGCTGGAACACAGGCCTCCTCTCTCTGTGAGAGTGAATGGGCCATAATCCACGTGTCATCAAATTTGTTGGTTCTAGGACATGCCGGTTTCCTCACGATGTTTTCCTTCACCGTTTTGGGAGCAGTAGTGGTGAAATAAATTACACAAAGTATAAGCGCCTGCAGGCTGGGTTGGAACCTACGAACTACAACTCGTAAGTCGGGGCCGATTCCACTGGGCCACCACTGCCCATTTTTTTTTACGTGGTAAAATCTTTCTAACAGTAACGACTGCCAAAGATCTACAAATGACAGCCGGGACCAACGGCTTTACGTGCTTTCCGAGGCACGGAGGAAACTCGCTATGCCAGATGGTCACCCATCCACAGACCAACCTCGGCAAACGCGGAACCTTAACCTGAAAGATCAGCCTGTGCGGCTGTTATTTTAAACACGTGCTCCTCCACAGTGATGTCATATCATCACAAAAAAGAACAATTCGATCCCCTTAGTAACAGCATACCAACGCACCAACTTTAAAAACTCGCAAAGAAAGTAAAAAATGCTAAAAACATAACAAGAACCGATTGAATATTAAAACAGCGTAGCCATATGCTTGCGCAGGCGGCGAATTCTTTAAACTTGACTTGTGTATGCGTGAACGCGGCGCGAATTATAATATTAACGACGGAGAGTTCAACTGGCTTGAGTTATGGTATGAAGTTTTTAGAATACGATTGTTTGCGTGATTGTAATTGTCACAAAAAGCCAATTAAACGTTGAGGAGCTATCAGTAAACAGACGGATCCAAACGCTTGCCAGGGTCTGCCTTAAAAGAGCACCACAAACCTGGAACGCTAAGGACATTTGTGTAGGAACAGGGCGTTTTTAAAACAACAAGACTCAGCCGTTACGACGGACTAACGAGGTGACTCCGGAACGTAAAGGGCTATTGAAGGACACCGTGGAATTTAGTCAGTACAAGTCTGACAGTCCCTCTTGCCCTGCCCTGGGTTTGGTCGGGAAAACTCATTTGATGACTTTGCCATGTAAAAAGCTAGTATAATATATTTTAGAAATAGTAATGGTAACCTACTAACACGTACCATTAATCCGTAGAAATAGTACCAAAATTGTAATCGACAGTTACTGGTCATATCTTTAGTACAAAAGATGGCTAGATGTCTTCGACAAAATATGGGCGTATGTCATAAGCGGTTGCGTTTTAATATCACTTTATAGTATGAGTTTCTCCTGTGCAGAAGAAAGTAGTTTACATTAGGGGAAAATTCATACGATATTTTGGCAATGGTAGTTTATATTACGAAAAACTTCCAAACTATATTATGTTGACGAAAGAGGCCGATTATGTAAGCTTGTCCTGGGTTCGATATCAACGCTGAGCAAAGTGTTATCGGGTTTATCTTTGAATATTATTTGAGCCTCGTGCTTGGCAATGATCGATTCAATTCAATTCAAATGATTTATTGCAATCCATAATACTACGTACAGGTGGTAAAGATACAATTAGAGAGAAACAATTATGGACCCTGTCGGGCACAGCAAAGTTTGGATATGGTTGGAGAGAGGAAGGGCGTTTTTTATTGATAATATTATATCCATTGCACTAAAACAGCAAAAATGTGTGTATGTCATTAATTTATAAAGTAATATTTTTTCATGTTTGATTGTCGATTCATGCGACTTAAACATAATTGGAAATGTGGTTGTATTTTTAGGTAAACCTTCGCTCAAACCATTCTAGGATTATTTAGTGCATACATATTTATTTAGAAAAATTAATTTCTGGTAATTACAACCTGGAGTTTTTTTGCATCAAGAGTGAATAGGTTACTTCTTGGCAAGCGGGCTTTGCCGTCGACCACATCACCGCCTACCATCAGGTAAGATAGTCAAACGCAAGACCGCAAAATAAAAAAAGTTGGACGAACTGCATCAATATCGCTCTTCGCTTATTACTTGGACACTGACCAGGGTTCATTCGGTGTAAGGTGCCAAAATATAGAAAAAAGTCCGCAAACAATTCAGGGATGCCACTTTGTTAACTTTCAGTTTTAGTTAAATATCTAGGTCATATTGATCATAAGCCCAGCCTAATTAGTCAATGTGTATGTTCCCAATGCTGGGACTCAATTTATTATGTAGATATATACCTACACACACCTAAAGAACACGTTTTGAAATTGTGTCGCGGGACTGTATTAAAATGACAACCCGGGCCTAGAACGCAAAGGACAACAGGTTTGCTTTAGGTCAATTAAGTGTGAATAGTCATTTCCACTTCATCCAGGGAGAATTTCCAACCTAAAGAAAACAAAAATTAACATCTCCTTTACGTATACACTGTACAGGAAAACTGGCACCCCAAAAAAACAAAATCTACACATTTTATTTAAAATTTTAATAGATAAATATTTTTTTGTCTTTGGTCACCCCTACTCCCAATGCAGGGATGTCATCAATTGTGCATCCTGCGCCTGACAACCGACTGCACTGAGAAGTGGTGTGTTCCAACTTCAGTGGCTGTCTTACTGTCTAAATCTTTTACGTAAGTCGAGTAGGACTGAAATCTTATCATTATGTGAGCAAAATACTCAAAATATTTCAGTTTCAGAACTTTCAAATCATGTTTTACCCACGGATTTTAAACTACAAGTCCTTCTTAAGGGCTTTATCGATAATATAAGAAACGAACGCGTGCCCACCATGCCATGAAGAGCCAGAGGCTGGGGTGTTTCTATGTATAATCCATTCTACGTTCAAGTCGACAGAGCTAGCGGTTTACAACCAGCCACGGCCATCTATTGACGAATAGCTGAACCACTGCGTTGAAGCAAAAGTTTTGATTATCACCAAAAGAAGTAATGTATGCTGAAGTTTTTGCATTCGCATCAAAATTATATTTTCGACAATTTATGCAATGTTCTAGTAATTAATTTAATTCAAACTGTACGATATTTCTTGGTTATCGACTTTGAGAAAGCGCCATCTATGATCGAATAGCAAATAAAATTTGCTGTAAATGAGAGGTTTACAGACCAGGGTTCCTACCTGATATGTAAACCTCTCATTTACAGCAAATTTAGTATATAGTACACCAAAATAAATGTCTAATTAA
Source organism: Agrotis segetum (assembly GCA_036375495.1). Lineage (NCBI taxonomy): Eukaryota > Metazoa > Arthropoda > Insecta > Lepidoptera > Noctuidae > Agrotis > Agrotis segetum. The sequence continues at coordinate 661,533 of JAQSVV010000199.1, forward strand.
TGGTATTTGGCTAAAACTTTGTTATTTGCAAAGATATTCTCTCTCCCTGAGAGGTGTCTTATCAGCAGATTTTTTTAGGTTGCTATGTACGACTATGTAGGCTCTATGGACGGAAAATCTGCTCTTAAACCATTTTGGAGAGCTTTTGTTTGGTCTACAAATGCGGGTGAACCTGTACTTGTTGATATTTGTGCCACGGTGTAAACACATTTTACCGAAACTATAGTCCCTTAACTGTAGACACAATGCTACTTCCTACTTTCTTCACACCTGCGAAAAGGGTGGGTTACTGCAGGTTCGCCAAGGGGCAGGACAAATCTCTGGTGCTGTAAGTGTCCCTGGGCTATGGTGATCGCTTTCCATCAGGTAGGCCATGGGCATGACATCATTTTGGTACACACAAAGGAATACGGAAAAGTTGTTGCTGATAATAAAACACTAATAACGTGAAATAATCCTTCATGTTATTTACAAAAACTTCCTTCCAAAATTATTTCCTCTTCTTTTTATTTCCCTTTTCGTTGTAAGTCTTCTTTCCAGAAACCTTTTTGAAAAAACTTTTGATCAAGAATTTCAAAAGCGAAAAGACCGCAGCGAGGGCCGCGAACACAGCGAGTGCGAGGTCGAGCATCCAGCGCTCGTACCAGCTGTACTGCAGAGATAGAGAGCGGAGATGGTATGCTCCTGAAAAAAAAAACAATAGGTATTAGATAAAGCTACTGATTAAAGGTGATAAGAAATTAGAGAGGCTAGTGAGCAACTGAAATGGGCTTGGGCCGGTCACGTCTGCCGCATGCCCAATGAGCTGTGGGCCAAAATAACCACTTTGTGGACCCCCACAGGCCCTGACACAACTGGAAGGCGTCGCGACAGACCTCGTAGAAGATGGCGGGACGAGCTTGACAAAACCGATGACCAGTGGTCCACTTGGCCCTGGATCGTGAAAATTGGAAGTCATGGGGCCTTTTCCCAGCAGTGGTGGGATGATGTAGGCCAGCAGTATCAGTAGTGAGCAACGAGTTTCTCCATCAAGAACTATAGGTACTGACAAGTATGTGCGTGCGCGTCGCGCATCTGTGTGAACAGAGCCTGTAGCCAAACGGCAAGCGACATTCGCTAACGTTCAGCAGTCGCTAATACATTTTCAACTTTATACCTCAACGCATAAAGTTGAAAATCTAGTAAAGATCGCTGAGCTATAGCGAACGAAACAAACGAAAACGATCTGTAATCTTTGATAGATTTTCAACAACTTTATGCAATGGGGTATAAAGTTGAAAATGTATTAGCGACTGCTGAACGTTAGCGAATGTCGCTTGCCGTTTGGCTACAGGCTCTGACCGTCGATAGAGCAATGTAATTCTTCATGCAAGTTACTGTTCAACTAAAACCCAATCAATAGACTTTTCATAACCCAATCATCATATTTTTCCCATCTTTACCTTTCGTCTCAATCGCGAGTGTAACATAATGGTTGATAAGATGCTGAGGAGTCGATGGGCGAGACTGGAACAGGTGGGAGAGGTACTTCGCTTGCTTTGCGTATCTGAAAAAGTAAATAATTGATTAGTTGGTAGCATTTGTAAAATTGCGGGGTTTTCCTGGTGGATAGAATACGTAATGAAGTCATTCGCCAGAGAACCAAAGTAACCGATATTGCGTTTAGAATCAGTATGCTGAAGTGGAATTGGCCCGGCCACGTTTGTAGACGGACAGACGGCAGATGGAGCAAACATAATGCTTGAGTGGAGACCGCGAATGGGCAAACGTAGTGTAGGACGCCCTGCTGCAAGATGGGTCGATGATTTAAGGAAGGTGGCTGGCAGTGGATGGATGCGGTCTGCCCAAGACCGGGATGGTTGGCGCTCTTTAGGGGAGACTTACGTTCAGCAGTGGACGGCAATAGGCTAATTTGTAAAAGCTTTTCATCTAAGAACACCGTGATGTAATGCATTACGCTCCAACTCGTGTCCCTCTGATCAGCAGAGGGCACAGCGGCGGAGCGGGCTTGCGGACGTTGAGTGATGGGTAGCTCGCCGTCCGAAGGACCAAGCCCGGGTCGGTGGCGCGTCGTGTTTCGCGCCAAATGCCTGCTGGGGTAGCGGGTTTTTTCTTAACCCAGGATACCGTGGCCCCAGAACGTAAAGGGCATAGGAAGGAACACGAGTGGATTTTAGTCAGTAAGAGTCTGACAGTCCCTTCCGCCCCACCCAGGGCGGGAGGACTCATTTGATGATTTTACCACCTTTAACACACACTACCACATCCTATTGCTTTGTTGGTGTAGGTAACAAGTTGCGACTGCTGAGAAAGGGGTCCTTGGTTCCATTCATTCCAGAATCGGACAAACTGTGTATGGTTGATCCATGAGGAATTCCTCATAAGCAGCCATTGAGTCCAGAGGCCTAACCATGGGCTCTTAACACGATGCAGTTTAGGCTGTGGGGAAGAGACAGAGCTATACAAGTCGTCTAGCTCCATCTCCTTCCCACAGCCAGGCCACAAGTAAGGCCTTAGGTTAGTAAACGGTTGATGGCTACTTAAATGTATTTGTATTTTTGGGTACGCCTCTGCTAAAGGTTACAGAATTGATCTCATATAGTACTTACTTATCATTACTAAGCAACTCCTTCAAAGCAACCTGCATTTCGGGTACCATATTTTCCGAGAAGTCCACTTTGAGAGCGTATCCAGCTCGCTTTGCTCGGTCAGCATTGCTGGGCTGGTCTCCAAACACTGGCACTGCTAGTAATGGGACTCCAGCTCGTATAGCTTCTAGCGAACTCAGCTGTCCTCCATGGGTGATGAAGACTTTAACGTTTTTGTGAGCTGTAGGCAAAACATGAAGAATTCATGTACTTCGGCATCTAAAATTGGTTGTAGGTCGTAGGTTCGAACCCCGCCAGGCTCATTACTTTATGTAATTTATTTCATCACCACTGCTCTCAAAACGGTGAAGGAAAACATCGTGAGGAAACCGGCATGTCCTAGGACCAAAACTTCGAAGACATGTGACATCCATCTACCCGTACTGGGCCCGCGTGGTGGATTATGGCCCAATCTTTCTCACAGAAAGTTGGCCTGCCCCCCAGTAGTGGGAATATTTATAGGCTGATGATGATAATGATGAACAACACAGTCCTTTTCAAAAGTAAACACAGGTTTCATAAAAAACAGCAAAAACCGCCACAAAGACCGTGTTGTAAAAACAATTTTGGCCTAAATGCCAAGAACTCAACGGAAACTATTTGTATATTGATTACTCCCATTCAAAAGCAGCCAGTTTCGAAACAACTGTAGGCCATACAAATATGTTTCGTTCAAGATCGTACTCACAGCGCATCAACCAGTGCGCCAACGGTGCCTCCAAATTCTAAAGGGAATACTTACCCAAAATACTAGGCTGTGGCATCCAGGGTCGCACGTGTACATTGGGCGGTACATCTTGAGGGGTTCCTCAAACTTCCACAGCACGGTGTACGGCAGCGATGAGAACATTTTCAACAGCGCAGCACGTAACTCCGGCTTCAGAGCGGCTGTGCGTATCACTGAGCCCATACTGAAGTATATTACACCCTGCGGGGAACCGTCAAGGAGATCCTGCAGATCCTGCAATAGAGAGAAAAGATTATGGGAAAGATCAGGGGCTCCCAAACTTTTTCAGCTCGCGACGTACATACAGCTTTAGAATTTTTTTCTCGGCGCCCTAGCTAGTTGATACCAGATGAATAATAAAACAATAATACCTTGTTCCGAACTCCACGAAATCAGAGCTCGCAAATCTGGGTTTGTTGCTGCAAAGAGATCAGTAAGACTATCTTCTCCTTTCTGGATATTTAATACATAGAATCTTGGTTCCACGCAATATCAATCCGGAGAATGGTCGACTTTCGCGTCTCACGGCACCCCTCATACTCTCTACGTCGGCGCACCAGGGCGTCGCGCAATTTTGGAACCCCTGGAGTAGATTATAGATATCCTAGCATTGTGTATGAATGTCTGCCAATAAAGCAGAAGAAGGGTCATAGAAGAACGATTTATGATTTGTGTTGATATGGCTAGAAAGATAACTAAAATGACGAGTTACAGAAAAGTTTGGAAGTAGAAAATATACTGATCCAATCCCAAATGAATTAGAATAATGAAAAAGAACTATCCGTCTTCAAGCAGTTCCACAGCGACACCTACCTTCGGTAATGGCGGAATTGTCTCATCCATATGATACCCAGCGATGTTGACCACATTAGGAGGCATGCTGAGCGCCGGATATAAGGACTCGTGAGAGTTCACGAACATGATAGACACGTTATGGAACGCATCATCGAATGGAGGTAGAGTGACGCCTCGCGCAGCCGCTATAGGTCCAAACATTTTCTCGTAGAGGCTTATTGTGTTTGGTCGGTCTATCCTGAAATAATTTGGGCTTGAGCAAATTTTCTTTGACATCGGGTATGTATTGGGCTCGGCAGATGGCAATCTCAAGTGCAAGCAGTGAATAATAAATAATCATTAGATGGCGATCGTATTCTTATGGTGTTCCACCACTCGACAAAAGCCTCCTTCCACTTCTCGCGGCTGTCTGCAACTATTCAAGCTTTCATGTACAATGATCTCGCTTATTAACCGACTCCTTTCACTATCTGGGCTTGACCGACCATATTGCAACGAGTTCGACAATCATATGACCTCACAGGAATCCGGGGGCATCAAAGAATGCCTTGGGCCCTGGGCTACTGGCCAGTTTTCACATTTGGAAAAACGGGACACCTCTGCCTAGTATTACAGGACTGATATTATGATAAGTTTGAAGTGGATATTACTTACCATGCAGCAAAAGTCATCCCAATATAAATGAAGGCGTTAATAGCTCTTTTGACAAATGACATGGGTGGATCCGTTGGATTGAACATCAAAGGTACTGTGGCCACTGACCGGACCTCGTCGACTTGTGCTTCTATTTGAGGGTACATAAGAATGGAGGTAAAAACAATCCAGGGAGCCTTTTGTACTGCTGCGGCACTGAAACGATGACAACAAAACATTGATAACAGCCTAGGCAATTTACGAATTGCAAATCGTGGGTTCAATCAAACCAAGCCAAACGCTTGCATACCCTTGTGTAATTTATGTCATTACTCTCAAAATAGTGAACGAAAACTTGGAAACGTGGACTCTTACTATAATCCACGTATAGTGTAAATGGAAAGGAGAACTCGAACTGTAAGCATGTCTGCGATAGCTGCGTTGGTTAAAACATTAAATACAAGCCATGTCAAAGGACAGTCGTTTGACATGCCTTTGATAGGTACCAGAGGATGGCCAGACTCTCAGACGAAAAACCACTTACCCAGCCATAACATCAGAGAAGAAGGACTCGGTGACCACAGCATCAAACTGCTGATTGATCAAAGCCTGTCGAACAGACGGAGTGTTGAGCATCTCAACCGTGACATTGTTTGAAAACTGCTTCACAAAGGCGACTCCGCCATTAGTGTTTTTTGGATCTGTCATGTCAAATCCTGAAATTTTTTAAAGTCTTGTTACTTAAAATTCGTTTTAATTCTTAGTTCGGCCTCCCTCCATTGCTTCCATCCTTATGGCAATTAATGCCTGCTTCACACGGCGCGTGATTTCATTCAAAAACCGGACGCGCCAAAGCGCGCCGTTTTAAGGTGATTGCGCCGATGTAGCCCGCGAAATCCAATTTTTTTTACGTTTTTTGCAATTTGCAGGCCAGTGACATGTTGTAACTCACATACTCTCACATAGAAAAGGTACATCGTAGTTAAATTTCGGAGATTTTAACATGATGCACCTTTTCTATGTGAGAGCTGATGGAGCGAATTTTTTGATAATTTTTATATTTAAAATTATACTTGTTATTACCGTAATTCATATTTTGATAAAGTTACAACATGTCACTGGCCCGCAAATTGCAAAAACCGTAAAAAAAATGGAATTTCGCGGGCTGGTTGGAGCATCCCCCTTAAGCGAGTGTATTTTTAAGAGGTGCGAAGTTATCCGTAGCCAATCCCGGCGTTCCGCGGCTCGAGCTGCGGCTGAGACCGGAGATGTCGGATCGCAAACGTGTAGTTGCCGGTGCGCGTTTTTCCTGGCTCCGCTCGCGATAATACGCGGCTAGCATAAATTATTGAACCTCCAATTAGTAGTGCTTACCTGCAACAAACTTCTGAACAGAGCTTACGTCCAGAATATGTAATGTCTTCGGAGGATTCTTGACTTTGTCCGGGTATGGTGTCGCCCATGTCACCTGAAAAAAGAAATGTGTTCATTTATTTAGTCAAAGGTTTCTCATAGGGGATCGTGAACCCTCAGATATGCGCCATTAGACGGTAGTGGACGGGGTTAGCAGAATGAAGGTTGTAGTTGGCTACCAAGCGCGCGCGACTTGCAAGAGGACTCTCAAAAACCACTCTATTCCTTGAATTACCCTTTGCGTTCGGGGGCCATAAAACCTCTTAAGTTATTATCGCGGCCCTAGCAGACATATGGCACAATTGATCCCCTTCAGTTACGTTTACTTCAAGGTCGCGGGGCGGCCACATACATCAGTTTTTTTCGTTCGGAATTCGAAATCATAAATGAAATATTCACATTTCATTCAACACATACAAAACATGGACACAAATTTATATAATTCACTGTGTCCGGATAGAAAACGGATCAGGATTCCTGATCAGGAAAACTGATGTACATGTGGCCGGCCAAAGAGTCGCACGTGGAACACTCGGGCTTAGCCCTTAATCGAACAGCAAGCAATGGGTTGTCACATTATCTACTCCTACCTCGTGTCCTCCCTTCAAGAGAGCATCCACAATTCCTTTCCCCAGTAAGTTGTGACTGTGAGAAGGAGCTGGAACCAGCACCAGGATGTGGTAGCCATATGAGTTGGTTATAGCTGCTAACAGCAGTAGCAGGTGGAACTTCATTGTGTTCTGAAAAAGAAGATTAAATAAGCTTAAGACAAAGAGATTTAAAAGAAACTATAGAAAGGGCATTTTTTTTTTTTTTTTTTTTTTTTTAACGTGGTAAAATCATCAAATGAGTCCTCCCACCCCGGGCAGGGCGGGAGGGACTGTCAGACTTGTACTGACTAAAATCCACGGTGTCCTTCAGTAGCCCTTTATGTACCGGGGTCACGGTGAGGAAATAATCCCGCAACCCCGGCAGGCTTTGGCCCTCTGAGAGGGGGCCCCGTCATTATGCTGACGCTCTTTGAGGCGCGCGTGGGACACAACGCGCCGTCGACCCGGGCATGGTCCTTAGTCGGGCAGCGAGTTGCCCTTTACTCGCTGCCCGCATGCCCGCGCCTACGGTGGCCGGAGATCATCAAGCGACGTCCGTCGCCGTGGGCGCCTACCACTGCGGCTGGGGCGGAGGGAGGACGCTGTCCTCTCTCGCTCGCGGCCTGCCTCCTCCTTGACGAGCATTACTGCCTCGCAGAAGGAGCTGACCGCTTCCCACTCCGTCTCGCCCCGCAGCATGGCCGCAACCAATGCCGGGCGCGAGAGGTCTCCGCCTATCGCAGCCGTGAGGACACGTCGGTGCTCCGCCCAAGCTGGGCAGTCTTGCACCGTATGCTCCACCGTGTCCTCCGGGCGATCTTCGCAGTGGTGACACCCAGGCGTCTCCTCCTTTCGCATCAGCCACAGGTACCTCCCGAAACTTCGCAATGATCTTGCAAGCCTTCAAGTCACTACTGAGGATCTTAGGCAGAACTATGACATCCTTGAGAAGCGTACCTGCGAACTCAATAGTGCTAAGTCTGCTGATGTTGAACTAACGATCAACTCTCTTGAGACCAAAATTGACACCATGGAACAACAGGCTCGTCAATGCAATATTGAAATAGGTAATTTGCCTGAAAGGCGCAGCGAAAACCTACCAGCCCTGATTGAAGCTATTGGTGTTGCTCTTAAGCTCCCCAGTGTCACAGCAGAATATAGTGGCTGTTCATAGAGTGCCACATGCACACCAGCAAACGACGAGACCAAAAAATGTCATCGTCAGATTCACGTCGTGCATACACCGGGATAATCTACTAAGTGCCTTCCGTAAAGCGTCTTCTCTTAAGACGGAACAAATTGGCATAGCAGGAACATCATCTTCTGTTTACCTCAATGAGCATATAACCCTGAAGAAGAAACAGTTGTTTCGGAAAGCCCGGGATGTTGCTAAAAACAACCACTACAAATATGTGTGGATTAGAAATGGCACTCAATACTTGTTCGAGAACGTGAAGGTGAACCATCGTTTGCTATTCGTGGTGAAAGAGATCTCGATAAGATGCGATCCAAACCTGGCGAATAAATATCTCATCCACCTGGGCAATATTCAATCTTGTTTTTATTGTAATTTCCTACATGCATTGCTACTATTGTTTTACATACTTTCACAAAAATATGCATGCTATGAAACTAACACTATTTTTGAATGTCTTAATTTACTAATTGTACAATTTATACTTTTATATATAATGATTAAACATATTTTAAAATGTAAACCAAAAAATAAAATTATGGTAGTCAAATCAACTTATTGCAAGAATTAAATGTAAATCGATTTTTAATACAATCACTATACAATTATTAAATCTACTTATCAAAGAATGTAAATCAATTTTAAATATATCTTACATGCAATCAAATCAATTTATTGTAAATAGGAAATTAAAATTATTTAGAACTTTATTTTTTATTGAAACTTCTATAAAACGTTGTAGCTATATATTATGTACAAGTTTTAATGTTGAAATTACATGGATTCCACAGTTTATTATTAACAAAAGAGCGCGAGTCTTATATAAATTTGTTGCAACTAACCCTGATTATGGATAGCACTGATAATTTATTAATTTATTACCAGAACTGTAGGGGTATAAGAACGAAACTACACTCGTTGCTTGTTAATATCTTGGCAATGTCATATGACATCATAGTACTGACAGAGACTTGGCTGGTGCCAGAAATTGCAAATAGCGAGTTTATTGACCCTCGCTATGTTGTGTTCCGCTGTGATCGCGATCGTGATGCTACGGGTAAACGAGATGGGGGTGGGGTGCTCATTGCAGTTCTACGTGAACTCCAATCAGCCTCACTCGATATTCTCAATAGCCCACATTGTAAGCCCTCAGCATGTATCGAGCACCTCATGGTTGCACTGCCTTGCAAAAATGATAAACATAAGATACATGTCGTCAGTGCAGTTTACATCCCGCCGGGTACTGGCTCCGATATCTATACATCCCATTTTGACTTTCTGCAGGACACCTTAAATGCACCTAACGTCATGAATATTTACATTGTCGGTGATTATAATCTTCCGAATGTCACGTGGAGCGCTGCAGCGACGGGGCATGAGGGCTGTATGGCTTGTGTTTGTACAAACCCTGTATGCTCGGAACTAGCGCATCTCATGTCATCGCTTGATGCTCACCAATATAACAGCATGCCTAATAGTGGAGGAAAGACCTTAGATTTATTCATCTCAAATACCTGCTGTTCAACTGGACACCTTAAAGAACCATTATTACCAATTGACCCTCATCACCCCCCTTTTGTTATAAATGCACCTGTTAACCTATCTATACAAATGATGAAGAGAAAGCCAATTAATAAATATAATTTCCGCAAAGCGAATTACGATCTCATTAACAAACAATTGGATTCGGTCCATTGGTCTGCGCTGTTCAATAATCTTTCGTCGGAAGATGCCGTAGAGGCCTTTTATAGTATGTTGAGTGACATAATTAGCCCACTAGTCCCCCTTGCAAGGACCAGATCACTTGACTTCCCAGTCTGGTTTACGCCACAATTGATTAAAATGTTTAAAAAGAAGCAACGTCTTTGGGTAAAGTGGAAAAAATACGCCAACGTCAAAGACTATAATGATTTCTCTGAATGTAGGTCTATCTTCAAACATATGTGTAAAACCTGTTATTCCACTTATATTAACTCGGTTGAAGATAGTCTCTCCAGTAACATAAAGCACTTTTGGTCCTACATCTCTAACCGTAAGGGTAAGTCGGGCATTCCCTCCACGATGCAATACCAGAATGTCAAGTCAAGTGATCCTGGTGTCGTCTGCAATATGTTCTCGGACTTCTTCTTGTCCGTATTTGAACCCGTGTCACCAACTCTTAACACTTGGGAACCGCCGGGGCAGTGCGCAGAGAATTGTAGTATAATTCGTAATTTGCACATTGACAAATCTAAAATTCTAAGTGAGTTGAAACAGCTGGACGCCTCTAAGGGGGCGGGACCTGACGGCCTTCCTGCAGCTTTTTTTAAGGCCACAGCTGAGAATATTTGTGAGCCGATCTATATCATTTTTAATAGATGTCTTCATGAAGGTGTGTTCCCGGCGGTATGGAAGCGAGCTAACATTACCCCAGTGCATAAGGGTGGCTCAAAGCATGACGTCGAACAATATAGGCCCATCTCGATTCTGTCGACCTTGTCAAAGCTTTTTGAAAGACTTGTTCACAACGAAATTTACCCTCTTCTGCATAATATTATTATACCTGAACAACATGGGTTTGTTAAGCGCCGATCTACAACATCTAACCTGTTAATTTTCACTAACTATCTTTTCGAAAATGTTGATAGGCGATTGCAAATCGATGCTATTTACACAGACTTCAAAAAAGCTTTTGACAAGGTCGATCATGAAATCCTGCTAAACAAAATTGCATACAATGGCATTCGTGGAAACTTATTGCGTTGGTTTGTGTCGTATCTCGAAAATCGGTCACAGCGAGTTGTAGTTAATGGTCACCAGTCTGTCTCTGTTTATATTACGTCCGGAGTTCCACAGGGCTCTATTCTGGGTCCACTATTATTTATTATCTACATCAATGATATTAAGAAATGTTTTAAAAAGGCCAAATTCTTGATGTACGCTGACGACTTGAAAGCGTTTCAAACGATACGCTCCATGGACGACTGCCAGTCATTTCAGGAGGACCTAGACAGACTAACTGCTTACTGTGTTGAAAATAAGTTGCATCTTAGCATCCCTAAATGTAACTATATACGCTTCACAAAGAATAATTTCATTTATAATTTCAATTACAGCCTCAACTGCATACCCTTAAATAAAGTTTGCATAGTCAAGGATTTAGGGGTCCTCTTTGATAGCAAACTGTCCTTAAACCAACATATCGAGGCCATAGTCAATAGTGCTTTTAAAATGTATGGTTTTGTGATGCGATCCTCAACTGAATTTAGGCGTACCTCTACCTTCCTCTATCTGTACAAGACGCTCGTTCGTTCTCAGCTAGAATATGCGGTCCCTATTTGGAACCCCTTCTACCAAAAGTACATAGTTGCAATAGAAAGGGTCCAGCGCAAGTATCTCCGTGCTATGTACTTCAGATGCTATAGGACTAAGACGTATCTGTCATACTCCCAGCTCCTTGAGAAGTACAAGCTTATCAGCTTGGAGAACCGTCGCAAATACCTGGAGGCTAATGTACTTTATGATATTGTCCACAACAATTTTGATGCCATTGATTTAACGAGCAAGCTGTGCTATTCTGTTCCCCGAACGGTTCACGTTCGTCAGGTTCGTGCTCGCACTTTGTTCGCGCTAAATTCTTGCCGTACGAATTCTGGCTTACGCAGCCCTATTCATAGATTGTTGGAATCCTATAATTCAAGCTTCATTGATATTGACATATTTGCATGCTCTAAAAATAAATTTAAATCTAATCTTATAGAAATATTAACTTAGAGTTATCCTTAAAATGAAGTATTATTTACTTTTTATGTCATTTAAATTAATGAAATTTTTGCAGTATTGGATTTGGTCTTGTGGCTATTTGTTATTTGTCCCAAACAATGTGTATTTATTTTATACTATTATTTCTAATTTTTGTGATGTTCTCTAGTGGAAACCACTGATAATATTGTTACATGTTTTATCTGCGGATAATGTTGTGGACTGCAACATTGCTTCATAATTATGTTTTGATTACCCTTTATGATATATATATGTTGTAGTTGTTTATTATCCCTAAACTCGCCACAAATATAGCAAAATAAATCAGGACTGTTAACACACGCTGTTAACACACGCGACATTTTAGAAGTCAGTTAATATACTAACAAATGCACTATGTTCCATTTGCAAAAGTAATAAGTTTCCGGACTACCCGCATTTTAACTTTTAAAGGTAGGTAAAAAAATAAAAAAATATTTATCCCCATAACCAGATGTGATATCGAAATAAAATGCATACAGTATTTTTATATTGGTCAAGCTTATTATGAAATAATATGAATTGGGTCAGATATTTTTTAAGTGTTGAGTAGTGTTATTTTTATACAATCATTTTTCCATGCATCATTTGCCGTGGGGAAACTTGTAAATATACAGAAGAATACAATAACGATAAATAGTAACAAAATATAAATCTCCCAATTTTAAAATAATTTGAACCTTGAAATAGTTGCAACACTGATTGATTTCGAGATGTTTATAAAATTTATTGACGTAAAATCGAGAAATAAGCTTCAAAATGACATGTTTAACTATGAAAAGTGATCCCCTGGCTTTTTTAATTGAACTACTATGGTTTAGACAACTTTTTGCAACACATGACGGCATACTTTGATTTTTATTAGACAAAATAACACCGTATGAAACCGCGAGTGTCGTTCGAAGCGTAATGGCCGACGGCTGACTTACTATAGTGTGAATGTGTGTGTGCTGGCTTGTATGGACAAGCGCACTGACTTACTATGGGTGCTTCAATTCTTTCTTAGTGAAGTTCCGTCCGCCTTTTTTTTTAGGTCCATGCAATTGTTTTCATTAGCCGGCGCGGGCGCACGATAACACAGTAAAGTTCATTCACGTAAAACTGATCGAACCTATTGACGACGATGATCTAACCGCGTGGTAACACCATTCTAAATATAAACCTGTTTGTTAGTCAACAGGTACGAAACAGCGTGTGTCTAAAGAATGGGGCATAGAATTTGCAGACGCCACCTCAAACTGTCTCTGTTGGATTTTCAACTTTGTCACTAATTATGGAAGTTCAGTTCGATTTTGCTAATTTCTATCACTAGATAATAATTTCTATAACTAGATAATAATTTCTATAACTAATAGACACTATCAAACCTACCCCAGGTTTGATAGTGTCTGTACGTTATAATTTAATCTTTTCTTTTACCCCGCAGTTTATTTAAATTTTATCTTATTGCTTTTCTCCTAAGGGTCATAGGTATCATGTCTGATATCTTATATCTTTAAGAATTGCGTTTTCAAATGCAAAAAAAATAATCAAAATCTGGAACTGCTAGTTCCAGAGATTGTTTCGTTTAAAACAATCAAAGCTTATTAAATCAGTGTACCTACTTAAATAATATATCTATGGAACAATATGTGATACTTCACTTATTTCTAAAATCTACCCACTGAAAAATAAACAGTAAAAAAACACTCACTTTTTATCTCACATTTAGAACACCAAAAAGTTTGAATCGCACTTTTAAACGTCGAACAACTTTGTTTTTTTTTTCACAATATTTTGTTGTGCACTGACCGCGTGCCGTGCGAGAAGAACCTTGACTGCCAGTATTACTACTAAATAGCAGTTTCATCATCCACGCTCAGTCTATGGCATTGACATTGTACCTATTACAATGTCGTATACTACATCTGTTTTATATTTTTATGGTACAGTATATTAGAAGCGTTGCCACGATAATTATTGTAACATAATCTTTAGCGGATCAATCCTTATAGTTTTTATTTTACTGTCAGATATATTTTATGTACTGTCTATGTAAAATAATAGGCTATTTTTTACTTAAAATTTTATTAGTCTGGAAAATATATTATCCAAAAATATTTGAACCGTATTTTTTGTTTTTGTTATATAAACCAAATTGACGAAGATACAACGCGATATAAATCACAAAACGTCACTTGGTCGGTATTAATGTTTCTATTTTATTAAGTACTATCTAATGAAAAAGTACTCGTCAAGACGAATAAAGCAAGTCCAAATTCGATGAGCTTGCATTGTTTTAATACAGAGTTCTTACGACCACCTTCCATTTCCATCATCAGACAGGAAGTGTCTCAAAATCTTACAAGATTCAATTTCAGAACGAAAACGGGATACTTGAAACTGAATAAGAGTTTTTTTTTAATCATGCTCCCCAGTGCAACGAAGCTATGACATTATTGTAAATCAATATTCATTGGTGTTCTCGTATTACTCAGTACAATGACCTTTCTAAACTGGTTCTATTAACTCGACTGCATCAGATGATGTAATAATAACGTCCATTATTATCGTAAAACATTACGTGTCACTGCAATATAGTAGGGGAACAGTGTATAAAACGGGGCATGAGGTTGTGGGGACAATGCGACACTCGTACATACTTATTTCGTAACACAACATTAACGTAGCGCAAGCGCCATCAGGACGTCATTTACGTCATTTAAAAAGATTTATGAATAAAAAAAAAATATGCAAGCGGCCATTTACAAATGGTGTCCTGTTGGCGCTTGCGCTACAATAGTATTGAGTTAAGTTTGCCTTAAGTGTGTGATTTCCCATCATACCTCGCGTCTCCGTCATATACACTGTTCCTTTACACGATAATCTCCTAAAAGACCTACAACTACTTTAGATGAAATTTTTGTGTTGTGTTGTGGGTTACAGTTTGTATGAGAGGTATCCATCCGGTTTTGGAGTCGTTTAATTGCTATTAAACTGCTTGTATTTTTGTGGGTTTGGTCCTACCTTTAATCTGATCCAGTAGCAAATATTAGTAAAAGCGAGCTCACCCAACAGGAAAGTGATTTTCTTCGCATCGACGGCACACATTTAAAACTGTTTGTCGCCGGACTCGGTAGTTTCAAGCTAGGCGAATCATGGTGAAGCCCACACCTGCTAATCATCGCTCAGACGTCACCACAGGATACAATTAGCCTGTGGTAGCGTTGCCCGGCCGATAGGAAGTGAATCCCAAATGCCAGATGGCTCACATCCCGAAATTATCAGACAAACTTCCGAATTGCCAAAATTTCGTAGCATCGATACACCACAATTTTGGCTAAAGGGATTTGTATAATACACAGATAGTTAATAACCTGGATTAACACATTAGCGTGTTATCCAAATAACATGTTCTCGTGGGATAATTATATCACTACTACCTCGTGGCTTTAACGCTGGCAGAAGAAAGTAATAAATTGAAACAAAAAACTAAAATTAAATAAAATATATTTACAAACACTTAAATCTAGCATTATCTTTAGCTTAGCTTTCCCAACTATGTTAGGTTTGGCTTCCAGTCGCACTGGATGTAGCTGAACATTATTATTTAAATAAAATACTTTAATCTAATAACTGTCTAATTCCTCTTCTTATCTTGCTTCTCGTTCTTCCCTAAAACTTTTCTGATGACGGTCTTGATCAAGAACTTCAAGAGCGCATAGAGCGTAGCGAGCACCACGAGCAGAGCAAGCACGAGGTCGAGCATCCAGCGTTGGTACCATGTGTACTTCAGGGATAGAGATCGGAGGTGGTATGCTCCTGTAAAAAAGAAGAATAAACGTTAATGAAAGAACCGTAGATTCTACCTCCCTAGCAATGGACAATTATCTAACTAATATAACTCATAACTTTTTACAGTTTAATCTTAATCTTGGAGTAAAATTTCCTAAACATCAACACCAGTCGGAAGACTTCCACTGCTGAACATAGGCCTCCCCCTAAGACAGCCACGCCGAACGACAATTCGTCACTTGCATCCATCGGTTGCCCGCGACTCTCACGATGTTGTCGCTCCACCTAGTAGAAAACCTGCCTACGCTGCGTCTTCCGGTCCGTAGTCACCACTAGAGAACTTTTCTTCATCACTCAAGTCAAAACTATTTGGCGATGGACTCTGATAGGATGGTAGCAACTTGCCCTGATGAGGCCTACCATCGCCAGCAGGATCATGTAGTCGTCTCCGCAGGTTTCAGATAGCCTGTGATACTGTAGTCCCAGATGGACCGCTAGGAGGTAGAACCCATGCTGATCCGTTTGGTCATAAGGACGCTACGCTTCTGCCACTTCTAGTAAAATGTTTACTTCAATTTGAATAAAGCTAGGATTGAATAGCTATTGATGATTGATAATATTACCTTTGGTCTCTATCGCGAGTGTGACGTAATGGTTGATCAGGAACTTAGGCGTCGTTGGACGAGATTGGAACAAGTGGGAGAGGTACTTCGCTTGCTTCGAGTATCTACAACAATAGATTATGATATTAATAATAAAGAATTGTTAATATATGAACGGAGTATCACGGTGTGATCCACAGTTGCCGAAGTAATCAATTAAAACACCAAAATATAATTGAAACTAAATTAAAATCATGTATTGTAAAAACCGGCACTTTTTGAACATCCAATTACACGATTTTGCAACTCAATAGCTAATTTTAGATGGCTTCTGCTATAGTTGAATCTCCCACGTCTACCTTGTATAGTTCTTGTAACTAGATTATCTTGTTTCGAAAAATTGAGTATAAATATAAACATAATATGGAAAACTTATTCGTCCATACTAAGTACTATATACAAAAGAAGAATCCAAACGCCGCGGCGCATATACAAGAGGTGAAAAGTGATTTAATTGAGCGCATATACATTTGATTTTACCGTAATAAATCCAGCAATTACTTGTAGTTGAGGTTTCAATTTTTGAGTGCTAGGTATGTTTTACCTGTCCAGCCCTTTATCAGAATATAATGCTGGTTTTGACTTTCTATTTTGATAAAATATCATAATGTTTTAAGTCAGTGTTAACCTTTTTTTCTATTTAGATTCGAGAAATATCACAAAATGCATTTAATTTCATACACCAAAAATAAATGAAAACTCGTTCCAGGTGATAATTCTTCGACTTTCGAGCGATGCAATACTGGTCTTAAGTACCATAGGTGCATCGCTAAGAAAATCTAATATTTATGATATTTATCGAATCTAAATAGAAAAAAGGTTAAAATTACTGACTTAAAACATTATGATATTTTATCAAAATAGAAAGTCAAGAACCACATTACATTTGGTAAAGGAGAGGACAGGTAAAATATACCTAAACTCAAAACTTGAAACCTCAACTACAAGTAATTGTGGATTTATTAGCGAGGCAAATCAGCTCTAACCACGCAATTAAATCGCTGTTTTCCTCTTGTAGATGCTGCTTCAGCGTCTTAATTCTTCTTTAGTAAATAGTACTTGCATGGACGAGCCATCTAGGAGTTTTCCATATTTGTTTTGAAATTTATACTCAATTTTTATAACAAATAATCTTGTTTGTTTTTTTGTACAAGGTAGACGTGGGGACCAACTATCGCAGCGCCATCTACGATTAGCTTTGAGTTGCCATCCCCATTAAACCGTGTTTGGCTCATTGGTGTGGATCTAACAAATGATGTCAAGTAAATATGGCTATCTGCATTTGTATTTTAACGGAAACGCATCTGCTCAGGCAAATCTTATTGTTATTTTTTTTCCTATTCCTTTATTATTCTTTTCTGATTCATTTTGTTGCAAGACTCAAGACAGGTAAATTCATTCTCCGGGACACGTCAAGCTTTACTGTCTCGGCGCTTTTCTGTATGTTGCCACTGTTGATTCTGGCTTTCAGGAGTTGCAATGATTTGGGAATATTGTGGTGGGGTCCCAACAAAAAAAAAACAATTTTTTTAACACTTACCTTTGGCAATGGCGGAATATCCTCATCCATATGGTACCCAGCAACGTTGACAACATTAGGGGGAGTACTAAAGGTCGGGGTCACAGACTCGTGAGAGTTGACAAACATTATGGATACGTTATGGAAGGCATCGTCGAAAGGTGGCAGAGTGATTCCTCGTGCAGCTGCCAGAGGTCCAAACGTTTTCTCGTAGACACTGACTGTGTGTGATTTGTCTAACCTGGAAGAATTTACATCAGTGTAAGATGGGAAACGACTTGCTATTGATGAGTGCCACTGCTGAGTGTGGGATCTTGAGTTCGGTTTCCGGCAAAAGGTGCTATAGGGTTTTTTTATAACAAATTCTCATTAACAGCCCGGAATTTGGATGTTGGCGGTCGGAAAACACAGGCTGATCTTTCACCGGTCGTGTCGAAATACCGTCCCATTGGAACATGAGGGTAAAGGAACTGAGAATGCCCCTGTGCCTTTTTGCTACATCGTTGTATCTCCGGCTTCGATGGATAATCTTCGTTAAAATGGATTACCGTGGCCGAAATAGGTCGGGAAGATGGTAAAGCTTTTATAGCTAGCGAATTCGACTACTGGACTTCACAAGGTACCAGAATGATGCGGTTTGAAGGAAAAAGATGCTAGTGTGCGTGAGACGATTCAATTTTGTGTTCTTCAGTGCTACAAGCCTCGCGGTATTAGGCATCAAGAAGGCGCAAGCCTATAGAGACTTTAAACTGCAAAAAACAAAAGATGTAGTTTACTTACCAGGTAGAAACAGTCATGGCAGTATGGATGACAGCGTTTAAGACTCGCTTGCCAAACGGCATGGGTGTTGGTGAGGGATTGAACATCAGAGGAATGGTGGCGACAGACCGGACCTCGTCAACTTGAGCCTCCAGTGCAGGGAACATCTGTGTGGCGGCCAACACAATCCAAGGAGCTTGCTGCACTGCCGCGACACTGAAAATATAGTAACATGAAGTCTACCTAACCTTTATTCCACGAAGTAATAGGTGTACCGTCTTTTAACTAGTTATGTTTTTAGTTTGATATAATAGGGGACGAGACTTTTGCCGTCAATTAGTTACGAGTCAAGGTAGGCTCCGCCAGAGTGAAGTGGAAACATATTTTTCCTACTCCTCCATTATTCTTTTCTGATCGTTGCAGGATCCAAGACATGTAAATTCATTCTCCGGGACACGTCGAGCTTCGTAGTCTCGGCGCTTTTCTGGTGGTTGCCACTAATTCTGGCTTTCAGGAGTTGCAGTGTTTTGGGAATAGTGTGGTGGGTTTGTCCTAATGTAAAAAAAGGCTCCGCTTAGGAACCCCTGATGTGAAAACCCAAAACTGCCAAATAATTCACATCGAATTTTGGAAAGAGAGTATCAGCAGCATCGGGGTGTCTGGACAAAATGGGTTTAGACTGGTGTTTTAACAATAACTTGTGATGTTTATTGACTTACCCAGCCAGGAAATCGCAGAAGAACTGCTCGGTGACCACAGCATCGAATTGTTGCTTGACCAAAGCCTCTTTAACAGCTGGAGTGTTGATCATTGTAAGGGTGACGTTCTCTGAGATCGCTTTGATGAAGGAGACTCCAGCTTTGGTGTATTTTGGATCTGTCATATCCACTCCTGGAAATAGGTTAACAATATTGGTTATATATACTTTTGCAGGTACAGTTGTATGTTCTAGCGGTAAATTGAAACCTATGTAAAACATAGGTTTCATTTTAGTTAGTAGTTACACCTATAGCAATACATCGATGAAAACTGCACTTAATTTCGTTCAGTAGTTTAATAGTTAATGTTGCTTAATGTGGTTGCAAGAGCAGTGGTGGCCCAGTGGTATCGGTCCCGACTTACGAGTTGTAGGTCGTGGGTTCGAACCCCACCAGGCGCATAACTTTGTGTAATTTATTTCATCACCACTGCTCTCAAAACGGTGAAGGAAAACATCGTGAGGAAACCGGCATGTCCTTGAACCAAAAATTCGAAGACATGTGACATCCACCAATCCGCACTGGGCCCGCGTGGTGGATTATGGCCCACTCCCTCTCACAGAGAGGAGGCCTGTGTCTTAGTAGTGGGAACTATATAGGCTGATGATGAATGTGGTTGACGGTGAAGTACGCTTGCCTAGAAGTAACCTATCCACTCTTGACTTATAGACCCCAAGTTGGCTATCAGAAAACTAAGATCCTAGCAGGGAATTGGCGACATGGTTGGCACAATGGTCGAGCCATAGACTGCTGTGGGGGTTTGATCCCCGCACGAAACTAATATTTGTATGATCTGCAGAGGGCACAGCGGTGGAGCGGGCTTGCGGACGGTGAGTAATGGGTAGCTCGCCATCCGACCAAGGACCAAGCCCGGGTCGGTAGTGCGTCGTGTTTCGCGCCAAATGCCTGCTGGGTTTTTCTTAACCCAGGATACCGTGGCGCCGGGACGTAAAGGGCATCCGAAGGAACACGGGTGGATTTTAGTCAGTAAGAGTCTGACAGTCCCTTCCGCCCTGGGTGGGGCGTAAGGGACTGACTCATTTGATGATTTTACCACCTAAAAAAAAAGCGTCGGGCAACGTTGATTTAATGAGAAGAGAAGAGAATTCCAATTCTTTTGTCTTTAATAATGGGTGCATATAATTACCTGCAGCAAGCTCCAGTACAGCGCTTATGTCAAGAGTATGCAATGTCTTTGGCTTATTCTTTACTTTTTCTGGGAACGGTGTCGCCCAGGTCACCTGAAATATTGAAAATAATATTTTAATATCAGCAGGAATACCCATTGGTCTTTGTTGGTTGACTGAAACTGCTGAACGTCACCTGTTTCGATGTTTTTTTTTTTGTATGTTGCTAAGCATAAAATTACTCTTAGTGGAGTTCAAGGGACTGACAGAGTTGACTGAAGAAACAACCCCTTTTCTTTCAACACGCACTATGGACCGAATGAGAGTCTAAGTGCGGAAAAGGGAGTCCCATCATCATCATCATCATCATCATCAACCCCTTTTCTTCCAGTTTCCTTTGTATTCCAGACTAAGATAACTCTTTTGAACATTCCCGTAGATATTTAGCGCTGTCGGTTTACTCAGAGCTGGTCCTTAGTTGTACGGAAAGCTACCATAGGTGACCAATGCTCGCCTATCGGTTGTTATCTGACAGGATCCTTACATTCTTCTTTTGCCTCGTCTACTTTCATTAAATGCATCATCGATTGTAGATATAAGACAGAGTTTCAAAAAATCTCCTCCTGGGGTCCTACCATGAGGTCTTAGAGCCAGTAGTTACATTGTGGGAAAGAGACAGAGCTATACAGGTAATTTAGCGTCATCTCATTTCCACAGTGAAACTAATTTCTCTTCAATCAAATCAAATCAAATAATTTATTTCAACTAAGGCCTTTTGAATTGTTAAGAGACATAAAATAAAACTAGTACTGGAAAATAGTTATGGTGCTACTGTGGGTGCTACAGTCCCAGTCACAAGACATAAAAACTGTAAAAGTACCGTAGGTGCTCATTCCAAATCGTAGATCTCTATGGAGAAGAATGAGCAAGAAACTCCACGGACACTCTTCTTCAATCGCCAAAATTATTACAGATCTTTTATTATAAATCATTCATCAATATCGACATGGTATGCCACCTGAGTTTCTTTTTCTTATATAACTTCAAAGAACAGGATCTTACCTCATGTCCTCCTTTCAGGAGAGCATCAACAATCCCCTTCCCGAGTGTATTGTGACTATGGGAAGGCATCGGGATTAGCACCAGGATGTGGTAGCCATATGAGCTGGTTATAGTTGCTAACAGCAGTAGCAGATTGAACTTCATTTTGATCTGTAACAAAGAATTGGTTTAATGGGTAATTAGAATATAATATCTGGCCGATTCTCCGATGAGGAGATTCGTAGACGAACCAAAGTAACTGACATAGCCCAACGAATTAGCAAGTTGAAATGGCAGTGGGCAGACCATATAGCTCGCAGAACTGATGGCCGATGGGGCCGTAAGGTTCTCGAATGGAGACCAAGGACCGGCAAGCGCAGCGTAGGACGTCCACCCACTAGGTGGGCAGACGAATTTATGAAGGCCACAGGATCACGCTGGATGCAGGTCGCTTACAACCGGTCCTAGTGGAAGTCCAAAGGGGAGGCCTATGTTCAGCAGTGGACGTCTTACGGCTGATATGATGATGATAATGGCCGATTCTCAAGGGCAAGATGTACTTGTAGTTGGTCTTATTGGACCATCCATCTCAGCGAGATTCCTTCGTATCTCGGAAAGCATGTAAAGCCGTTGTTCCCGGCTGTCATTTGTAGATCTTTGACAGTCGATACAGGCAGTGAGAGTGAGTGACCCGGAATGTTTGACAACGTTTGTAGTCTTCTCTTGCCAAGGTGTATTGTGTTACCTAGTACCGACTGTGTAGGTCACTTAGTCGCTCTATATAAAATATTGATGTTCAGCTACATCTGTGACTGGAAGCTGACCCCACAGCAAAATTGGGAAAAGGCAAGACAATACATAGACAATACAAGGCATAGATGATTTGCTTTATTCAAAATTCCATGGGTCCCCGGACGTGTCTGTTTGTCTGTTCGCGGTATACTAAAAATCTAATACACGGATTTTTATGCGGATTTCACGAAAAGACAGATTGATTCCAAAGCAATACGACTATAGCTGAAAATATCGGAAAAAATCAAGTCGGTTGGGGTATTTCATTATAACACTGCTGACCCTTTTAACATATTATTTCAAAACATTTAGGCGTGACATGCTCAAGTACCCAAGCGAGGTCGGAGTTGGTTGCATAGTTTTATTATTGTGTCCACGATTGCAAACGGGTGCCGAGTTTCACAACAGTAGGTACTTAACGTGATAAGAGAGAAATCTTATCATTTGTTTTACATATTAATGAGAAGGCTTTGGTTTTTTATCCTTATCACTGTGATAATAGACACGATAACAAAGTATTCTCGCTCTAGACACTGCTATCTTTAGCACTTGAGTCTCGTCTATAAATCGCGTGATACTGAAACATTGAAAAAGGCCTATTCTTACGAAATCAGAGATAATATTTCGAGTACGTCGATAACTACACAGCGTATAATCTATATCAATAATAGAATTAAGAGATAAGTTTCTAATCATCGCCTATTTCATCGCCATCAGCCGGAAGACGTCCACTGCTGAACATAGGCCTCCCCCTTAGACTGCCACGCCGAACGACAATTCGCCACTTGGATCCATCGGTTGCCCGCGACCCTCACGATGTCGTCGGTCCGCCTAGTGTGAGGCCTGTCTACGCTGCGTCTTCCGGTCCGTGGTTGCCATGAGAGAACTTTTCTTCCCCATCGTTTGTCAGTTCTACGAGCGATGTGGCCTGCCCATTGCCACTTCAACTTGCAAATTTTATGAGCTATGTCGGTGACTCTGGTTCTTCGCAGAATATCCATGTTCCGGATTCTATCCCGCAAAGAAACTCCGAGCATAGCTCTTTCCAATGCTCGTTGAGTGACTCTTAGTCTCTCTAAAAGGCCAGCAGTCAACGACCACCAATATTAATATTAGTATTCGAAACTCATTTGAAAAAGAATAAATACCTATTACAAAATATTACATCAGCGGAATCTTTAGATTTTCGGAACATGTTTTTGCTTGGACCAAAAAAATACCTACCTACGGATTTACGGAAAACCACCTACCGATTATAAAAATCTTGTGGTGGCCATATATAAACAAAAAACGACGGGCATATAAAACACTTTAGGCTAAATTCAAAGCTATTATAAAAGCGAAATTGAGTTCGTTCATTATTAAACCACTATATGAAATTTGAAGATTTTAGTGCAGAGATAGATGGAAGAATATTTTATTGTCACTGCAGCTTATGGAAAAAATATTTCTAAAGATCTGGGTGTTTGTGAAACAAAATAAAAGAAGACGCACCCAAGATGCAGAAGTAAAACATAGTTTGCAGGTTAAGGCCCGAATTAAAGAACGAAACTCAAGCACTGTACCCACAGACTGTATACCTTAGCGCGAATTTTCAGTATTTGAGACGTAAAGTAGACTGGAACTTTGACAATTTCAAATTGACAATTTATTAGGGAAAACTTAGTTCCTGCTGCCTGCCTGTAAAAACTGTAAAGTAAAAGAGTGAAAATTCGTGCTAAGGATACTCTCTATTTAAATCTAGATTTTAACCAATCAAATGTCTTGAATCTAGTTTTAATACTTAAAATACTTGAGTATTGAGTAACATTCTGTAATGCGGGCCTAAGTATCTGCAGTTAAATATAAATAAACTACCGGTTTTTCTTTCGTCCAGTATAGATTTTTGAACTCAAATAATAATGGGAGCCAAGTAACTAATGATAATATAATAGCTGGTACTGAGTCAACACTGATGTGCCGACCGGAACATTAGCGTGTTTTTATGATTGTTTTCAAGGCCAGCTGTATAATGTTTTGTTTACATTCAAAATAAAATGTGTGGTGGCGTATCGTCGTACTATGTTATTTTTTAGGGTAAACAAAGTTTATCTGCCTATGTTTTGCTCGAAATTCACCTGCCGTTTCTAGACCTCTGTATTCTGTGATACACTGACCATTTTTGCCTACAAACATACCTAATTATTCTAACACCATCAATCAATATGTAAAAATCAATGCAACTTTTCGTTGTAACTTTGTAACTCAAGAACGGACTCACCTATCCAAACCAAATGTTTAGGCTTTGTTCGGACTATTTAGTAGATGGTTTATGTGAAGTTTGCACAAAATCGGTCGAGCGGTTCTTCATTTATCAAATTTTTTGTAACAAATGAATTCAATAAATGGCGGATCATTTTGTTAATGGGGATTTTCCTGTCAAAGTAGAGAAGCACGTACCGGGCCGCTAGTTTATGTTAACTCGTGAGGTCGAACTCACTGGCAAAACCGTGATATTTCACCTGAAATCGAGCCACACTGTTCATGTGTGCGCGAGCGTCATCCCCCCGTGGAGAAAACAGGGGAAAACACTATTCAGTGAGATGCACGATAATTCAAAGTAAAAGGCGCACGTAAAAAAATACGAAAAAGCTTTTGGAAGAAGGGGTTTTATGAAAAAACGACTGCACCAATTAATTTCAAATAAAATTTATTGAATTCTTCGATAAATTTGCTGTGTCGGTACGGACTTCGTAAATTTGATGCTTCTTTAGCTTCTAATTTACACCTAAAGTTGTGTTAAAATTAGCAAAAAAATGAATCTTTAGAAGCTCGTAACTTTTTAATAGCTTCATATTTTACAATTCTGCTTCCGTACAGACAAAATTAATAATGAGACAAAACAATACCATGTTTAATTTTGGATGCACCTTGTCAAATAGTGGAGTAAAACCCCAACGAAGATTGTATGGAAAAAATGTTGACTTGTTTGACCTTAATGGGGATTTTCCTGTCAAAGTAGAGAAGCACGTACCGGGCCGCTAGTTTATGTTATTAAAAACTCATGTCTACATTGTTTTTCTTCTAAAAGTTGTTCCTCGAAGTTGTGAAAAACAGAAACACAGCTTTTTCTCCAGCTATTCATAGATGTTTTATTTTATAAACATTTTACGTCAAACGCCTGTTGTCCAAGCAGTGAACCTGCGATGAAATACAAAAATGTTTTCCTTTGAATTGTCTGATCAATGTATGAGATTCCCGGTGAAGTTTTCAGAATAAGACAAAACGGTTTATCTGCCTATAAACACTATAATAAAAGATTTGCATTTGTAATTAATTGTAATCAAAAACTATCGATTTTCTAATATTTTTCACTCATAGAAAGCTGCATGCCGATCAGCAATCAACATTTAAAATAAAATAGACAAAAATAATTAGATCCTGTGTTTGTTTAAATAATAAAAAATAATGGCAAAATTATAGATATGTTGCTTTTTGCGCTAATCTCGAACAGTGTTACCTATTCGGTTTTTTTTGTCGGTACAAAGTGTTTTACATTACTTATGGTATTTTTTTAGTTTAGAAGTCAGAAGAAGTCAAGCACTAGGGTTTTTTTTTGCAATTTACAGTGGCGTGTGGTATGTGATCAGAATAAAGTTCATATTATAAAAATGGACGTTCGAGTATTAACGCCGATGAAGTCAGATAGTAACACAGTTCTAAAAATAACTTTGTATGTTAATAAATCACTCACAACTTAACAAGTATGTGCTTATTTATTTTCCTCTATACGAAGGCATCTAATATTATATTCAAACAAATATTTAAAACCTGCTTAACTACTACATATTTTTTTTTCAACTCGTATTAAGTATGTTTATACACTCGAAAACAAAACGCAGATATTTATAAAGAGTTATAATCTTTTAAATTGTTAATTTTGGGTATTAATTCAAATGAATAATTAAGAAATGTAATAAGAATTATTTTTAAGTTAAATTTTGTTGTAAGAAGATTAGTTTTGGATGATACCTTAAAGAATAAAAAACAATAATTTATATTTATGCTGTTTTGTAGTGGCAAAATAAACTAGCAGATCTTTTTATTTAATTACTACTACTACTTAGAATTTTACTTTGTTTAATGTTTTTTTTTTAATACAAAAGAAAAACTCACATTTTTTTGTTAAATCAGGAAAACTCTTAAACCAAATTTTCTTTTCACAACAACAACACTACACTCCAAAAAGCTTTCAATTCACCAAAACTTTTGTATTGGAACGCGTTTTATCTCACGCACGTCGTTACTATGTGTTAGGAATTCGTCGTCTGACCGTATTTCTAATTCACACTGATTATATACATGTATGACGTATAAAGACATGGTACACAATTATTACATCAGTTTCAAATACCCAGGTAAATAATTGAGCGTATTTCATGTTTATATTTTTTATCAGTTTTGCAGATTCATTCTTTATTGTGGCGAAATGATGAAATCTTTAATCTCTAAGTGGATTTGAGTCATAATTCCTTGATTGATTTTAGGAATCCATTGTTTCGTAAGACAAAGAGTTGATTTGAATTCTTAGTTTTTTTTTTGTTCTTCCTCTCTTTCTTGAGGTACTCTGGTAATACAACGTGTGACGCCAAAAGCGCAAAACCGCTCGTCGGGTAACTCAGGCCATGTTACTGAACAGCTTTTGTTCTAAGACTTTTGGAAATTAAAAAAAAATGGTTTTTCATGCAAAATGAGAAATTGAACGAGCTTGATTCATCTGTATGGAAAATCAAATATTTATTTTGCGAATGTTCAAAAGTCTTCGATCAAAAATTTGTATAAAAAGTTGTATATTTTTTTTATTTTGAATTCAACGATACTTATATTTTGTTGAACATACTCCAGTTTGAGCAGTGGTGGCCCAGTGGTTTTGGTCTCGACTTGCGAGTTGTAGGCGTTGGGTTCGAACCCCGCCAGACACGTTACTTTGTGTAGGTAATTTATTTTATCATTGCTCTCAAAACGGTGAAGGAAAACATCGTGAGGAAACCGGCATTTCCTAGAACCAAAAATTCGACACTGTGACATCTGCCATCCCTCACTATGCCCGCGTGGTGTATTATGGCCCACTACCTGTCACAGAGAGGAGGCCTGTGTCCCAGCAGTTAACATTATAGGCTGATGAATATGACTCCAGTTTGGCCGGTTAAAAAACAAAAATGCAAGTGAAGAATTCGCTAAGTGTAGGTTAGGATTTTTTTATAAGCTGATTTATCGATAAAATGAGTCTGTAATATCCTCTTAAAGTATCGGTAATCGGAAACCAAACTCTTATATATTTACTCTCTCTTATATTTACCTACCTACTGCCTTCTTTTGGTACAATCCCACCGCACTATACCCAAACCACTGCAACTACTGTAAGCCAGAATCACCAGTGGCAACCAAAGGACTATTGAAGGGCACCGTGGATTTTAGTCAGTACAAGTCTGACAGTCCCGCCCTCCCCGGGGCCCGGGTTAGGAGGACTCATTTGATGATTTTACTACTATAAAAAAAACGAACTAGGCATTTAGGCAAGGGCAAGTAATGGGTAGTTCGCTGGTTGCAGCAGAGTAACTGTCAGACCCTTACTGACTAAAATATACCGTACAAGTTTGTACGGAACCCTCGATGCTGTCCCCAATTTGCACTTTGCCGGGTTTTAATTTATCGTTCTTATGATAGGCTTGATTTTCTGAAGAAATTAATAATATTATTAAATTGTTACTAACGAGATTATAATTGAAACTAAAATTTATCTATATTGGGTTTGATTCCTGAGTAGAGCAAGAAGTGTTGTTGATTTTTCTGTTAGAATTTCTAAGTCGCAGTCCAGAATTCGGATGTTGGCGGTATGATGCCCCTAACTTCCATACCTCGGAGAGCATAATTATAATATATGTTAAGTTGCTGATCCTGCGCCTGAACTCTCTCTTGTTATGTCAGTTTGCTTTCCTATGAAAGTAAAAGAAACAGATTCCACCTATGCTTGCTCTCTGCGATCGAAATTGATTTGGAGGACTAAATTATACATCGTAACTGGTTAGTAGTAACACGTGCTAAATAATAAAACGGGAGCTCGTGGTGACAACAGCACAGGAGGATCTTCCGGGTTAAGCCGCGCTCGTCGAGATTGGTCTGCGGAAGAGTGACCATCTGTCATAGCGAGTTTCCTCTGTGCCTCGTAAAGTACGTAAACCCGTTACTGTTAGTCAGAAACTCCACAAAAAATCAACCAGTCTTACCATGAGGTATCGTATATATTACCCAGTTACTGGGTTATGGAGTTCCGATAAGCAGTCACTCCATGTAAAATACTGATATTCAGCTGCATCTGGTTCGACTGGAAGCCAACCCCAATAAATATAGTTGGGAAAAGGCAGGCAGTTAATGATTTAAACACGTGGTTGTTCTCTAATTACAAACCAATAATAGAGCAATGGAAACCGACATGACCTAGAACCTTATTTTTCGAAGATCAACTCACAGTGGGTCCGTGTGCTGGATTGAAACCCACTGCCTCTCACAGAGCGGATGCCTCTGTCCCAACAATGGAAACGAGATTATGCTATCGTGCCCAGGGCATCTAATTGGATAACTGCCCTCAGTTTTATTCTGTCACTGAACAAACGTTTGGGCTG
The DNA here is from genome assembly GCA_036375495.1 of Agrotis segetum. NCBI lineage: Eukaryota > Metazoa > Arthropoda > Insecta > Lepidoptera > Noctuidae > Agrotis > Agrotis segetum. The sequence goes on from JAQSVV010000199.1 coordinate 690,408, forward strand.
TCGGCCCCAAAAGTTTTTAAATGTATTTTTGATGGCATTTCTTATATTACAGAAACAAAGGCTCAAGGCATTGTAGTAATAATTACATTTTTTTCTATTTTTTTTTATTTCTAACAATTGGTATGATTTTGGTAAAAATACCAAATATACGATTATTTGGTATTTGTACGTTCGAAATCACTGGTAGAACTAAACTCTTCTAAAATGTACAATGTTGTACTGATTGTTTCAATATTGTATTTGAAACAATCAGCACAACATTTGTACATTTTAGAAGAGTGGAAGGGAAACGTATGAAAAAAAAACAGCAAATATCATAAATCATTCAATTTATTTAAAAATAAAAAAAAAACACTAAACTCTCTTCTTCTTATCATGTTTCACATTGGAAGTCTTCTTTCCTAATACTAATCTTAAAATCTTCTTGACCAAGACCTTCAAGAGCTTAAAGAGCGCAGCGAGCACTAAGAGCAAAACGAGCGCAAAGTCGCGCATCCAGCGTTCGTACCACTTGTACTTCAGGGAAAGGGAACGAAGATGGTGCGCTCCTGTAAAAATAAATAATGACATCATCATCATCATCAGCCTATAATGTTCCCACTACTGGGACACAGGCCTCCTCTCTGAGAGAGGGAGTGGGCTATAATCCACCACGCGGTCACAGTGCGGGATGGCAGATATCACATGTCTTCGAATTTGATGGTTCTAGGACATGCCAGTTTCCTCACGATGTTTTCCTTCACCGTTTTGAGAGGTGATGAAATAAATTACACAAAGTAATGCGCCTGGCTGGGTTTGAACCCACGACCTATAACTCGTAAGTTGAGGCCGATACTACTGGGCCACCACTGCTCCTGCTAATTATGACATAATGATACAATATTATGCTTAGGAACACCAAAATCTTCAACAATTCTTTAACAGTGCTATTCTCTAAAGATACAGTATTGATTGCAGCGCTGCCAAAACTACAGCTACAAACTAGTTTTTCGGTGAAGATTTTGCATTTAAGGCTCTGCTTGGGAGTGTACTATTAGGTGCCTTACGCTCCGGGGATCTCAGACTTGATATTGTAATTATTAAATCGATTCATCGTTCTAAGAGCCATAGAGGTAATAAACAGAGGTGTCACTTTTAAAACACCTGAAGCCTTAACGAGATCCAGTTTAGGCTGTGGGAAAGAGATGGCGCTAGACGAATTGTATAGCTCTGTCTCTTTCTAACACTGGAATTACTGTCACTTTAAGACGATATTGTAGGCTACCAGATCTCTAAAAGTGGTAAAAAGTCAAGATTCATGAATAAACGAGTTTACCTTTGCTCTCAATCGCAAGTGTAACGTAGTGGTTAATCAAATGCTTTGGCGATGTTGGACGAGACATGAAAAGGTGGGACAGGTGCTTCACTTGCTTCGAGTATCTGTAACAAAAATAAAATACTTAGCACAAACTAAAATGGCGATGCTCTAGAACCACGCTTCATTTTGTCGAAGACGAATATGTGAAACGATACATCCACATAGGAGAATGCAGAACTGATAATAAAATTTCTTTATTGAAAAATGACGGACCTACTAGAATTTTTAAGCTGGAATGCAAACGCTAACTAAAGGAAGATGGGTTTCAGTGTCAGCAAGAGTCTAACAGTTTCTTCAGATCCAACCAGAAACAAGTCATTTGACGATTTCACACACCCCAAAAATCTTAAAAAAAAAGATTAAGACTCACTTATCATTACTGAGCATCTCCTTCAAAGCCACTCCAAGTTCCGTAGCCATATCCTCGGCAAACGTAACCTTGAGAGCATATCCTCGCCTCACAGCTCTGTCAGCGTTGGCTGGCTGGTCTCCGAACACTGGCACAGCTAGCAGAGGGACTCCAGCACGAACAGCTTCCAAAGAACTTAGCTGACCACCGTGGGTGATGAAGACTTTGACGTTCTTGTGAGCTGTAGGCAAAGCAATTGATTAGATATTTGGAAGTATGAGGAACAAGGGTGTAAAGTTCTTTGATGCTCCATTAATAAGGAAGGTCTTTTTAACTAGAAAGGTGGTGTTTCTGGTGGACTTTCTGCCATACAGTCATTGCCAGAATGTTGTTTGTAGCATATAAATCCTAAACCCGTGGTGAAAGTTAATTGCTTGATGCTAGATTTGATGTTTCTAGTTTTTCCATCGCTCCGCGCAAATATCGGGCTTCATCTTTTGGGTATAAAAGGTGACTCAAATCCACTTTGATTTAATATTAAATAGACATGACTGGGAATACTGGGGAGATGCCCTCGAAGAACATAAATTGAACTTATTTATGATGTACTCGTATTGTGCTCGTGATGATCAACTCTGGATTAGACTTATTTGCTGATGTAAGAAAGACGATATTGTTCGACTGTTTGCGGTTCTTCGGTTCTACAGTCTGCTTATATAACCAGTTGCGTAAATGTAGAGAACGCAGAAGGGATCGAGTTACGTACCGAGTATGCTAGGCTGAGGCATCCAAGACCGAATGTGCACGTTGGGTGGCAGACCAGTGAGCTGTTCCTCAAACTTCCACAGCACAGTATAAGGCAGTGAGGAGAACAGCTTCAAGAGTTCGGCACGTGTCTTTGGCTTCAAGTCCGCTGACTTCAGCACTGAGCCCATACTGAAGTATATCACACCTTGGGGTGAACCGTCCAAGAGGTCTTGCAAATCCTGTATTGAATAGAAACGATATTAAACAGGATCTCTCAGCAGCTTGGATTTGAATAATGCATATTTGTTCCATTGAATAGATCAGTGGTGGCCCAGTGATATCGGCCCCGACTTACGAGTTGTAGGTCGTGGGTTCGAATTTGTTCCACAGTATATGCCAGAAAGACTTTACATAGAACGATTTATTCTGTGCTATTAGTTCGAAAAAAGCTGGCAGAGCTTCTAGGATCTCTCGGTTGCGGCGTCATACCGCGAAGGAGATGGCAGCTGGTTGTTCCTTGAGAATTGAAAAGAGATGGCAGATAGCCGTAATCGTTGGAAGGAAAAGAGGAAAGCTCTTGCCAGCATGGCATAGCACAGTGGGTCTAAATAATGACTATTTTTACAATTCCTTACCTTGGGAAGAGGAGGAATTACATCATCCATATGATAGCCAGCGATGTTGATAACATTAGGAGGAGAGCTGAACACCGGAGTAAGAGACTCATGGGAGTTGACGAACATTATGGAAACGTTGTAGAAAGCATCGTCGAATGGAGGCAGAGAGACACCTCGCGCAGCTGCTATGGGAGCGAATAGATTCTCATAGGTGCTGATTATTTCGGGTCGGTCGATCCTAGAAGAAAAAGGTTTGCTTTAAGAAAAGAGTGTGTTATTGCGGCATAAATTGTTCCACGCGCATTTCCATAGATATTAAGAGGAATGTCCTTCACTGTACTACCCGCCTGGACGTGGCCCATAGGTGAAGCGGATCACTAGAACATCGAAGTCGTATTAGATGCCAGACGCGTCATACGACCCTTGAGTTTTTCCATTAGGAATTTGTTAGTAGCAAGCCCGAAGTGAGGATCTTTGACCTATTTGGTCTTTCTATTATGAGAATTAATTTTAACTTTAGGATAGACGTCTATGTAATGCTTTCAACATAAGAAAAAGGCTGTCACAGATTCAAGCAAACTTCTTAGCAGGAAGATATTATGTTACTCATAGATTCTGAGAAAATATCGTTCATATGCAACTCACCAGCCAGAAACCGTCATGGCAATATAGATGAGGGCGTTGACAGCTCGCTTGGTGAAAGACATGGGAATGTCCGTCGGGTTGAACATCAGTGGTATGGTGGCTACAGACCGGACCTCATCGATCTGGGCTTCAAGATTTGGGAACATCTGTGTGGAGGCGAACACGATCCAGGGGATTTGCTGCACTGCCGCGATACTGGAAAGATTGAATTTACTAAATACTTCGAAAAGTAATTGAGGTCATCATCATCATCATCATCATCATCATCAGCCGGAGGACGTCCACTGCTGAACATAGGCCTCCCCCTTAGACCGCCACGCTGAACGATAATTCGCCATTTGCATCCATCGGCTGCCCGCGACCCTTACGATGTCGTCGGTCTACCTAGTGTGAGGCCTGCCTACGGTCCGTGGTCGCCACTCGAGAACTTTTCTTCCCCATCGGTTGTCAGTTCTACGAGCGATGAGTTCTATGCTCGAAGTTTCTTTGCGGGATAAAATTCGAAACATGGATATTCGGTGAAGAACCAGAGTCACCGACATAGCTCATAAAATTTGCAAGTTGAAGTGGCAATGGGCAGGCCACATCGCTCGCAGAATTGAGGTGCTTGTGACTAAATAATAGCAGGTCGATCTTCAATGGTAAGCCGCGCTTGCCGAGGTCTGTCTGTGAATGAGGTCTGTCTGTGAAAGTCTGAAAACCATTCTTAACGAGAACTGTCAAATTACCCAGTTACCTGTGGAAGTCAGACTAGCAGTCACTCTACGTAAAATACTGATGTTCAGCTAAATCTAGGTGGGAAAAAGCTAGGCAAAAAGCATTTAATAAGAATGAATTTAATTATCTGACTTACCCAGCCAGAGGATCAGATAAGAACTGCTCAGTAATAACTGCATCGTAATGCTGCTTGATCAGCGCCTCTTGGATTGCTGGAGAGGTGAGCACGTCAATTGTTATGTTTTTCGCAAGCTCCTTAATCAAGGAGATTCTCTGATTACTTATGAAGGCTCCCATGTCAAGTCCTGGAAAGGGCGAAAGTGTACGGTTAGTTTTTTGCTATATTCTATGACTAGGGAATTTATTGACAAGTACTCAGACAGTACTATAGTAGTATGAAACTGCATAACACGCGGGCGCACCGTGGACGGGTTTCACAGTCGGTGTCCGCCCGCCGCCCGTTTCTCACGCTTTCTATACATATTTTTACTTTATTCTCACGAGCAAAGATTTTACATTTGCTTGTTTTTGGGAAGTGACACTTCTGTACGTACTACTTTTAAGTATTCTGTGACAGTACCAAGCTACGCGTCGTACCACGTGTACATCTCAATATCACTGACATTGATACCATGCTTCTGCATCTAGGAACATTACGATAGAATTTCTTCTCGTAAACTTTTGAAAACTTTATAGTAAAATATCATGATCTACAAATTGACGTACCAGCCATGAATCTTTGAACAGAACTTATGTCCAGAATATTCAATGTTTTTGGAGGATTCTTGACTTTCTCTGGATAAGGAGTCGCCCATGTCACCTGAAATTAATACCATGATTCTTTAAACGTCTAGGCAGACCTTTTCTATCTCCTGGTATCGCAGAGCTGCCCCCCGAGCCACGTCGCAAACGATAATCGTAAACGCTCGGTACTCTCAATAGATTTTCAACTTTATACCCCAGAGCATAAAGTTGAAAAACTATTTAAAGATTTCTAAGCGTTAGCAACAACAAGCAAACACCGAAAACGCTACGCAATCTTCCCTAGACCTTTAGCTTTATACCTTCTTTAGCTTTGTCCATGAAGTTGAAAACCTATTGAAGCTTACTCAGCGTTTGCGTTTATCTTTTGTTACATGGCAACAGGCCTTGACCCTGGAGCGTAAATGAAAGTCCACCAGACCAAAAATCTATCCGTGTTCCTTTAATTAGCAAGCGGGCGGCAGCCTTACCAACTTGGATAACAATTCTGACTCTTGACCAAAGTCAAAGTCAAATCATTTATTCCAATTAGGCCATCAAAGAGGCACTTTTGAACGTCGATATTTAAATTTAAAGGGAATAGGAAGGGAAGGGATTGATTCTACACCCATTCGCTAAGGTAGGTTGTATGGAGAAGAATGGGCAAGAAACTCCATACTTACTCAAAGAAACTGAAGAACTGAGTCTTACCGTATGTCCGGCGTTGAGGAGAGCATCCACAATGCCCTTTCCTAATGTGTTGTGACTGTGGGATGGTGCTGGTACCACGACCAGGATGTGGTAGCCATATGAGCTGGTTATAGCTGCTAACAGCAGTAGCAGGTGGAGTTTCATTGTGTCTGTAACAAAAATGATATAATGTTACTACTTACAAATGCAAGTCTATGAGAATTGATTTAGAGATGTTTGTTACTCTTTCACGCAAAAACTACTGAACGAATTTCGATATAATGTGGTATGGATGGCTGGTGGATGAAAACTTAAATTAATTCCTGGGAAATATTTTATCCCAGTCAATAATATTTTGATAAACAATAATTCTAATAATTAAAATAGTCGCACCTACTTGGAAAATAATTTAATAAGGGTTTTCCTGTTACGGATTAACTAAATATACGACATGCACAGTCTATCGGTCGGGTAGGAATACTTTGCAGTTCATATACATATAGGAATAATTACAGAGCATCTAAACAAAGATATAAAACCTGTGCTGTTAAAGACGATCGTGCAATTTTCCCATTGTTTTAAAAGTACACACGGATACACATCAAGCCGTACAAAACCAGTTTGTCTTGGACTTGCTTTACATGATCTTTCACATTGAACGGTCAACTTATGTATACTAGTTTTGCATAGCTTGATCTGTAGCCGTGTGCCAGACAGCCCGAACACATCGACATATTTTTATTGATAACTAGCAAACCCGGCGAACTCCGTTTCGCCACCAGATGGCTTCGTTTTCTTTGTTATAAACCTCACGGAGCCCGAGACCTTTCCAACGAATGCAAAACCATGGAAATCGGTTCGTGCGTTCTGGAGTTATAGCGTCAGGGAGGTAAACCCGACTTATTTTATATATTATGTAGTAGACTAGCAAACCCGGCGAACTCCGTTTCGCCACCAGATGGCTTCGTTTTCTTTGCTATAAACCTCACGGAGCCCGAGACCTTTCCAACGAATGCAAAATTTCTTTTAGAATGCCTGACTTGATAAATCGATTCCTTGAGCCGAAAAACCCGTTATCTGTAACTTTCATGAAAATCGATCCTTGGAGTCGTTTCCGAGATCCTGATTGTATATAAATAAATATACAAGAATTGCTCGTTTAAAGATATTACATTAACCAAAAACCAACTTACATTTTTATTTCACTTCACAAAAAATCATACACCAAAACGATTTAAAAATAATATTTTTCACACAAATGACTAGGTGCTAATCAATCGCGTCCAAGCCGTATTTTCGTAAATCCTTGACTGTTGTGAGTATTATGATATACTCGCTAAATATTCCGATATATTTCGTAGCAATCAAAAACGAAATAACTCAAAAAATATTTTTTCGATTTCATATCTAAACTTCACCTTCGAACAGCACGCGTAGCATGGCGATTCTATCTCTATTCTACAAATAAAAGACAAAGTTATTTCATCGTTATTTTGAAAGATCTCAGCATACAGATGGCGAAGTGACTTTTATAACTTAGGTGATTCTGAACGCAGTAAATACGGAAAAATCAAAGTATTGAAAGTCGAGAGGTGGCTAAACTTTTGAATTTTGTAGCATTTTATGTTTCTGAATGAGTATTCAAAAAAAAAATTGATGCTGGCAAAATTTGTATATTTTTAAACATTTTTTCTAAAACGTCCTTAAAAAATTGAGATTTCGAGTTATTTCTTTTTGATCAAAGAGACTATGAATAAAAAAATTGATAGTGTATCAATATGATTGTGTTCCTACGTAACATGATTCATTGATGGATTAGTAGGCTTTGTACAATCTATACTCTATAGGCGTTTTATAAATAAATAAATAAAAACATTTTTTATTAGTGATGGAGTTGCTCCTTGACTCTAATCTAGGTCAGAACTCAGAGGTGACAGAGGAAAAGTCCTCACCTTACTCAGAAGAAGCTTGTTCACTGAAATTCGGTTTGTATGCACTATGCATTCGCAAATTCATTAGGTGCGTCCACATAGAGCGAGCAGACTCGCGAGGCATTAATTGCCGTGCGAGGAAATTGCCTCGCGAGCGCTCTGTGTGGTCGCGCAAAATTACCGACCAATTTCATTGCTCCCATCTCTCTCTAAAGTTATTGAACGGATTATGAACACAAGATTTAAAAAATTCTTTGAATCCAATCAACTTTTCTCGGAAAACCAGTTCGGATTTAGGGAGAAAAAATCAACTACACATGCCATACACAAACTCACATCATTTGCAGTCGAGGGTATGGATAGAGGAGATAAGATCCTAGGTATTTTCTTGGACTTGGCTAAGGCGTTCGACACGGTTTCTGTGCCTTTACTCCTCAAAAAGCTTGAACTCTCTGGTATTCGCGGTTTAGCCTTGGACCTGATAAAAGATTATATGTTGAACAGAACTCAATGTGTGAGAATTAATGGCTACACCAGTCAACTAGCATGTGTCCAGTTTGGGGTGCCTCAAGGCAGTATACTTGGCCCCACATTATTTCTGGCATATATTGATGATCTGTGTAGTCTTAATCTAAAACAAGGACAGGTAATATCTTACGCTGATGATACTGTACTTTTGTTTCGTGGGCGCACGTGGACTGAGGTATTCAGTCTGGCCAATGATGGATTTGCTTTGGTTACATCATGGCTTGACCACAACCTCCTTACGTTAAATGCCCAAAAAACGAAATATGTAACTTTTAGCATTAGGAATAACATACAACCATCAAATAACTTGCAAATAAAGCACCACACTTGCAAACAGCCAGTAAATTGTTCCTGCTTTAGTCTGACAAAAACCTCATCTATCAAATATTTGGGCGTGATAGTAGACCAAAACCTTAATTGGGGTGAACATATCTGCGCTGTAACAACTCGGACTAGAAAAATGATACATGTTTTTAAAAATCTGCGTAATATATGCGATCTCAATTTACTTAAGACAATTTATCTTTCTCTATGCCAATCAGTATTATCGTATTGTATCACTGTCTGGGGAGGTGCATCAAAAACCTCAATGATGAATCTCGAAAGAGCCCAGAGAGCGATATTAAAAGTTATGAGCTTCAGAAAATTCAGATATCCTACACATACGTTATACAAAGATTTGGCCTTGCTCACAGTAAGACAAATATTTATCAAAAATGTTATTTTACGACAACACTCCACCAGACCTAATTTCAATAAAACACGAAGAAAAGATATAGTGTATTCCGTTCCGAAAAGTAAGACGGTATTTTTCAATAAATTCTTAGGTCATCTTGGGCCTCATTTATACAATAATTTATCGAAGACTATCAATTTACGTGATTTGACACTATTTGCTTGCAGAAAAACTTTAGAGAAATATCTTAACGAAATGAGCTATGAGGACACAGAAAGACTGTTATTATCCATGTCATAATTAAATTACAGAAACATATTCACACCACATGCATAACTACATACACACTTACCAATTTACAATACATATACATAACATTACATAACACACTCATTGAACAGGCATTTACATTCTTATTTTTAATTCCCTTTTCTTTGTCGGTTTGCATAATTTTTGTTTACATTATTTTAAGTTTTATTAAGTTTTTACTTTTTTATTTTATTTATTGTTTTATATCATTGGCTACAACAAAATCTCGACATTTAATTCATAAAAGTGTGAACAACAGAAAGAAGAAATGAATTAAGTTTTATCTTAGGTTTTTGCATATACACAGAACGTTCAGCGATTACCCGCACTACTGTTGTGATCAAATGACTAAATATATGAAAACCACATAAAAAGTGGGTAGCTTTGGTAATCTGTTCTTCTATAGGCAGTACTCGTTATTGAATTAGAATCGAATGTTTTAGATAAAGTGAATTTATAATAGTGAAATTGTTTAATGACTAAGAATTTAAATGTGTACAGTGTGTTTGTGAATGAGGAAGACTGACCTGCCGTGATACAGTATTCACTAGTACGGAGGTCAGTGTGAACCTGAATCAAACGACCATTCGTACCCAGGTTCGTAAAGTATAAAATATTTCATTATGTTTAAGTACGTGAATAATTATCAACATTGTAAAATCGATAAATGTAAGGTTTGTCTTTTATGTTACCAATAAAGTTTATTATTATTATTATTCTATTACTATTATTATTATTATTATATTATAATTCATTAGGTGCGTCCACATAGAGCGAGCAGACTCGCGAGGCATTAATTGCCGTGCGAGGAAATTGCCTCGCGAGCGCTCTGTGTGGTCGCGCAAAATTGCGTACGGCGTCAGTCGCACATACAAGCATTGTGTTGTGTTCTACTGCGTCGGTGACATTAGCGGCGCGTACTAAATTAAGTTTTCTTACTAAAATACGTCGACCGACAGCACGCGACATCAGCATCAATTGATGCAATCGTTTTATCTCAACATTTTATTTGATATCGGTTGCTAAAGGAGTGTCTAACGATAAAAACACAGTTGATTCAATAAACCTAATCAGCTCGTAGTTCTTTGTAAAAATGTTATCCAAATTAAAGGAAAATGATTTATCTACCTTAATAAGGAAAAAATACTAAAGAAACTAGGTTACCGTTCTACGTAAGCAAAACCGTTGGCAACATCCAATAAATTAATTTCCATCCCTTTCAGTCAAACTTTAAGAAACCTAAGGGTACTTGTACACGGCGCATGTAACCCGCGCAAGTACCTCAACATGCTGAAGCTGCATGCGCCGTGTACAAGCATCCCGCGGGTAGCTTGAAGCTTGCGCATGTTACTCGCGCGGGTAAACCGCAAAATTGCGCGAGTTGCATTGCGTTACCTAATTTTGACAGGCCTGTTGGTCTAATGGTTAGTGACCCTGACTGCTATGCCGGAGGTCGTGGGTACGATTCCCACCCAGGACAAATGTTTGTGTAATGAGCACGATCATTTGTTCCGTGTCAGGGTGTCATTTTATCTATAATATAATTTATGTTTTTAGACATAATACGAGTATATAAGCACGATCATCATTTGTCTAGTACCAATAACACATGCTCTGCTTAGCTTGAAACTAGATGGCGTTGTGTGATAGTTGTGGATTATTATGTTAAGGGGGATGCTCCAACCAAACCCGCGAATTTCAATTTTTTTTACGTTTTTTGCAATTTGCAGGCCAGTGACATGTTGTAACTTTATTAAAATATGAATTGCGGTAATAACAAGTATAATTTTAAATATAAAAAGTATCAAAAATGTCGCTCCATCAGCTCTCACATAGAAAAGGTGCATCATGTTAAAATCTCCGAAATCTAACTACGATGCACCTTTTCTATGTGAGAATTGATGGAGCGAATTTTTTGATAATGTTATATTAAAATTAAAATTATACTTGTTATTACCGCAATTCATATTTTGATAAAGTACGCGATAAGGAACTTCGTTCCATCACATTAAGTACCCTCCTTTTGAAACGCGCAGTCGGGTAAAAAAAAAACTGACCTACGGGCCCTACGGCTAGTCAAAGGCCTCCCCTAACGCCTTCCAAAAGATCTGGTGCTGTGGATCCTCGAACCAGACCTCTTGGTACGGGTCCAAGTCATCTTGACACCTCTCACCTACCGTTTATACAGGGTGTATTTGACAGCCCTTCGCAAAAAATACCATTTTTTTTTAAGAAATAATAGCATCAAATCAGTCCTCCCACCTAGGTAAGGACGTGAGGGACGGTCAGACTTGTACTGACTAAAATACACGGTGTCCTTCAATGATTTTTTACGTTTCGGGGCCAGGTTATGATAAGACAGTCCGGCGACCAAACATTTACCATGGTTTGAGACCGTTCACCCAGAACATACCACGATAAATATCAAAAAAATATTTAACGAAAAACAAAAAACCCGACTGCGTTAAAAAAAACTAAAAAGAAAGAAACAAGTCCAGTAGTTAAGAATTCACTCATTCACACTCACAGTCGGGGCCCGTTGGGATGATTTGATTGGTATAATTTGAATGGGCCCCGACTGTGAGTGTGAATGAGTGAATTCTTAACTACTGGACTTGTTTCTTTCTTTTTAGTTTTTTATAACGCAGTCGGGTTTTTTGTTTTTCGTTAAATATTTTTTTAATTTCATACTTTTTAGTTACTATTCAGAGAATTATTGTTTTATTAAACAACTTTAAATCGTTATATATCCTAAACTATTATTTAAAATGAAAAATGATAAAGGGAACCTAATAATGATTTTAAAATACCTATTCAACGATGCCCCACATGACATAGTTCATCGACATTTTTTTTTCATTTTGACAATATGGCGTCTGGTTGTCGCTGTGGTGAATTTTGATTACTGTCATGTCTTTAGTGACACTCGCGAGATTAAGACGAATCGATTGACGTAAAAATTATCAAAATCGGCCTACGCATTTGGTCTCTAGAACGCCACATAGAAACAAACATACATACATACATACATACATACTTACATACATACATACATACATAGACTGATAAACACATTACCCTCCTTTGCGTCGCGCAGTCGGGTAAAAATAAAAAAGGAGAAGAGAAGAGCAGTGACTGCCCAGAAGAGCAGTGGTGACCCAGTGGTATCGGCCCCAACTTACGAGTAGCAAGTCGTGGGTTCGAATCCAACCGAGCGCATTACTTTGTGTAATTTATTTCATCACCACTGCTCTCAAAACGGTGAAGGAAAACATCGTGAGGAAACCGGCATGTCCTAGACCCAAAAATTCGAAGACATGTGACATCTACCGACCCGCACTGGGCCCGCGTGGTGGATTATGGCCCACTCCCTCTCACAGAGAGGAGGCCTGTGTCCCAGCAGTGGGAACATTAATAGGCTGATGATGACCCTGAACATACCACGAACAAATTTCAAAAAATAAAAAAGGAATTTCAGGAACAAAGGAAATGGAGAGTATACAAAATGTACTTACGATTTTGTTGCCAATATGGGATGGACCAAATATTCGTAGTTTTGTGTGACTTACAATTTTTATGTATGTTCAAACTTGTTGCAACCTTTTATTAAACCAACTTCACATCGTTGATATTCCAAAGATCAATTTTATAGTTAAACTTTGACATTTTCCTCATAGCTACAAAAACTTGCCATAAAGCGATGACTCACACATACAACGAAGTACTTCTAGGCAAGTAAAACTTAAACCAAACAAACTGAACTTTATCTCAATAGACGTAAAGAACATTTTATTTTATCAAATAAACCAAATATTCATTCTCCTAATAGTGAACTTTACTGCTATAGAAATAAAGACCAATAAGATTTCATCAAACAACGCTAAAACATTGACAAATACAAACATGAAAGAAAAACAAACGCACACTACTTATCTCGTCCTTCAATTAAGAAATAATTATTTCCTCTTCTAAATTGAACTTTGTGTAGATGGAATAGGTAGTATTTTTTACAGCAGTGTCATTAGTCGGCTGGTCTTAATCAGTAGGTCTGGCATGAGCGCGTGGTATAATAGAACGTTTAAAAAATATTTACTTTGCTTGTCCATGGGTAGGGTGGTGCCGACTAAAATAGCAGTTCTAAGTTTCAAAAAAAAAATAATGTCGTTAGTTTTTGCTAATTGTAGTATCTCAGTGGTATCAGTAGTGACTCTGTGATAGCAGTAATGACTTAGTATGGGAGTAGTGGTTATGTGGTCAGTGTCCCAGTGACAGTAGTGTGAACTCAGTGATAGCCGTAGTGTCTAAATGAAATCAGAGTGGCTCTGTGATAGCAGTAATGATGGGAGTAGTTGCTCTGTGGTCTCAGAGATAGCGTAGTGTGAACTCAGTGATAGCTGTAGTGTCTAATTGAAAGCAAAGTGCCTCTGTGATAGCAGTAATGACTTAGTGATGGCAGTAGTGGCTCTGTGGTCTCAGTGATAGTAGTGTGAACTCAGTGATAGCTGCAGTTTCTAATTGAAAGCAGAGTGGTTCTGTGCTAGCAGTAATGACTTAGTGATAGGAGTAGTTGCTCTGTGGTCTTAGTGATATTAGTGTGAACTCAGTGATAGCTGTAGTGTCTAATTGAAAGCAGAGTGGCTCTGTGATAGATTAAGTGTCTCAGTGATAGTACTATGAACTCAGTGACAGCTGTAGTGACCCTGTGGTAGCAGCTATTAGTAATTCAGTGATGGGTGTATTGTCCCAATGATAACAGTAGTAGCTGAGGTTTATCTGTAGTGTTACAGTAGCAGCAGTAGAGGCTCAGTGATTGCAGTAGTGTCCCAATTGTAACAGTAATGACTCTGCAATAGCTTTACTACTAATAGTGATAGCATCAGTGGCTCAGTGATGATAGTATTGTCCTAGCGGTAGTAGTATTAGCTCAGTGGTAGCTGTAGTGTGACAGTAGTAGTAGCTAAGTGATACACTTCTGCCTAATTAATGGTCTAGATTACAGTCATGACGTTGCACGCGGGCATTTAATTTTGTTTATTACCTAAATGCCTATAATATGACTTTATCAGATTAGACCATCCATCTCGTATCTTGGAAATAATAATGTTATCAGTTGCGTAGACTGGTCGGCTTAGTGAACAAATATTAGATGTAAATACTTAACATTTTATTTTTATAAATGTGTGTGTTTTTTTTTTCTTAATCGTTGGAGTGTTACATAGGTGAGTACATGTTTATATTTTGACTGTCATTTGTTTATTGTAGTAGATAATTATATAATTATTTACAGACTGATTCAGTTTGTCTAAAGTAATTTACATAATGTCACTAAAAAAATACCGTAAAGACTATAATTATGTTCTTGTGAATTTTGATTGAATTATCTACTCTAGAATGCACAAAAAACGTAAAATTTTTTATTTTTATTTTCTCTAATTTTGCAGGACTAAAAACTGAATAATTACTTGAAAGTCTGGCGAAATGAAGACTTTAATATCAGTTCTGATGCTGTGCCTATCCAGTGGCTTCGCTTACAAGATATTATGCATATTTCCAGCACCAACAAAAAGTCACGATCATCTTTCTAATGGAGTTGTTCAGGCGTTGTTGAAGGCTGGACACGAGGTTTGTGGTACCTACTTTTACTCATCATCTGCCATCATCCTGTTCCAACCGTATTAGGGTGGCTTCCAGTCGAACCATATGCAGCTGAACATCAGTATTTTACATGGAGCGACTGCCTATCCTATCGGACCTCCACAACCCAGTAAGTGGGCAATAAGAACCGCATTGTAAAAAAAGTTGTCAGACTTATAGAGCTTTTCTAATTAACAGTAATGACTGTCAAAGATCTACAAATGACAGTCAGGTCTAACGGCTTTACATTGCTTTCCGAGGCACGGAGGAAACTCGCTAAGACAGATGGTCACTCACACAGAAATATTAAAAACAGGTCACTCATATCTACAACCTGGAAGATCGGCCTGTGCGGCCGTAATTATTATTTAGCCATGAGCTTCTCTTGCGGTAGTTAAATTATAATATAGCATTACGTATATTATATTTTACGGTGAAGGAAAACATCGTGAGGAAACCGGCATGTCCTAGAACCAAAAATTCGAAGACATGTGACATCTACCAACCCGCAATGGGTCCGCATGATGGATTATGGCCTACTCCCTCTTACAAGAGAGGAAGCCTGTGTCCCAGCAGTGGGAACATTATAGGCTAATGACGACGATAGCATTATGTTCCTAATAGGTCTTAAGTCCAGAGTAAATTGGTTACTTGGTGTTTCTAGATAACATGGGCCACACCGTACGAGAAGAAAAATAACCACGTAAACCTGACTATTGTAGACCTTGCCGAGACCCGGGCTATTGTTGATGGTGAGTGACACTCACAATAAGACATTTAAATTAAAAGCAGTGGCGACCAAATTGTAAATAATAAAAATTAAGGCTTTTTATCCGCGGATGTGGGTAAGACAGTCGTTGAAGGATCGCTATGCAAACCCAAGGTATAAACAAACGCTGAAACTGATGTCCTTAAAGACTGACTGGCTTGTTGGTCTAGTGGTTAGTGACCCTGACTGCTATGCCGGAGGTCGTGGGTTCGATTCCCACCCAGGACAAATGTTTGTGTGATGAGCACGATCATTCGTTCTGGGTCTGGGTGTGATTTATCTATAATGTATGTATTTAGAAATATATAAGTATGTTTATCAGTTGGCTAGTACCCATAATACAAGCTCTGCTTAGCTTGGGACTAGATGGCGTTGTGTGATAGTTGTGGAATATTATTATTATTAAAGACGTGGCGTCAGTCCAAGAAACCAATAGGTCTAATGCGTCAGTGCGACGCTCTTTCTTACATTCTTCACACCCTGAAAAAGTTGTAGGGTTAGCAAGGTGCAGGCGATACCTCTGGTGTTGTAGGCTCCGGTGAACAGTTTCTACCAACACATAAGCTTGCTTATCACCTTTATGACAATAAAAAATATAAGTGTCGGCGACATCAGATATAAAAGGCCTCTTTCAGATCCCAGAGGCCTTACCAGGAACTCTTAACGCGATCCAGTTTAGGCTGTGGGAAAGAGACACAGCTATACAAGTCGTCTAGCGCCATATCTTTCCCACAGCCTAAATAATCACGCTTCAAGAGTTCATGGTAGACCACGTCGAAAGCATTAAACAACTTTTCAACAACAGCTTGATAGCGTAGTTTCTCTCGAAGTCTCGCCTTATTTCAGCCCATTTTCATTTCACAGCCATGGATATGATGAACAATTCGAACGCTGGTATAACCTTTATCAGAACATTCGCCAGAAACATCTCACGGACTGCTGCCGAGAATCCAAAGCTTAGGAAGTTGCTTGTGGAACAGCAGTTCGATGCTGTCATCTCTACGTGGTTCATCAATGAGTTTGAAGCTGGGTTAGTAAGTTTCTTGACGTTCAATCCGTGTCTGAAACCAAAGTACAAGCTGTGAATCGGATGAGGATGTTGAGATGGATGTGTGGAGTGACAAGAATGGATAAAGTAAGGAATGAGTTTATAAGGGGAATTTGAAAGTGGCGCCTGTTACAGAAAAAATGAAAGGGAATCGCCTGTCTTGGTATGGACATGTGATGAGGAGGGATGACACCCATGTGACGAAGAGAGTGATGCGTATGAATGTTGATGGATGGAGAGGAAGAGGAAGGCCAAAGAAAAGATGGATAGATTGTCTAAGGAATGATATGAAAGAAAAAGGAGTAAATGATACTGTGACGTCTGTTATGGGAGAATGGAAGAAGAAAACGTGTTGCGCCGACCCCAAGTAGAATGGGATAAGGGCAGGAAGAAGAAGAAGAAGCTGTGAATCCGATGGCAAACTGCGGACCTCACTTAATAAAACAAAGTATCTGGACAAACACCAGAAACGCTTTAGAAGTGTTCCCATCGCGAGACTGTCTAAGCAGAGGTTACCGAGGAACACGGTGGATTAGTCAGTACAAGTCTGAGTTATGATACATCGCAAGAGTCTGAACAAACTTATTTACTGGGTACAGTTTTGTTAGCTTTAAAATACCTTTCGACCGATGTATGACACATATCTATTGGAGAGTGAGACCAGAGTAAATACAAATACTGGTTCTTTTCACCCCATTAAGCAACTGTTTTTTTGGGTTTCCCACGGCTGCGCAAAAGCCCTCCTTTTCACTTTCAAATCTTTTGTTTCCCGCAACTTTGACGATAACTGAAGCTTAACTAGAACATATTAACTGCTAAAATCAGTAATCATAATTAAACCATCTCAATTTCCAGCTATGCAGCCATCCAGCAAGTCCCGTGGATTCTCCTCAGCTCCATAGGAGTCCATCCAAGTCTGGAAGCCCTAGTGGACGATGTCCGGTCGGTGACAACAGTACCTCTACACTTCAATGATAGCCCGATACCTATGACAACTGGGAGGAGGATGCTGAACGGACTGTTTTATTTGCTTATGGCTGTGGATGGATGGTGAGTAGTTGCTATCATTACCTACCGAGTCTTTTTTCCATCATTTTCAACCCAATCCACATCTTTAACACTAAAAAAGCAGAGATTCTTTAAGTGTTACTATAAGATGAAAGTCTGTCCTCATTTATGGTTGTAGTAGTATTTGCTATCATCACCTCAGCATCATCATCACCAGCCTATAATACTCGTATTTCCACTGCTGGGGCACAGGCCTCCTCTATGTGAGAGGGAGTAAGCCATAATCTATCCAGATGTCACATGTCTTCGAAATTTTGGTTTTAGGACTTGCCGGTTTCCTCACGATGTCTTGTCACCGTTTTGAGAGCAATGGTGATGAAATAAATTACACCAAGTAATGCGTCTGGCGGGGTTCAAACCCGCGACCGTATCACTGGGCAACCACTGCTCTCATCACCTACCGAGTCTCTTTCCAACACTTTCAACTCCATCCTACCACCTTTTCCTTACTTATAGCACAACACTAAAAAAAACAGAGATTCTCACATTTCACGCAGGCTCAATTTTTACTAATTTCGGTGGATTTTTTTATTTGTAGGTTTTTGGATGAAAAAATAAACTTGTTTTATTCTGGAACACATTAGTATTCTTAGTATGAAATAAACAACTGTAGTTGTTTTGAAAATAAGACAGACACCGAAATTGCCATCCCACCGAAATTAGTAAAGGAAATGCCTGCGTGAAATGACCCATAAGGTAAAAATCTGTCCTCATTTCAGGTTTGACGAACCCCGCCAAGCAGCCATTTACGAGGACCTCTTCGCTCCTTTAGCAGCTGAACGAGGACTACCTTTGCCTCCATTCCATGAGGCACAGCATGACGTCGCTATACTGCTGGTGAACTCCCACGAGTCTATCGGACCAGCTCTCAGTCTACCCCCGAATGTGATTAATATTGCTGGGTATCATATTGATGATAAACCTGCACCGCTGCCGAAGGTATAGTTGAAAAGAAATCTTCAAGACGCCAAGACGAGCCAAGCGAAGCGCAAGGGCACTACCTACCTTTTCTCGAAGTGTTTCGTATTCCTTTTCATCGCCATTATCAGCCAGACCATTATTCTTAGACCGCCACGTCGAATGACGATCTACCACTTGCACCCATCAGTTGCCCGTGACTCTCAAGATGTCACCAGTCCACCAGTTAATCCAAGTTATAACCTATCTGTGTACCAAATTTTAGCCAAATCTGTTCAGTGGTTTTTGCGTGAAAGAGTAACAAACATCCATACATCCATACTTACAAACTTTCGCCTTTATAATAGTAGTAGGATATACAAGAATTGCTCGTTTAAAGATATTAGATAAGCTTACGAACCCAACAATTCTCCTGGTGGTTGGACTTGTTTTCACAAGAAGCTATAATATTTTGGCAGGACCTGCAGGATCTCCTGGATGGTCACCTCAGGGTGTAATCTACTTCAGCATGGGCTCTATACTAAAGTCATCAGTTCTGAAGCTACACACTCGTGATGCTCTATTGAAGCTGTTCTCCTCACTGCCTTACACCGTGTTGTGGAAGTTTGAGGAACCACTCACCGATCTACCTCCCAATGTCCACGTTCGGCCCTGGTTGCCGCAGCCTAGCATACTTGGTAAGTTTTCATTAATAGACTAAGGGATTTATGCGACCTGGAGCTGTATTACAACGTCCTCAAACCAGGCTTATTCCACTGAGTGAACGAGATGGCGCTAGACGACTTGTATAGCTCTGACACTTACACTCACCGGAATAAGCCTGGTTTTAAGACGTTGTAATACCCCCCTGTATGTAATTCTCTCATTGATTTTGTGTTGGCGATGTATCCAAGTTACTTGAAGCTTCTAATGTACACTTACCAATCAAATAATAGGGCAATACGACATTGAAAACTACATATAGGGGACAATACGGAATCGAACGAAGTCGCGTGTAGAGTGCTAGTATTTATAAACTTATGCGACCACTTCCAGCCCACAAAAACGTCAAGGTCTTCATAACGCACGGTGGTCTACTGAGCACGCTAGAAGCCATCCATGCTGGAGTGCCTCTCCTAGCAGTGCCGGTCTTCGGAGATCAGCCAGCAAACGCTGAGCGTGCCAGACGTGCGGGGTATGCGCTGAGGGTTGACTTCCACCCGGATCTGGCTGAGGAGTTGGGGGTAGCGCTCCAAGAGTTGCTTACCAATGATAGGTGAGTGAGAAAATAGGTACTGGTAAAGGGATGGGTAAGCAGACAAGGACAACAAGAAATTAGATGAGATGATTTTAAGTGAAGTGGGCCGGCTATATGTCTGCTAACGGGCAGATTGTCGGGCAAATGTAGTGTAGGAATGTGAGCATCTTACCGCACCCTGTGGATAAATGGATCGAAAATTTAAAGAAGATTACCAATAGCTTATGGATGCGGACTGACCAAGACCGGGAGATATGGGGCTCTTTGGGGCAGGGTAATTATTTTCAGCATTTGATGGCAATTGGTTGATAAGTGTTTGTAAACTGACTAACTGTTGCAAAGAGATAGAGTCTAGTATGTTATAACACGGAACACATCCGTCGTGACGCAGGAATTGCAGCTCCTTCTTGATGAGCTATCTCCATCTTAGACCTCATCTTTGCTTCTGGACAAATTTGTGCCTAAAAGCAAAGATATTGTAATAAAAAAAAGTATTATTTTTACAGCTACTACAACAAAGTTCAGTACTTGTCGAAGTTATTCCGTGCGAGACCCGCACCGCCATCAGAGCTGATCTCTTTCTATGTGAATCTTGCTATTGAAACCAAAGGTAAGGGTTTTTATCATCACTTAACGTTCATCTTCTTGGACACTGGAATTTTTGTATGAGCTTTTGAATAACGGCAATGGTGAATCTTGAAACATATTTAGCATTTTCATTTTTAATTTAGGTACCTTTATTGTAGGTAATTTGTTTATTGCAATTGCAAATTTTCTGGTCATATACAGTATCTGTAAAATTCCATTTTTGTTTTGTGTTTCCCTTGCTCTCTAACTCAGGACATTTTCTGCGATTTCCACCGCGACTGCGACTGTCTATCTGATCTCTACAAAAGAAAATGATCATAAAAAGGATAAACTTACATACATACATACATAAACTCACGACTTAGAGCGTCACCTGCTACGATCCTTATACTCCTTTCACCTCAACCACATTCATTATTTTTACTTACATTTGGTCATACAAGCACGACGATTGAGTACTCGCTCCCGACCTTTCTGAAGCACTTCACCAAAGGTCGTGGCCTATCTCGCGTTATAAGTCTTAAGCTGTTTCGGCGTTTCCCCTCATCTCTGCCTTTTTTTTAACGTGGTTAAATCATCAAATGAGTCCTCCCAAGGAGTCTGGGAGGGACTGTCAGACTTGTACTGACTAAAACCCACGGTGTCCTTCATTAGCCTTTTTCGTTCCAATAAGGTCACGGTAATGGAATAAGTCCCGCGACCCCGGCAGGCTTTGGCCCTCTAGGGGGGGGCGTCATCTTGCTGTCGCTCTTTGAGGCGCGCATGGAATACAACGCTCCGTCGACCCGAGCATGGTCCATGGTCAGGCGGCGAGTTGCCCATTACTAGCCGCGCCTGCGGTGGCCGGAAATCGTCTTGCAACTGCGACTGCGGCGTCATCTCCGCCTTACAAATAAAGGATAAAACTTCTAAAAATTAATTTAATTTTATAGGAGCACACCACCTCCGCTCTCTATCTCTGAAGTACAGCTGGTACGAGCGCTGGATGCTCGACCTCGTGCTCGCTTTGCTCGTGGTGCTCGCTACGCTCTTTGCGCTTTTGACAATTATCATAAAAGCTTGCCTCAAAAGAGTAACAGGAAAAAGGGAAAATGCGGTAAAGAAGAGAAATTAGTGACATTGCTCGCATGTCTTGTAAGTAAAAATTATAATTTGTAATTAAAAAAGAAAATTGCAATTAAAAAGAATTAGTCTTTTCAGGTCATTTTATCTGACAGCAGCAACCTTATGTGAACTATAATAAAGAGCATTTTGATATTTACGCTGTGAAGCGTAGAGACAATATAATTTTGAAAATACTGTAGTTTTACTATTTCTAATTGTATCTATATTTGCCATACAGGGATTATTGTAAGTACAAATACTTTGAATAATTATATTTTATTAAGAAATGAAATTTTTTATGTTATCTTTTTCACCACCTATCCTTTTCCCACCTAAGCTAAAGTCAGTTTCCAGTCTTACTGGATCTAACTGAATATCAGTATTTTATTTTACATGGAGCGACTGCCTATCTGACATTCACAATCTAGTATTGCGCCTTGGCCATTTGGTAGCTACGTTTTTTTCATTAATTTTTCCCATCGACGACTTCCGAAAGATAAAATTATTTTACACTTTTTTGTAAAAAAGACAAGTACCTAGAGTTAAGTATTTGAAAATATTTCTATTCTGTGTGATTAAAAGCAGGAATTCAAATGGATAAGGACTCAATAAAAAAAAACATATAACCTTCTAAAATCTATATTCAACTAAGAGATCATATTGTGAGTCTTAAATACAACAAAATACAGTCTAAAATGTATTTACAAGAGTGCGAGGTATTTCTCGAACAGCAACAAGTACTCCTTGGTCCGGTGTTCGTTCTTCAGCTTGTGCACTTGTATCTCGCCCTCCGGAGTTAATAGGGCCTGGGGGATAAAAATGGCGGGTTTATTTATTTAAAACTTCATGCAACACATGCAGAGTTCCGTAGGGGGAATGCCTGAGGCATTCTCTACCAGTCAACCAAGGCCTAGAAAAATAACATGGCAGGAGTATAAATAGAATGCCTACCCAAATGTCCTTTCTTTGGTATTGTTCATAGTTTCGTTGAGCTCCTTGTGATATGAGTTGAGCTACACGGTAACTGACACATGCTTGCACTGACTGGACAGGTCCACTCAAATCTGTGTGGTTCTTTCTTCAAAAGACCACCTCAGACACCTGTATGGTTCTCATATATGTATCTGATTCAATACAAAATTGTCTGGACTTCAAAAGAGACTGTGACCTCTGAGTTTGTTTCGGATGTTTCTTCTCAGAGTAGTCAGGTACGAAACACCGGCCTCATCTAGTGTAAAAATAGTCTTTGACGTGTAAAAGAGTTTGAGAAAACTAATTTGCTGAATAAATATAATTTATCATTTATTGAGATAAACAAAAGATTGAGATGACTCTGCTATTGGTGAAGAAAATGATGACGCAACTTCCGCTTAAATACATATTGACTGGTGGCCGTCTTTGGCGAAAATGAGTTATATATATCATTGGATTCAGAATTTCGAGCTCTATCGATTGGTATTATTAAAAAAATTCTATCTTTAAAAAAATGTCCCTTACAGTACAAAAATTTTGACCGCAATAAACGATTTTGTGAAAAAAAATATGAATAAAATCAGAACTGTTAGAAGGACAAAGTAAGAGAAGATTGTTAGTAGAAGTTGTTTATAGACATGCTTGGCCAGAACGGATTGAAACGGAACTATTTTTTTGAAGTGAAAACTTCTTTAGCGGCGTTGTACACTTTTTCTGTAATGGGTAAAAAATTTAAAACTCGCGTCAGGGTCACGTGACCAAAACTCGCGTCAGGGTCACGTGACCCTGATCGAAAATGAGTAAGACGTCATTCAAATTAAAAATAAAACATAGTAACAAAAAAGTTTTCACTTCTACCGGCACTCCTGGAGTGCAACCTTTTTTTTTTATTTCTGACGGCGTTTTAAAATCTTTGATATTTGATGTAAATAAAGACCGCAGGTTTGTTGGGTTTCTTATTGTGCCATAAAACTAACGTAATAAGTAAAAAATATATATATTATTCAAAGTGCTGGCAGCGCGAAGACAGTGGCGACTTCCGGTTTTCTACATTTTTATGTTAAGCTGTACATAAAGATTTTTAAGTATAGAAAAATTCTGCCGCGAGTGGGACTCAAGCCCGCGACTTCTGCAGAATTATTATTATGTAGATTTAGATATATATTTAGATTGTGCTTACCAGCGTACTCTCCCCGGCAATACAAGCTTTCGCCGCGGCATCGCCCGCCCATTTCGAGTAGATATCGCTGAAGGATAGCTCCCACTCGATCAGGCTGTCATCTTGTAGGGATGCGTAGACGCAGCAAGGATTGATATGCGACCAGGATAGTGATGTTACTGACATCTGTCAAAGTAGTTACACATTATCATTGTTGCATTAGAGCTGTATATTGAGATACCTAGGGGAATAGTGTATAAGACCGACGCGAGGTATAATGGGGACATGCACTCTTTAGGCATACTATCAAAACATTAACGTAGCGCAAGCGCCATCAGGACGTCATTTGCAAGCGGCCATTAACAATTAACGTCCTGTTGGCGCTTGCGCTACGTTAGTATTGTATTTAAGTTTGCCTTAAGTGTGTGATGTCCCATCATGCCTCGCGTCCCCGTGTTTGTACACTGTTCCCCTATTTGTAAAACATTTTAACAACCAACAACTTTAAATATGAAACCAGAAACTGTAAGATCAAAAAATAAACTGGTGTTTCATACAAAATGTAATTCAATTTTTCCGTTGACAATGAATGAAACACCTGTTTTTTAGGGTTCCGTAGTCAACAAGGAACCCTTATAGTTTCGCCATGTCCGTCCGTCCGTCCGTCCGTCCGTCCATCTGTCCGCAGTTTAGCTCAGAGACGCACAGTACTAGAGAGCTGTAATTTGGTGTAAATATACGGATTTGTTGTGCCGAAAAAGTGGTAAAATAAAATCTCGCAAAATAATTTTTTTTAGGGTACCTCCAGTACTTACACGTAAAGTGACATTTTTTTTTTCTCGCGTACCCCTTAGTGTGGGGTATCATTAAATAGGCCTTTAAAAAATAATGATAGTTTCCATTAACAATTTTTTGAAAAAAAAATTCGTTTGTGAAATATTAAGCTTTAAAGTGCTAAATTTTGCTCGATTCGAGTGTCCCCCCCCTCTACCAGCTAAACGGTTACGTTTGGGGGTGTGAAAAAATTCACAATAGTAGTATATTTAACGAAGTTTAAAAGAAAATTATCATGACTAAGTGGGGTCTACAACTTTACGAGTAATAGTCGACCAACTTATAAAATGTACTTGATATCATATTTTCTTAAACAAAATGTATCGGAGACAACTGCAAATGTAAGTTTGTAAACTTTATTTTTACAGCTTTTAAAGGTATGTTTTTTGGGGATAGGTAGGTTTTTATGGTCAACTATTTTTAACTAAATTAAAAAAAGGAGGAGGTTCTAAATTCGTTGTAATCTTTTTTCTGATGTATTTTCCCCGATTTCTCAAAGACTCCTGGACCGATTTTGAAAATTCTTCTTTTTTTTAAATTAAATTCAGCGAATCAGTTTAGTTAGTTTGAATAAGTATTTTGATGGGCAACTACGGAACCCTACATTGTGCGTGGCCCGACACGCACTTGGCCGGTTTTTTTATTTGACTAAGTACTTAAAAGATCTACCTACACATCTACTACTGAGCTACTTCTAGATATTTTTGTACTAGGTACTCAAAGAATTTACACTGAAATTTGCCAGAAAATCTCTTGACAATTCGGCAGTTCTTGATCTTGATTCTCCGAATCCAAATCCTATAGCCATATTTAAACTTCCACCACAGCTCATGAAACGCACCATTAATTCCTATTTAATGATTTAATTAATTTAATAACTAATACTGTTTCGTAGAAAACGAGCCAACCCCAGTTTCAGACCGGTTCAAATTTTCGATCTACTCAGTGGTTTTTCCGAAAAACTTTCTTACAATAACGAACACAACAAAAAATCATCATCATCTTCTCAGCCGTAGGACGTCCACTGCTGAACATAGGCCTCCCTTTTCGATCTCCACATATACCGGTTGGAAGCCACTTGCATCCAGCGTCTTCCGGCGACCTTTATAAGGTCGTCTTCACCTTGCTGGTGGACGTCCTACGCTGCGCTTGCTAGTCCGTGGTCTCCACTCTAGTACTTTTCGACCCCATCGGCCATCTGCTCTGCGAGCATTAGGCAACTAAAAATGCATTATCCAATTTGTTACAATCGTTCGGAAATCTTGAGCGTCCAGAAAGACTTGAAAGACTATGTTGTTTCATTTAATTTATCATCACCTGCCTGGATTTTTCTTATGTTGGAGTCTGCTACTGAAAATCAGCATTTAACTTGGAGTGACGGCCTATCGCCACGATTCAGATACTAATCTGAAAAACTTTCTTATAGGTAGGGGGTCTTGATAAGAAAGTTTTTCAGATTGTCAGGACACTAGCTAGAGTGCTCGCAACGTTACTTTGTCGTTTACCGCCCGAAATTAATATTCTATCTCAATACCAATGTTTTTCACGGCTGCTTCTGATTGAAGATTTGAGACTTGGTGAGGCAAATGGCCGATGGAGTCGAAAAGTATTAGAGTGGAGACCACCGACTAGTAAGCGCAGCGTAGGACGTCCACCAGCAAGGTGGACAGACGACCTTATAAAGGTCGCCGGAAGACGCTGGATGCAGGTCGCCTCCAACCGGTTTATGTGGAGATCAAAAGGAGAGGCCTATGTTCAGCAGTGGACGTCCTATGGGGAGATGATGATGATGATGATGAGGCAAATTTGGCCCTTGATTGGTAACAGATTCGGGATTAAAACAGCAACCGAGAAATATTATTAATTTGATATTTTCCAGCGTAAATAGATTAACAATTTATTGATGCTGTCCTCATGTCTATTATTGAAGAAAGTTCTTACCTTAGAGCCTTTCCTCTCGTGAGAGCGACTGGAAACGGTGCTGATGAAACGACCCTTGTGATCCGACTGGACCTTTTCAATCTCCGTTGGTTGGATGTTCCTGCAATATGGATAAGAATCGTACATTTTTTTGGGGTAATAAAATTGACATTTTCTAGATCGGCATCTCGTGGCGGGTTTCAAACTTTTCTATACATGTCATTTGATCTTAGGCAGAAACTACCGAAGGTGCTACGATCTCTCTGCAGATCATAAGAAAATGGGTGACTTACCTACAATCCAATTTAAGTAGAACCCTGTTTTCCAGCAAGGAACATACACTGATAGTTCCAGAGTCAGTAGCTGCGAGGAAATATGGCAGTCGATGTGGAGATACTTCTATACACGTTACTGATGATGCGTCAGCTATAACAGCAGAAAATAATAGCTGTTACGACGTTCGATATTTTTATAGATTATTAAAGGGTTCAAATTAAAATTAAAAAGTATAAATTATACATTTAATTGAATATTTGTTCAGACGCCAGCAGGTCACCCAAATATGACCAATGGAACATTAACCTTCCACTATTGTGATACGGTTGATAAATAATCTATTAAAGAAATTTGTCAGATTGAGGTGGAGTGCTGGCTGGCCGTCTATATATAATTCCCTGTTTTGAAGTTGAAAGCCTTCTATGGGAAATTTGAGGTATCATTTGCTACAAATTACTACATTTTTGGATGCGTTTCGAGTAGTATGTTAACTTCTATACAAATAGATATTTATTTCCATATATGTCTATACTCGTAACATGGCCATTACAAAAGCATAATATTACCTTTTAAAAAATCTTACCTGCAACACAAAATTTGTTTACTTTAACAGCTCCTAGAATCCTCTTGCAGCACAATACTTCGCCACAATTCTTTGCAATCAAATAATGATCACGATCCTTCCAATTCATAACTTTCAAATCCTCACAAACAACTCCACTCTCCCAACTTTTAGAAACATCCTTTTCAACTGACAACACTCGTTTAATTTTAACACTGGCACCACTGGACGGTCTGCTGTCAAATTCGGCACTAATGGCGGATTTCGGGCGGGAGAAATCTTTTTTTATTATGGTTTTTTCTTGCTTTCTTGTCATCAATCTTCTCTTTGCTGCGTTTAAATTGAAGTCTGTTTTTGAATCTGTATTTTGTGGGTCTTTTAGAGGAAGGTCTATGTGGTCTAGTAAAGATATTGTTTGGTTCTTTTCCAGTTTCATTTTCGACCAGTATGCTTTCCCGATATCTGGCGGGATCGTCTTTGATTTTTGTTGCACTATTGACCATATTGTTAGGACGCCTATACTTTGTAGAGATGCAACCTGAAATAAATAGAAATATCTAGAATAATGGTGAGCTAGATACTAGAGCCGAAAGTCCGAATAAGGTCAAGTTCGAACATCAAAATTTTAATTCTCAAAGTATACCTGTCCAACAATCCTTCGCCCGCCTTCTTGACTGATGACCGCATGCGGGTCTCCAGTCACCTCCAAGCCGACGATACGGTCAGTCGCGTCTCCATTGTTCATGTTGAAAGCACTATTCGTATAAGCACATGATTGTAGAGCGCAAGGTATGCTGGCCTGAAATTTTAATACAAATTTGGGTCATTCGTGTAGTGTAGTATAGTCAGTAGTGCCATCGCCAGGAATTTCACGCATACATTTCACAGAATCTTACCCCGTCCAAACCAACATTACTGTTCATCTTATTCCATAATCGATCTCTTTCGAATTCAGTAAGTTCTTTCTCATTTATTTCTACTAATTCAGTAGGTTTATCCTGGCTGGCAACATCCTCGCGCCATGTTGCCTCCTCTGTCAAATCCCAAAGATGAATGGAGCTGAAACCAGTAATACAATGTGTCATTTTCTGAATGCTGGTCTGAGTTTAAAAGATGAAGCGTTAATACTTACCCATCTTCTAATGCTGCTACAAAATACCCATCCGTAGTTCCTCTTAATTTTCCTTTGGCAACATTGTCTATGGCCGTTAGTAGTTTTATAGGTTCTCGCGTGGCAACACTGATATCCCATAGACAAATTGTACACTTTTTAAGCGCCACATTCTGCGCTTTCTTGTGTACTGTCATGATTAAATTCGATTTTGTTTCAGAGAAATACATTTGCGAAATCTTTGTACTGTTCAGAAATGTTAAGTTCTCGGATGTGATATGCTTTGGAGAAATAGAAACATAACCTTTGCTAAACGGATAGTTGGTAATCTTTAATTCGGATAACTCTGTGTTGCCACGGTTGGTATTCAAAACCTTACAAATCCTACTTTCTATTCTCTTCAAAAACTTCCCGAGACGATGAGTATTATAGTCATTCTTTTTTAATTTCGATTTATAAGTTTCGTATGGCAACATTTCGCTGGGCCCCACGCCGTCTTTCTGTTCAAAGAAGATTCTTAACGGATCTGTTTTATAATTTTCATCTAGATTAATAACATTATTCTTTTCCACATCAAAAGAATGAGTTGTTAAAAAAGTGAACTTAGTTAAATAGTCTTCCATATTTTTACTATATTTCCGACTTTCAACTTTCTGTTTGATGCAAATATCATTTTTGGTGAACTCAACTGGATGTTGGGTCCATTTGTGTTCACATTCTATCTCATCTGTTTGAATCTCTTCAGTGATCCCATCATCAAAGGTTTGCACAGCAATTTGTGTGTAATTCGATCGGCCAAATGTTGACATAAACAGATCGTATGAAATAGGTTTCATTTCAAAGAGAGTGTAGGACATCTCGTGCAAGGTTATGATGCTTAATAAATCTTTGGCTCGCTGCCTAAGCCTGTCTCCTATTCGTTTCTTTCTTCGGTTCTCTTTTGATTTTGTGAAATCGATGAACAGAGGTCTGAAACGAACAGATGGGATATTTCATTTCGCTGAACAACTTTGTCTCAGTTCATGTGATGGACAACCACTACTGGACATGAAGTTACCGTGCGTATCGTACCAGTTGGATCCCTGTGACCTACACCAAATCATTGATACAGTAAGTTTACTGCCTGGACGGCTTTGCTAGCCAAACTCCACTAAAGAAAATGAGGAGACAATTAACTTCAGCATTTAAAAAAAAAAAAAAAAAACATTTCGGTAGCCTCAAACACCACATCCTCGTGGATAATCCCAGTGATATCCCAGTGATAAGTGAGATAGTTTGGCACAGACCAAAGACAATCCAAAAAGCACTTTCGCTACACGTGATTACTATTTATAAAAACAAACCTGTCAACAATTTCAGTGTGCACCGTCCGTATGCTGGACACAGCGCTGGAACTGCTCATCTCCTGGAAACCTTCATCAGTTAAGGAGCTCGGTTTCTCTCCTCCCTCCGCTGTCTCCAAGATAAAGTCTAAGGCAGCAGGTTTTTGTTTATTCGCTGACCGATCGCGGAGATCAAAACTGCCTGGAATTAGAAACCATAGACTTTAGTTTCGACGCAACAATGCTCTTGAGTATTTTCTAGGCGCTTCAATGTAAACTTACCAGAATCCAACATATTCTCTTCGTCCTTCACTTCTTTCAACGTCTCGACAGCCTCACTCTCATCATCATCTTCATCATTGCCTTCTTCATCCTTATCACCATTATTATCACTGCCATACTGTTCACTTGGTGACGAACTGTGATAAGAATCGAAGTCAGACTCGTAACTCTCAAAATCGTCTTCATAACTTACTTCTTCGTCACTGGATGCTTTGTTTGGAGGCGCCTAAAAAAGGGGAAACTTTATATTTTCAAGTCAGGCGCTAAAATTATATTAAAGTTTAAAAAAACACTCGGAAATCTTATTATTGAAAGGATAAGTCAACATTTTAGTACATCACGTAACACATATTCCATTTTTAACCGACTTCAAAAAAAGGAGGAGGTTATCAATTCGACTGTATTATTTTTTTTTTTTTTTTTTTTATGTTTGTTACCTCATAACTTGCGACTGGGTGAACCGATTTTCATGATTCTTTTTTTATTCGAAAGCTGGTGCTTCCCGTGTGGTCCCATTGTCACCATTTCATGATCTGATGATAGGATCTTGGAGAAATCGAGGGCAACCCTCAAATTTTATTAGCTGACACATAGTTTTTCGCAAATCTTATGAAGTAATTCAAGTACTTGCGTATGGAAATCATCATCTCATGTAGCTGAGCTGATGATGGAAGGTACAACTCCTCAAGTAAGAAAATTATGTTTAAGTTCGCATATCTCCGGAACTATAAGTCCGATTTAAGTAATTCTTTTTTTGTTGTACTAGGTATCGTTCGACTTAGGGAATACTGCAAATTTAATCAAAATCGGTTCAGCAGTTTTTGAGATAGGGAATGAATGAACGATGTTATTACCGGTGCAACGGATTACAAAATTCTAGTGCACATGTAAGAAAATGATGTATTTGACAAGAATTTTGGTTGAATATTTAAACTAAAAAGAGTAAAATAAAAACTTTTTCAAAAAAAATGTGACCGCCTTCAAAAACAACCACAAAAAGAGTAAAATAACCTACAAAACTTTTCTGTCGGAAGTCGGTGGCAAAAGAGACAATGAAATTAATAAAAAAGTCACCGACTTCCGACAGAAAAGTTTTGTAGGTTATTTTACTCTTTTTTGTGGTTGTTTTTGAAGGCGGTCACATTTTTTTTGAAAAAGTTTTTTAAATTACATTTATGTTTCTTTATAGGTATCGTCATAACAGCACTATGTTTTGTGTGCATTACATTATAAACAATTTTATTTCATTTCATTATACTAGCGTCAGCGTAAATCATAACTAAATAAAATCCGTTTCCTAGCAAAAATTATTGCGCAATATTACTAACGTGGTGTCCTTCGTGAGCGACGAATACGACGCGACGCGGCGCGACACGAAGTAAATTTTAAAATAATATTTAAAAAGTCAACTACTTTTTAAATATTATTTTTAAATTGTTTGAATCGCGTCGCGTCGCGTCGTATTTGTCGCTCACGCAGGACGCCGCCTTAGTTTAATCTGCAGAATGCTTGACTTACAGCTTCGTTAATGGTCTGGTTACACCTTATTCTTCTAAGATAGGAATAATGACTCACCTTTTTACTGTGACTTGGCTTTTCATCATCCAAATCAATGTAAAACGCCTTAGGATTCGCGCTGAGCTTCCGTGACAAATTCAACATTTCAGCATTATTATCAACTTCCACTGTATTTAAGATTTTAACTTCATTCTCATCCAAGGTCCTTGTTTTAGTCCGATGTCTTTCACTATCTTTTGTACTGGTCTTGTCTTTATCTTTTCTGTCTTTAGGAACTTCGTTTATGAAACTCTTTTCTTTGCCTTTCGTAAGATCTTTTGTGGAACTCTTTTCTTTCCTGTCTTTTGTAACTTCATTTATGAAACTCTTTTCTCTGTCTTTTCTATCTTTTACCGCATCTTTCACTTTACTTGTTCTAGTCGCATCTTTGACAAAACTGTGTTCTCTTTCCCTCTTATCTTTTATCGCATCTCTAACAAAACTTCTTTCCCTCTCCCTCCTTTCTCTAGAACCGTCTTTAAGAAAACTCTCTTCTCTTTTCAAATCCATGTTCAATTTTCTTTTGACGACCGGCGAATTTATTGCCACACCAAAGTCTTTGTTTCGCGGAGTTGCTGCATTCCTTGATGTCTTTACATCAAATGTTTTTGTTGCAGCCACCTTGAATTTATCAGACCGATGACTTGTTGAAGATGGCGAGGATTTAAGTAGATCTTTCATTGGAGAAACATTGCTTCCTGCGTATGAAGTGCCTGGAGACTTTTTAGGTGCTCTAGCGCTTTGTGCAGGAGCTTTTTTCTTCACAGCGTAAATATCAGCAGTTGAACTCTTCTGTACATAATTTCTTGGTGTTGAAACGGTATAAGGAGTCTTTTTGAGTTTTTCTTCTTGAGGTATTTTCGTGGCATCGTCTTTTGTCAGCTTTTCTCTCTTTGCTTTGGTCTCGCTAGGCTTTTTCACTGTTGTCTGCATTTTTACTTAGTTTTCACTGGAATTAAAAGCGTTAGTTTCAGGCGCGAAATTATCATTTGAATTATTTTTAGAATAAATAATATTGATTCTGATATTATATCACCTACCTTTGCTACTATAACTACCCTAGTTGTGCGTGTTCAAATGACGCAGCACTTTCAAAAATATAATGACCATACTCCAGTAGCTTCACAATAATACGAGTAGTACCTTATACTTAATGATACCTACCTAAAATAATATATTTACTTTATTTTTACAGCAATCAAATGTGATGTTAGACTCACGATATTCAGCGCTTCATAAAAAAAGGAACTTCAATGCAGAAAGTAGCCATTCGGGCATCAGAAAACAGGATAATAAATGAGTTTTATTAGAGCAGTACCTATCTCGTTTTAACGTATAAATTAAACTATGTAGTAGTAAGTACTTCAATAAACTCGTTGTTCTAATGGTCGCCTTATATATTTAGGTATTTTGAGAACGTACGCACCTACCTTTTGTAATAACTTAATTAATTTACGCTCAATAAACAATAATACAAGTGCCTTACGACGTAGACGGCATGACAGCTACTTTCAATTTGAGCCAAGAAAAAATTGTAAACTAATTATTAATTAGTCTAATTTATCATCATCATCAGCTTATAGCAGACCACGGCTGGACATAGGCCTCTCCAATCGCTTGTCATCCCACTCCACCACTGGGTACTCTACGCCAGCTTTTTGCGAAGACCGTTGGTCCAACTGGCCTTAGGGCGTACGTTTGCCGATTTGCGATCTCCACACGAGAACGCGTCTACGCCAAGGAGCATAGTTTCTACCAGGGACCGAAAACCTTTATAAATTACGGTACAGGTATTGAAGAATTTTGGTTATTTTTCAGACTTAGGTTACCGCTATCTGGGTAACCAGACCGAAGAAAAATGTAACCTCTATTCAGGTTACCGTTTTAATATCGGTTACCTAAAGATGACGACTCGTTGTCACAGACAAGAAGGTTAATTGTTACCGAAAAATTACCCGTATTGATCATACCGGTTTCGGTCCCTGGTTTCTACGACTTATATCTATGGCTTGCCCATTCCACCCACTTCAGGTTGTTGGTTATTTAAGGTCGCAGGACTCTCTAAACAGACAATCGTGACCTTAGAACGTAGAGGACTATTTGTAGGAAAGTATCGTGGATTTAGTCATTATGAGTCTGACAGACCCTAGATTCGTTCTCTGTTTTTTAACCTAATTTGTAATAGTGAATTTATCTATAGTCCTGCGCGGGCCCCTGATGCTGTTCTACGGGCCCTACTCGACCTAATCCGGCAAGCGCGGCCCATGAGCATAGCAAATACCACCTGTACCTATATGGCATGTCCAACGCTGTGGGGAGGCTAAGGTGCAAAATACACAGAAACAATGAAAGATTCGAATACGATGCGGATGTGGATCGGATTTGTTGTCGCTTCAAATTTTATTCGTACAAAATGTATGAAAGAGATGCGTCGTAAATTACAGAGAAACGTAGAAAGAGAAGGGTAATTCATCTATGCAGAGAAAGGATGCGGCGCGGATTTATCACTTGAGAATACGCGCCACCTCGCTTGTAAATTGGAGCACAGCAAACGCATCTTCGTCTTCTGAAGAGGACATGTTTTGCAACAAAGTCAGCCTGTACAATAACGATCTTAAGCAGATCTTTGCCTTTTATATGTAATTTAAGTAGTATCGGTGCCGTATCCGTCTCTCATCCGCATCGTATCCGAATCTTTCATCGCTTCTGTGTATTTTGCGCCTAAAACTACAGAAGTTCCAGCTGCGATACATACATACTCCTTTCGTCTTATCCACGCCATTCATACTATAGTTGGTGCCAGATAAGATGGCAATAGCGGTCATTGACCTTTACCTAATAACTCGTCGTATAATGACATAAGATCAGAATTAGCATTTTTCTATGAAATGATAGTGTTTACTTGTGAGTCTTAAATTTAAAAATAATATAAAATCTTAGTTAGAGGTGAATTTTTTTTACCATTTTGATATCTTATGAATTATAAGATACTTATATCCTTACAATATACTTACTAATTTATTCGGAATTTTATAAAAATGCTAATTCTGAGCTTATGTCATTATACGAGGACTTATTAGGTAGGGGTCAATGTCCGCTATTGCCGTGTTAACTGGCACCAACTATAGTCACGCACGCACAGAAATGGATTTGACCCATTTATCAAGTCTTATGAAAAAGTTTATTTAGGTCACCTGGGCAGCCAAGAATCGATGGCATGCGAACTATCACGTGGCAAAATGCAAAACAACATGAATAATTAATTTTAACCAATTATTTCTTACCTTGACATGTTCTTCAATGATATCGGGATAAACTTCACTTATAACAAGTATTTTCGTAAAATATCTTAAAGTATTTGAACCGTTTGAAACGTCTAAATACAAAACGATGAGTGTACGAAATGCAATAGAAATTAATATTTTCTTAGAAAAACAGCCGTCACAAGTATTCCTTGTTGTACACAAATTGCGTTGCTATGGGAACCGTTATTTCAAACACTGTCGAGAATGTATGGAACTATGAAGTTCGAACAGCTATGGACTCTACGATATGCTCTTCGAGACGACAGCTTTGAGATCTTCCAATGGTGCTCACCGCTCGCAGAGCACGATGTCGCTGTCAGTAGTTTGGTGAATGACATACTTGAGTTAGTCCCGGGCGTAGCGCAAGCGCTGCGACCGCGGCACGCCGGCGCCGCTGGGCTGGTCACTCGGCTGTGCTCATAGAGAATAGGACTACAGGACCATACGTCACAATTTACATCATCAACAGCCTATTAATGTTTCCCATGCTGGGACACAGGCCTCCTCTGTGAGAGGGAGTGGGCCATCCACCACGCGGGCCCAGTGCGGGTTGGTGGATGTCACATGTCTTCGAATTTTTGGTTCTTGGACATGCCAGTTTCCTCACGATGATTTCCTTCACCGTTTTGAGAGCAGTGGTGATGAAATAATAGTACACAAAGTAATGCGTCTGCCTGGATTCGAACCCATAAACTTCAACTCGTAAGTTAAAGCCGATATCACTGGGCCACCACGGCTCTTTCATTTCGTACGTTACGGTGGGCAAGAAATATTTATTATGTATTCTTTTTTTATTTACCTACTCCGTCCCACTCCAGGGCAAAGGCCTCCCTCCACTCCTTCCACTTTTCGCGAGCCCGTGCGTCCTCCTTCCAATTCGGACAGAACCTATACCCAGTCCGTCCCACCATCAGAAATCAGTGAAACGGAGACGCGGTAGGCCGCGAAGGAGAATCCTCCTTCGCGGCCTACCGCGACCCCGTTTCACTGTCTCAGGGCTCCAGTTTTGAGCTATTTGACCTACAGTTTGTCCGGCATGCGACAGACACGTATTATATTCTACATGAATGCCTCAATAAAATGGACATTCAGATAGGCACAACGCCGAGAGAATCTAAATTCCAACAAATCAATCTTTCTAAATAAAGTATTCATTTAGGTGTCGCTTAATCTTAGTGAAAACGGTCATTAATTTATTAAAACCAGTTGTAGTAATACAATAAGTACTCGTGCTATAATCAAATAGTTACTACCCAGGAACACAAATTACCAAATTGGCAGCCGACCCAAATATTAATGGGTACAGTCAGCTACAAAAACTGAATATTCCTTTTTTGTTTTCAGTGCTCTCAAGTTTACAGTTGAAAAGTCTTTAAAAAATGTGTTTACACTGACAGTATCTTGCTGTTATGCAAAGACTAAAATAGACTTTTTTTTCTAAAATAATCTCCCTTTGTTGTTCCTTCCTCGGTCCAAATCGTCACGCCTCGCCAAG
Source organism: Agrotis segetum (assembly GCA_036375495.1). Taxonomy (NCBI): domain Eukaryota; kingdom Metazoa; phylum Arthropoda; class Insecta; order Lepidoptera; family Noctuidae; genus Agrotis; species Agrotis segetum. Next base: position 726,876 of record JAQSVV010000199.1, read on the forward strand.
ACCGTCTTCAAGCACACAAAGTATGCCAATTTTCAATTCATCATAACGATCATGGTTTACGTTCAATTACTACAGTAAAAAAAAAAGTTCTCTAACAGGGCTTTCTATGCTAACTGTACGTCCGCGTAGCGTCCCGTAAAGTCGTCTACAAAAATATAAAACTAGGTGAAGGACAAATTTTATTATGCCAGACGACAATTCGCCGATTTAAAGTAAGCGTATCTAGATGTAGACTCCCGTAGGTACCTACTTGTATTTTTATTACTGTCGCTTCAAAAACTTATTGTAGGTACATAAATAATCAGCCTATAATGTTCCCAGTGCTGAAATACAAGCCTCTCAGTGGGAGGGATGAGGATGTGGATGATGTGCAGTGGACGTCTTCCGGCTGATGATGCACATCCATCATCATCAGCCAGAAGACGTCCACTGCTGACGACGACCACGACGTCGTCGGTCCACCTGGTGGGAGGCCTGCCTACGCTGCGTCTTCCGGTCCGTGGTCGCCACTCGAGAACTTTTCTTCCCCATCGGTTGTTAGTTCTACGAGCAATCTGGCCTGCCCACTTCAACTTGCAGATTTTATGAGCTATGTTGGTGACTCTGGTTCTTCGCCGAATATCCATGTTCCGGATTTTATCCCGCAAAGAAACTCCGAGCATAGCTCTTTCCATTGCTCGTTGAATGACTCTTAGTCTCCCTAAAAGGCCAGCAGTCAAGACTACGGGTTGAACCACATCTGGCAGCACGGAATCGCCTTTTTCCGGCGCCCTTTCTCTTTCTGTCGCTTAGAACTGCCATTTGCTAGACCGAGACAGAAAGCATAACGCGATAGCACGCAGCGGAATCCTCAAGGCGGCCGCGTGCTTTCGCATTGTCTCGGTCTAGCAAATGGCAGTTCTAAGCGACAGGATGTGGTTCAACCCTACATCAACCGTGCCGAATTAAATCTGCAGAAATTGTATTGATAAAAACAGATGACGCCAATTAGTTCCTACAAGCGCCAGAATAGCCATGTACCACAAATCGTAGTTGAAGCAGGTAGTCTGCAGGGAATTAGAATGCCTGAATATCTTGTACTAGCATTAAGGAGAGATCATTAACAAAAATCGTAAACTATATGAGAACTCAGGTCTATGTCTTGAACATGTGTTCAGAAGTGTGAATCATAGAAAATTAGGTGGGGTTTTTAGCACATAAATGTGACTTGATATTTTTATTTGTTCTATAATTTAGCTAGCAGTCACTATTCATGTTGTTTTTTCTCTATAGTACTCAAATATCAGCGATGGTGATAAAAATGTCATTTGGAATAGATAAACTAATTAGAAGTCTAACAAACTAGATTTGAATGCCATTACATCAAAAATCTAAACAATCTAACTATAATGTAGATTCAGAGATAAATAGGCTACTAAAGAACGTCATTTATGGATTTCCAAAATACAGGACAAATAAATAAAAGCATAATTATTTATATTTTAGATATATTTGAATGCTTTTACACATTAAAAAGTCGAATACTGTAGATTTACCACTTGAAAGTGCGCCAAAAATGTACCTAACAAGATGTTTTAAATTAAAACAAAATATAAATAAAACGAGGCTTTACTTATGTCGTCACATTTAGGTAACATTATGTACTTCTCGACAATTATTACTTATATAAATAATACATATACAGAATACGAGGCGAACTTCAATAAATAACAAAAAAAAAACGGAACTGTCGAACGCACGTGCTTACACTTCTGCATCTAACACCCTACTGATTGAATAGTGTGAATAATTTACATGATTTTCTCTTTTTTCAACTACCCACCGACCCGCTTTGATTTTTGTTCAAGTATTTTTAATGGTAACGCTTGGTTTTTCGGTCGGATGATGGTTCAAAACTAATTTACAAACCAGCGATGATTGTTGCTGGGTCTTCTACTCCTTCCTTAATTTTTCTGAGGAACATAACGGCTTCACGACCATCGATCAGCCTGTGGTCGTAAGTCAACGCGATGTACATCATAGGCCTGATGACGACCTGGCCGTTTAGCGCGATTGGTCGCTCGAAGATTCCGTGCATACCCAGGATAGCGGACTGAGGAGGATTGATAATAGGAGTACCCATCAATGAACCGAATACGCCACCATTGCTAATAGTGAAAGTGCCGCCATCCATCTCTTCAATTGTCAACTTGCCTTTCTTAGCTTTCTCTGCTAATCCAGCAATAGTCAACTCAATATCAGCGAAGGTCATATTCTGTACGTTCCTTACAACTGGGACCACCAGACCTTTAGGAGTCGCGACAGCAACGGAAATGTCTACGTAATCGCGGTAAATGATTTCGGTGTCTTCAATGACAGCGTTGACAACGGGCTGGTCTACTAAAGCGTTCGCTGCTGCCTTCACGAATGGAGACATCAGACCAAGTTTTACTCCGTGCTTCTTAGTGAAAGCATCCAGATGCTTCTTTCTGAAGGCCATAATATGAGACATGTCGATCTCGTTGAAGGTGGTCAACATGGCGTTAGTATTTTGGGCCTCCTTCAAACGCTGAGAGATACGCTGACGCATCCTGTTCATCTTGACACGCTGTTCCGTGCGGGTACCAGCGATCTCCTTGCTGTAGTCTGTTGGAGGAACCTTTACAGTCGCAGTTTCGATAGACTGCGCGTGTCGTATCGCTGCTACAGGGATTGAGGAGATAGGAGCAGCAGGTTTAGCTGCTGGGGGTGCCTGAGGTGGCGGGGGAGGAGGAGTAGGGATCGCGGCTGCGGGTGGAGGCGGCGGGGGAGGAGCCGCAGCGGCGGGTGGCGGCGGTGGTGGGGCGTCAGCCTTGGGAGGCTCAGGAGCAGGCGCTGCTGCCTTTGGTGGCGGACCACCCTCGGTCAACTCCAACCTGAACAGCTTCTGTCCAGCCTTGACTGTGTCTCCATCCTTCACGTAGAACTCCTTGATGATACCGTTACCGGGAGCCATGACAGGTAACGCGGTCTTATCGGTCTCAATCTCCATCACGACTTCGTCGACAGCGACGGCATCGCCGACTTTTTTGTCGCCGAGTTTCGCATCTCCTTCGGACACGGAATCAGGGAAACTAGGGGTCATCACATCTTGTTCTGCGAAGAGTGGGTTGGTGAAATGGATGGTGGCGACCTGATTATGGGCAGCAGTGAGAACCCGGGGCTGGGTTGTCCTGGCCGCAGCCTGGCTTAGGGCTCCGAAGACCTTGGGGGCCTCTGAAGACTTAAACCGAAGGGTCTGCCCCTGCCTTCGGTATAACGTTTGTAAATGCTTGGAGCAGCGTCGTAACATCGTGAGTATTTTTTGAGATTTTTTTACCCTGAAATAAAGAGAAATTATAAGTCAGGACTGAATTTTTGAACAATACATGTGGTGGAATATAGGTTGTGGTTTTGGACTTTAGATTGTGGTTTTAAGTTCTGCGCTCAGAAGAATGTTGTTATAAGCTATGTGCTACAATGGATACAATCATGATCTTCCTAGCCTTTTGCCTAATGATTTTAGGGTCAGCTTCCAGTCTAGGAGCCATGATTAAATGGAGCATAATTGCCTATCTGACCAGATATACAGTTGCTTGCTCTATACTGGATAATGAGATACCCATAAATAAACGTGGGTTTCAGCCTAGCAGAGGCCTTACCACGAGCTCTAGCTCTTAACGCGGTCCAGTTGAAAGCTGTGGGAATGAGACAGAGCTATGCCAGTCGCCTAGCGCCATCTCTTTCCCACAGCCTATGGTACACCACCTGGTCACTGACTACCTGTAACGACTGTCAAATATCTACAAAGTTAATTAATGTCCAACTGCTTAACGAGTTTGACTGTAATATTACAACGATCAGATAACCAAACATCTACAGTTTCATAATGATTAAATTCTAGTTCATTTATACGGTAAGATAAAACGAGTAAATAGCATGCGAGAGTTGTAAGATAAGCGTTACTAAAAATGTCGAAGGTAAAAAGGTAGTAAGCAACAAAAACCAAAATATTAGAGCAGTTTAAGGAACGGTTTTATACCAAAGTGGCGTGGCGATCATCATCAACATCAGCCTCTATTGATCCCAGTGCTATGACACAGGCCTCCTCTCTGTGAGAGGGAGTTGGCCATAATAAACCACACGAGCCCAGTGCGGGTTGGTAGATGCCACATGTCTTCGAATTTTTAATTCTAGGACATGTTGGTCGATCACGATGTTTTCTTTCATCAATTTGGGTGCAGTGGTCATCATCATCATCAGCCTATAATGTTCCCACTGCTGGGACACAGCGGATTGGTGGATGTCACATGTCTTCGAATTTTTGGTCCTAGAATATCCTTACGCTGTCGCCATGTTTCCTTACTATCGGCCGGGTAAAAAATTGAGAAAAAAAAAAACTAGGTGTTTGAGCCAAAAATTACGCAGTCAAGGTCATGGGCATGTCTAGTATGGTTCGTACCTAGCATATTATGTAGTATATGTTATACTATGCAAATTATTACTTTAATGCTTCTCGTGACTCGCAAAGGGCTGGCTTTTACCTCGGCTATAGGCAAAACACTATAACTTTAGAACCGTAAAAAATAGTATAACTCAGGACTTGAATATTTGGAAATGTCTCTGGATGAAAAGGGACATGGGTCCTGTGACACCCTCTGAAGCCTAATACAAATACTACTTATTTATTTTTTATCGACAAGTTATATACTGACGTAGTTGCAGTTTCTAACCAATGTGACTTATATGAGGAAACCTAAACTGGTTACACTTTAAGAATAACATCACGTATGTCTCAAAAGATTAAGATGCATAGCACAAAAACATTTCGTTACTTTTAAGCGATCAGTCTCATGTAAAAATGTATGCATCGACTTGAGAACCTCCCATTGTCATTTTAGTCCAAATGGGCCTATGACTACAGAATCTTTCGGAAATTCCATCAGGAACATTGAAAATTCACCGTCACCCGTACGAATCCGGGACAAGTCGCTAGTATTATAATAATCCAGGAATGAAAATTCTATGAAAAGACTGGTGGTTCAGGGCCAAGTGGAAGGCAAGAGGTTACGAGGCCGATCACCAACTCGCTGGCCTGACCTAATAAAAAAGGCTACTGAGTCTACCATGGTCCAATGTACTCGGAACGTCTCCAACCGACAAAAATGGAAACACATCGCTGAAAGAGCAATCTTCGGGAAAATCAACGACCCACCGAATATCCCTCCATATACCTCGTCTGCGCAACCACGACCACTCTGACAAGAGTGTTACGACTGAGAAGATTATAATAATTAACTAGTCTTACTAGTACAACTAGACTAGACATATTGTAATACTAGTTTATAATTAAAAGTTCTGTGAAAATTTATGAGGATCGATGTTTGTTACTCTTTCACGCAAAACTACCAAACGGATTTCAATAAAACTTGATTCACAGATAGTTTATAACCTAGATTATTACAAGGGATACTTTTTATCCCGGTATGACGTTCCCATGGGAATTATTTTCGACTAAAACGCGGTTGAAGCCGCGGGTAACAGCAAGTTTAATTAGAAAACTGTCTGAAATAGCCAACACAGTGGAAAAACGTGCAGACAGATCAATGATCATTCCTTATCGGGAAAGGCCTTTGGCCTGCAGTAAGAGGTACCGGCTCGTGTATTTATTATCTGTTGTTATATAAATGATATATGAATAGCACTTTCAGATCTTCTAGATTTTATAACTGGGCTAAGGTCGCCAAGGCTTTGTACCCTGGGCTTAATGAATAATGTCTCGTTTCCAGGAGTTAAAACGTGGATTTTGAAGATAGTTTGGTCACAGCGCTAGCAACGGTGTCGATAATATTGGACACGGAAAATAAATTAATTAAAAATCCCCAACGTATAACAAAAGAGCTAGTTTCCTCGAATCGACTGAACGTGAACCGATTGACGAATGACCGAAAACATTTCTAAGAATCGTCACCAAAAAACCTCTTTTCAAATTAAAAAAAAAAAAAAAACGATTCGTTTAGAAGCACCTGCGCCGTGGACACAGACAGATACCCCTCTTTTTAAATAGCGGGTTAAAAAAAAATTTAACGAAAAACAAAAAACCCGACTGCGTTAAAAAAACTAAAAAGAAAGAAACAAGCCCAGTAGTTAAGAATTCACTCATTCACACTCACAGTCGGGGCCCATTTAAATTATACCAATCAAATCTTCCCAACGGGCCCCCACTGTGAGTGTGAATGAGTGAATTCTTAACTACTGGGCTTGTTTCTTTCTTTTTAGTTTTTTTAACGCAGTCGGGTTTTTTGTTTTTCGTTAATTTTTTTTTTTTTATTTCATACTTTTTAGTTACTATTCAGAGAATTACTGTTTTGCTAAACAACTTTAAGTCGTTATATATCCTAAAATATTATTTAAAATGAAAAATGATATAGGGAACCTAGAGATGATTTTAAAATACCTATTCAACGATACCCCACATGACATAGTTCATCGTCATTTTTTTCATTTTGACAATATGGCGTCTGGTTGTCGCTGTGGTAAATTTTGATTACTGTCATGTCTTTAGTGACACTCGCAAGGTTAAGACGAATCGATTGACGTAAAAATTATCAAAATCGGCCTACGCATTTGGTCTCTAGAACGCCACATAGAAACAAACATACATACATACATACATACATACATACATACATAGACTGATAAACACATTACCCTCCTTTGCGTCGCGCAGTCGGGTAAAAATTAAAATGGTTAATCTGTAAGGGACTTTACTCATGGCGCGATGCGACGCGACGCCATTCGTGCGATATCGAGTCGATTGCCGATTTAAATCGCACGTATTTACGTCTAATGACAGTGGAATCATTAATAAGCTGAAGTGTCTAAGATACACAATTACACAATAATGTCGAATCGCAAAAAATAGTGCTAAAGGAGTTATACCAAAAAAATCAAAGTCGGGAAAAACCCAAGAGAAGAAGGCTAGAATAATACGACTGCTCGGAGAAAAGCTGCGCGCAGCTTCGAAGTTCAGGCAAGAATGTAACTTTTTTTTTTGTCAAAGACGCAATAATACGACTTTTTTGTTTTGGTTCTCTTTTCTGCGAGAATAGGCAAGAAGGCCGCCCGGATAGGTACAAGAAGAAACCAGAGAAAATAAAGAGCGGAGAAAAATATTGGGGTAACCTGCCACGAACACAATTGAATTTGATGGAGCTAAATTATTGTAATTTTATCTACATAGTATGAAAGATCGCATAAAGTGGCCTACACATGGCCCTAAAATAAGAGGCAATATCGGGGAAGTGGTGGGGGAGCGCCCTAGATCGTTCCCAAAATCGTATCGTGTGTAGGCAAATCGCAACCATAATTATGTTGCGATTTGCCTACACAGTATTTTAGGGTCGTGTGTAGGCCAATGACATATTAAATATAGACACGTCATGAACGAACATCGCGGCGCTTAAAAACGGCGACAATACTAGAACCTACTTATACGCGTGAAGAAAGAGAAAGAAAATATGACACCGTACGGCGCGAGGGAGACGCAACTAAGCGCAATATCAACGCAACGCAAGCCAATTGGCTTGATTTTTTTTTGCCATTTTAGAGTGCGGACAACGCTGCAACGTATCTATAGTTTAAATATCATTGGTGTAGGCCACTTATAGCGGTAATGAGAGGTTTTCTTTTTGGAGTTTAAAAAAAAAAGTAGTTTCCAAGGACTCTATAGATGGCGTTGAACTGACGATGTTACTCTAGGAAAAAGATGTATGCCTTCATTTTTGCACAAATCCACGTGGCACAGACTTCTCTTCTTTTTCCCTTGGGACATTTTCATTCTGGCGTGGAAAACTCATAAATTAAAAAGACTGGTAAATGAATATTTTTTTCTTTTTCCTTATTTTCAAAATGCCATTTGTGTGATGTGATGTGACTGACAATGACATGACATGTACTTTTTGTTTTACGATCTCAAAATTACATCCAAGTGAAAAAAATAAAAAAATGACGTGATGTTCGTTCATTGCAGTAACATATCAAGTTCAGCGCCATCTATCCATTGACTAGGGAAACCATAAAAAGAAAATCCCTCATTATAAGTATGGTATGTGTGTGTGATAGATTCTTTTATAATTATTTAAGTGAACAAAAAAATATAATTAATACTAATGAGATTTTTATATTATGACAATGGAATACAATACATGTTTACACAAGCGATAAACTAAGTATTATTACACGGTTCGCTTAAGTAGGTACTTCAGATACAAACTATCAGAAAATTATCCATTGTTTTATCTTTATAATTACTGAATAATGTTTTGAGTAGGTCAGTAATTTACTTTTTACAGAGAGCGAAAAAAATATTTACATTAAGGTGATTGCGTCGATGTAGCCCGCGAAATTCAAATATTTTTACGTTTTTTGCAATTTGCAGGCCAGTGACATGTTGTAACTTTATAAATATTTGTGTTGCGCAAATAACAAGTATAATTTTAAATATAAAAATTGTCAGAAAATTCGCTCCATCAGCTCTCACATAGAAAAGGTGCATCGTAGTTAGATTTCGGAGATTTTAACATGATGCACCTTTTCTATGTGAGAGCTGATGGAGCGAGTTTTTTGATATTTTTTATATTTAAAATTATACTTGTTATTTGCGCAACACAAATATTTATAAAGTTACAACATGTCACTGGCCTGCAAATTGCAAAAAACGTAAAAAAATTTGAATTTCGCGGGCTGGTTGGAGCATCCCCCTTAAAGACCCGCCCCTTTATTGCATGAGACTCGTACAGAATAAAAATGTTTAAATATTATTTGACCAGCTAAGCTATTCTTAAAAAGAGAATTAGTACGCTGCATGCTACGACGAGCTCGTCGTCGAGACAAAACACTGAGATAGTATCGCGATTCGTCGCTGCCAGTAACTTAGTGAATACCACATCGTAGTTTTGACTGTAAGGCATCATTGCGCATAATGCTGTATCCTTAAATTGTGTGAGTCTTATGTGAGATGTGCAGTAGGTATGGGAAAAGACGTGACTTTTTATTAGACTACTAGAACATAATTCCAAATTAACTAAATGTTAAAAGTAAGAGGTACGATTCAATACTGGCTAATGTTGGGCCAAAGAAAAAAAAATAGCTGTCTGAAGCCGCTTTCAAAATAAAATATAATCAAACAGTAGAATGACTTCCTGAATAGAGAATAATGGCAGAAGAAAATGGCAGGACCTCCCCAACTGAAAGTGATTTCTAAACTGATTACAATGAAAAGTAAGTAGGATTATGAATTGGTTTGGCGGGGGTTTCCTCTGCAGCAAAAAAGGGCACTCCCTTTTGAGCTCATAACAATGTACATTCATAGTGACATTAATATGTATGTCATATGAGAATTTGAATATATCGAGTTATGACATCAGTAAGATAATTTTTATGAGCAAGCATAACTGTTAATTTTTCGCATGGTAACACCACTTTATTAATTTATCTGGTACACCAATTTATTGACTGTCTGATAAAAATTCAATTGATTCCTTAAACTATGAACAACATTTCTATGAAAGAGCTTGCTATTTAAGACATTTAACAATTAATATAATTTATATTTTTTATTATTCTAATTATTATTTTCGGAAACATCCTTTTTCTTAAAAAATGAAGCAAAGATATTACGAAACCAAAAACTGGGAAGCCCTGGGAAATATAACACACTAACTGTTGCTAGTGGCCACACCCGTGTGTAACTAGAAAATTATCACATGGGAACATAATATTGAGATAAATGGTATCCAATGTGTTAATAAGGGTCAAAAATTGTGTACCAAATTTCATCCAAATTCGTTTAGTAGTTTTTGGGTGAAAGAAAAGACAACAAATATCCATTAACCTATCCTCATAAATTTTGGCATTTTTAATATTAATAGTAAGATAAATAATTAGAATATTTATTTGTAACTCAATGGTTTTCGTCATAATTGTCTAGTCATTGTTAAGGATAAATACTCAAGGATATGTTTTAATTTGAATAAGTAATTAGATAATTTTTACTGCTATTCTCAGAACTGAAGTGAGTAACTTTTTGAATAGATATGATAATTTGTGGTATGCATTACTATGGAGGATTATTGCAATAAAACAACTATTTTAGTGTCTGTATTCAGAACTATTTAGAATGGAAAAACTAGACAAGTGGTCTTCGCTACAAGATGGATGAAAATTTTCAATTAAAATTAAGTTCTGTATTTTACCAAAATTATAAAACTGTTTATTGGTACACTGAGAAAAATATGAGCAGGGATTTGCTCAGTAAAAAAAAAATACATCTAGCTTAACTAATATGACCTGATCAATAATATTAAACCAGAATATACTTCAAAATGATAATATGGCTAAATATTATTCCTGAAACTGTGGCCTAACTACAAAACTAGTACTAGATGATGTTTAAGCCAAAGTACTAAGAGAGACTTCAAGACTGGGCATTAAAGCCTGACAATGCAAGGAGAGCAGTGGTGGCCCAGTGGTATCAGCCTCAACTTACTAGTTGTAGGTTGTGGGTTCGAAGTTCGAACACAGCCTGGCGCATTACTTTGTGTAGAAGGAAAACATCGTGAGGAAACCAGCATGTCTTAGAACCAAAGGAAAACATCGTGAGGAAACAGGCATGTCTTAGAACCAAAGGACAAGATCGTGAGAAAACCGGCATGTCTTAGAACCTTCAAATTCGAAGACAACATGGGACATCCACCAATCCGCACTGGGCCTGCATAGTGGATTATGGCTCTCTCCCTCTTACAGAGAGGAGGCCTGTGTCCCAGCAGTGGGAACATTATAGGCTGATGATGAATGCAAGGATCATTATAAAGAAGACTCTTTTTTAAGACTCCTTTTCATGGAACTACACATAATAATCCAACATGAACTTCAGGGAGATGTGATGTATATAAGACATGCTTTGCCAGTTGCCTCAGCAAAACAATTAAAATGATAACTTATCAACAAAAAAAAGTGAATTGGTACTGGTGGTAAAGATAAAAAGCCGAAAAACGTAAGTGCTTATTGAAAAAAGTATTTATGTCATTTCACTGTCAAGATCATTTATCTAATCAGAGAATGAGTAAACATTAGGAATCAGGCGGCCAATTGATATTTGTATCACCAATGAATAATCCTAGTTGAGTAATTATCACCATGCTGTATAGATTTTCTATTTAGTTTGTATGACAGAGTTGGATTCTGGTCACTAGGTCATTTGACACTCCTTTTTTTTAATAAATGAAAACATAGTTTAAATTTTTCACAAAATGTGCATAGCTTGATAATTAAGAAATACATAGTTTTGTAGTATAAAAAAATTTTGCTGAAAGCATTTAATAAAAATATTTATAAAAATTCAAAAAAATAATGTGCACTTTCACCACTTTCCATCAAAGGTCCAAAAATAAAATAAGATTTCTTTACAGCCTCTTTTTTATCATAGAGTTTTAAAACACCATTTGAATATGGAACACAAGTCTCGTGACACTTCTAGGATAGTGACAGAAAGCAGTGCAAGAGAACATCTGGCAAAATCTAGCTAAAAATTACAAAAACAATTATCTAAATCACCAAAAACGTTAACAAGGAAACATTACAGGTGAAGAGACTAATTGGTTAGTGTTACAGCTGGTAAAGGACCGGCGTACATCTACACGATGCATTTCAAGGTTAACCAAAAAAACACTAACTACTAGATGTACAAATATTAGTAAAAACGGACCCCTTACCTTCTGGAGGAGGTAAACAATCAATAACAGGTAATTATAACGTTATTTCACAGACATAAAATGTTACATAAGCTTAAATCTCATGACAGTTCTTAACCACGACCTGTGTTAGATATTCGAGTAGTTTTTAGCTTATATACAAGCGTTATTCAATGCATAGCGAGTGCACACTGAGTTTACTACGTACTGAACTGATACTTCACTTATATTTTGACGCTGCTATTTGAGAATTCAGAGTTCAGATGTGGTCCGGAGACCTACATTTATTTCGGTTCGATTGGGCCTCTACAATCGAATTCTAGTTGGTGGCACCTGTCAAAATTATATTCCACCCATTCCACCTGATCACGAAATAGCTAAATTAGATTGACCTCAAGTGTAAGCAGCACAACACTAGTTTAATGCTTTAAAATCATCTTTTGCAGATTTGAAACGCAACGGAATGAAAGTTAAAGCTACGTTTAGTAACTGCACCGTGAACTTTCCCTGAATATTGATCGAGCCGTGTTGGTTTGTGTTCACCATGGCCGTGTTTTTATTCCAAGCTTTGACTAAAATGTATCTTTTTGTAGTTAACTGGGTTAGCTTAAAAATTAAAGAGATAATAAGCACACATGTAATAGCTGTTCAAAATGCAATAATTATTCCAGAGGAAAACAATAAACCATTGATTTCGTTGGTGTAATTAAAATTAGATGAGTAACTAAACGTAGATTTGCATGTGATGTGATTTCTTTCATAGATATATAGCATGGACGGAGCCAACCTTCGACCATCATCATCATCTGCCTAGCCAACTTTTTCTCTTCTCACTCTTTTCCCAACTATGGGGTCGGCTTCCAGTCGAACCCTTCGACCAAAATGTCAATGAGGAATTTTCTTTTTATGTTTTCCCTAGTCAATGGATAGATGGCGCTGAACTTGATATGTTACTGCAATGAACGAACGTCACGTCATTTTTTTATTTTTTTCATCATCATCATCATCATCAACAGCCGGAGGACGTCCACTGCTGAACATAGGCCTCCCCCTTAGACCGCCACGCCGAACGACAATTCGCCACTTGCATCCATCGGCTGCCCGCGACCCTCACGATGTCGTCGGTCCACCTAGTGGGAGGCCTGCCTACGCTTTTTTATTTATTTTATTCTTATTTTTTTCACTTGGATGTAATTTTGAGATCGTAAAACAAAAAGTACATGTCATCATCAAATGGCATTTTGAAAATAAATAACAACAAGGAAAAAGAAAAAAAAAATCATTTACCAGTCTTTTTAATTTATGAGTTTTCCACGCCAGAAAGAAAATGTCCCAAAAGAAAAAGAAGAAAAGTCTGTGCCTCGTGGATTTGTGCAAAAATGAAGGCATACATCTTTTTCCTAGAGTAACACCGTCAGTTCAACGCCATCTATAGAGTCCTTGGAAACTACTTTTTTTTTTAAACTCCAAAAAGAAAACCTCTCATTATAATTTATAAAATCCTCTCAATGTACCATTTATCTCAATTCTGTATGACAGAGGTAATGATGACAAATGATCCTACAATCGTTTTTCTTTCTAGGAAATATGGAAACGTGACTGGTCATAAATTACCGTAGGCTGATATTTTCGCTTTTGGAACGAAGTTCCTTATCGCGCGTTATGAAAGGGGACTGGACGGAAAAAAATCTTAAAAGTTGTCACGACACTTTTTCCGACTGCGCGACACAAAAGGAGGGTAATGTGTTTATTACCATGGAATGGAATGGAGTGGAGTGGAGTGAAGTGGACTGGACCGGACCGGACCGGACAGGACCGGACCGGACCGGACCGGACCGCACCGGACCGGACCGCCCCGGACCGGACCGAACCAGACCGGACTGGACCGGACCGGACCCGACAGGACAGGACCGGACCGGGCCGGACTGGACCGGACCGGACCGGACCGGACCGGACTGGACCGGACCGGACTGGACCGGACCGGACCGGACTGGACCGGACTGGACCGGACCGGACCGGACCGGACTGGACCGGACCGGACCGGACCGGGCTGGACCGGACCGGACTGGACTGGACCGGACCGGACCGGACCGGACTGGACCGGACCGGACCGGACCGGACCGGACTGGACTGGACTGGAGTGGAGTCGCGACGATTATTTTTGTTATGTGTATACAGTAACTTCGTTCCATCCGGGTGTCCCTTGACACCTCTCAAGTTTTTTTTAATAAATTAAAGTGGTTATGTACTATGAGAATGGTACTCCTAGCAAATGACGTTCAGTCCATGCTTTATATCTATGTCTTCTGCTCAGACATTGTAATGGTTGTAATGTTCGATTTTCCTAAATACTTCATTACAATTTTTCATACTTATGTCTTATGTTTTATTTAAACAAATCATTGTAATTTATTCGAATGTATGAGAATTGAATGGAAAAAGAAGTCGTCTGGCGGCGAGATGGGCAGACGACATTGTTCATTGTTGCCATTGCGGGAGTGTCCTCGATGAGGTTGGCGCAAGACCGCGGCGTGAAGCTTGGCACAAAGAGAGGCCTGTACCCAGCAGTGGGTGAAGACGGGCTGTGGATGTTGATGATGATGATGAGTACTTTCTTGGCACTACTATTCTGAAGTCATCACCTGTCATCATCACGCCCATCTGTTACAAGATTTTGGTTAGACACGCGAGTAAAATCATTAAATGAGTTCACCCGCCTGGGGCAGGGCTTAGGAGTAGGGAATGTCAGCTTAGACATCTATTGTTCCACGGAGTCCTTCAATAGCCTTTTACAGTCCAGGGTCACGGATTCCGCAACTTCATCTAAATTAGGTAGTTCGCAGCAATAAGATAGGCGAAGAGCAGTGGTGGCCCAGTGGTATCGGTCCCGACTTACGATTTGTAGGTCGTGGGTTCGAACCCCGCCAGGCGCATTACTTTGTGCAATTTATTTCGACACCACTGCTCTCAAAACGGTGAAGGAAAACATCGTGACGAAACCGGCATGTCTTAGAACCAAAAATTCGAAGACATGTGACATCTACCAACCCGCACTGGGCCCGCGTGGTGGATTATGGCCCACTCCCTCTCACAGAAAGGAGGTCTGTGTCCCAGCAGTGGGAACATTATTGGCTGATGATGATGAATAAGATAGGCAAAGCAGCTCCGCTCCGCTTCAGTAGAAACACCCATCTCTTTTCACAGCTTAGCTCTGCTCCGCACCGCTGCAGTCCGCCTCGAAACGCAGCCCACCGCACTTCTACTGTTCCACGGTGTCTTTCAATAGCCTTTTACGTTCCAGGGTCACGGATCACGTTAAGTCGTTAGTCACAATCTTCTTCCAACTTTCATGTTATTTTAGTTAGCGCTCCTCCTTCTGCAGCAATAAGATAGGCAAAGCAGCTCTGCTCCGCACCGCTCCAGTCCGCCTCAGTGGCAGCCTACAGCAGTCCAGTTCCATAGCGTATTTTCAAGCAACACTTATTAGGATTGTAGGGAAATGTCTACATATCCACAAGTTCAGAAAAACAAAATTTCTCCCCTTTCTGAAATTCATCTTTTCACAATCTTCTTCCAGCTTCTTGGTAGGTTCCTACTATGGTTTGGGAAGTGTGACTCAAATGTCACAAAAAAAATACTTTACTAAAGTCCGGTCACAAAACAGCAGGAGGAATTCTTAGAGTCTCGCTTGCACAGATCAATGGCCGCCATTTGTGCAAGACTTATTTTATTTATGTGGAGTTGACAGAGACAGGTAATAAAGGTACGAAATTCCTTCTGTTTTGTGACCGGACTTGATTAGAAATTAAACACAAATTCATAGCCAAAAGACATTTATTGAGATAAACAAGCAAAAATACGAACATACACGCAGACATCGACTTACCAAAGGAGCACGGGCAAATATATATGGAACCTGGACCATTGCTCGACAGCGATGAAACCTATGCCAAATGAATGTTTTGAGGATGTTATAAATTTCTTAATATGGCAGCTAAGTCGAATTCGAGCGCCAACAAGGTCATTTCAAGAATTGAAAAAAAAAAACCCTTATCTAACCTAATAATAAGAAATGCATAAAATCCTCAAAGCTTTAATTTGGCATAGGCTTCATCGCTGTTGAGCAATGTTCCAAGATGACGCAAACTCCTTTACTATAAAGTACTTTGTACATTTACGGTAAGGCCCTCCGCTAAAGATATACTAGAGTTGCTAAATTGTTTATTTCACAAATGTTTTGCAGTGGCAACACTCCCCAGTCCTTGGTAATACTGGCAACATTAAACTATATAAGCACAGGGGCCGGTGTTTTATTCCAGTGTAAGAAAGATATGGGCTTATAAGCCGTCTCTTTTTAGCAACACAATAAACTAGTATTTATTTTAAAACCATGATGTTTAAACGTGGACTAGGCAAAATGAGTATTGGAGAGTCGTAGAAAACGCGGTCTGTAGTTTTTAGCTAGAGCTACCCCCAATAGGTAAAAGGCGTGAGTTATGTAAGCAAAGTGCGCAACGATTGTATGATATACATTATAACTATATTCCATTTAAAAAAAAAAAAACATAAAAAAATGATATAGTTTATCAAAATATTTACTGAGAAAAAAAATAGAGATAGCAATTAACTGCAAATAGCGGGCAAGACCAAGTTGAGTATTCTGCAAGGCAGGGTAAAGGTAAAAATGCCAAAAAAGGAAAGAGGACTATACTCAGTATGTGGACAGGGGCGGATCTAAATAGGACTTTTGGGCTAAAGCCAGAGCCTTCAAAAATCCCCATTAAAGACAGAAGCCAGTTACTATTACGTATCTAAGTGTTACACCAAAGATTTAACAAATTCATCTAATTAAATATTTGTTTTTTCTACAATTTGCGTAATCACGTTTGACTGCAATTCGGGAACGAGTGACATGACCATTAATTGCGTCAGAAACGTACCCAAATACTATTTTTTGTGGGATCTTAAAATCGTTAGAACAATCTTGTGGACATTTGAGCGTATTTTTAGCGGCACTTGCGCGACACTGGCACTTCCAAGTGACTCACAATCTCATCTCCACGCTTCATAGACTCCAAAGTTTGTTCCTGAGAACAATGAGAAACGCTCATTGGTTTATCAGAACAACGAAATGCACGGACACTTATAAATTTAATGAATACAGTCAAAGAAGAAATCAGAATTGAAGACGCAAAACTTAAAACAATTTAAATTGTCCGGATATATTCGAATCGCAACGGTCTATCTTCTAAACAAAATGATTGGAATCTGTCAATAATTTGAGAGAGAGAGAGAGAGAGCACACAATGGCAACACTCCTCAGCCCTTGGTAATACAGGGAACATTAAATCAGTGTTCCAAACGGTTGGTCAATCGCAACTGTCCTTTTTTGGCATTTGTACGAAATATTGTCAATCTACCTTACAATTAATTCCTCAGACGTGTTTTGTTGAAATGGAATAACTGCACTAAGCAAAGAGCTTTCTCAAACATAACTTCACGCCTGTAACCTCCAAGAGACTAGACAGAGGTGTAACTCACATTTCCGCAGATATTAGACATCGTGGGGTATTTATATAATAGAAGAATGTTCTAATCAAATAATTATTCTTTGGTTTTAGAAATCGTCGTATCGATTCAAAGAACTATTAACTTTAACATTACAAATTAACAATAAAAAGCGGAGGACCACAAAATACAACTAATTTTAAGACAAGACTTTGTGCAAGTAACACTAAAAATACAAAATTTTTGGTAAAATAATACTCCACGTCGACAAACACAAATCTCGTAAATACATTCTGTATTTTGTGAAATACAATATTAAAGTAAAAAAAAATGGTGGAGGTCTTTGCTCAGCAGAGAGACAGTGCAGGCTCAAAAAAAAAAAGAGAAAAAAAAACGCGCAATTATCTGAGTTCCATACCAATTTAGGTAAAAATTTGCAGCGCGAGCAGATCGTCTTGTCGCATGTCCTGTTGAAACGAGAAAGTCAAATTGAAATATTCAGCGAAACTTCACAAACATGAAAAAAGAAAAAAAAAAGATTTTTTACTCTACTAGACTACATTTGAAAGGGATGAAAAAGACATGCAGGAGAATCGAGACATTTTGAAAAGGATTTTAATGTGGAATTAATATGGTATGTCGCCAACAAGATTCATAACTAAAATCAGGTAAAGAAATCACTAGTAATGATTGTTAATTGACCATTTATAATGTTAGAACAAAATATGTTTCTTCATGAAAATTACAACTAACAATATACACGTCGTAAATTCCCCAAAAAATCGTGAATAGCTGTTTACAGAAACTGTTACTTTGAAGAACTACCCTGAGTGTGAGTGACAAACCATAACAATGGAAGTGCCTTTCATAGGTCGTAAAGTGATAGTTACCCCCGTTTTTTTACGGACGACAAAATAAACGTGCCCAGTACTATTAGTGACAAATTGTAAGCCTGAAGTGGCTTTCAAGCAGAAGACAAAACTTAACTTTAGCTGTATCACATATTAATCTACTAGAAAAAGTGACTAAAGAGTAGGTACTTGTAAAGTTGTAAGTGACAAACCATAGCAATGGAAGACCTTTCCAAATGTAAAAAATAGTAGGTAGTTTTTTTTATGAGTAGACTAAACATTACTTTAGCAGTTAGTTTTGAACCTAATAAAATTACCGGTTTTTTTTCGTTTTATCTTATTTAGAAACGTATTAGAGTTTCGCTCGATAGTTCAAATTGACTTTCTCGATGCATTTAAACCTGACAACAGAGTAATTACTACACTTACATTTTGCTCTTGCTTTTTTATACCTAAAATATTCGTAGTAAATTTTTTTTTTTTATAGTTTTTCTTTTGACATATTTACTGTTGTTTCTACCTCTTATAAATTTCATAAAAATCTTTGGAAAACTACCAATCAGAAACCATGATTTTCCTTGCAAAAAATGTTGCTAGGTTCTCCATCGTCGTATTGATATAAAATTATAGTCAATTATTGCGAAAAGTTCCCATAGGCAATTACATGTAGAATTATTATAAGCAAAATTAATACAGTCTTCTTGTAATAACAGCACCTAAAATGCATCGATTAGCTGAAAGATATTTTATTAATAATAGTAAATAATAATTTAATCTTCTGTTAAATAAATAATCCTAAAATAATAAAGCTGATAGATACTCGTCCATTTTTTGGTACATTACAATTTTTCGTAAAAATCTAAATTACAATTGATAAGTTTGTGTATTCACTGGTCAAAATAAAAATCCAGTCAAATGACTTATTTTCAAATTAGCTAATAATTATACAAAACAAAATGTCACGTGCTCATTCGTTACAAAAAGTTGAGAAGCAAGTTTACAATCTTGTCTCTGAACACCTAATACTCCAAGAAACCAAGTTACCTAATGTAACTTCACTTTCCAGACATGTTGTCTTTTTTCCCAGTGAATACAAATTATCGTAAAGCCGTTATCAGATGCTTCACTCGAGTGAACGATTCACTCGGACAATCTTTTTATTTTTACTATTTGTTCTCAAAATAAAATGACATAGGAACGACCGTTCAGTTGCTTTTTACGAGAGTGAAAGATACTGACGAAAACATCGTTAGATCCTTCCAGTAATTAATATATTTGTATAAAATACTAGCAAACCCGGCGAACTCCGTTTCGCCACCAGATGGCTTCGTTTTCTTTGCTATAAACCTCACGGAGCCCGAGACCTTACCAACGAATGCAAAACCGTGGAAATCGGTTCGTGCGATCTGGGGTTATAACGTCAGGAAGGAAAACCCGACTTTTTTTTATATAGAAGATGACATCACCACGTCTTTTCGCAAAGATTTAGGTAACGTTGAATACATTAGGTGATCAGACATGTTTATAATTCCCGGAAGGTCACTTCGACCTTGAGTCACAGACGCCAAAAAGTCACAACATTTCGCTTCGAGTGAACAATGCCAAGTGAAAGCCAAAAAGTGAAGTATCTGATAACAACTTAGTGCGTACTAAAGTAAGTTTACATATAAGGGTTATGTACAGAATAAATAAAATGGTTAACAAACCTCTATATGCCTCGAGTGCAGCGGCGAGATAGGACGGCCCCGCAGACAGCAATACAAATTAAAAAATTAATAAACAAAAAATTTGGAAAAAAAATTGAGCCTGTTTCGTCCACATCACAAATTATTTATGGAGATAATTGACTAGAAATTGTAGGTATTTTTAATGGTTTTGAAAACATTCAAATTGGACGTTGTGCTTCTTCAAAATTAATTAACTGATGGAAAAGTTCAATACTCTTAATATTATATTGTTCGCGACTAGTTACTTAAACAGCCGTGTGGTATTTCACCAGGGTGTCACGCATAGTGACACCCTGGTGAAATACCACAGCTATAGCTAGCTGTGGTATTTCAGCTATAGCTATAGCTCTACCCAGTAGGGTAGAGTGATACCCAGTAAGGTAGAGTGATACCCAGTAGCGTAGAGTGATACCCAGTAGGTTAGAGTGATACCCAGTAGGTTAGAGTGATACCCAGTAGGGTAGAGTGATACACCCAGTGGGTAGAGTGATACCCAGTAGGGTAGAGTGATATTCTGACCTCCACAATCCAGTTAGGGTTGTGGAAGTCAAATAAGCAGTCGCTCCATATACCTACTGGTATCCAGCTACATCTGGTTAAACTGGAAGCCGACCCCAACATGGTCGGAAAACTCTCGTGTTAATTGCTATAAGAGCAAAAGGGCGATGGGCAATTCGGAGTGGCGAAAAGACTCATAAAAACATTAAATTAAAATAAAAAGTCCGCTGCGCTCGAGGCAGTCTGACTCCGTTCGAGGCAGGTGACTCGCCGCTGCGCCGAGACCTCGAGGCGTTCTATTCCAAGTCAGTCATGACCCGACTCTTTTCGATCGATTTACGTGCATTATTCATGATCTACGAACAAGAAATTTGACTTTTTTACCCGATTTCTATGAAAGTACCAAGAATTATAAACTAGGTAACAAAATTGACCAGAATAAATTAAAGAAGAATAAATAAATAAATTAAATCGGCGCGTTCAAATGTAAATCAAAAAATAAATAAATAAAATTATCAACAAATAATTTGGTTATGTTTGTACATTTACAGGAAAATTCTGCGATTTCAAACGACAAACATAATGTAATTTTAGTACAGGTAAAGATGAGGCAAACACAGGAACGTCGAGTTTAGCTCAAAGAGAAGTCTTTGGAGTGTAAGTCAATTTGAGGCAAAGGAATCTTGAAGGCGCCTTGATTTGAGGCACTCAAATTGTTTTGCATCTCCACGAATAGAGGCTGGATTTCATCAATATTTTGATCTATTACGTGGAACTTTAATTAAATTATTAACCGCGTCGAAAGACTTAGTAATAGTGTAGCTTCCCAACAAGTTTTTTTTTACAAAATTCACTTGTAACATACAAGTGAATTTTGTAGACTGTTGTTATAGATGTGTAAAAAAAAAAAATTAAAATCGCAGAACAATCCAGATCTCAATTTTATATAAATTTAATTTTTAATTTTATTAAAAAAATTAAAATAAATAAAGTTGTGTAAATGTTTAGTTTTGCCCGGACGACATTTTTCGTTCGGACTCAAGCAACTTGTCAACAAGCGGTCCTGGCCGCTCCAAACTGCTGTAACTGTCTTTGTCAGTATTGCTTTTCTCCACCTGTAATATCCGCCATTTTAAATTACGTTTTTTTTCATTTGGCAAATTCACTATGAATGGAAGGTGGAAAATGCAAAAAAAAAAAAGTACCATTTCGTAAAAAATAAAATAAATTAAAGGAGACGTTTCATTTTTATATGGCGCTCCGGCCATAACATGTACATTTTACCAAAGCTGGGAAAATTACCCCTGAATAGAATAAAATCACATTTTTTTCATAATAATAAATAGATTTTATGCACAAGATAAAAATAAAAACATGTTTGACGTTTGTTCTAAGAGGTAAGACAGCCATGACACGTTGTAGAGATGACATTTACTAAGTCACTTTTAACTCGTTCAGAAACACGTTAAAAATAATTCAAACTAAAGATTTTTGCAACGATTAAATCGTGGTTTTTAATTATGTTTACTCAAAAATAAGTACAATAGAATAATAGTTTATTTTTAACACGTCAAGAACACGCACATTTTTTTATTTATTTTCAACTTAACATAGGTTTGATGAGACATAATTTCAGAACGAATGAATTATGCTAGCAAACGCGACGCCATGTTGAATAAAACATGGCAATCATTGAAAAACTATTTTTTGTTGTGCACAACAAATCAGGCTCAAATCCACCAGAGAATATTTTTCCCGAATTTGTGTTATTTTTTCCTCTTTTTTGATTTATGTACATCTGATGGCCGAAAATGAAACATCTCCTTTACCGCTTGGTAAACCGCTTGGTTTACGTGTACAAAGGGCAATAAACGATATTTTTTACGGATTTCTTAACGCAACTTATGCCATATTCCCCATACTCCTTTATTATTAGGAATCAGAATGTATCCGGTCTATACTTACGTCAAGGTAGTTCGTCTCTTTCTTGTACAGACGCCAGCACATCAAGCTACTACAATCTGTCAGATTTCTTTAATAGAATTTCAACCTTATCACAAGACTAGAAGGTTAATGTTTGATTGGTAAAATCTGACAGATTCGGGTAGGTTGACGTGCTGGCGTCTGTACATGTAGTTCGGCAGTTGTGTAACAGAAGCAGAAATAAAAACTTTGGGATTTTACCCATGGCGCGATGCGACGCGACGCGAATCGTGCGATATCGAGTAGATTGCCGATTTAAGTCGCACGTATTTACTAATGGAGTGATGCGATGCAATTCGAACGTCAACTTCAAAAATCCACCTTACAACTACGACATAAAGGCGCTGCAAACCACAAAAGCAAAAGACAAAAGATGTTGCCAGTGACGAGTAGTTGCGCAATCGAATTTCGAACAGAGAATCATGTGCATTGTCATTAGCACGTACATGCAATCCGATATCGAGGAGTTCTTTGAGCGATATCGACATTAGCAAACACTAGCGATCGTCCATACATTTTCTTCGGCCGGACGCTTGTGTGATATCTGACCGATATCGTCAATCGATACAATTCGATATCGCGTCGCACCATGTGTAAAGTCCCTTACTCGCTTACCCAGACTATGTGCTAACCTCCTCAACAGACGTGCTGCGTATTAGTGATGTGGGTCTTCAGCACCCTAGAGCATCTCTAAAGAACTCTAATGTGATATGAACAAGAGTCATTTTCGCATGTTACAATAAACTTACGTCAGGCTCCCCAACCTTGCCAACGCCTTCAGTACCCAAGTACCATAATATGATAAAAATAAGGCTCATTTTCGTACAGTAACTTCTGGACAGTTGCCAGTACAGTACACAGACTTTAACCTGATAACAATAAGGTCTATTTTCACACTATACTTACGTCGGGCTCCCCGAGCAGGGTATTGGCGAGGTAGGGTGCCTTCAATACCCCACGCCAGTACAGTTTCTCTAGAGGCCTGTTCACACACCAGCCAGCACAACGAACACCTATTGATCGCCAGAACTGGACTTCACTCCTGTAAAAGAGATTATGTAGTGTATCTTACCACAAGAACGATAAACATCTGTTAAAATTTTGTCTAGAATAGTATAACTGCAAAATGACCCTTATATCAACGTCAAATGCCGTTTGAAGTTGACAGGCACTTAGACAAGTATTCAACAGACGGATTGTGTTTACATAGTGTACATTTGTTATTTATATAAAAGATTTTTTAATTCTTTTGATCACTGCTTCTCCCGCGTTAGGTAATTCAGAGTTTGACAATCAATTCGAATCGTACATGAGGCGCCATCTATTACCGTAAGAATTTTATGGTCGTTTTTCTTCGGGAACATTATTTTTCCGTACAAGAGGTACCCTTTTTCCCGTCTCTGTACACCTAACAACGTTTAATAATTATGTAAAATTTCGGCACGAAAACGGCGCAATAAACTTACTTTCGCATTTAAAATATAAGTTTCTATCTGAATGAAACTACCAGTGGTCCTCATATATGCCCTGGATCAGAACACCTGTAATACCTGGAAGACCTGGAAGCACCTGGAAACATATTAACAGTACCCGTATACTCACGGGCTCACAATATCCTTGTGTAAAAGCACAGCGCTAACAGCGCACCAGCGTGCCGACCAGCGCCACAGCAGGGAGTGGAGTAAATCCGCGAAGCGAAGGGCAGTGTGGAGGGGAAGATTCTCGGCGTATCTACGGAGAAAAAAAGAAGCCATAAGCTGCAGACCTCGTAGGAGATAGCGGGAAGAGCTGGATAAATCCTACCAGTTCATTAAATCAGATAATATTGGCTGTGAATCACGGGAATAAGTAAGTCAACAGGAAATCCAGCAGAGGAGTGGAACTGTCTGCCTGCGTCAGTGTTTTCGGGAGAATTAGAATCCCTTCAAAGTGAATGTGAACAGACTTCTTCTGGGTAACCTCCACTCCATCGTAGACTTTGTCTCTGTCACTCCTGCGGGGTTATGAGATGGCGCTAGACGACTTGAATAACTCTGTCACTTTCACTCGCCGGAATAAGCCTGGTTTTAAGACGTTTGTAATACCCCCCTGACCTAGTTTGGAGTCAACAAAAAATCAACAGAAAAAAAATACTAGACCTATGCCCAAAATAACTTTTTGTAAGTACTGTTGGGCGTAGTCTTTTTATTTCACAAAATAGATTCGGTCGAAAACTTGGGTTGGCTCACCTTGGGTTGATGGGCCCTTTATCAGCGTCGTAGTCCTGTGCGCTAAAGGTGTACGGCCTGTAGCTGAGACAACCAACTATTTTAGGATCGCTCCTACGAATCTGAAAATATTTTCATTTTTTTAAATCATTTCCCCTCTAAGAATTTCTCCCGTATTGTGCGCTTACAGTCCGAAACAACTACAAATACAGCTTGGCAAGAACGTCTTGAAACGGAACTAATCTTTTTGTTTGCTGACAACTTTTTATGATATAAACAAAGACGCAGGTTTGTTAGATTGATTATCGTGCCATAAAACTAACATAATAAGTGAAAATAAAATCATTCAAAGTGCTGGTAGCTAGAGCACAATGGCGACTTCCGGTTTTCTACTGTTTTTTGCCAAGCTGTAGATAGGTCATACAAATGTTTGTTGTTGGTTATCGTCCAAATGAGTCCTCAAAGTGAGGGCAGTCGTGGCGTGGTAACGGCCCTGACTTCCGCAGGAAATTAAACCAAACATAGCAATCCAGATGATTGCTAGTTGGTTCGAAGTTGTCTACCGAATCAACGATACTGATTTGTCCATCCGGATCTTTAAGATGCCCAATCAGAAGCAGCAGTTGAACAAAGGAACAGGGGGGGTATTACAACGTCTTAAAACCGGGCTAAGGCCGAGACTCCACCAAAACTGCGAGTCGAGACGTTTTTGAACGACCGAGTCAGAAGGGCTCAATGACACAGCTCCACTCCGGCTACGAATCCGGCAACGCAATTCTATTGGTAGTTCACAAACTTCGGCATTTCGACTCGCACAGCTTTGGTGGAGTCTCGGCCTTATTCCGGCGAGTGAAAGAGACAGAGCTATACAAGTCGTCTAGCGCCATCTCGTTCACTCACTGGAACAAGCCTGGTTTTAAGACGTTGTAATACCCCCCCGGATTGCAAGATAAATAGAAGACATATATGGTGAGATGACACCTACCAAACCACACTAGGCCCGCGTGGTCCCATCAGAAAAAAAATGACAGGCTGAATTTATGCTATACGAACGTACCTGGTATAGAATGAACGGGTTGAAACACGTGACTGCCGCCGAGCTGTACAGCATCGGTCTAGTTGAAAAGCATTTCAGAACGCCGTTCACCACCTGGTGATAAAAAAATTAACTCATACCGTGGTACTACAAAAACCTTTAAGTGGAGGATAAAGATTGCACCACATCTGGCATCACGGAATCGCCTTTTTCCGTCGCCCTTTCTCTTTCTGTCGCTTAGAACTGCCATTTGCTAGACTGAGATAGAAAGCATAATGCGATAGCACGCGGCGGAATCCTCGAGCCGGCTGCGTGCTATCGCATTGTCTCGGTCTAGCAAATGGCAGTTCTAAGCGGCAGAAAGAGAAAGGGCGACGGAAAAATGCGATTCCGCGCTGCCAGATGTGGTTCAACCCTAAAGGTTCAATAAAAGCTGAATAGGTACCTGTGTGTCCTCGCCCTTGACATCAATGATAACCTTCATATTATTAGTCACAATGTAGTCCAGCGCATCATCCAACAGGCAGAGACGCACGTCTTTGAACTGCTTTCTGAAAGGAATGGATGGATATTTGTAAAATATTTTAATATTTGCGTAATAATCTTTAGAGGTGTTGAATATACGGCATTGAAAAATTTTAAAAATGTACTAAAATCAGAAGACATTGGAATCAAATTGAGCTGAAAATAAATTTTCATTTAACCCAAATTGAGAATCGAAACGAGGACCTCGTGAGGAGATCATGAGGATAGACAAATGTGAACCTTTGTAAACCGCTACAACTTGAAAATTATCCCACAGTATCATAAAATCGGGATAAAAACTATCCTATGTGTTAATCCAGGTAATAAACTATCTGTATACCAAATTTTAGCCAAACCTGTTCAGTGGTTTTTACTTGAAAGAGTAACAAACATACATTCATCCTCACAAACTTTCGCATTTATAATAATAGCAGGATATATAGTTACAAACCTGTTGGGATGAGTAACACCCACATCAATATCTTTGATCTTATCCCAGTCTACATTCTTGACGTTAGTGATACTAGACCCCGTCAGCCGCTCCAGGCCCTTGTCATGGAGCAGTACCAGCTTGCCGTCCTTGGATGTCCGTACATCCAACTCTATGATGTTGCAGTCATGTTCAGCGCACTGGAAATACAAATTGTAGGAGATGATTCAGATTTCATTATTTTTTATCTATGTACCTGGTCATAGATTTAACCAGATTCCATGTTCAAAACAAAACAATGTTTTTAGTGAAGCCAATTTTGTATAAATTTGTGAGTGAGAAGCCAATGTAAAAATGTGTTGAGCTTCATGATAACTGACGAATGCTTGCACTGACTGGACAGGTCCACTCAAATTTGTATGGCTCTTTCTTCAGAAGTCCATCTCGGACACAAACCTGCAGGGTCCTCGCATAACATAACTAACCAATTTAATGTCTGGACTTTAAAAGAGGTGATGACCTCTGTGTTTGTTTTGGATGTTTCTTCTCAGAGTAGTCAGGTACGAAATACCAGCCTCATGTAGCTATAAAAAAAAGTGTTTCGACTTGTAAAAGTGTTTGTGAAAACCTGTGAGTGTCACATACACATTCAAATGTTTTCAAGATGTTCACCTGTTTTACGTAGAAAGTAAATAATTGGGGTGATGTTTTCTTCTTCCTTTTTTTGCTTAGATTCTACATGACCTACTAAAAATCTGTGTACATTCGATAATCTAAGAGTACAGTACCTACTATCTAACATAAACAGCGATCAAATAAAAAAAAATGTTTTCTTTTTAATTTTATGGACCTGAAATTCTTATCACTTACCTGTCAACTACATGTAAACACTCTTTGGTCTAAAAACCTCTTTGGTAACACTTCTAACACTTCAAAATGATTACTTACATACTTGAAGGCTTCCAAAGTGTTTTCTGGGGCATCAAGTGCTGCCCCTCTATGAGCAATGCATCGGACGACTTTTTCTGGATTCATCTGACTCTCCTTAGCCCAAGGATCAGGTCCAAATATATTGATTACATTTTCAACTTCAGGTTTTTTCAGTCTAGACAAATAATACGCTGAGAAACCGAGCAAGCCAACATCAAGTCCGAAAGGTAAAACTGTATGGGACAAGCAGAGTAAAAAGTAAAATAAATATAAAATATAATACACTGTATTTATAACAAAACGTATTATCGTAAAAAACATTTTTTTCGTTCGTTCGTTGTTTTATTTTGGTTAGAACTAGGTTATATTTTTCGAAAATAAATACATTTGTAAAGTGGGAGGGGCGTTATGACAGCATTCTACGTTTCGTTATCTTTTGAAGCAATTAAGAAATTCGCGTTTAGTTGCTAATGTTTTATTACGCACATAATATTTTCATTTTTACAGGTGTGCTCAGCGTCGCTTCTTGAAATTGAATGTGTTATTTCGACCTTGAATAAATGCCAAATATTACCAAAGTAATACAAAAAACGTTTACGTTTTACTCAAAATCGATTAGCAGCCGAACGAAGTGTTTTTTTTATTGTCATTTAATTCTTAAATTATTTAAGATCAATAAAGGGAAATAAATAAAACAAAAGTTCATTTTAACACTTTAATATTTTCACTCAAAATACAATGCTGAATTGGCTGAATTATCTTCTACATGATTTTTTTATTATTTTTTATTAACCTATATTGTCCCACTGCTGGGCAAAGGTCTCCCTCATAACCTTCCACTCTTCCCTTTGCGCGGCTTTCTCCTGAATGAATTTATGTTAGTTTAAAATTAGTGCTCACCTACAAGTTACTACCACCTGCCACGTAGATATTGCTTCTAGGTGTGGGAATAACAAGCTACCGTATGTTCCGAACGTAAAGGGCTATTGAAGGACACTATGGATTTTAGTCAGTACGAGTCCGACAGTCCCTACCGCGCTGTCCTGGGTGGGAGGACTCATTTGATGATTTTACCATGTAAAAGAAAAAGGTAAGTACAGCTTGGCCAGCACGGATTGAAACGGAACTAATCTTTTTGTTTCTGACAACGTTTTAAAATCTTGGATATTTGATGTAAACAAAGATCGCAGGTTTGTTAGATTTATTATTGTGCCATGAAACTAACGTAATAAATAGGTGAAAATAAATAAATAAAAAAACATTCAAAGTACTGGTAGCGAGAAGACAGTGGCGACTTCCGGTTTTCTGCAGTTATTTGCCAAGCTGTACTGCTTCTATTTTGTATTTTATTCGATTCCCATTTATTTAAATAGTGTAACTTGCCTGTTAACCTTAGGCTTTAGAGTCCTTACAGATACTCTCCTAAAGGGAACACCAGTAGGTACCTACA
This sequence comes from Agrotis segetum, assembly GCA_036375495.1. Taxonomy (NCBI): domain Eukaryota; kingdom Metazoa; phylum Arthropoda; class Insecta; order Lepidoptera; family Noctuidae; genus Agrotis; species Agrotis segetum. The sequence continues at coordinate 755,771 of JAQSVV010000199.1, forward strand.
CTCACACTTGGGTACGGGTACGGGTCAACCAAAATACAATAATGACAAAGATATTACATATAAACAGGAGTTTAAAAGCAAGACACAAAGCTTCTACCCTCAGCAAAACCTACAAACATTATTATTTATTATATTTATATTAATTATTTTTGAAAGATGTTCTAAGGCTTAAAATCTACAACTCTGCCACGTCCTCTTCTGACGATCAATCGCACGAGATGCCTTAGAATGAAGAGAGCCGTCTCCACAACAGTCAGCACACTGGCCCCGACGAACAGCGCTGTGGTGCCGCCTAGCGACGCTAGAAGAAAACAATACGATGAGGTAACACTGGGTGCGGTGCGGTTAGCCGATACAAAATCTGGCAAAATCAGGCCCTACAGCAAGCGACATTCGCTAACGTTCAGCAGTCGCTTATACATTTTCAACTTTATACCCCATTGCATAAAGTTGAAAATCTATCAATGATTACAGATCGTTTTCGTTTGTTTCGTTCGCTATCATTCAGCAGTCTTTACTAGATTTTCAACTTAATGCGAAGGGGTGTAAAGTCGAAAATGTATTAATTAGCGACTGCTGAACGTTAACGATTGTCGCTTGCCGTTTGGCTACAGGCTCGGCAGATGAATATGTGCCAAATTAATAGGATACAGACTCTTCCCATAAAAACCTTCCTTTTTTTTGTGATAAAGTAGAAAATCTGTAATAGAAATTCAACGGTTTGGGGTCGGTCCGTGTGCTAGAATTTGTGTGCGAAAGAAGGTAGTCTGAAAATTTATCTGCGAGTAGCTAATAGTAAGTAGGATAATCGCAAACAAAGACATTAAACTACGAGCAATAGACGGGACATCACGAACAAAGTTGTGATCCAGAACTTTTTACCAATAGGTAAAAGTCGCTCAGTCTAGTAGTCGCGTTGCTATGCAATGCTAGATAGTGCTACTGACGTCCAACATCAACATCCGTCACCGTCAACGTCCGTCAACGTCCGGCATCAACAATTTTGTATGACAATTTTCCCAATGCCCGCTCTATAGGTTCTTTTAAAATCTCTTTGATCGCAAACGTCATAGTAGCAGGACTAGCAGGTTTGGTCAACGATTTCCTGATTTATTAATTAAGTACCATAAGATTTTCGCATATCCCTTAGATTAATATGTGCATACAAATGAAACAGAAAAACTTAACTACGCAAAAAGCAAACTTACCTTCCTGCGGATGGAATTTTATTTTTACATGCAAAAAAGCGAAAAACCTTATGTTACACGAGCACAAGCACATGTTGTCACATGCTAACCCACCCGTCATATAGCCCAAGTTTTTCATCGATCCACACATTTATTAGTACGTGCATGTGAAATTCATTGCAATCCGTGCGTTTCCATGCGTGGAGTGCAAAAAAACTTCCCGAAAACTCCGTGTTGTTCCGTGGATTTCTTGAAGTCGCTTTTATAACTCGAGTCTGTCCTCGCCATTCACCATGGGTATGTGGTATACGGCTCACATATTACAGTTGTACATAGTTAAGTTATGGGTTACAAAAAGTGCTGCCATGGAAATGTAGAACCATGCTGGCCAACAAAAAAATCAACTCAACTAAAAATCCACACTTAACATCTTGGTGAAATCGCATAGACGTCATATAAAGCTACCAAACTTGAAAAAGCAGTCACCAACCGAACAAGTCTTCAAGTGTAAATATGATATCCCGATTGAGCCTGATCTTCGGAGGCATCATCTTTGATCCTGATGGCTGATCGAGGGTCCTCCTCCGCATCCAAGGTCGTCCCATTCATGTAGGTTTAATATTGAAACATTAAAGATTTTGGTTAAACCGTCGGCCGATCCCGGCGGCACTGCAATGCCGGGCCGACCCGCGACGGGAGTGGAGCGAGCCCCGAACATCCAGAACATACAAGTCCTGACACGGGGTTATAAAACAGGTCGTTTTAATAAAATTTTAGTTTAAAAATAGAAAGTGCAACTGTTGTATTTGACCGTTATTTTGTGCGAGAGTGACGAAATTACTCGTGAAATCAAGTGAATTCGTCCTGCGAAGTTTTAAGCTGAAGAAATAGCTGACGGATATCTAAACGAATTAATGCCCGGGGAGCCATAAATGGAACGCATAAACACGCTAACTACTAACAGTTAAAGACTAGTGCTAACGGAGAGGAGACAAATAGATGAAAGCGACCAAACTTTCTTTTTGGTCAAAGTTTCTGCGGCCAAAATAATAGCCAACCAAACGCCAAGGTGGTCGGCGTTGCCATTTTGAGGTTTTCAGTAGCAGATACAGAATACAATCATGGACCTCTGGACTGAATTTCTGTTGGTAGGTAAGTAAAAATCTCTATCAAGATTTTACCCACACCATAGTGGCGACTTTGACATTATTTTGACAGCTGCGAAAGTTAGATCATACCAAGGAGGCTTAAACCACGACGTCGAATAAAAACCTTTACGATCTAATGTATTGTTTAGAAATCTACACAATAGTGCAATTACGAGGATGACCGTAACTGTACCATGTAATAGGTAGGTTTGTTTTATGAAAACCGCGACAGATTTGTCACCAGCAAAAGCGTTTGTTGGTATGAAAACTTAAATAGTCCATGATAAGTGCTTTAAGCCACTGCAGCTGCAGTCGCAGTCGTAACTGTAACTAATTAATCAAAAAAGCAAAAAAGTTTTGGCACTTACCGAATAAGGATCGTTTTTGTGTGTGAATAATAATTGAGTTCGGAGCACTGGGGCAAACATGTGCATTTAGCAAGGTTCTTGGGAATATTGATGAGGATCTCAACGTTACGGCCGATGCACGCCATCCCGTGTGCATCACAGACGTCCCCATCTTGTACACGTGCAAACAAACAAAATGGCTAACAGATTAGATTGCTTTGCTGCTTGATTGATTACAGTTTGAATTATTTCTTGTATTTTTCATTGGATGTGTTGAAAAAATTTTCCTTTGACAGTTCTTTTGAAGTCGGTTGACTGAGTTGTGGTTTATTTTTTTGCTGTTGTCAGTCAGGATTTGGAATTTTTTTTTCGTAAACATGTGGCCTGTTTTGTTTAATTTGGATTAAAAACTCCATGATATTTGGAACTTGGGAAAATCGTGATCGACAAGTTTTAATGAAACTGTAAAGAAGCTTTTCATACTCATCCACGTTGCTGAAATTAGGGATCATATAGTACACCATGTGAACAGGGCGTAGAAATGGTCCGACAAGGACCAAAATTGGCCAAATCAGTGGCAGTCTAAAAACCTCGCACAGTCAAAAGACGTCCACTGCTGAACATAGGCCTCCCCCTTAAACCGCCACGCCGAACGACAATTCGCCACTTGCATCCATCGGTTGTAGTTACGGCACTGCTCATCCGCTATTCTTTCCTGATTACTTTCATTGTGGGATCCAAAACAATCAAATTCATTCTCGAGCTAATTGTATCTGTGATTTTCGGTGGCCGCGCTAAATGGTATCCCTTTCAGAACTTGTACTTGTTTGGGAACAGTGTGGTGGGATTGTCGCAAAAAGAAGTTCAGTTCCGAATCGGAATAGCCATCAATACAAGAAGAAGATGTAAGAATATAAATGCTCACCTCCTTTGACATGAAAGTAAGGTCTACATCCACAGAACATGACCGCCATACGACTGCGGCAGTGCATCTGGCATAAAGAGAAGCTGTATGCCTGCAAAAAAACGTTTACGAACATCCATTATTTTCTACTGCCAAACAAATGTAATAGAAAAATATTTATTTGATATAGGACACACATACTCTGCTGAGCAATGTCCACCCCAAAAGGGTTACCAACTCAGCATTTGCCGGGCGAAGACACCAGCCCTAGTTAGCCGCAATATACATTTTTCTGGCGTTGTCATTTTCAACTGGACGGTGCTCGCAGTAGCTATTCTGAGCGGCGTAAAGGAAATAGCACAGTATACTCACCCGTATAGAGTCACTGATCCACTCATCAGGATATTTGCAACGCCGTTGCTCCGATCTCAAACTCTTCACACTTGGTGACGCTTGGATCTCTATCACCTTATCATAAATGAAAATATCATATCAGTCAAGGTCGCCTTTAACTTATTAGAGGTTCTGAGCACATGAGGGCCATGTAGGATGCAAAAGCAAGCTATGTGAATCGAAATCACCAGCACACTGCGAATGTGTTCGCTTTTGACCCCAATCTACGAGTAGCAAAGATGAAATAAAAGATGAAGCGAGCTCCCGCAAACCGACGGAACACAGTAAAAACTGTTTGGCGCAGGATTCGGGAAACCGACAGGATGGTGGTAAAGCCGTACTCCGACAGGATGGAAATCGCGAGCCAGGCGGCATTTTTAAGGCCTACTATCGATGACTCAGCCGTCACCGCAAGATACAGTGGTGCCAATGATCGCGGAGGTGAAAAAAGCAGAATCGAATGCTCCGTTAGAAGATTACCTTATAATCAATAATGAGTTCTTCGCCGGGCAGAACTTCACCAGTTGGATTGGATATAGCAGTTGATATCTCATACGGGGAATGGATGAAATACTGAAACAAAGTCAAGTATGAGTTATTAATTCTGAATGATAAGATGCTTACTAAATGAAGTGCAATCGACTCTCACCCTAACAGCATTGTTCATAGAGTCTATTCTCACAGAGCACTGCCCGCTATGGTAATGGCACTGAAGCAGTTGGTACGGCGTCCAATCCACCTCTTGCAGCATGTGTTGGAACTCAGCGTAGACTGAGTTGAAGGTTAAACACATGCCCACTTCCGTCATCACTGGGTTCCAGTGCACCTGGAAAATTTGGTCTTTTGTATGTTAATCTGTGACGTAATCCATGAATGCTAACAGTGTTGGACTGGCCTTAAAGTAGAGGAAGCTCTAGCCTGCTCACCAGCTCGCCAGGCAGTACGTAGATTCGAGACTCGCTCAGGCCAGATCTCAGCTCTAAATGTTAATTACACATAATTACATAGATAGTTCGAGAATCAGAATTGAAATAAGAGAAAAAACGAAGAATGATTGAACCTCAGTAACCTTAAACTCGGGCTTGACGGTCCCCTTTTCACCTAAGCCGTTCCTTATAGAAAAAAAACCAGTTTCAACATCGGAAAAGACATGGCTCTAAAGATCGCCGATCAGGATCAGTATACCATTCAAATAATTGTTCCTAAAGAAAATTTTAAACTGCACACTAACAGCTCTGAACGATCTTAAGTTACATACCTCATGTTCATTATTAGACACAATAACTTGCAGAACAGATGAGGGATGCACAGTGAGCGCCAGCTCCAGCAGGTCAATCCCCTTCACGGTCTCATCCGCCTGGTACTTCCAAAAGTTCTGCAGATTGTCCCGAAAGGAGACATCCGCCACTAGCTCGATAAACTCGTAGTAGTAGCTGTATTTTGCCGGGTCTGACTCTTCGGTGACGTTCCAGGTGCTAATGGAACGGGAGTTAAGAAAATTGTAGAAAATGAGAAGTGAAGAACAGTGTCATACTGCCTACGTAGGCCCCCTACAGGCTCAGGTTGCGGGGTTGTAGCAAGCTAGGCTTTATGTAGGACATCATTAGGACCCGAGCAGGCTATGTCCCAACTCTTGTGATCTAAATTTAAACGCGCTGCAACCGCCTTACCAATCGTGATCACTTGAGCAGTTCCGTGTCTGAGCGTACGCATAGAAGACTGCAGAATGCTGCGCAGTCGTAGTTTGAAGGAGTCGATATGGGTTGCTTCAAGCAGTGCGTGTATGGCTGTCCGTGTCCTATGGTTAACCTCTTATATATAGGTCTGTCTAATCTTTATCGTGTGGTCATTATTCTACCAGTATTTTTACTTACTCCTCAACCAGCTCCCTAGCTTTTTCTGGCTGAACCCTGTCGAGGAAGCAGGCAGTCACCGCCGGGAAGGTGGTCCACCAGCTCCTGTAGTCCCTTTGCAAGGACACTACCACTGGCTCCGAATTATATCTAAAAGTTTATCGGTACATACAGCCAAAATAAATGCAACATTTTAAAGTATGTAATCAGGCGTTACTCTTGAGGATTTCCCGTAGAGGGGCAAACCCGAAACACTTGACGACTATAGAGTTCATTATAAATGCAAAATCGCTATTCCTGCATTGGTATTACCCAACATCTTCCAGCCTTCGAAATCAAAACTAAGTGTTGGGCAAAAAATAATGTTATATTTTAATTGGTGTTGGTGACTCCGAATACTAAATCTGGACCTGTCGATTTGGAATACCTGAAGTATTGACTGAGCGCGCAGTAAACTGCACCACCAAACGCACTCAGAGTCAAGACCAGCCAGAGAAGTCTGAAATAAAGAAAATGTTGAGTTTGAAGCGATGCAACTCTAGATGTCAGAATCAGAAAAACATTAGAGCCAGAGTTAAGAGCCTCTGTGCCGCAGTGCCCTGGCATGTCGTGCAAAAGAGCGCCGTGAGACGCCCCTGTTGATCTTTCTCCGGAACAAATTTGGGTGGATCTTTGGGTGGATCCAAGATTTATGTAATTGTATGGAATTTAATTAAACTTCCTTGCAGCCTTCATGAGTTTATTTTGGTGCAGTTTCCAAACAGGTATCGACTAGCAAAGCAGGACACCGAGACAAATGGATATAAGTATGGGATCCCCTGATTTACACCGTAGTGTACCTTTAATGGTGGCAAAAAAACATCAAATCCTCCTTCACAAAATGCAACAAAAGAGCTCAATAAAAAAATAAGAATTCATATTAAGAACACGTCATTTCCAACATCTGAACTGTCAAATTCGACAAATATCAAAATTATTTGTTCCACAAAAAAATTCAAGCGATTTTTTTAGACTAAAGCAGAATTCTCATTACCTTTCGAGCCAGTGCAGTTTTCTCTCGACAGTATGCTTCAAACCATGTAGAGTGGTTTCTTGGCAGAATCCGACATATATTCGATAACCTGATGCGATGGAAACTCTGATTGACTCTATCATAGACTTCGTTCGTGTTAGACAGCTCAACATAGCGGTAGGTTTGAACCTATGTCTTCTCTTTTTCACCGATTGGCCCATCATTGAGTTTACCGCACTCCTATTGGTTCAAATGCTGACATTTATCATTCAAGATTACCAGTTCTACTGGGATTATTTAAAATGACACTGCCTTAGACGACAGCAGTCTCAACACTTGCCTTCATGACCTAACGGAATCAAATCTGAAAGTTAAAACACAAAAGCAAAATTTGGAAGCCGATATACCTCCCTACAGCAATATGATTGCTTAGGGTACTGAGACATATTTAGAACTCCCTACTACAGGGAGGCACATACACAATTAATGTAAAAAGGGGGTCGTATCTGTGATAAAACTTAATAAAGGGAGCCAATTAAATAATTATTTAATGGACTGCTTCACTAATGGATTCTTTTGTGTTCATGTAATCAAATCCATATCTAAAATTACAGATACAATTTGATTTTACGTGAACCAATTTGGACTGATCATAGATTAGGACAGAGCATTTATCCTTTTTTCATTTGTACTAAACTGGTATTTACAATGTTGATTTAAGTTTCCAATTTAAATCAAAATTAGACACTTTTGGGATGGATCCGATCCGCTAAATACCAAATAGATGCACTTGAGTCAATAATTAAACGGGTCAAGAGGCTAATCGGTAACGATGCTGTAGTCGATTCAGCTCCAGAGCTTTGAACATCGGCGCCGTGTTGCCAGCAACTTGATTCCGCGTGGCCCTTTCCATCATCGGACTACAAAACGTACCTACGGCAATGCACCATCGATATATAATATGGTGGGCATCCTTTCGGTACACACAAAGCATTTCGCCAATACCTTTAATGTACGCACAGCTAAGGAGTGGAATTCCCTGCATCTGTATTTCCCGACAGCTATAACCTTGGGGTCAAGTCGAGAGTGAACAGGTTACTTCTAGGCAAGCGTGCTTCACCGTCGACCACACCTTCGCTTACCATCAGGCGAGATAGTGATCGAAGCGAACCTAACATCAAATTAAAAAAAAAATCACATCCCTGCATTTAACCCTTATCTACTTGGGGTCGGACAACACTTTATATTCTTCAATTTCAATTCTCCCTTATCAGACTTGCTGCACGGCATCATAATACTCTTTTTCTTTCATATCTTTCTTTACACAATCCATTCATATTTTCCGGTATTTCTGGGCAGAAATAATTATGGCATTTGAAACAGTACCGACATTATCTGAAACACCCATGATGTTACACCCTTTCAATGTTTGAAAGTTGTGACCCAAAACTTTTTACCTAGTAGTCGCGTTGCTATGCAACCCTAGATAGTGCAATTGGATTGCGGGATTGTAATCAGGTAACTGTGACCTCTGAACGTTATCATCGCGGATCTTAGTCAGTACGAGTCTGACAGACCCTTTTCAACGTGTTTCAAGTTGGGGCTCTTCAAAAAGGGCGTGCAAAAGTTTCCGCAAGATCGGCAATGCGCAGAAGGTATCTCTGGCATTTCAAGCGTCCGACTTCACCAGATTGGTCGTATGCGTGTGACCTTTTTGCATGTCACCTTTAAGCATGTACAATCCTAATCTTTATGTTTCTAGTTGGCTGGTGTGCTAACCTTGATCTACTTGGTGTACCAGTACTGGGGCCTGCTCTTCAAAGGACAGGACGACGATGATGATGAATGCCGACACTCTGTCAGGGATCACCAGTCACGCTCTAGGTACGGATGATCACCACATAGACATCATCATCAACATTTAAGCCAGGGATCATTCACAGCTGGTTTTAAGCCTCATCCATATGTGCAGGCGTAAGCTGCCATACTCTTGATTCTGTGTGTCCTTCAGCCTATTTTCGATATTATCAAACCCAAACCAACGCGCTTTTGGATATTCCTAGCGTTTTTGGCCCAAAGATGGAGAGAATTCGACCAAAAACTATCAAACAACTTGCAGAGGTCGTTGATCCACTTTTTGGGACTCCATCTTTTCCATTTGAGTCTATAGACATTGCCCGAGGAGTCCTGAATTCATGAGAACATCACTCACTATTCACTTACATAAATAAGCTATTCGACTCAATATCCTATTTTGTTTTTTTAGTTGATCTGAGATCTATAGGGCCCCCGAAAAATCGTTACAGGGTACCCACCCTGTAACGATTTTTTTGATCTAGCTACGCCATTCGAATAGCACCTTTAAGCCGGAAACACATTATTAACACCCGATGACACGTGATGCGTGTTGGGTCAAAAATCAAATGTAGTTTTGTTTTCTATGACCAGAATCACACTATGAACACCCGACGCGACGACACGCGCTCAATGCACATCGGGTGTCGATACGTTGCGTCGCATGGCGTGTTAAATAATGTGTTTCCGACTTTATTCTTTCTCTCATTACCATTTATTTAATCAAGCAGGTATTCTCTTTTGCCTCAGGTCGCGGTCCCGGTCGCCCCGATCCAATCATGACTATAGAATGTCATCGGAAAAGACTGGTCGCCGAGGAAGAAAGGCCCATCGAAGATGCGACTGCAGCCTCTGTAGTTTCAGCCAGTGACCGCTAGATGGCAGTATCCTCAATCATGTTAAATACAAAAGTTGCGCACAGGGGGCGCTTTTTTAACTATTTAAATTACTTGTAGCTGTGCGCGTTTTTTTATTAATATTTATTTATTTTTTAATAAACAATTTGATATAATTAATCCGCATTCCATGTCTTTTTTTTTTGTTGAAACCGAACCTGGTTTATTATTGTAAATTGAAAGCTGTCCCCCATCTTTCTAACAGCCATAACGTTTTATAGAAAAATATGAGATTTGTAAAATAGATAAAAATATAACTTTCTTCTGAATAAAGTACGAAGTTTGAATTGATTTCAAAAACCATACAGCTTGGCCAGAACGGATTGAAACGGAACTAATCTTTTTGTTTGTTGATAACGTTTAAAATCTTTGATATTTGAAGTAAACCACAGAATATATAATAGTACCTAAAGGCACAGAAGGCTTACTCCCAAAAAGAAAACAAACAAATGTAAAATCTATGCACGAAAGAATAGAGTCCATTTTTACTTGCACCCGCATCACCCACCTACTTTTATAATAGCCTAAACTTCCCGTGCGCAAGCAAAAATGAACTCAATAGTGACGCGCGAGAGTTCATTTTAGTTTATCTGACGCCAACGACATTAAAAGGTTACTGTCGGTCAAGCTCAATAGGGTTGCGACTCGCGAGTTTGGGCACAGTTAGGTAGGAATACGTATTTTATGCATTGTTTAATTACATTATTAACTAACATAAATACGTATATATATCACTCCTCATTACCTCCTTATTTCCCTCAAGGAATTTTGTTTTTATCATCAGCCTATATCTTTTCTGTTTCGTCATCGATTACTTCATGTTCATATCGATTGGTAGCACAGAATGTTAACAGTAGGTACCTATGGCACCTTACGTGAGGAATAATATATACAGCTTGACATAAAACTGTAGAAAACCGGAAGTCGCCACTGTCTTCGCACTACCAGCACTTTGAATGATTTTATTTTATTTATTTTTTCACTTATTACGTTAGTTTTATGGCACAATAATAAATCTAACAAACTTGCGGTCTTTGTTTACATCAAATATCAAAGATTTTAAAACGCTGTCAGAAATAAAAAAATTAGTTCCGTTTCAACCTGTTCTGGCCAAGCTGTAATGTTTTTTTTTTCTCTTAATAAGTTAGTTTTGTGGCACAATAATAAATCTAACAAACCTGCGGTCTTTGTTTACATCAAATATCAAAAATTTTAAAACGTTGTCAGAAACAAAAAGATTAGTTCCGTTTCAATCCGTTCTGGCCAAGCTGTAGTCATAACTTTAAAGATCGATTGTTATCGTTTACGGCAAAATAGGTAACTAGTCCTTATCATTTTCATTTCATTCATTTCATTGTCACAGGCCCCGTGTTGCGTGTCTTTGTAGGTAAAAAAGTCGCGAAGAGAATTACGATCGCTGACCTTGAATGCGTAGTTTAGCCATTTTCTGAGTTTGAACGTGTCTAAACAATAACGTATACATCTTCCTACTTTCTACCGATCATAATTCGACCTACCCGTATTCAGCTTAGGTGAGTGAGAGTGATGTCAGGTTTGATAATCGTCTATTTTATTGTTGATTTTATTTATCTTGGTCGTCTTGTAGGCCAAATTTGTAACCTACCTAATCATGCTTAACTGATCATGATTACTAGCCGGTACTTGAATTACATTAATAAGCACGCCACAAGCAGGTAGATAGTTTTTTGATCATTATTAAATATGTACTACATAGATAAATATTCACTTTTTTTCTTACCTTTCGAAATCACGCGGTAGTGTGTGAAACGTGAGGCTCCTATCACTGTCATTATTTAAATAACCAAACGTTATGCAGTATTTTTTTTTCCTCATCATACACATATATTTTTTTTTTTACCTCATGCGTAAATTCAACCAAACACCAAACTTAAATATTATATAAGTAAGCGCGTGCGTACTGGCGGCGCTCGGCAACCGACTAAATGTCCACTCTGAAGTGGTTCCCGCCAATGCTTGCAGTTTTATACCTACACTGCGGAGTGAGCCAGGCCTGAGTAAACAAAGAACGCAAGTTTCTTAGATTTATTATTGTGCCATAAAACTAACGTAATATAAGTGAAAAATAATAAAATAAAATCATTCAAAGTGCTGGCAGCGAGAGCACAGTGGCGACTTCCGGTTTTCTACTGTTTTTTGCCAAGCTGTACTTAGTGGGGTGCTATGACAGGAAACCTCCACGTGCGCCCGTGGACTGGAGTTCCCTCTCGGATACGTCCGGGGGGAAGACCAGTTTTTCGGGCCGGTGCACCCTGGGATGCGGGCAAAAACTCTTCCTTAGGCACTGTGTGCCCAAGTGGTCTCTTTGCCCGTATGCAAATAGCCTGTCGTGTGGATGCTCCAACGCGTGTCCCTCTGATCAGCAGAGGGCACAGCGGCGGAGCGGGCTTGCGGACGGTGAGTGATGGGTAGCTCGCCGTCCGACCAAGGACCAAGCCCGGGTCGGTGGCGCGTCGTGTTTCGCGCCAAATGCCTGCTGGGGTCGCGGGTTTTTTCTTAACCCAGGTTACCGTGGCCCCGGAACATAAAGGGCATAGGAAGGAACACGGGTGGATTTTAGTCAGTAAGAGTCTGACAGTCCCTTCCGCCCCACCCAGGGCGGGAGGACTCATTTGATGATTTTACCACCCTAAAAAAAAAAAAAACAAAAAAAAAAAGCTGTACTTAGTACGAAGTCCGGTAATGCCAACTTCGAGTGTCACGACAAGTCAACCCTGAATCTACGCGGTTTAGCGCATGCGTCAACTGCAATTTTGTAGACCCCTATTTCACAAACCAAACTAGGGCTGAAATCGCCCTTCGTAAGCAGTACACAGTGGTAAAGACAGTAGTAAAGATGGCGTTTAGAACAGGTAAGTGAACATTTTTGGCGTTTTTCATTCATTTATTAATTTAATTATGGTCTAAAAAGTATTTTGTAATGTTAACAACCCACAGAATACCTACCTTCTATAGAAATATGTTTTTTTTTTTTTTGTGAATTGTGTTCCAAAATGTTTTGTTTACGATTCTACCAAGTTACATTCCGATACACGTACTTTGGCATCTTGTAATAACAACAAAATAAATCCAACTGTCGCTTTTTGTGACTTGATTATGCTTAACCCTTAACTGGCATCGTGTGGGGTCAAAAAAGACCTTAGTAATACATCGTCAACTCGGTTTTTCAAACTGTGCAATAAGAAATATAGCTTTGTTTTTTTTTGGGGTCAGAAATGACCCCACAGGACCCCACGATACCTTTTGTATATGTTTTTGTTGTAGGTAAGTGACTAAATGCACGAAATAAAAATGAGATGGTAATTTCTGAAACATTAGGCAATTTTGATTAAAAAATGACTGAAATTTATTTTTAAATACTTTAGTTAGGACATACAGTTTTAAAATAAACCTTTTAAGGTGATTGCGTCGATGTAGCCCGCATCGTAGTTAGATTTCGGAGATTTTAACATGATGCACCTTTTCTATGTGAGAGCTGATGGAGCGAATTTTTTGATATTTTTTATATTTAAAATTATACTTGTTATTACCGCAACTCATATTTTTATAAAGTTACAACATGTCACTGGCCTGCAAATTGCAAAAAACGTAAAAAAAATTGAATTTCGCGGGCTGGTTGGACCATCCCCCTTAATTTCATTTTTATTTTAAGTCATACATTTTAGAAAAAATAGGTCCATAACGAGCACTAACTAGACATACAAATGACTGTATAAATGCTTGATGAATATGTACTTTATTATTTACGCCCACATCCCTGTAAAAATATTTCTTGGCTTACTACCTTTAACAGATTTTATTGTGGGTTCTAAATCGACCCCGGTACCGGTAACGTTCGTCAAGTTTAGGATGCCAGAATTGCCAGTAAAGGGTTAATAGTAGTACATTTTTATGTGGAAAAATATATAACTTTTATTCTGTCAGGATTCTTATTTAAATAACTAGCTTCTGCCAGCGACTTCGTACGCGGATCCTGTTGCATACGCCAGCAGAAAAAAAAAACCGTCCAGTAGTTCCGAAGATAGCGTGCATGGAGTAACTTCTCCCGTTTTCATAACATTTCCCTTCACTGCTCTGCTCCTATTGCTTGTAGCGTGATGAAAAGTATATTATAATCAGCCCAGGAGTATGAAAAATAATTGTAACAAGTTTCGTCAAAATCCGTCGAGTAGTTTTTGCTGCAATATCGGTTATACAGACAGACAATAATTTTTATGATTGCATTTTTGGCATCAGTATCGATCCCTAACATGAAGGTATAGATAAAGCTGGAAACCAAACTCCGAATACCTACTTGAAGCTAAAATAATTTATCGCTGTCTCGTTTTCTGTGGTCTCGCTATCTCTTTCAAAGAAGGATGACCCACACTAGTAGGAAAGAGATAGCGAGACCACAGATTAGAAAGCGCAGAAGTTTTGTAGGTATTTGACTCAACCTTAGGACTCAACCGTCTGTACCGAGTTTTGTCTCCAGGTTTTATTTATATCTTCATGATCCCTAATCGCCCCCTGATAGTTATTTTGGAAATATATTTCATGTACAGAATTGACCTCTCTACAGATTTATTATGAATTCATAAATAAAGATAGAAGAAGAAGATAAATCATAGTTGACCCTGTGGTTGACCTTTGTCGTTTCCAATGAAATAAAATACTTTTATTTAAATGTAGACTTATAATATTGAGATTAAAAAAAAGAAACAAAATAATCGTTAATCATCATCATTATCACTACTAAAGTCGCCGTCTTTATCATTGCCATCCGCGCTGGTGCTTCCGGTATCATTTAATTTTGGCAATGGGATGGGTAGAATGGTATCTTGAGGGCAGCAGAGACTATCGCTGCATGGGCTGAAAAAAATAAAACAATTAAAAAAAACGTTACATTATTACAACGCTCATTTGACACAAGTGACAAGAAGCGACCCAAGTTCTAAAAAAATCCAACCACCCGCCAACGAAATCGGACACTTAATTATTTTTCTAAAAAGGCAATGTGCTAAAACAGATAAAAACTACATTTGACAGCCTTTTTTTTACTCGGAAGTACTCGGAACATTTTTGACGTTTGTTTGTGTTGTGTTTGGTTATTTTTTATTTTGTAAAAGTTTGCACGAGTAGTTTGAGGATTTTATTTGTTTAATTCCAGGTATACTAATGGAAGACGAGGTATCGAATGATGTGGAAGCTGTGGAGTACATTGACAGCCAGGACGAAGATGATCCCGATGGAGGTGAAAGTTAGTATCAAACAGTATTTATGTGAAGTCTTTGGGTACTTTTTTTATTGTTTTAAAATATAAATCTTACGTATCAGTGAAAGAAAACGAGTATCTAAGAAAGAGAAAAAGATCACAGAGTATCAAGTTCAAATTAAAAAAAAATATACAAATACTCCATAACTAATAATTACATTTTTGAAAGTAACTTTTTCCGTTTTAAACATTACAGAACGACCTATCATGCTCCTCCTACGCCGTCTAATAAGAAACAAACAAAACACGGTGATGACCAATGCTCAGATCATAGATATACTACAGAGCGAGTTCAACATCTGTGTCTTATCCAGCCACGAACTCGAAGTGGACATTTACATCAAAATCATCAAGAAATACTTGAAAGACTGGCCCCAATGGGAAGAACTTGAACGTATATCAACGAAACTCAACAATATAAAAGATTATGAAGCAGTAAAAAAAGTTTTGAATCATAAATACAAGAATTTGAAAGAGTATTTAGGCGTAATGCTAGAAGCAGCAAAACCTTTAGCCAAAGACGCAGTGAAAGCAATCACACCTGATACAGTAGAGAGCTCTAAAATGGAAGAGAATATAGACTCAAGGGATGTGGTTATGGAAATCCATTGTACGAAAGAACAACTGGATCACTTATTCTTCCGGAGACCGCGACTGGACCTTAATAATACTGTTTTCAACATGGCTAGTGTCGCTCCATCACGTATTTCACTCAAAAATTTATCATTCAAACAAATTTTCTTTGGATGGTGCATCAAAATGATCATCACTCTACCCCAATTTTGGTTCACCAGAAAGATGTCATTCAAATTAAAGCATGTACTTGTAAATAAAGTCAGAAATGATCCCGTTGCTGATGTTAGTCTGCCTTCAGACTTACAAATGCAAACACGTGACCAAGCTAGAAAAAATATTAACAACTATAGCCGAGATATCATTCTGAAACAATTTACTGATATTTTAGATGCATGTGCAACTCAAAACTACGATTTATATGTTGATGTATTTGATACTTTAATATCTGAACTTAAAAATTCATTTCACGAGAATGTTCAATACAAAGTTCCTGGTTGTTACCGAAGATTTGCCAATGAATATAAGTATGTACGATATTTGTATGCAGAAAACAATAATAGCATAGATGCAAGGTATGATTTGCAGTTAGAAGAAACTGTAACACCAACATATTGTTACTATTTCTATAATAAGTTTGGGAAGATTGAGAAGCCTATTCCCCCTATACCAGAATGGTTAAAATTGGAATGTCAATTTTGTAATTGCAAGCTACCGTTAAACTACTCAAATTTGAAAGATATATTAGAGTCACATTTTAACGAAGTACATCAAAATGAAGTTGATTGGCAGTGCACGCATTGTAAAAGACTGTTTAGTATTGATTATTTGACTGAAAATAAATGGTTTCACGAATGCTAAGTTCGCAATTCAGTGGCGCGGGGCAGGCAGTGGGAGAGAGGATGGCGGATCAGAAAACAGACTAGTTTTCCGCTCTCCCGCCCCGCCCCCACTTGGTGCACCTTAGTCATAAACTATGTGTTTGCGTTACCCGCCAGCGGATTCCACTGCCCGCCTCGCTGCCACTGTAATTTCACACTAAGATTGGAACATTGGCGTTTTAGTCTTTTATCTTGAAGTCAAACTTACATCTTGTAATATTTCTATAAGTATGTTTTTCATACAACACTAGTTTAAGCTAGAATGTTGAAAAACCAGCGAGATTCTATTTAGGTATTAAGTAATGCTTTGTGTTAAAATGGACATAATTATGTGCCCTAGGCACCACTATTGTGCATGTTCATAAACTTTAATAATGACTTTAATTTTTATTAAAAGTTAAATAATTAAACAATACTGTGTTTATATAAAAGTGTACCTAACTGATTTTCTCATTGGTGTAGTAGACTGTAAGGGTCGCAAGCTCGAACATGTGTTCTCTTTGATTCTTGGTTGGATTTAGGGTCAATTTATACTAGCGTAGAGTCGAAGCGCATCGATGCGTCTTTCTAAAACTGAACATAACAATTTCAACCTTAACTCCACAGCGTAACGCACATATTACTTCTAAGATTTTAAAAAGTCGCGCGCATTCTTCAGAATTCGTCTGCGCGTGAACAACGCTGATCGTGAATCGTGTGGCTTCGCTAAGTAATGTGAGCGTTACGCTGTGGAGTTAAGGTTGAAATTGTCATGTTCAGTTTTAGAAAATGCGCTTCGATGCGCTAATATAAATCGACCCTTAGGCTCAACGCACACCGCGCACGCGCTCGCTGAGCGCATTTGAAGACAATTTAATATAAACCTTAACTACCTTGGCATACGGTCGCAAATGAATAAATCGCATGCGGCGTTCGGAGCGCCTCCACCGGCGCTGGGCCTTATCCACCAAGAAGCAATCCTTGCTGTGTTCTATCATTAATTCCGTTTTTATACTTACTTACGATACCCTGGCGGTCCATATAAAGTGAGATCTATATGCGACGTATTGAAGTCACAATAAAATCCTGGTATGCAGCAGCCAGCCATCTCCCTTCCGTTCACACATTTTGCTGTTCTAGTTATATTGTGTACTGGAACAAATATAATGTCATCATAATCATCAGCGGATTATTTTAAATAGTAATAATTATACAATAATACAACTCTGCAACATTTTTAGTTTGGGAGTCAGTTTGTTTGGGTTCCCTTAAACACTGCAGGCAGAAATAGGAGCCCCGCGCAACAGGGCTTCATTAATCAATTTATTTGATTCATGGAATCGTGGCTGACTTAGTAATTTTTATTATGTCATTTCAGTGGACAATAATGCTTTAAATAGTACCCTAAATAGCTCTAAATTGTGCTTTGAGATAGTGAAGCCACGAAGGAGACGGCGCGGCGGGACGAACTGTATAGGTTCCGTCCGAACTTGAAGGAGACTCCTCCTGCGAGAGAGCGAGCGAAATGGTGCGAGCCTTTGCCCAGGAGTGGGACAGAGTAAGGTAATAAAAAACAATGATTCGTACCTATAGTCTTATTAACTGTTTTTGGAAAGTCCATCAGAGGGCATAAGAAGCCGGTGGAAGGATCGGTCTCATCTGCCGCCAGTTGATTCGACAGCAACACGATGCAAAATGTGAGGAACGCCGCTCCTCTGTGAAAAAAACTTTCGTTAATTTGAGCATAAAAGAGGTTTTTGGAACGAAGTTCCTTATCGCGCGTTGTGAAAGGGGGCTAGACGGAAAAAAATCTTACGAAAAGTTGTCACGACACTTTGGAACGAAGTTCCTTATTGCGCGTTGCGAAAGGGTGCTAGAGTTCAAAGAGTGGAAGATTATTTTTGTTGAGTGTATACAGTAACTTCGTTCCATCCGGGTGTCCCTTGACACCTCTCAAGTTTTTTTTTATAATTATCTCCTCTATATTTTAAAGAAAAAATAAAGGAGGAGCTCGTGGCTAAATAATTACAGCCGCACGGGCGGATCTGCTGGATTAAGCCGCGCTTGCTGAGGTTGGTCTGTGGATGGGTTATAAGCTTCTATCTATCATAACGAGTTCCCTCCATGCCTCGGAAAGCAAGTAAAGCCTTTGGTCCCGGCTGTCAATTGTAGATCTTTGGTAATCCTTACTATGTGCATAATATGGTCAGTAGCACTAGCCGCAACCAAAATAGACGACATCCTGAAGACCAAAAGGCATCGAGTGAGTTTCCTTTTTTTCTGTATACCTATTAGTACTACTGCTATCTTTATTAGGGTTGCCATCCGTCTGGGTTTACCCGGATTTGACCTAGTTTAGAAGGCATCAGGGAAGAGTCGGGGGGCTTAATTTGTAGTCCGGGTTAAAAAATTTAAACCCTTGGGCCGCCCGCGATACACGCACACTTCACCGTCCCCCAGTTGCCACGATTTTGCACTTCGACTCTGTTTGGTTTCTGTTCTCTAAAATCCTTGTTTCCAAATTTTAGAGATAGCAACCATAATCTAGATAAACATGTGCAAATAACAGACCATTGAGAGATCAGGTATCATCCGGTGCTTATCGCACTGTAGCAACAAACACCGTGGTTTTCAAGCGTCTTTTCCTGTTTTCCAAATTTTAGAAATGAGGTTGCCATTTCTGAAATTCGTGGATAATAGAATATAGTTATCTGTTATAGAAAATAGTTGCTCTGTGCGGAGATCGAACCCGTCACTGCACCACTGCACCAACCTAATAACCAACAAGGAAACTCTAGCTAACAGAGTAGAGAAGGTAGAGAACTACAGACCAATTTTAGCATTAAATAAAACATAATGAATTTTCTATAAGTAGATAATTTTGTTTAAAAACAATTTGATTACCTGAATACATTCAATTTTTGGAACTGAAAAAAAAATTAGCTCTGATATTACAAAAACTAAAATGACTATTTTAAGACCCGCAGATGTGAAAATTAAATAAACAAACTTACATAACTCTAGACGCGTCCATGTTGTCAACTAATGCACAACTAACTGTCACGGATAACAAAATAATATGTTTGATAATTAAATCGTAATTAATGACTAATTAATAATATCACCACGTTCACGCCGCGACTAATGTTTGTCTTAATATAGAATGTCATCAATAACTGCCTAGCCTTTTCCAGACTATGTTGGGGACTGTTGCCCGGGTCGACCGCGCGTTGTGTTCCACGCCGCGCCTCAAAGAGTGTCAGCATTATGACAGGGCCCCCCCTTAGGCCCTTCGTACACTAGGCGACTCAAGTCTCCGATACCTTACGACTTCGGTATCCAAGCGGCTATCGCAATACACACCCATAGAGGTCCGAACACAAGCACGCGTCAATGAATACCAAAATCGTAAGGTATCGGAGACTTGCGTCGCCTGGTGTACGAAGCTTAGAGGGCCACAGCCGAAGACTCACGAATTACCATGACCCCGAAACGTAAGGGCTATTGAAGGACACCGTGGATTTTAGTCAGTATAAGTCTGACAGTCCTTCCCGCCCTGCCTGGGTGGGAGGACTCTTGATGATTTCATCACGCTAAATAAAAATGTTAGGGACCTGTTTCAAGTCGAACTGGATGTAGTTGAAAACCATGCCATGAAATCCGTAAACTGAAATGTTCTCTTTTTAGCAAAGGCAAGCAATAGACGGGACATCACGAAGGAAATTGTGATCCAAAACTTTTTACCAATAGGTAAAAAGTCGCTCAGTCTAGTAGTCGCGTTGCTATGCAACGCTAGATAGTGCTCGACGCACGGCATCAACAATTTTGTATGACAATTTTCCCAATGCCCGCTCTGTAGGTTCTTTTAAATCTCTTTGCTTTATAGCTATTTTTCTGGCGGTATTATCATGGGTGGAGGGAAAAACACTCAGTCTCGTCAGTGTTCTTTCGATGGCCCTTTGCGTTTCAGAACCACGGTTCCCTTTTAAGACAGGCCATGAGCCCCGGCGTCCCGTGACCGCAACACGAATCTATGCACACAAAAAATATTGACCTTTTTAAGGCTGCTTTTAATTAAGAGTGTTTTTGCCTTGTTCACTGACTGAAGTATGTACAAAATTTTCCCTAGAGGCGATGTCAGTATAAAAATATTTCTACTTCCTGTGCTCAACGGCAAATCATTATACTATATAAAGCTCGATTACCACTGACTCACTGACTGATTGACATAATTGTTCTCCCAGATGGTGAAGGGGAAGGTGGGTATATTTTGACAGATTCGTAAACAAGTAACTCCCGTGAGTATGGGAAAAATCCCAAACCTCCCCTTTTCGACCCCCCTCTCCCCCCTCCCCATCGTATCTCGGAAACTAAGAGACCCGTGTTTTGTTTTTTTACGGATTCGTATAGAGGGGGCTCGGAAACGTAAAAATCATTTTTTAGAATCCCCCCTCCCCTTTTCCCCTTCTCCCCCCTTTAGGAGGATCTCGGAAGTTAACAGACTTGCAACAGTTTTTTTTTCAGATTCATGTCAAGGGCCCCATAGTTGGTCAAAATAAATTTTCAAAACTCTCCCCTCTCCCCCCCTTCACCCCTCCCCCCGTCGTATCTCGGAAACTAAGAGACCCGTGTTTTGTTTGTTTACGGATTCGTATAGAGGAGGCTCGAAATAGTAAATCATTTTCAAAGTTCCCCCTTGCCCCCCTCCCCCCCCCCCCCTTTAGGCGGATCTCAAAAGAGACTTGGAATTTTTTTTTCAGACTCGTGTCAAGAGATCCAGAGTATGTCAAAATCATTTTTCGAAACTCACCCCTCTCCCCCTCTTCACCCCTCACCCCATAGCGGTAAAGCGAAGCGTAGGGATGTGGTCATGATAGCTTTCCGGTGGTAGGTAGGTCCTGAGTGGAGCGAACCTGCGAGACCGAGTGGAGCGAAGGGGGAGGTGGCGAGCGAAGCGAGCCAGCGACCTCCGTAGCGTAATGAAGGTTGAGCGGGTGAAGCGTAGCTCGCGGGTGACGACAAGCAAACTTACAAGTAACTCTCATTAGTAGAGCAAAAGTACCAAGCCTCCCCTTTTTGCTCCGCCCTCCCCCTCCCAATCGTATCTCAGAAACTATGAGACCCGTGTTTTGTTTTTTATGGATTCGTATAGAGCGAGGCTCGGAAAAGTAAAAACGATTTTTCAAAGTCCCCCCCCCCCCCCCTTGGCTCCCTTCTCCCCCCTTTAGGCGGATCTCAGAAGAGATTTGGAACATTTTTTTTTTCAGATTCGTATCAAGGGGCCCAGAGTATGTCAAAATCATTTTCTAAATTCCCCTCTCTCTCTACCCTTCACCCCTCCACCCATCGTAACTCGGAAAAATTATGTAGCAGTAAAGCGAAGCGTAGGGATGAGGACATGATAGTTTTCTGGTGGTAGGTAGGTCCTGAGTGGAGCGAACCTGCGAGACCGAGTGGAGCGAAGGGGGGAGGTGGCGAGCGAAGCGAGCCGGCGACCTCCGTAGCGTAACGATGGTTGAGTGGGTGAAGCGTAACTCAGGGGTGACGACAAGCAAACTTACAAGTAACTGTCATGAGTAGGGCAAAAGTAACAAGCTTCCCCTTTTTGGCGTCTCCCCCCCCTATCCCAATCGTATCTCGACAGCAAAAAATTCAAAGATATCATCATGGCTGTCGTTTTCATGGTTAACGAGGGTAATAAAGCTGGTAGTGAAGTCAAAATAAAAATCCAAGATGGCGGCTGCGATCATTTTCGAATTGTTCATCATGGGTGTCGTTTTCATGGTTTTCGAAGATGCTAAAGCCGATAGTGAGGTCAAAATCAAAATCCAAGATGGCGACAGCAAAAAATTCAAAGATATCATCATGGATGTCGTTTTCATGGTTTTCGAGGGTAATAAAGCTGATAGTGAAGTCAAAATCAAAATCCAAGTTGGCGGCTGCGATCATTTTCGAATTGTTTATCATGGGAGTCGTTTTCATGATTTTCGGGGAAGCTAAAGCCGATAGTGTGGTCAATTTTAAAATCCAAGATGGCGGTGCGATCATTTTCGAATTGTTCATCATGGGAGTCATTTTCATGGTTTTCGAGGATACTAAAGCCGATGGTGAAGTCTAAATCAAAATCCAAGATGGCGGTTGCGATAATTTTCGAAATGTTCATCATGGGAGTCGTTTTCATGGTTTTCGAGGATGCTAAAGCCGATAGTGAGGTCAAAATCAAAGATGGCGACAGCAAAAAATTCAAAGATATCATCATGGATGTCGTTTTCATGGTTTTCGAGGGTAATAAAGATGATACTGAAGTCAAAATCAAAATCCAAGATGGCGGCTGCGATCATTTTCGAATTGTTCATCATTGGAGTCATTTTCATGGTTTTCGAGGATGCTAAAGCCGATAGTGAGGTCAAAATCAAAATCAAAGATGGCGACAACAAAAATTCAAAGATATCATCATGGATGTCGTTTTCATGGTTTTCGAGGGTAATAAAGATGATAGTGAAGTCAAAATCAAAATCCAAGATGGCGGCTGCGATCATTTTCGAATTGTTCATCATGGGAGTCATTTTCATGGTTTTCGAGGATGCTAAAGCCGATGGTGAGGTCAAAATCAAAATCCAAGATGGCGACAGCAAAAAATTCAAAGATATCATCATGGATGTCGCATTCATGGTTTTCGAGGGTAATAAAGATGATAGTGAAGTCAAAATCAAAATCCAAGATGGCGGCTGCGATCATTTTCGAATTGATTATCATGGGAGTCATTTTCATGGTTTTCGAGGATGCTAAAGCCGATAGTGAGGTCAAAATCAAAATCAAAGATGGCGACAACAAAAAATTCAAAGATATCATCATGGATGTCGTTTTCATGGTTTTCGAGGGTAATAAAGATGATAGTGAAGTCAAAATCAAAATCCAAGATGGCGGCTGCGATCATTTTCGAATTGTTCATCATGGGAGTCATTTTCATGGTTTTCGAGGATGCTAAAGCCGATGGTGAGGTCAAAATCAAAATCCAAGATGGCGACAGCAAAAATTCAAAGATATCATCATGGATGTCGTATTCATGTTTTCGAGGGTAATAAAGATGATAGTGAAGTCAAATCAAAATCCAAGATGGCGGCTGCGATCATTTTCGAATTGATTATCATGGGAGTCATTTTCATGGTTTTCGAGGATGCTAAAGCCGATAGTGAGGTCAAAATCAAAATCAAAGATGGCGACAACAAAAAATTCAAAGATATCATCATGGATGTCGTTTTCATGGTTTTCGAGGGTAATAAAGATGATAGTGAAGTCAAAATCAAAATCCAAGATGGCGGCTGCGATCATTTTCGAATTGTTCATCATGGGAGTCATTTTCATGGTTTTCGAGGATGCTAAAGCCGATAGTGAGGTCAAAATCAAAATCCAAGATGGCGACAGCAAAAAATTCAAAGACAATTATCATCATGGCTGTCGTTTCATGGTTTTCGAGGGTAATAAAGCTGATAGTGAAGTAAAATAAAAATCCAAGATGGCGGCTGCGATCATTTTAGAATTGTTCATCATGGGAGTTGTTTTCAGGGTTTTTGAGGGTGCTAAAGCCGATAGTGAGGTGAAAATGAGAATCCAAGATGGCGGCTGCGATAATTTTCGAATTACTCATCATGGCAGTCGTTTTCATGGTTTTCGAGAATGCTTAAGTTGATAGTGAAGTAAGAATCAAAATCCAAGATGGCGACTGCGATAATTTTCGAATCGTTCATCATGGGAGTCGTTTTCATGGTTTTCGGGGATGCTTAAGCCGATAGTGAGGTCAAAATAAAAATCCAAGATGGCGGCTGCGATATTTTTCGAATTGTTCATCATGGGAGTTGTTTTCAGGGTTTTCGAGGGTGCTAAAACCGATACTGAAGTGAAAATGAGAATCCAAGATGGCGGCTGCGATAATTTTCGAATTGCTCATCATGGCAGTCGTTTTCATGGTTTTCGGGGATGCTTAAGCCGATAGTGAGGTCAAAATAAAAATCCAAGATGGCGGCTGCGATATTTTTTGAATTGTTCATCATGGGAGTTGTTTTCAGGGTTTTCGAGGGTGCTTAAGCCGATAGTGAAGTCCAAATCAAAATCTAAGATGGTGGCTGCTATAATTTTCGAATTGTTCATCATGGGAATCGTTTTCATGGTTTTCGAGGATGCGTAAGCCGATAGTGAGGTTAAAATCCAAATCTTATGATCGCATAGAGTGTTCGAGGGGCAGTAAGCGCGTACCTAACACAATAATATTTTGAAATATCATATTTTTATCTAAACTGAAAAGTTTGTTTTGGAATTGAAAAATTCTCTTTGTCTTGGATATTTTTTGTGTTTTCATCATGGGTGTCGTTTTCATGGTTTTCGAGGATTTTAAACTGATGGCGAGGTCAAAACGGCAATGCAAGATGACGGCTGCGATAATTTTGGAATTGTTCATCATGGGAGTCGTTGTCATGGTTTTCGAGGATGCTAAAGCCGATAGTGAGGTTTAAAATCCAGGAGGGCATAAACGACGTCACCGAAGGCCTGCTGCGTGTCGTCTGCGAGGTGGGCTATAACTTTTTCGACCGATCAGGAATGGACGTAAGTCGGAACTTAATTACCAGCGAGACTCTGGCACTGATGAGGAAACGACGAGAACTCACAAAGCCACACAGGCTGAGAGTCAGGTTCTTAACGGGAAGGTCAAAAAGCAGTTCATACGCGGTACTTGGAGTGCAAATAACCGAATTATAGAGCAAGCTTTAGCTCGGACTAAAAGCTCGAAGGTATTTGCCAAGTCCAATACCTCCCGCTGTTGCCGGACAAAGCTCAGAACGTCACAAGGCACCACCGTCACCTCAAAGCCAATCTCTGGCTTTGAGGTGACGGTGGTGCCTAGCTGAAGTCGAAAAGTTCTGCGGAGACTTATATGCTCAAAAACCGGGCCAAACTGACACGCCATCTCACAGACGAGCTTCCCGACATTGACATGGGTGAGATTGGAATAGCACTCAGGCAGCTTCACCACAACAAAGCCCCAGGGGATGACAGAATAACCATTGAGCTGCTCAAGGCAAGAGGAATACCTATCTTTACAGAGCTTGTAAACTCTTTAATTCCGTCATCCACACTTGCATAACACCGGAGGCATGGCATGGCAGTGTGGTAGTATTATTCTTCAAAAAGGGCGATAAAGCGCTCCTTAAAAACTACCGCCCCATCTCACTTCTGAGCCATATCTATAAGCTGTTCTCGAGGGTTATTCTAAATCGCTCGCCCAAAAGTTCGATGATTTTCAGCCACCGGAGCAGGCCGGGTTTCAAAAAGGTTACCGCACCATAGACAACAACACACCCTTAGGCAAGTGATTCAAAAGACCGAGGACTATAACCAGCCTCTGTGCCTAGCCCCAACAAGCAAAGTAATCCTATAAAGAAAGATTTTAAGTCTATCACTACTAATAACGTTCTTATAAAGGCCTTGCGGTAGACTCCTTAACTTATAATAGTATTTGCCAAGCCTTAACATACTCAAACACATTAGTTTTTATATCTCGGTCTTATAGTTTGCTACAAGACTGACCTCTCAATCATTTATAGGACACATTATCTAGTAATAGCATTTCACAAGTACAGATATTCTCAAGAGTAATTGCCTTTATATCTAAGACTTACAGTTAACTACAAGATTATCTTTTAGGACACTTATAGGAATAAGTCTTCTATAATTGTTTGCAGTAAGACTAAATAATCCTGAATAATATTTTGATCCTATAGAAGGATTTTCGGAGAAAAAATGATATTATAACATACTTGGCTGAGACGACTATAAGTTTTTGTCGTCATAATCTTGCTCGAGACTTTTTTCAATCTAATAGTACTTGAAAAGAGCACTATAAGATCAAAAAAGCTTATAAGTTAATAGATTAAACACTTTATTAGTAAACGTCAGCCATTTTATTGATATTCAATTATTCCCCTTCGTCTTGAGAAAATGAATTTAAGCGATTGGAAACGATTCAAAAGAAGTGGTGGTTACAGGAGAAAAGTAACAAATAGATATAAACACTTAATGAAGCCAGGTTCTTCAGGAATACAACCAACAGGATTAGAAAATAAATCAAGCGCGCCAAGTGTAAACGCAGGTGTAGTAATTGAGGGTTCCGCGCACTCAGAAAGTGAAGATGTTGAAAATTGGGACGAAGAATACGATTTAAATATCGAAGAGACTACTGACTACGAAAAAAACCATGAATTACTTACAGATATGCAAAGCTGGGCAATAAAATTTAATATATCTCATCTGGCACTGAACGAACTATCTACTATTTTGAACAAAAGATTAAGTAATGTTTTGACATGCAAGCCTCCCCCCGCACCTCTAGCTCCCGTATTGTGTAGGTACTGAACTATAATTATTATCGTACCTTCAAAATATATGCCAAACAGGCGGCGCGGCAAGGGATTCCTTGCGTATGTTTGAAATCTGGCTAACATAAAATCATCTTTCTTTAAAAAAATAAATAAATTGGATCTGAATAAACTAAGTACTTTTATGAGTGTTAAAAAAAATGTGGTCAAAATCAGTAACAAATTGTGCATTCATCTTCGATGTAATGGTCATATTATGCTGTACTGGGAGCAATTCGGACACCAAAAAAAGATTTGGCGCAATAAAACTATTATGTTTTCATGACTACAAATGAAATGAATAGGTCTATCCATATTATTTAAATAAACTGGGAATCCACACCCATTACAGCTTTCCGATAACACAAAATGTGTATTTGTCCAAGGCCATCTCATATTTTTAAGTAAAATCAATGAAGATTTTGTCAACAAACAGTCGACATCCAGAAACGCAACCATCTTGTTAATTAAATCCTAAAAAAATGAAAATATATCATTAACAGGCAGACTTCAAGGGAACCCTAATTTGTTTTAAAATGGAAGCAAGTTATTCGGACAGAAACTGCTATAAGTACTAATTTACCTACAATGGTTCTATAAAGTACTTAATGGAGGACAATTTTAAAACATGGCGAATATTCATTAGAATTAATGAAATAATTTATTTACAACAATATAATAATGTGCTATTTCGCGAAGGGCATCGTAAAACTTACTAAATTGCGGTACACGTTTACAGTAAATATGACTTCCCCAAGAGTTCACACACTATATTTACAATATATTATTAGTTGTTTTACAATAGTATACAAAATAATAGTAATCTTACTAACGTTTTATTAAATATTTATCACAAAACAACCGGCACCACCAGCCGAAGCAACAACAAAGATAACCTTTACTAAAATATACTTATAACTCATAATTAAGTACATTACTAGTGCCATATAAACAAGAATGCTTTAGTAAGATACTTATGCCAGATACTAATAAGAGCGTTTGTACTTGTAATTGTGTAGTCTCATATCATTGTAGAAACTATTGCGCTTCGTCAAGTACATTATAGGGCTTAGTAACATTTTATAAGTTGATTATAAGATAGTTATAGAAATAAACGCTCCTATAACTGCGCCCAAATCCAGCTTTGTAGCATTTTACAAGTTTCTTGTAAGTAAAAATAAAAGTAGTCTTAAAGATCGCTTTAAGCACTGATTTTGCTAGTTGGGAGCGTATGTGGACTACGAGAAGGCTTTCGATACCGTCGAGACCTGGGCTGTTCTGGAGTCCATGCAGAGGTGGCTCATCGATTGTCGCTACGGTGAGGTGATGAGATGTATGTATAAGGCCGCAACAGTGACCGTGTGAGTACAAGAACAGAGCACAAAACCAATCCAACTGTTTACAAACGCGTTGGAGGACGTTTTCAAGACGATTGATTGGAAAGGACGGGGTGCTAATATCAACGGTCAGTACATCTCACACCTCCGATTTGCGGATGACATTGTCATCATAGCAGAGTCTCTCTGCAGGAGCTGGAAAAAATGCTGAACAGCTTGAGCGATTCTTCAAGGCGTGTGGGTCTCGGAATGAATCTGGCTGAACAAAATCAAAGTCATGTTTAATGGTCACGTCACCCCGAGACCTGTAATCGTGAATGTTGCTGCCCTTGAGGTTGTGCAAGAATACATTTATCTAGGCCAAAGTGTACAACTGGGCAGGCACGACCTTGATAAGGAGGCAGCTAGAAGAATACGCTTGGGCTGGGCGGCATTCGGGAAGCTGCGTCATATCTTTGAATCATCGATCCCACAATCCCTTAAAACCAGGGTTTACAACCAGCGTGTCCTACCCGTAATGACTTACGGAGCCGAAACGTGAACACTTACCATCGGCCTGGTCCACAAATTTAAGGTTGCTCAGCGTGCAATGGAGAGAGCAATGCTCGGGGTTTCTCTGGTGGATAGAATTCGTAATGAAGTCATTCGTCAGAGAACCAAATGGCACGTCTGTAGACGGACAAACGGCAGATGGAGCAAACATGTGGTTGAGTGGAGACCGCGAATGGGCAAACGTAGTGTAGGACGCCCTGCTGCAAGATGGGTCGATGATTTAAGGAAGGTGGCTGGCAGTGGATGGATGCGGCCTGCCCAAAACCGGGATGGTTGGCGCTCTTTGGGGGAGGCTTACGTCCAGTAGTGGACGGCAATAGGCTGATGATGATATAAAGCTGATAGCGAGGTCAAAATCAAAATCCAAGATGGAGGCTGCGATATTTACGAAATAATCATCCTGGGAGTCGTTTTCATGGTTTTCGAGGATGCTTAAGCCGGTTAAAATCAAAATCCAAGATGGCGGCTGCGATAATTTTTGAATTGTTCATCATGAGAGTCGTTTTCATGGTTTTCGAGGATGCTAAAACCGGTAGTGAAGTCAAAATCAAAATCCAAGATGGCGACTGAAAAAAATCGTTTTTTTTATATTGGATGCCGTTTTCATGGTTTTCGAGGTTGCTAAAGCCGATAGTGAAGTCTAAATCAGAATCTAAGATGGCCGCTGCTATCATTTATGAATTGTTCATCATGGGAGTCGTTTTAATAGTTTTCAAGGATGCTAAAGCCGATAGTAAGGTCAAAATCAAAATCTAAAATGGCGACTGCAAAAAAATTTAAGTAAGAAATACTTTTTAAAACACGACCCCGCGAGCTGCTTGCAGCTCGCGCAACGCGCAAATACTAGTTTAATAATAAATCCTCATGGGGCATCTTATCTATCTAATATCTTTAAACGAGCAATTCTTGTATATTTATATATAATCAGGATCTCGGAAACGGCTCCAAGGATTTTCATGAAAGTTACAGATTAGGGGTTTTTCGGCTCAAGGAATCGATTTATCAAGGGCCCAGTTTCGAGAAAAGCTCGGTTCCCAAGATATAGACCTTTTTAAAACCGAGCGAAGCTCGGTCAACCAGATATTGAATAATAAATGATGTATGTTTATAATGTTTCTAATACTTTTTTTTCTTTGACCCCGGAACATAAAGGGCTATTGAAGGACACTGTGGATTTTAGTCAGTACAAGTCTAACAGTCCCTCCCGCCCTGCCCGGGGTGAGAGGACTCATTTGATGATTTTAACACGCTAAAAAAGCGTGGTAAAATCATCAAGAGTCTATTCCCACCTAGCGCAGGGCGGGAGGGACTGTCAGACTTGTACTGACTAAAATGTAGGTACGGTGTCCTTCAATAGCCCTTTATGTTCCGGGGTCAAGGTATTCGTTACTCCCACGACCAATGTTTCTAATAGATACAATATACTTACTTAGCGGAGGACCTTTTCAAAGATATATCTTTGTCATGTTTTGTTTATTTTTTTCAGACATATCGCAAAAATTCCAAAGGTTTTTTTTAACGCCATAATTATCATGACGTCATGCGAGATTTTATTGATTGATTGATTTTTATATGAAAATTGCGCGCTCTTTTGATGATTTTACCACCAAAACTTAAAAGATGGGAATACCCATCCCAAGGTACAAAAAAAAATACATGTTTAAAAGCAAATTATAATTTAATTAATCCTCATTATAATACAATAATTATCTACAATAAAATTAATATACAAATCAATTGACTTACTTTGATCACAGATCTAAAGAAAAAAAATATTTAAATGCGTAGTAATAAAGTTTAGGCTCATTTCAATCAGACCGCGTAGCATGATATCGTAAAAATAGACTGGGTACGGTTAGCCGATGTAATATCAACTTTATACCCCATCGCATTAAGTTGAAAATCTAGTAAAGACTGCTGGGCGAACGAAACAAACGAAAACGATCTGTAATCTTTGATAGATTTTCAACTTTATGCAATGGGGTATAAAGTTGAAAATGTATTAGCGGCTGCTGAACTTTAGCGAACGTCGCCATTTGGCTATAGGGCCTTAGCAGCACTAAAAGAAAAATGGTGAATGCTGAGTAGCATAGGCTGAGACAGCTGTCAAAATGATTCACTCTCGTCTGAACTCAGCATGGTTTCAGCCGATAATTTAGTCAGCATAGGCAGAATGCTGTTCAGCATTTTCGATTTCTGTCCAGATTTTGTATCGGCTAACCGTACCCATTGTGTCGACTGATGATATAGACCAAATTACAGAATATAGAAAGATTTCTACCATCCTAACCACGGCAATGTTTAAAATGTAGAAAAAAAATGTTACACTGTCTTTACAAGTACATACTCGAGCAAAAAATTTCTTATTATGTATTTACATATAATTTTGCTTATTATAGTAGCATAGATATAGAATTGATCATGCTACGAATGGTGTTATGTTTTGGCATTATTATTATTATAAGCGTTTGTATCACATACCAAGATTTAAGAAAAAATAAAAGGGTGAATAAATTTGATCAGAAAAATAATCTACATACAGCATAGCATTTATAATCAGCCTATAATTGTGCCCAGTACTAGGACACAGACCTCCTGTCTTTGAGAGGGAGTACCATAAGTGTACATTCCGTGTAAACGAAAGAGATGCATATATTAATAGGTAGTTGCTCTCTGACTGTTCACACTGCCGGCGACAAATCGCTTTACTACTTTTGTCGCTGAAAGACGAGCTTCCAAAACTAAACTCGCTCAGCGAATTTCGCTCGGCTCGCTTGATCATTTCTTTGCAGTGGACTGTGGGACCTCGGGTGAGTAGCGCGAGTAATCGCTCGTCACACTTACACACTCGCTTATAGCCCGGCAACAAAACTATCGAAACTACACTCGCTTCCCGCTGATCGCCAACTCTTTTATAGTTTCTAGTTCTACTCGTTCATCGTCGGCGATCAGACCCCTGCTTTAGTATTATGATTATTTTCAAGCATCCTCATCATTACCGCTATCTGTAGAGACCTCCCCATCGCCTATGAAGACTTCCTCATCAGCTATATAGTTAGGAACAGCCCTATTAATCTGAAGAACGGACGCCATAGCCATGCCAGTCCCAAAAGTATACTCTATGGGCTTCAAACTCTCGTCTACATTGTCCATGGACGGTATCGGTCTATGGATCGGATGATTTTTTTTTCTAACCGCTCTGTGGCGACGGACATCGTGTAATAAAGCCTTTTGCTTTTCTTTGTAATACTCAAAATCGCTTTCTGAAGACGAAGGTGTTAATTCTAAGTCTCTTTTTGTGAACCGTATTTCTTTGTTAATAGTATCTTTGACTGTTTTGTTGGCTGTACCCGCTTCTACGTCGCTTAGGCCTTCGGATAATCCACTGGAGTCTAATTCGTTTTTTTCTGGTTCATCCAGAACATATTTAGACCATTTTGTGATATGATAATCGTTCAAGAAGTTTATAGTTAGAAGTTTACTTTTAAAATTTAGTTTCGCATTGGCCTCATAGATGTCGCCACTTATATCTGTCTCTTTGCTATATTTTGCTTGTTTATATTTGTATTTCTTTTCCTTATTTTTTACTTTCTTTAGCTTTGCTAGAGGCCTCTTTTTTGGGCCAGGTTTTCTTAAATTTAACTTCTTAATAAAACCTTTTTTCTCCACAAATTCGTCCAGGTTTATTTGACGGGGGAATTCCGGTATGTTTTTCAGTTCAGGCATTGTTTTAGCTAGAGCTTGCCTCTCTCTTTCTCTCATAACGTCCTCCCTTTTCCCCAATTTTCTTTTCAATTCACTTAAAACAATTTTGCTTGCCTCTTTTTCTTTTTTCCCTGGTGCTGTTGTGAGGTCTCCTGCTGGCTGAATAGCTGTCTCATCATCGTCAGTTTTAACGAAATAAAAAACTTCATCCTTACTCTCTGGATCTCTGTCTTCTATTTTCAAAATATCTACATTCTCGACCATAACCTCCTTGTCTTCAAACTTAACCTCTTTAACATTTTTATGTTGTATTTTCTTCAACCTCAATTGCGAACTCTGAACAGTTTTTAAACATTTAGTAAGACTATCGATAATATCATCCATATCTCGATTTAAAACTTCCAAATCGATTTCCTGCTTATTCATCGCACAAGAATCGAGAAAAATGTCTAAACTATTCGATTTATTTAGTATCAATTTTAATTCTAAGCACGATTTTGCTATTCCGGTATGAATATCTGAATAAAGCCAACTATCATTAAATGCCGCGCCTAATTTTTTATTTTCAGTATCTTTATTGCCAGAATTTTTCAATAGCCTATACATCCTTTCTAAAGCTTCAAAATTATGTTGAAATTCTTGGGTTACGTGGGGTATCACAACAGTATGTAGCCAGTAGATACGTTCATTGTGATTCTTGTACACTCGTTGGGCTTGGAGGGGTGGCACAAAATGGGCCATCGCAACGTGTTTTAAAAACGTTGATTGGACAACGAGGAAGGCGTGATGGATTTTCTGGAAAAAATAATATTAAAATGTTAATAATAATGGTAGGTACCCTACTTATCATCTCCCTGCCTTTCCATTTTACTAGTGGTCAGAGAAACACGTTTTCTTCTTCCGTTCTCCACTGCTGGACGTCACGGCATCATTAACTCCTTATGGATTATGATAGACTCTGGAAGGATGGTAGTCGCGAAGAAGGCGGCCTTGGACCTTGCGCCTATGGCCTACCCCAGCCAGTAGGATCGCTCAGTCAGGCAGGTTTCAAGTAGCCTATATGGTGCCCTTGCTCGGAATGGACCGATAAGATTTAGATCCTACCCACCCCAAATATTACAAACTAGCTTTTGCCAGCGCCTTCGTCCGCTACAACTCGAAAATTGTCGAAACGGAACATTAAATCGGGATGAAAACTATCTTAAGTGTTAATCCAGGTTTAAACCATCTCTGTGTGCCAAAATTTCATTCAAATACGTTCGGTAGTTTTTGCATGAATGAGTTACAAACATCCATCACTGGCCGGAGATGAGATCGTTTTGTGACGTCCGTCGTCGTGGGCGTCTACCACTGCGGGGCGACTACCGCTGAGGAAACTTGGTGTTAACTCACCATAAGATTATCACTAGTCTGTTCCACAGCGTCCCAGGCCACATCAGCTCTCAACCAGGGCGCGTTCCCCAGAATAGCAGAAGATGCCCTGGACAGCAGTACTGCTAACTCGATCTGGTGTCGGCAGAGCAGTGTGTGCGTCCATTCTATTACTGTTGCTAATGAACCTCTGCGAAGGGAGAGAGGGCTTTGTCAAATGAGGAACCCTCTTCTTTTTCATGTCGGCGTCCGCATTAGGGTCAAGTCACACCGAGACGCGACGCCGAACGCACATTTCAATAGAGCTACTCAAAATTGAACTGTATGTACTACACGAAAAGATGCACATTTGCATTATCGTTACATCAGTTATTCGGCGTCAGTTATTAGTAAATAGAATATACAGCAGTGTGTTGTACAGAATCGTATGTTTAATGACCCGGCCAGTTCACAGACATTAAAATAATATTTCACAACCATCACACAACGCCCTCCCAAAAGTCCCACAAGCTAAGCAGAGATTGTGTTATGGGTACTAGACAACTGATAGGACATACTTATATATTTCTAAATACATATAATAATATAGATAAATTACACCCAGACACAGAACAAAATGATCGTGCTCATCACACAAACACTTGTCTTGGGTGGGAATCGAACACTCGACCTCCTGCATAGCAGTCAGCGTCACTAACCACTAGACCAACAGGCCACTCAACATAGCACAGCCAACAATATTAAAATGTGAATATTATCAGCTCCAGTAGCGCCGGATCCGTTAAAAACGATCCTAGAATGATAACCTCCTTTTTTTTACGGAACCCTTTATGGGCGAGTCCGACTCGCACTTGGCCAGTTTTCTAAATTTCGAAATATTGGAACAAGAAGTTTACTGAATTCGAAAGATGCAGATTTGAATCCTGGTCGCAATCGAATTTTTACGTCCACAAAAAGCCATACATTTTTTAGGTAATCTCACTGTTAGACTACAAGGATACATCATCATCATCATCATCTCAGCCGTAGGACGTCCACTGCTGGACATAGGCCTCCCCTTTCGATCTCCACATATACCTGTTGGATGCGACTTGCATCCAGCGTCTTCCGGCGACCTTTATAAGGTCGTCTGTCCACCTTGCTGGTGGATACAAGGATACATAACCTCTTCCATATGTCAAAACTCACGACTTTAAAAATTAAGATACTGTTTCAAATTCCCATTGAACACAGAATCTCCATCTACTTACATATTCACATGCAGCGCTGCATACTCTTTGAGACAGGCATGAGATCTCCTCGCGAGGGCAAGGTACTCCCTCATGACAGCCAGCAGAGGGGGCAGGGAGCCTCTACAGTGGAAGCGGTGACACCAGCGGAGGACTAGAGGGAGGGAAGCGTAGGCTGCTAAGTTGAGGAGGGTTGAACGCTGGATGCTGTAATAAAGTTAGTTATTATTATGCACCTAATCAAGAGAGAGCAGTTGTAGCTGGTAATGGCATAAAATAGGGGTTTAAACTAAGTAAGGCGCATGACTTTATGATTTATTTTTCCAACACTTCTTTTAAAACAGTAAGGCTGCCTGTCCATTAATGCGGAGTGAGCTGATGGAGTGAAGAAACAAGGAAATATTAACCAATAGAATTGCGTAAAATCTTTCCGTTTCTGCAATCGGTAGCCTCGCTCCGCTCCTATGGACAGACAGCCTAAAGGGAAACATTGTGAGGAAAATGCCATATCCTTGAACCAAAAATTCAAAGACTTGTGTTCACATCTATCAACCTATACTTGGCCAGTGTGATGGATTACAGCCGGCTTATTTTCTTAGAGGTCAGTTTCCCAGCAGTGGCAACATTTTAGGTTTATTAGGCTACGCTCAAATATTTTCACCATAAGAGATTTATAATAGTGGTAACATTCACATTTAAAAGACATAGTTATAGTCAACTCGGCGAAGAACATCTGGCGGGTAGGACCGTACAATAAGCAAAAGCAGTATAAATAACCGCAGCAATTAAGTGAATTAATGGTAAACTAAAAAAAAAAAAATTTTAACAGTTTAAGGGCGCTATGACATACTGAAAGAACACAATTCCTGTCAATTTGACATCGTGATGCCCGCCGCATAAAAACAAAACACTAACGAAACAGCTATGCCTCGTATACCAGAAAGCAAACAACGTGAGCTTTTGCCACTTTTGTTTCGAATAAACAAAGTAAGATCCCGGTCTTCTAGACACTACTTATTTTCATAAACGAATGGATAATATGATAAATATATACCTATCAAAATAAAATAAGGGCCACTCAATAAATTACACTTTAAACCGCACATTGTGTCACACTGCGCGAATTGGATATGTTTGTAATTTACAAAGTGTGCATTAGAGAGATTATTCAATTTCATTCTTAACAAGATAATTTACTCGGATTATACGAGTAAATTATCTTGTTATGACATCTTTCAGGTGTTGATTTTGTTTCTAGTGACTAATTGGAATTCATAACTTTTTAATTAGATTTTTGTAATTATTTAGAATTAACGATTTGGTGTTTAAAATTTTTCAAACTTATTACACGACGAGATATAACCAGAAATGATCAGTTTAATGCTCGAATATTTCCAACCAGTGGTTCAAAATATTTGAAAGTAGTGTCAATTAAGAGAGGGGTAATATCACCAAACGCCGTGATCCAGGAAGAAAGTGAGCAAGGCCCAAGAAGACGTTAAACCGCGCAAAGAGAGCGATAATCTACTACGCAGATCATACAAAGTCCATTGCGACCAGCCACAAGACAATTTTGAATCGACACCATGAAGATTAAAAATATTCGAGAAGATTCTTGGTTCCCCTGCAGTTAACTGTGAGCGGATGGTGCAACTCGTTAAACATTTGCAAAGGAGAATATTTATTGAACTGTTTTGACTGAGCTTCAGTGCTTCTTATACTGGGTTACAGCTGGGTTATTCTTTTAATAAAGACAGATCTATCAGAGTGTAGAGAAGATCTAAACAACAGGGTTTCAGATCATTTAACTCTTGAAACAGAATGTTTCGGTGAGCTCTAAATTATAATCTCTATCTCGCAAAACTGAGCTTTCACTTCATAACGAAGTTACGTAACTGCTCAAAATTGCGTAGAAAAGGTGGTTCAACTCCTCATTATTCCATTCGCACAGCAAGTAGTACCTGAGTTCATCTTCGATCAATCGCGACTACCAGTGCGTAGATTCGTTTATGCTCGAATTACGATGCTACAATTGGTCACTCAGGCTTTTTACCTAATTTCTATTGAAACGGTATAGAAAATGTTCGTTATTTAATATATAACATTTCACCTTTAGTGAAATAACACAGGGTTTAAGAGAAAAAAGAACATTATTTTTTCGATTTCATTATTTTATATGAAACTTGACACATTCCTGTAATTTCTCACTTTTCATTCAATTTCTTTTATTTTTACGATTTATTGGAATGCTAACTTATTTTTTTGTATGTTTTATTCTGAGTAGTATCTCATCATCATCAACATCATCATTAGCCGGAGGACGTCCACTGCTGAACATAGGCCTTCCCCTTAGACCGCCACGCCGAACGACAATTCGCCACTTGCATCCATCGGCTGCCCTCGACCCTCAATATGTCGTCGGTCCACCTGGTGGGAGGCCTACCTACGCTGCGTTTTCCGGTCCGTGGTCGCCACTCGAGAACTTTTCTTCCCCATCGGTTGTCAGTTCTACGAGCGCTGTGGCCTGCCCATTACCACTTCAACTTGCAAATTTTATGAGCTATGTCGGTGACTCTGGTTCTTTGCCGAATATCCATGTTCCGGATTTTACCCCGCAAAGATACTCCGAGCATAGCTCTTTCCATTGCTCGTTGAGTGACTCTTAGTCTCTCTAAAAGGCCAGCAGTCAAGGACCACGTTTCGAAGCCATATATCATCACTGGCAACACACACTGGTCAAACACCCTTGTCTTGAGACACTGTGGGATTCTCGATGAGAAAATATCACGTAGCTTCCCAAACGCTGCCCATCCGAGTTGGATTCTTCGGGCGACCTCTTTCTCGAAGTTGGACCTACCTAACTGAACAATCTGTCCAAGGTAAGTATGGTCTACAACTTCGAGAGTATCGCTCCCAACAACAACCGGTAAGGGTGCCACATGGACATTCGACATGACTTTCGTCTTGTCCATGTTCATTTTAAGGCCGACCCGTTGGGAAACGATACTGAGGTCGCTGAACATAGCATTGAGGGGCTCTAACGATTCTGTCATGATGACTATGTATATCATCGGCAAAATGAAGGTGAGTGATGTATTCGCCATTGATGTTGATGCCGAATCCGTTCCATTCCAAGAGCTTGAAAACGTCCTCCAACGCGTTCGTGAACAGTTTCGGAGAAATAACGTCTCCCTGTCTCAAGCCTTTTATTGGATTGGTTTCGTGCTCTCTTCCAGCACGCGTAGCATGGTGAGTCTATCTCTATTCTACAAAGAAAAGACAAAGTTATTTCATCGTTATTTCTACACAAATCGACTGTTTTTTTTGCACAAATGTGACACCATGTGAACACTATTGAAGAAAAGGACGTTTATTTTCTATAATAATTTTCACATTACCATGCTTAAAACGATAAAAATATTTCTACGTTCAGCACGCGTAGCATGGCGATTCTATCTCTATTCTATCAAGAAAAGACAAAGTTATTTATGGTTATTTCTACACTAATCGACTGTTTTATGCACAAATATGACACCAGTCGTACACTATTGAAGGAAAGAACGTTTATTTTCCATATTTTTTACATTACCATGCTTAAAACGATAAAAATATTTCTACGTTCTGTCATTTTGTCTTTTCTTCCGTCGACAAAACTCCTTTCTACGGCGCCATGCTACGCCTGCTGTTATTTTGTCTATTCTTCCGTCGACAAAACCCATTTCTATGGCGCCATGCTACGCCTGCTGAAATCGGATAGACATGGTGGCGTTTCTATACAAACACTTCAACACTTCGATATACCTATAGTCGGACATCGTTGGAGGGACTGCAATACTGCCCAGGTTTCGATTGAATCGAAGGCTTTTTCATAGTCCACAAACGCTAAACACAATGGTCGATTATAGTCCTCTGTCTTCTGCATAATCTGGCAGAGCGTGTGTATGTGGTCTATAGTACTAAAACCTTTTCGGAAACCGGCTTGTTCGGGAGGTTGGAAGTCATCAAATCTGCGTTCGAGACGGTTCGTAATGACTCTTGAGAACAGCTTGTATACATGGCTCAGAAGTGAGATTGGCCTGTAGTTCTTCAACAAGGTGTTGTCACCTTTTTTGAAGAAAAGAACAACCACACTCCTGTGCCATGCTTCTGGCGTAGAACCTTTGAGTATGACGGAATTAAATAACTTCTGGAGGACTAGAGTAGTACCGGTTTTCCACCCGCTCTCAGAAGTTCTGTTGAAATTCCGTCCTCACCCGGCGCCTTGTTATTCTTGAGCTGTTTAAGAGCCATTCTAATCTCGTACAGGCTGGTGTCTGGGATATCCTCAGTGTAGTGTCACGTCAGTTTAGCTCTTGCGTCTCAAGATGTACCGACACTGGGTTGTCGTATTGATGTATATAACTGTCCGTAAAACCTCTCAAGCTCCCTTAAGATCTCTGGTTTAGTCGAAATGATGCTGCCATCGTTAATCTTCAGCTTTGTCATTTGGCTCTGCCCAATAGACGAATTCTTTTGAGCCCCGGTTCCGCTCGATTGCCTCTTTGATCCGTGCCGCACTAAAGGAGCGCATGGCACGTTGCATTGATTTAGAGATTCGTCTATTGAGTTTGCCATATTCCGACATATCAGCTGAAGATTGCAGCCTCAACTCGGTCCGGTCCTGCATCAACCGGATTTTTCCGTTCGAGAGCTTTTGAGGCTTATTGCGGCGCGGGGTCTTAAAGAACTTGGACCCCACAGCTTGGACAGTTTCCACCAACCCATTGTTAATCTTGTCCACAGTTTCGCATTCGGTTAGGCACTGGAAGCGATTGTGCAGTTCAAGTTGGAAGTCTTCGGGGTTCCTGAGTAGTATCTGTTTTTTGTGAATTTTATTCATGAATAAAATTCACAAAATAATATCAGGCAAAAGAGCCATTGCCGGTTGAGTGCTTGAGCTTCAATGCTGATAAGACGTGAATTTTTCCGCAAAAAGGAGCCAATCCGACTCGGTTCTATCTTTCTGAGGTGTAACCGTAAAAATTACAGGCTATCTTGACCTTTTTGGGGTGCCGTTGACATCGACCCACAATATTAGTCCTCTTATTGAGTTGACTGCAAAAAAGTTAGGTACATGAAGTGGTACAGGTTTGCCAAATCCCAACTCGATGCACTTGAGTCAATTTAATAGCGCCCGGCATTGATCGAGGCCACGATCTGCGGGGCAAGACGGAATAGGAAGTAGTCACCTCGAATCCTCATGCAAAGCAGTCATGCTAGCGAAGTAGGAGGTGGAACATGTTAGGGAGAACAGCCGCGTGACCTACGACGACGAGAAGAGATTTCTATTTGAGGGTAGGAGCTTGCCTTGGTCACTGGACTGTCTTATCAGGTAACGGTGACCCTGGAACGTAAAGGGCTACTGAAGGGTCACCGTGGATATTAGTCTGTACTAGAGTCTGGTAATAAATCCCGTCCCGCTCGGGAGGACACATATTTTGATGATTTTACCAAAAAAAAATAAAAAAATACAATGCAGCTACCAAAACGGAATACCGCAATTGACTGGATGCCGAACCTGATACAAGACTTCAACTCTCTTCTATCAAACCTAATAAAAATACATTGATGAAAAAAAGTACCGACTTCAAAAACGAATACAAAAAGTTTAAAACAAAACTTTTCTTTGGGTTAACCGCTACCTCAAAACGATCAGATCAATTTTTCACGGATTTTCGGGGCGCACGTTAGAGAGCCAAATCCTGCCGGGCGTCGCGGAATTGTCTTATCGGGTATCCATAGCCTCGGATCGCAATGGATTATTGAAGGACACCGTAGATTTTAGTCAGTACAAGTTTCTATGTCCCTCCTGTCCTTCCCTGGGTGGAAGGGCTGATCTGATGATTTTACCACGTAATAAAAAGCCATACCACCAGGGGCATGACCGGTGGTATGGTGGGTCCCGCAGCGAGCTATGTTATTTTTTTTTTCTGAAGAGCTATAGATAGCTATTCAAAAAAAAGCTATCAGAATTATTTAAATTGTTTTTTTTTTATTATTTACATTATTTTTATTTACAATTATATCCTCATTCGAATATAGTAGGAAAATTCAATCAAATTAATGCAAAATATTAGCTTGTATCAAGAAAGGTAGGTTATGCTGTATTCTTGGCGACTGGGAAAATTACTGGCCACCACTCATGACCTGCGGAAAATTCGATGTACTACATTTTTCACATGGAATTTGATGTCATGACAAAGACAGTGGCGCCGCGTGTAAAGGTCATGAATGGTGGCGTGTATTTTAAATTTTAATAATTACGTGACTAATGTCAAAATGGTTGCGAGCGATACGTCCTCCCTCAGAAGGCGCCCCGCGCCGTCTAAATCAAAGAACAAACCGTTCTTGGTTTTATATTGAATTTTGTCATTGCATATTTTAATTGTTTAATACTATTATTTTACTTTTAAATGAGCTAATTATTTTTTCAATGGAAGCTAACATAGTAACCTTAGTTATTCAATACTTTTTGATTGAATATTCAGTAAATCTTGATAGATAAAAAAATATAATTTCGAACGAAAAAATTTCAAATTCTTCCTGTTTTGAAAAATTATTTTTGGTTTATTTCTGAATGAAAAATTAAAAAGTGATTAATGCAGTCCAAATATAATCTTTCAGATTTACCATGGACATTTTCAAATATTATTTTACTATTATTCCTTCTATGTAATTCGGTACCAAAGTTTGACAAAAAGTAGAATTTTATGAAACATCCTTTGCAAAGACAAGGTTTTTACTTATGTATGTAAACAAATCTAAAAATGTGTTTAAAGCACTCCACGCAGAAAGAATCAAACTTTCTCGAGTATATGTACTTTTTTTATTTGTGGCAATGTCATACCCAGAATCAGGTTCCAAATGTCGCACAAAAACAACGAACCGTGTGAAAGCACTCTTAATACAAACTGTTAAAAAAATAAATTTTAACAGTTTAATACAAACTGTTAAAATTTAATTTTTTTTAGTTCGGGATGTCCTGCTGTGGTTATTCAGACCATGTTGTATTGCTTACTGTACGGTCTTACCCACCAGATGGTCTTCGCAGAGTTGACTGTAATGTCTATTCTGTATCTTCTACCAACACATACCTTCTAGGAGGAAACAAAAGAACAGTAGCAATGACCCCCGTTGCAGAGGCTACTCGCTCCCCTTTAGTCATCCAACCATTCTTGCCACCACCCACATACTTCCACACATCTTCAGGGGCTGGAGACTCTTGCTCCACATCAATACTGTCTTCTCGGAAAAGGAGCCCGCTTTCTAGTATCAGTATTATATTCTCACGGGTATAAAGGAGCTGTGGATAGTAGAAAACATAGATCTAACTCAAATGAAAAGAAATTTTAGACTTATTATGAGTACAAGGCTTTATAACTTATAGCTCCCTCACCCCAAGCATTCACCTGTAATGTAACATTACAGATTAGAACATTCGAAGACAATAGAGTATCAAATTGCACTATTTTATCTATTTAATACCTTTAAACGAGCAATTCTTGTATATTTATTTATATATAATCAGGATCTCGGAAACGGCTCCAAGGATTTTCATGAAAGTTAGAGATTAGGGGTAATTCGGCTCAAGGAATCGATTTATCTAGGTCCCGGGTTCGAGAAAAGCTCGGTTCCCAAGAAAAAAACATTTTTAATAACCGAGCCAAGCTTGGTCAAACAGATATTGTTGCATTACAGGTGAATGCTCTCAGTGAGGTAGCGCCTTATGAGTAGGTATTATAATTACTGTCCATTCCAAATTGTAGATCTTTATACAGAAGAATGGGCAAGAAATTCCATTGATACTCTAAAAACAAAACTAATATTACAGAAATTTGGATACAACACTCCTGATGGAATTATACATACATATAATTATGTGAACTATGGGTCAGTGGATCCATGTTTATTATAAGTAACAGTTCAAACCCGCAAAAATCTTCATAATATTAAGTGAAAAATGACACTTACCATATTTGGTCTGAATTTAATAGTAAACCATCTTCTAGAAAGAAGCGGTGGCGTAAAATCTTGTTTCATGAACAATGCCATCTGAAATTTCATGAAATTACAGTTGTATATGCCTGTTTCATAATAAAATTACGAGAAAAATCAAATAGAGTCGCCGGCCAAAGGTTATGAGTATTTTCTTGAAAAAAATATCAGATTATCACAATTATGAAATACAATTGTGTTAAATATAAAGTGTTTTAATGTTTCTAATAATTACCTCGATAATTATTATTATATAATCACTGTTTTATTAATATTTTTTTTACATTTTCCAAAAATCAGGAAATTCTTCGCATATTATGACATTTTCGTCACGTTTGTAAAGATGGCTATGGTTCCTGTTGCTTTTTTAACTTTTTATTTTGTTGATATTAATCGATCTATAAATAATAACGAAACGTTATCTCATATGAAATAAGATATTTCTATAATAATGTCACTACTGTTTATCTTATTAAAATAAAAATGTTAACTAATGAATGTTGAACGTCTCCGTTGTCCACTCAAGATTTAAGACGTACTTCGCAAACACTCTTTTTTGACAGTTGACCGACTTGGCAAATAGAGAGTATGCATTTTTAGGGTTCCGTAGTCAACAAGGAACCCTTATAGTTTAGCCATGTCCGTCCGTCCGTCCGTCTGTCTGTCCGCAGTTTAGCTCAGAGACGCACAGTACTAGAGAGCTATAATTTGGTGTAAATATACGGATTTGTTGTGCCGAAAAAGTGGTAAAATAAAATCTCGTAAAATATTTTTTTTTAGGGTACCTCCTGTACTTACACGTAAAGTGAGGATTTTTTTTTTCTCGCGTACCCCTTAGTGTGGGTTATCATTAAATAGGTCTTTAAAAAATAATGATAGTTTCCATTGACAGTTTTTTGATAAAAAATTCGTTTGTAAAATATTAAGCTTTAAAGTGCTAAATTTTGCTCGATTCGAGTGTCCCCCCCCCTCTACCAGCTAAACGATTATGTTTGGGGGTGTGAAAAAATTCACAATAGTGGTGCAGCTTGGCCAGAACGGGTTGCAACGGAACTAAAATTTTT
Organism: Agrotis segetum; assembly: GCA_036375495.1. Classification (NCBI taxonomy): domain Eukaryota; kingdom Metazoa; phylum Arthropoda; class Insecta; order Lepidoptera; family Noctuidae; genus Agrotis; species Agrotis segetum. The sequence goes on from JAQSVV010000199.1 coordinate 799,792, forward strand.
ATTTCTGACAGCGTTTTAAAATCTTTGATATTTGATGTAAACAAAGACCGCAGGTTTGTTAGATTTATTATTGTGCCATAAAACTAACGTAATTAGTGAAAATAAATAAAATAAAATCAATCACAGTGCTGGTAGCGCGAAGACAGTGGCGACATCATGACTAAGTAGGCTTTACAACTTTACGAGTAATAGTCGACCAACTTATAAAATGTACTTGGATATCATATTTTCTTAAACAAAATGTATCGGAGACAACTGCAAATGTAAGTTTGTCAACTTTATTTTTACAGCTTTAATAGGTATGTTTTTTGGGGATAGGTAGGTTTTTATCGTCAACTATTTTTAACTAACTTCAAAAAAGGAGGAGGTTCTAAATTCGTCGTAATCTTTTTTTAATGTATTTTCCCTGATTTCTCAGACTCCTAGACCGATTTTGAAAATTCTTCTTTTTTAAAATTAAATTCAGCGAATCAGTTTAGTTAGTTCGCATTAGTATTTTGATGGGCAACTACGGAACCCTACACTGTGCGTGGCCCGACACGCACTTGGCCGGTTTTTTTTATCCTTGTTTTTTGCTGTGTTCTCCAGTATTTTCAATGGGTACAGTTAGCCGATACAAAATCTGGATAGAAATCGACAATGCTGAACGGCATTCAGCCATTTAGTGCTGCTCAGATATTGTACCGGCTAACCGTACCCAATATCTGAGCAGCACTAAAAGAAGAATGGCGAATGCTGAGTAGCAGCTGTCAAAATTTTCACTCTCGTCTGAACTCAGCATGGTTTCAGGTGATAATTTAGTCAGCATTTTCTGTCCAGATTTTGTATCGGCTAACCATACCCATTAAATTGGCTAACCGTACCTAATGACTTATCTTTATTGCTAGTCTTCTAAGGTGGGGTGCTATGACAGGAAACCTCCACGTGCGCCCGTGGTCTGGAGTTCCCTTGTTCCTCGTTCCTCGGATACGTCCGGGTGAAGACCAGTTTTTCGGGCCGGTGCACCCTGGGATGCGGGCAAAAACTCTTCCTTAGGCACTGTGTGCCTAAGGGGTCTCTTTGCCCGTATGAGAATAGCCTGTCGTGTACTCTCCAACGCGTGTCACTCTGAGCAGCAGGGGGCACAGCGGCGGAGCGGGCTTGCGGACGGTGAGTGATGGGTAGCTCGCCGTCCGACCAAGGACCAAGCCCGGGTCGGTGGCGCGTCGTGTTTCGCGCCAAAAGCCTGCTGGGGCGCGGGTTTTTTCTTAACCCAGGATACCGCGGCCCCAGAACGTAAAGGGCATAGGAAGGAACACGGGTGGATTTTAGTCAATAAGAGTCTGACAGTCCCTTCCGCCCTGCCCAGGGCGGGAGGACTCATTTGATGATAATAACACCTAAAAAAAAAACGTCTTCTAAGGTAGGTTTTAAATACCTAAAAATAAAGTCGAGGTTTCAGGAGACTGCTGGCTTAGGCCCGACGCTGCGTTACGCGGATGCACGCGCGGTTCTATACAAAAGTGCTCCGTCGCGGGGACCCGTGCGGGGACCCGCGCGGAGCCACGTGCGGAGACCCGCGCGGACGTCGGTCGCGGGGGCACGCGCGGTGCCACGCACGGGGTCACGCGCGGGGCCACGCGCGGGGCCACGTGCGGATCCACGCGCGGGGCTACGCGCGGTTCAGTCAATAAGGGTGCTTATACACGGTGCATGTAACTGGAGCAAACAGAGAGCAAATTTTTTTTTATGAAGACTTTCGAAAAATTCCTCCGGTGCTGAAATTTGGAATATGGTGAGAGTAGGTGATACAGATTATACATGCACAATAATGCAATTTTTTTTTTTTAGCCGAGAAGTTCGGTTTTTTTTACCAAAACATGAAAATTGCCTATTTATTTAACTCTCTGCGAAAAATCTCTCAGTCTCAATTTTTTTTGTAGTTAAAGGTTTTGTAGGTTTAAATGAAATAATAGGAAGAAAAAAAGTTAGAATAGGAAATTATAAACATCCAACTCGACTTCAGTGTCACTCCAAATCAACTTTTTACATATCGCGCTTCATCTTCTAGTGAGAATTTAGTGAAAAGTTGCTCTGCCGATTTTTTTTTAATGTGATTTCTTATCCTTAAACACATACCTAGGTTTGTTACGTAATCAGAAACTTTTTCCTTTTTATACAACATTATTTGATGTCAAATCAGTCAAAAAAGACTATACAAGCACACCGTTCAAATGAACTAGCGACACTGCGTAAATCGGTCGCGTGTCCACGCGCGTGGCCACGTGCGGGACCACGCGCGGGGCCACGCGCGGAGCCCGTCGCGGGGACCCGTTTAACGCAGCGTCGGGCCTTAGATGTACGTCTTCTCAAATTCAAGTTTTCTTTAGCTGGAATACGAAAATGGGAAAGTTAGAACAAAATAAAAAAACTTGTATAAAAACTTTATTTCAAAATTATCATAAAAATGTAACAAAACTATTTTCAATAAAGGTTTACATATTTTACAAACACCAACACTTAAGATATGACTAGGGTTGCCAACCGTACTCTAAAATAGAGTATTGTACTCTATATCATGTAGGCGTACTCTATAATCTATAACACTAATAGAGTATGCTAAAATACTCTTTTTTAAACAATGTTTACTATACTAGTGCCAATCATGTAATGTTATGCAAACCCATTAAAATAAACAAAAAAGTCGACCATTTACATTTACGGTATCGTCAATTTCTAATTTTAGAATAAGAAAGTTTGGAGTCATACAATTCTTTCAAAAACAATGAGAAATTGCAATGTAGGTACTGCGAAAAGTAAGAAAAAATACCATATTAAAAATATTAAATAAATAATAATTAATAGGTACTCTTTTTTGGAAGTCCGTACTCTTTTTTTACCTTCTTTGAAATCAGAAAACTCTATTTCTTCTAATAAAAGTTGGCAACCCTAGATATATGACTGCAATGAATATTACAACTAAATATAATAATATTGAGGGAATACTTTGATTGGTCACGATATTTTAAATATGGTCCAAGAAGTAGAAAGAAGAGTGAGTCTTTCACTTGATTAACAATATAACTGTTATAACCTGGTTCATTGAAGAAAGGATTCATAAATAGCGGCGCTTATCGTGTTTTCTCGCTCGCACAATAGTGCCGTCTATACTGGCTCTGGCTAGAAGCGTTAGCAGTAAAAAAAAATAGTCTTGATGTCTTGTCTTTTCAGTGATCTTTTTTAAGAATATTTACTATAGTTTTCTGTTATTTTTCCGTTGTTACCTGTTGATTATTGTTGTTTTAATATTGTGTTATTGTTAGGAAGTTTGAGAAACTATTGTGACCCAGTAATGTTATAATTAATTTTAATAAAACTTTCATTTGAAATCTTTTAAGCTGACTTTACTATCTGTCAACGCAAATACAAGCCGCCATTTTAGAATCCCTTCTTGAATGCTCCGGCTTATACCTATCTTGATTCATCTCGTAATTAATCAAGTTAAAAACTGACCGACTTATTAAAAAAAAAACAGTTAAACGTCTGTTGAACACTTGTCTTAATGTTCAACAGACGGTAAGTATAAAACGGCATTTGACGTTGATGACCGTTTTGGAATTACACTTTTTTTAAGAAGAAGTGTTTAACAGTTGGTCTACTTTTTGTTGTAAGGCTGAAAGTCTTTTATTTATTATAAACAAAAAAGTCGATACCAGATATGTGTCAAGTCCGTTAAGTTTCGTGAAATTATTTAATTGGATATTTAAGTACAAAATGCATTAAAAAGGGAATGTGTGATACTAACTTTTATTCATATATTGATGTTGAGAATTCCATATTATGGAATATCTTCATTTTAATTTATTAAAATTATTTTATACATTCTTAGTACTATCCTTCTCCCAATAAAACGAAAATTAAAACTATACATTTCAAAATTAAATGTATAATTATACATTTTATAATTGACATAATAATTGTACAATATTATCTGATAAAAGTTTAAGGGAGTCTTCTTTGATATACCCATTTAGTTGCATTTTTGTTTAAACAGCGCCCCAGGCGCTCGTCCTTACGCTTTGCTTAACAAGTCTCTACAAAAGAGACCGTGTAATGTACTTCTATCGTCCAAAAACCGTGACTTTATTTTTTAAAACCATAGACAATCATAACTTCGCCTTATTATCCAACCCATCCAAACCATAGACTAAAAACTGTCCCACATAAGCCGCTACCCTCTCGGGATGGCTGACATGGACATCATGGGTGCCATCAACAGTTCTAAATCTCAAATTTCTTCCCGGAAACTCTGCTTCATCAAGCAAAAAGTCTGTATTCCTGAAAAGTTTTCGTTTCAGGGATCTTTGACAAGCTATTGTTAGGATCGGGGTTTTGGTCGTTGTGAAAAGTTGCTTGATGTGTTCGGGAGAGTACGCAGGGCCATTGACGCGTTTCATGCGTAGATCGTATGTGTATCTGTGGGAAAAATACTTTAATTAGACCTTGTTTTTAGTTGGAAATACATACAGTAAAACGGGGCTATTTGGATTTTTGGGGGTATTTGGAACGACCCAGAATTTCTAACAAAAACATCGATAATTGTCGGTTGGTGTAAGGTCGAATTTATTTTACAAACTCTAGGAACACTTTGATAGTTTACGTTTACAATAAACAAACGTATTTGTAAAATAAATCTGTCTTTGATATCGAAATATTTCCCAAAAAATTGGATTATTTTATGTGGTAGGTGTTAGTCCCAAATATTGCTAGATTTGTTTAGTTTTTTTCAGCTCTGTTCTATTGCTGTCCACAATAGCCCGAAATATGCAATATTTGGAATAATCACATCTTTATTTATTTTTTCAATTCCTGTTGGAAGTCGTTACTTCAAACCAACGACGATATAATACTAGACTCCTAATAACAGGCGACCGATGTCTGCCAACACATTAGGCAAAAAAGTCTTATATTCGTCTCATTTCGACCAATCCTGTGAGCCGTAAACATACGTTGAGACAGCACAGACCTTGAGTTAGCCAATCACAACGCAGTACCCCGTCCCCCTCGCTTACGTAGCACCTCAGCAACTTGGCAGAATAGTTTGTGTTCTTTAGATCGTGCATGCGGGGTCTAGTATTATATCGTCGTTGCTTCAAACGTATATCTGCATAAGTAATGGGTTCTCCAAGACCGATATTTTTTTTTTACCATAGCTATTTATTTGATACTAGCTGTGCCCGCGACTTCGTTCGCGTGGATGTCGGAATTTCACAATGTATTTTTTTGTGCGAAGCGTTTAATTCTCGCCACGTTTTTTTATAAATCATGTCGTTTTCATATATATGAAGCCTATATTTAGAATTTATTTAGATTTTTCAAGAGTATCCCCCTCCATCCCAGGCCATCCCACTCCATCCCAGTCCATCCAACTCCATCCCACACCATCCCACTCCATCCCACTCCATCCCACCCATCCCACTCCATCCCACTCCAACCCACTCCATCCCACTCTATCCCACACCATCCCACTAAAACCCACTGCATCCCACTTCATCCCACTCCATCCCACTACATCACACTCTATCCCACTCTATCCCACACCATCCCACTCCATCTGACTCCATCCCACACTATCCCACTGCATCCCACTCCATTCCACTCCATCCCACTCTATCCCACTCCATCACACTTCATCCCACTCCATCCCACTCCATAACCCTCCATCCCACTCCATCCCAGTCCATCCGACTCCATCTCATACCATTCCACTCCATCCCACTCCATCACACTCCTACCCACTCTATCACACTCCATCCCACTCTATCCCACACCATCCCACTCCAACCCACTCCATCCCACTACATCCCAGTCCATCCCAGTCCATCCCACTCCATCCCACTCAATCCCACTCTATCCCAGTCCATCCCACTCCATCCTACTCCATCCCACTCCATTTCACTCCATCCCACTCCATCCCACTCCATCCCACTCCATCCCATTCCATCCCACTCCATCCCACTACTGCATCCCCTTCCATTCCATTCCATTCTAGTGTGAGTCTAATAAACACCTTTTCTGTCTTTCTTTCTTTCCATTCCATCCCATTCTATTCCATTCCACTCTTCTCTACTCTACTCCACTCCAAACCACTCCACTCCAGTCCATATTTGAATAAGGTATGTAGTTTTTCTATTCCAAGCTAGATCGCGCTACAGAACTGCGCGTCTCTGTTTAAGTAATTTTACTGACCGTAATTTTACTTCTGTAACACTTTAAATTCAAATATCTTTTGATAGACTGGTCCGATATCAATGAAACAAAAACTAAATGTTACTTCAAGTTACGGACAGTCGTTGTGTATTAAAGTTATCTTCATAGCTTTCGTACATTTTACGTGATGCCCGAACAAATAAACATACAAACAGACATACAGACAAACAGACAAAAATTCTAAAAATGCTAGAAATGGGTTCTATTGGTTGTCCTTTAACACGTTGGCTACATTTGTTGAGTTTTTTTTTATTGTACAAAAAATATTTTTCTACAGTTTTATTATATGTATAGATATAGATAGACAAGATATTTGCTAAATTATATCAAATGTATCCCAAATAGCCCCATTTTACGGTACATCGCGCCCTGAATAGAGCAGAGGGGTCGTAATTGAGAAACGAAACTGATCAAAAAGTACACTGTTTCGTTGGTTACCTATTAAGACCCGAAACCCTTTGATTTGCACCTTCATAAACCTTTGATTTGTGCCCTAATAAATATTCCTATCATATATTTTTTGAGTGTCCGATATTGTCCGTCCAACTGTTGTGATAATGACGTACCAATGGTAGTGCAAGGGACTTTAATCTTGGCGCGATTCGGACGAATTCCAACTACAAGTGAAAGTCAACCTTGCCACTAAGAAATAAAGATGCAATTCGATTGACTTGACGTTGTCATGGCCGTCGGGTTTTGTTTTTAATCTACCCAAAGATAACAACGTATTTTATGTCTTATGTCATAATGGTAATGTTGATTTTCACTTGTAGTTGGAATTCGTTCGAATCGCGTCGCATTGCGTCGCATCGCACCATGAGTAATATATGCTTTATGCTAATCGAAATAAAGTTTATTTTTCTGTAACAACGATCTTACTTGACGTATCCATCTCCTGCTGGCATGGACAGTCTCTCTAGAACTGCAGCCGCTTGCTCTTCAGTCAGACTTGGACGACTGCTTTTTATTGATTGTAATGCCTGTGAATTTTGGAAAATATTAACATAGAAATATTAATCCGCGTTCGAATATCGCGAGGCATACGTCGCGAGGCATGCGTCGCGTATGCCTCATCCCTCATGCATATGACGATACATTTATGCATGCGTCCCCAACGACACACGCTATGAGCACGCAAACCAACCACGGCATTCGTTATCGAAGTCTGTAAACACTTGTTTATATGGATCGTACGGCTTGAGGCGATGTTCGCAACGAACGTGTGCAACCAACGACGATATAGTACTAGACTCCTAATAACAGGCGACCGATGTCTGCCAACACATTAGGCAAAACAGTCTTACATTCGTCTCATTTCGACCAATCCTGTGGGCCGTAAACATACGTTGAGACAGCACAGACCTTGAGTTAGCCAATCACAACGCAGTACCCCGTCCCCCTCGCTTACGTAGTACCTCAGCAAGTTGGCAAAATAGTTTTTGTTCTTTAGATCGTGTATGCGGAGTCTAGTATTATATCGTTGTTGTGTGCAACGAATGCTCACACGTCCATACAGCCCGAGGCATGTGTGGTGAGGCATTCACGACGCATGCCTCGCGATGTGTGTGCACAGCTTTTGAGTAACAAACGTACCTCAGTCCACTTAATTTTCGGTGCATTTTCTGGCTGAGTATTGAACTTATCATAATTTTTGTAGTAATCCGTGAAAAACACGTGATACCTGCAACAAGGAAATAATACGATGTAAACACCAAGGCGTTGGCAAGTGCCTCTGCTCATAATGCGATTAGAGAAGAGAAAATCATGCTTAATCCAACGCCATAATGTTGAAATTCGACTGACTTACGTCGATGTAGCAAGACTACTTTTTGTACATTTTACGCAATTTCAATCGGTCGATTTAAATTGGCAGTGCCTTTATGTCGTAGTAGTAAGGATGATTTTTCACTTGTAGTTGTCGGCGAAACAAATCGGTCGAATAGCAAGCCGCTAAGGCGTCTGGTGTACTCTCGGGCGCGCGTACCAATATAGGTACATTGTATTCTCCATAGCACAATATTTCGACGCTGGCGTCACCGGCGCGTACGCAGTCCTATGTACAATCGACCAAGTTGAATCATGACCCACCATAAGCTTATTTTCCTACAGACATTCAAATACAATTGGGTCCACAATCGCGTAAACATACACATACATATCCATGGTAACGATTTTGATCTTTGTCAATTTGACGGATCCAAACGACTTATTGTCAAAATGGGTCATGATTCAACTTCGTCGATTGTACCAATTTCTTTCTAAAATATGCGAAAGCAAAGAGTAATTCTGGCCCTCGATTTCTGGCGGTCGCCTGTTGTTGATCTGGCTTACAGGACTTTGGTATGCAAACCGTGCTGTGTTGCGGAATGTCCCAAAAAAATAATAATATTGCTACCAATAAAATCATCATCATCTCAGCCATAGGGCGTCCACTGCTGAACATAGGCCTCCCCTTTAGATCTCCACATATACCGGTTGGAGGCGACCTGCATCCAGCGTCTTCCAGCAACCTTTATAAGGTTGTCTGTTCACCTTGCTGGTGGACGTCCTATGCTGCGCTTGCTAGTCCGTGGTCTCCACAAAATATTCTTACCATCGACCAAACTCCTCTGGTGAAACTGCAAAGAAGTTGATTGGGTCTAAGTTCACCAGTTTATCTAGTCTGCCTGGATAGCATAGATTGTAGAACTGGCCTGAAAGTAAGGTGAGAAGAATGTTAGTAATTCACATGAAACATCTTTCGACCCGCGACTTTGTTCGCGATTTTTGGCTCCGATTCAACACATTGCAACCTATCGTCCACACACGCTTCTGATTTAACTGTCTCAGGGTGTTTTTAATATCGTGCGTATTTCATCACGCACGCGGGATTGCCCCGCATGCGGAACACCCGCAAGTGTTTTTTTCATACAAGTATTTATTGTAATGCGTGGAATAAGCACGCGGGACGCGGGATGTGATCCGCGCAACTTCGCAACAAACCCGCATGCGGGACAATCCCGCGTGCGTGATGAAATACGCATGATATTAAAAATATACTTCATTTATAGCCTATAGCATGTTTAACTTAGTAATACATAGTGTAATTTATTTCATCATCACTGTTCTCAAAAAATTTAAAGAAAATATCGTGAGGAAACCAGCATGTACTAGAACCAAAAATTCGAAGAAATGTGACATCTACTAACCCACACTAGGCCCGCGTGGTGGATTAGATCACTCCCTCTTACAAAGAACCTGTGTCCCAGTAGTGGGAACATTATAGGCCAATTATGATATACAGGCTGAAGTTTTCAACGGGCGTGGATGCCTATATCTTAAGTTTGCCGCATAATATGATTATTTCCCAGAATTTGATCCTTATTAACAACAAAATATAATACAGGGTGTTTTTTTTTTTCAAAATCAGCTGGTTCGATTCCTGGCCAGGATTATTGAATTTTCTAAAATCGAATGATGCGGTACAGTGGCCGGCACGTAAATTGGCAAGAGTCGTTAGATGCGCAGAAGTCATTTTGTAGATCTCTTTGGTGGTCATGCGGGTCGCGGGGTATGAGGTAGTGCCGATCCGAGCACGCGATTGGTGCGTTACTCGTCTTTGCCCCTCGCACCCAGTATACGCGCTCTTGCTTACACTTGTGTGCCGCTAAATGCGATGCGCAAACTTACGCCCACGACACCATAATCTTGCCAACTTACGTGCCGGGTACTGTATTAGTTTTGGTCAAAATCGGCCTCGAGACTCCTTTCAACGTTTTTTGATATTCCTCATAGTTTCGGATATAGCCAACCATGACCCACACCCAGTTGAAAAATTCACCCTGTATATTCACTTACCTAAATAAGCTCCAAAGGAATGACCAATCAAAGTGTAAGTCTTCCACCGGAAGTGCTTTACGACTGCGTGAACTGAGTACACCATGTCGTAGACACTGATCATCAGACCGGGAAGGAAGCGGTCTGACTTACCATTACCGGGAAGATCCATACCTGGGAATAACAAAAATGTTTAGATGATGGAAGATTTAAAGACCTGCCGTCAATCATTTTATTATTCGCCTAAGAAACAGAGTCAAAGAATTTTTTTTTATGCGGTAAAATCATCGAATGACTCCTCCCAACCAGGGCAGGGCGGGAGAGACTGTCATTCTTGTACTGACTAAAATCCACGGTGTTCTTCATTAGCTTTTTACTTTCTAGTGTCGCGGTGATAAGTCCCGCGACCCGTGCCGTCATTTTTGAATTTGATGACGCTATTTGAGGCGCGCGTGAAACACGACGCGGCGTCGAGACGCCCGCATAGCTTATGACGACAAAAATAAGACAGCAATGGGCGACATTGAGTCGCCTATTGCTGTCTTATTTTTTTTTTAATTCTTATTCCTTGATCGAGCCATGGTGGCCCTATTTCTTGATTGAGCCATGGTGGTCCAGTGGTATCGGCCCCGACTTAAGAGTTGTAAGTCGTGGATTCGAACCCTGTCAGGCGCATTGCTTTGTGTAATTTATTTCATCCACTGTTCTCAAAACGGTGAAGGAAAACATCGTGAGAAAACCGGCATGTCCTAGAACCAAATAATCGAAAACATAATTGTGACATCTACCAACACATACTGAGCCTGCGTGGTGGATTATGGCCCACTCCCTCTCACAGAGAGGCCTGTGTCCCAGCAGTAGGAATACTATAGGCTGATAATGATAAATAAAATATGATAAGAAAAACCGGCCAAGTGCGAGTCGGACTCCGTAAATTGGTTTTTGTTTTATTTTTTTGTGAAAATCCTAATGCTGCTGTTTACATAATACATCTACTTACCAAGTTTCAACACTACAGCTCATATACTTTCGTCAAAAAGTGGCCGTGACATACCGAAGGACAGAAAGACAGACACATGACGAATCTATAAGGGTTCCGTTTTCTGCCATTTGGCTACGGAACCCTAAAAATGACCTCATTCATTAACATTAAAAATCTGTTTATCACATACCAATATAATAAAAGTTTTTGGGCAGCTTGCTGATAAGTGGTCGGAAGCTGACTGCCGAGTCCATGCTTCCATGTACTAGAAGCACCGGAGGATCGTAGCAGTCACCCCATGCTATGACTGGAAATTAAGAATGTTTCATATTAGGTAGATGATTATATATTATCATCAAGGCAAAGTGTGCTTTTTTTTAGATTGTTAAAATCATCAAAGAAGAAGGAAGGATGTGTCCTTCATTAGCCCTTTACGTTCCAGGGTCACGGTAATAAGTCCCGCGACCCAGGCAGGCTTTGGCCCTCATGAGTGGGGCCTCGTCATCATGCTGAGGCTCATTGAGGCGCGCGTGGAACAAAACGCACCGTCGTCACGGGCATGGTCCTTGGTTGGATGGTCAGGCAGCGAGGTGGCTGGAAATCGTCTGCCGATGTCCGTCTTCGTGGAGCGTGAGTCTCATAGGTCATTTTATATTATTTCATAAATCAGTACCTACTTAATAATAATACTGTGATTAACATTCTTGAATATTACCTAAATTACAGACAAATTATGATGTAATCTATCATAAAAAGTATATTCAAATATCATCAATCATATAGTCCACTTGATAAAATAGATAGTGCTAATTTATTGAGGTACAAAGTTCAAACCATCTTTCAAAAAGTTTTCAAACATTTATAACTTATTTTTTGTAACAGAATATACAAAGAACTTTTACTTACTTGCTATTCTGCCCCATGGTGCCTGAATATACCATTCATGCTCTGTTAAATCCATTATTTACATAAAATTTGGTACACTTTTACTTCACGTGATATTAATTATAGCTCTTTATTAGTTCTTTGTATAGTTTTCTCAGTTATTGACTACACTTTAATATAATTTATAAACATATGTTATGATTTTTTGTCTCCATCTATATCTTTAATTAATTAAATTAAAGTAAATAAAATTAGGAGCAACACGGCCTTCGAACGAGCAAAACAAAAATAGACTGTCAGTGTCAAAGTCAAAGTCTTGTCACTTTGACTTTGACACTGACAGACAATTTTTTTTATATGTTTTTGGCATGGCTTCAAGGCCTTTATGCCAACAAACAGACAACAAGACAAGTGTCAGTGGGTCACAGCAGATTACGATTTTAACTGTTGTATCAAGATTATCCAAAAGGATGTATAACAATCTTTGCGTTAGTCGTTAGGGCCCACACAAATCTTGTTACTTTGAACTCAAAAGATTAGGATTAAAGCAGTTTGTGAACATTGAATTTAGAGAAATTACAAAAAAAGACAGAAGAATCAAAGAATAGCTCCTTGATTCTATTCCATTACAAACAGCTCGATTATGATCAACAGGGCTAACTGGCTAACTTGATAGTCATTGACTGGCGGTTGTCCACTGAACTTTGATGGTTTGATAACTGTTATGTATGAGGCTAAGTTGAGGAGTGGAATGCCTCTAGAGCGTTAGAATAGTTGATTTTAAGGAACATTTACTTTTATCAGTGTCATTGCAAATGCAAAAGCCAATACGTTTACCTTTTAACAGCTATTTGATGATCACTACATAGACTACACCGAGATACGCAATAGCCCCGCAAACCGTGGGCATGGGTTCTTTAATGTTGAACCCGAAAAAGTAATTGTAGACCCATTGGAACAAAGTGCAGCCGTGTCTTGGTAGGCATTAAAAGATAAAAGTGTTCAAAGTTTAAACGTTGCGACAATATTAAGTCAGCATAATTTTATCAAAACAGACGAGACTGCAAACAAGATAAATAAATGGGTTGATAGAAGAGATTATTAGTATCATCAAGAATCATATATCGTCGAGAGATAGACACGTATATTACCTTTAACTGTAATACGTAATTGCAAGACATACCTACTTAATTTATTTCTTATTGAACGTAATAAATAAGTACAGACGATAGCACATAGCTCAATCTTCAATTTTGGGACTTTCGTTGGGGATAATGACGCCGATACTTTTATATAAATAAGTTAGATATAATTAAAATAATTTCTATTTTTGTTTTTTGTCCATGGATGGTTGCACTAGCAGTAAAAGTATCGGCGTCATCAACCTCAATGGAAGTCCCGAAATTGGAGATAGAGCCACATCAACCTACCGCAATCTGTCTTTCTTTGATAGATTTTCAGTCTTATCACAATAGTGGAAGGTTTAAAAGTCAAAGTCAAAGCGTTTATTTGCGAACTAATTGTTTACATTGTTGATTATTTTCGATTGGTGAATTTTGATAGATTGGGATAGCTTGACCTGCTGGCGTCTGTACATACTATATACATAGATTCACGCCTTCTTTCCATGGGTAGGTAGGCAGAATCTAAAGAGCACTACCATAGTTTATACTGTGGCTTAAGTAAATGATCGGGGTAATTAGAAAAAATATGTAGTGGGTCAATCTTCAATGTTGAGGCATCCGTTGAGGATAATGACGACCGATATTTTAATTATATTTAAGTTAAATGTCATCATCATCACCCTATAATGTTCCCACTGCTGGGACACAGGCCTCCTCTCTGTAAGAAGGAGGAGGAGTGGGGCTTAATACACCACGAGGGCCCAGTGCGGGTTGGCAAATGTCACAGTCATGTCTTCGAATTTTTGGTTCTAGGACATGCCGGTTTCCTCACGATGTTTTCCTTCACCGTTTTGAGAGCAGTGGTGATGCCTATTACACAAAGCCGCGCCTTGCGGGGAGGTATCCACGAACTACAACTCTTAAGTCGGGACCGATACCACTGGGCCCACTGCAAGTTAAATGTAGGTAATTAAAATAATTTATCACCGTCGATTTAGTAGCGGGCAGCGAGTCCTCGCTGCCCGACCATGGACCATGTCCGGGTCGACGGCGCGTTGTGTCCCACGCGCGCCTCGCAAAGAGCGTCAGCATAATGACGGGGACTCTCAGAGGGCCAAAGCCTGCCGGGGTCGCGGGATTATTTCCTTACGTGACCCCGGAACATAACAGGCTACTGAAGGACACCGTGGATTTTAGTCAGTATAAGTCTGACAGTCCCTCCCGCCCTGCCCGGGGTGGGAGGACTCATTTGATGATTTTACCACGCTAAAAAAAAAAACCGTGGATTCAGTCAGCACAAGTCTGACAGTAGGTATGGGTCAGGACGCCGTGACGTCTCTCCAGCCACTCTTCAAAGAGGGGTCTTACCGCCGCGATTGCGGCGTGCCCGAAAGTTTTATTGATGGGCAAAAATTTGTTGAATATCTTGTTGAGCAATTAATTGACTACAAATATTTATTACCATTGACAGTTTATGGAGATGTACTTAATAATAACAGGTTGTTCTTTTAATGTATTTTCTGTTCGCTTCTATCTAGCCCGGAATCAAAAGACTCAAAAGGTGGAGCGAGCTCATCTAGCAGTGCTATTTTGTACAAAAAGTACGGCCTTGTAAGGCCTCTTGTCCACAGCGACTTTTTTAAGCGTTGCTGTCGCGCGTCATCATCGCTATTAACGCGAGATAGGCCGAGACTCCACCAAAGCTGTGCGAGTCGACATGTGTTTTGAACAACCAATAGAATTGCGTTGCCGGAGTCGTGCCGGAGTGGAGCTGTGTCAATAACGCAATTCTATTGTTTGTTCAAAACAATCTCGACTCGCACAGCTTTGGTGGAGTCTCGGCCTTAGTTGTATTTGCAACGCGCTACAGAAGCGATGCCAACGTGCTACAAGGCGCTTTAGTATCGATGCAAACGCGCGACCGTGTCGGACGAACGACTTCGGTGAGAGAACGGAGGGTGGGTGGTGCGTGAGTGGGGAACGAATTCGATAAACCCTTCTCGACACTACTCGGGAAGTTGCCTCGACGAAGTACTCGTCGAAGTTGGTCGAAGTCCCGAATTATGTGACTACACACTCGTGCAACTTCGCGTAGAGCTCATAGCCCTTTGACTCGGTCGCAAAAACCGACAACAAATGGAAGTCGCCCGAAGCGAGCCGAAGTTGCACGAAGCGAAGTGCCATTCTATACCATCGTATTCGGTCAACTTCGCGATTAGTGTAGCTGTAGAGCAATGGGCCTTCGCCTACGTTGACTTTTTTAGCGATGCTGTCGCGCTTTCGCATCGATGCAGTCGCGATGCGGTTTCAAAGTGTTTTGCTCTCGCCCACATCACTGTCAAAAGGCAATGGCAATACAGTCGTGATTCAAACATGCTTATCCTGCGACCGTAGCACTCCTGCGCACCGATGGAACACTGCTTGGCTCCGGACTCCAACAAGATGATATTCGCGAGTCAGGCCTTGGTCCGTTCACCAGCTTTCACCGGACGACACAGTTGTACAGAATGGACTGTTAGGAGGTGGATCCCAAACATCCCAACAACCACGTCTTTAAAAAAAATACTTTAAAACAAATGAGTTTGATTATGTAATCACTTGGGTGAAGTGAGCCCATGAATAATAAAGAGTAGCACTGCAACTAGGTCGAGCGTTTTTCTATAAATAACGGAGCGACCGAATGAATTAAAGATTTATTTAACTAACATAGTAAACACACTGTACCTCGCGATTTCCAAGGTCGTCAATAAGTACACATGATAAATAAACAGATAAGATTGTTACAACAATGAAATTGACGAGACTGCTCCACGGATTCGGCGCGTGAGTAACATTTTATTTGTTTCTGCCAAAATTTTAACTGCTATTTTTTTTAATTTTTGTTTTGTATTACAACGTTAATAGCGCAAAACCTCTCGTGGAGTAACTCAGCCCATGTTACTGAACAATGTGTGATCAAAATCTTTTGGAAAAAAATATGAAAAAAAAGATTTTTCATACAAAGATTTTGATCAAACATTGTTCAGTAATGGGCTGAGTTACTCCACGAGAGGTTTTGCGCTATTAACGTTACTATTAACGTTACACGTTGTATAGTTTTAAACAAAGTTTTGACCAAATATAAGAGTTAGACGGCTTCTTAACAATATAATTAATTAAATAGGTAAGTACATTTTTAATTTTGTTTTAAGGTGAATGATCCAACCAGCCCTCACCAACCAGCCAAAGGTGCAAATTGTTAAAATCTCCGAAATCTAACTTACATACAGCTTTTCTATGTGAGAGCTGATGGAGCGAATGTTTTGTTTTTTATATTTAAAATTATACTTGTTTTTACCGCAGTTCCTATTTTGATAAAGTTACAACTTGTCACTGGCCTGCAAATTGCAAAAAGCGTAAGAAATTTTGAATTTTGCGGGCTACATCGACGCAATCACCTTAAGAAGTAAAGATGTAAAATTGCTTAGGTAATCTAAAAGTATTCTTGAATTCAACTTTCACAATTCAACAAGTTTAAAAACTCGAGAACGACCGGCTGCACCAATTTAGCAATTTTCTAAATTGTTTTTTTTCCCACGTTTTTACCTATACACTCACTTTTCTTGTTATTTTTTAATGTCAGGACAAAACATACTTGTTTTTACACTTCCCATTCTGTAAAGGCTGGTCACTAGTTAGTAAATATGTATTTTTTTATTTACGTACTTATCTGTTTATTTACTTTACGACAGCTCATGAAGCTTTAATAACAACAATTTTTTCAATAATTTTCGTATTTATTTTTCAGCACCATGAAAGGAAGTTTAAAGCTACAAGAAAAGGAATTTAACATAAAGGCGCCATGGGGTGTTATAAGAGGTAAATACTGAATTTGTTTTATTTAATCAATTTAAATGAATATCAACTCTACATGCCTACAAATAAGGTTGATTTGAGCATGACTGCACAGATGGCGCACAAGCGCAGTGACTGAGCATTAGACTGCTGTGCTAATACGTATTGCGGGTTCGATTCTCGCTCGGAACGAATATTTGTGTAGCATACAGAGGCCTTACCACGAAAGTTTAGGCTGTGGCCTGGGAAAGAGACAGAGCTATACAAGTCGTCTAGCGCCATCTCTTTCCCACAGCCTAAACCGGATCGCGGTAAGAGCTCGTGGTAAGGCCTCAGGTAGTTGTTCCGGATCTGGCTAGGGCTAGGGTAAATGTTTGTAAGCGAATCCGCGATTTTGTTTTCGATACTTATTGACTTGAACTTTTTTCCAGGATTAGCCTGGGGAGACCCATCCAATCCTCCAATCATCATGGCCCATGGAAAGATGGACGCCAGCTCAGGTACGTAGTTTTATCCAGACATGGCTTCCTACCCCAAATGTACCAAAAATCAAACATGAACCTTCCACTATTGTGATAAAGTTGAAAATTTATTAATGAAAAACAGACTGGGGTAATCTGGCCCTATATACAAACAGCAAGCGACAATCGCTAACGTTCAGCAGTCGCTATAAATGCATTTGCAACTTTATATTCCATTGCATAAAGTTGAAAATCGAGTAAAGATCGTTTGTTTCTTTCACTATCGTTCAGCAGTCTTTACTAGATTTTCAACTTTATGCGATGTGGTATAAAGTTGAAAATGTATGAGCGACCGATTGTCGCTTGCCGTTTGGCTACAGGTCTGTACCCTTAGCACGAATTTTCAGTATTTGAGACGGTATAGTAAACTGGAACTTTGTCATTTACAAACTGACAAATTTCAAGAAAAAATTGGTTCTTTCTTCGCACACCAGAGGCGCTGTTCCATTTTTTCACACAAAAACGCTGTAAATACTGAAAAGTTGCTGTAAAGTAAAAGAGTGAAAATTCGTGCTAAGGGTACTGATGTGATGGCGTTAAAATTTTTGCTGAGACAGTGCATCGGTTAAACTTCTTATTCTTTTTATTTAATCTCCCTTCATTAATTTTCTCTATTTTATTCCAGCTTTCAGGCCCCTAGTTTCCAGACTACCCACCAACTTCTACTATCTAAGTGTAGACCTCCCCGGTAACGGTCGATCAGATCATCTGCCAAAAGGAGTTCGATATTCCGTGATGGACCTCGTACCAACGATTGTGAAGATCAAGGACCATTTTAAATGGGAAAAGTTTATGTACATTGGACACAGTCTTGGAGTTCCTATTGGTGAGTTTTTTTTTTAATTAACCGTTAGTATCCCACTGCTTTGACTACTGGCTTTTTAGAGAGACTAAGAGTCACTCAACGAGCAATGGAAAGAGCTATTCAACAAGAACATGGATATTCGGCGAAAAAGCAGAGTCACCGACATAGCTCATAAAATTTGCAAGTTCAAGTGGCAATGGGCAGGCCACACCGCTCGTAGAACTGACGATTTATTCCCTTTACGTCGAGTCCCGTTACGTCGAGTCTGAAAGTCTATTGTTCTCCAAAGTATTGATATTTTACGCTTTCTATTACCTTTATGTCGAGTTTGGTGAACAAGTACAGTCAGGGATGTAAATTAAAAGCCAATGGCATAAAAACATGTTAAAATGCTCTGATGATACTTAAAACAAGTATAGGTGAAGATTACCTAAAAAGGAAGTTCAACGAAGCCCCGCTTCGCGGGGCTTCTATTTCTGCTTACATGGTTTAAAGTAACCTAACACGAAGGGGATGGCGGGGTCTGAAAGACCCCGCCATCCCCTTCGAACCTAACCTGTCCGTGTCGGGGTGCCCACGAGTCCCGAGCTCGCTTCGCTCGCTCTTGGATCAAAGTCCACAGGACCCATAATTGAAATTCATAATAATATCCTTAAAACTAAACTATCCTTGTCGGGGTACCTTATTTGACGTGACTGTACTTCTAAAATATTATATATTATTTAAACTCGACGTAAAGGTAATAGAAGCGTGGTAAATCAACTAAGCTCGACATAGGGGTAATAGAAGCGAGACAAGGTTTTCGGCTCGACGTAACGGGACTCGACATAAAGGGAATCAACCGAACTGACAATCGATGGGGAATAAAAGTTCTCGAGTCCACGGATCGGAAGACGCAGCGTAGGTCTCCCACTAGGTGGACCGACGACATCTGCGGATCGCGGGCAACCGATGGATGCAAGTGGCGAATTTTACCGAGTTTTGATGCGTTTAAACACCGCCAATAATCACATAAGTTACAAAAAAATCTGCTTCTGTACTATTTTTTTTTTTTGGGACAAACACACCACACTATTCCCAAACAACTGCAACTCCTTAAAGTCAGTATCAAGTGTCAATCACCACAAAAGCGCCGAGACAATGAAGCTCGACGTGTTCCGGAGGAATTTACCTGTCTTGGAACCTAACAAAATTAATCAGAAAAGAATAGTGGAGGAGTACGAAAAACATGTTTCCATTTGTGTACGTACAAAATACACTTGCACGTTCGGCTTATTCCAACCTTTTTACAACTTCCAGGCAAATTCTTCAACATTGCTTACCCAGACCACATAACTCGAGTCGTCGAGATAGACCCCATTCCCGCGCACCACAACTGGCCCTGCACCAGGGAAGGCATGCTGGACTGGTTCCATACTTACTATGGAATGTATGATGATGATCGGTTTCATAAGTTCAACAGTGGGATTGAAACGGCACCGAAGTATTCTTATGAGAAGGTAAGAAATTAGGGCTCCCGCCCAAGAGATTTAAAAGAACCAAAGAGATTTAAAAGATCCTATAGAGCTGGCATTGGGAAAATTGTCATACAAAATAGTTGATGCCGTTTGTCAGTAGCACTATCTAAGCTTTTTACCTATTGGTAAAAAATTTTGGATCACAACTTTCTTCGTGATGTCCCGTCTACTGCTCGTATATAGTTTAATGTCTTTGAAAAGAACCTATAGAGAGGGCATTGGGAAAATTGTCATACAAAATTGTTGATGCCGTACGTCAGTAGCACTATCTAAGCGTTGCATAGCAACGCGACTACTAGACTGAGGGACTTTTTACCTATTATAGTGATGTCCCGTCTACTGCTCGTAATATAGTTTAATGTCTTTGGCTCTCGCACACGGGCCACAAAACGGTGCCACACGCCACTCCGCACCCCTCTCTATCTCTCTTACCTCAGTAATGCATTGTTTAAATAAGTAGCAGCCAATTAACGACCGCGAGTGCCAATCACCGCCACCGGCCACAAATGACTGTCGGGCGCTTCAGTTACGTCTGTACCCGCGTCTAGCTTCTCGCGGTTTGTGGCTGTCGCGAGTGGCTCGTGTGCGGCTACACTTAGCAGTGCATCTCTACAATAGACATAGATAATGGACTGCGCAAGAGAAACAAGAAAGAGAAAAACAAATGTAGGACCATCTATCTCCTTCCTTTACATTGTCAAAATCTAGTATTAGCTTAGAGTCCGCGGCACAACTGACTGAAGTCCTGTGAAGTCCTTTTGAAGCGGCGCTAGTGTCGATGTCATTAAATCAAATTGTATTAAGAAAATGTGTAGTATACTTGTGTATGCCTACATCGAATTTACCGTCGTGGCGCGGACATAGAAGTCTGCGCCACGACTAGCTCCATTTGTCGCAGCGCTAGTGTCTATGTCTCTACATCAAATTGCATTAAAAAAAAAAACGAGTTGTATATAGCTAGGCCAGAACGGATTGAAACGGAACTAATCTTTTTGTTTCTGACAACGTTTTAAAATCTTTAAACTTTAAACAAACCTGCGGTCTTTGTTTGCATCAAATATCTGATGCAAACAAAGACCGCAGGTTTGTTTGATTTATCATTGTGGCATAAAACTAACGTAATATGTAACAAAATTAAAATAAAATCATTCAAAGTGCTGGTAGCGCGAAGACAGTGGCGACTTCCGGTTTTTTACAGTTTTTTGTCAAGCTGTAAAAACGTGGAAAATGTAGATGTAGTACCAGTAGTACTTACTACATATCTGCCGCAGAACTTCACTCGTAGTGCGAATTCTATTAAAAGATTGTTTTCTTTTTCAGGCCCAGCAGATGGTGATGGAGACGAGAGGTATATCCAAAGAGGCAACAGAACATGTCTTAGAAAGAAGTTTAGTTCCAGCCGGCGATGGACTTTATAGGTATTCCCTTTTTTTTTTAGCGTGGTAAAATCATCAAATGAGTCCTCCCACCCCTACTGTCAGACTTCTGCTGACTAAAATCCACGGTGTCCTTCAATAGCCCTTTATGTTCCGGGGTCACGGTAAAGTAATAATCCCGCGACACCGCATTGGCCCTCTGAGAGGGGGGGCCCGTCATTATGCTGACGCTCTTTGAGGCGCGCTTGGGACACAACGCGCCGTCGACCGGTGCATGGTCCATGGTCGGGCAGCGAGTTGCCCTGTACTCGCTGCCCGCATGACCGCGCCTACGGTGGCCGGAGATCATCTGCTGACGTCCAACGCCGCGGGATGCCCAAAAGGAAGGTATTGTATTTTTTATTTTATTTTTCAGATTCACCTACGACCAACGCATGAAAGAAGTAGCAGTGTTGCCATTCTCCGGAGAAATGCTAGGCAGGATATATGCCACTACCACGACCCCAACATTGTGTTTCCTCGCGAAAAAAATAGTAGACGTTGGATTATATGACCCAGTACCTTTTCTAACGGATGAGAAGTCATGGCCAAATGGAAATTATAGGTTTAAAATAGTTGAAGGTGGACATGACCTACATCTTGAAAACCCAGATGGTTTGGCCGAAGATATTACTAGTTTTCTTTTAAATGGACATTCTAAGTCAAAATTGTGATATATTTTTAAATTATTGTTTTTTTTTTTAATAAATATTTTTTTTGTAAGAATTGGTTTAGATTGAGCTGGATACAACACTTGAAACTCCTAGAGAACTGAAATAAAATCAAACAATTTTGTTTAGATGCTAAAATAAAAAAATAATTATTATGCATCTTTATCTATCTTTATCTTCTATTATATAAAAATGGATCGCAAAATGTGTTGTTATGCTCATAACTCGAAAACGGCTGGACCGATTCGGCTACTTCTTTTTTTGTTGTGTTTGTAACCATCAGCACCAGGTTTTAAAGGAAAATCATCATGTCCATCCGTGCCAAGCCGGGACGGGCCGCTAGTTTTATATATTATCATCACTTATTTGCAGTTACCCCAATACGTTTGGGGTCGGCGCACAGCGCGGCATGTCTTCTTTTTCCATACTTATCTACAGCTTGGCCAGAACGGATTGAAACGGAACTAAATTTTTTATATCTGACAGCGTTTTAAAATCTTTGATATTTGATGTAAACAAAGACCGCAGGTTTCTAAGATTTATTATTGTGCCATAAAACGAACGTAATAAGTGAAAAAAAATAATTAAATCATTCAAAGTGCTGGTAGCGCGAAGACAGTGGCGACTTCCGGTTTTCTACATTTTTATATCAAGCTGTATTATTCGTCATTTCAACAGTTGATTTCCTTCTAGTTTCTTCTTACACAGTTCATCCATCGTTTCATTGGTTTCTATTCTTCAAATAAAACAACCGCAGTAATTCACTACTTCCATTTATTTGACACTTTAATCTTAAACAACGGGAAAGTGAACAAGCCCTATAGCCAAACGGCAAGCGAGATTCGCTAACGTTCAGCAGTCTACTAGATTATCAACTTTATGCGATGGGGTATCAAGTTGAAAATGTATTGGCGACTGCTGAACGTTAACGATTGTCGCTTGCCGTTTGGCTACAGGCTCAGTAGCGCTAGTGTAGCTAGTTACAACATCGTTATTGTTTGAAAATCTGTAATGTCATTTTACTTTTCAAAACAGTAGTTCGACTTTTTGGTCAGATCCATCTAGCAGCTGAGTTTTGAATGGCTTTCCCCATTAATTAAATTCATAAACTTAAAGCATGGACTGCGCAATAGCTGCCTAAAATGAGGGATTTTATTTTTTTTAAACTCTTCCCTAGTCGATGGATAGATGGCGCTGAACTTGATATGTTACTGCAATGAAAGGAACGTCACGTTATTTTTTGATTTTTTTCACTTGGATGTAATTTTGACATCGTAACATCACATCACACAAATGGCATTTTGAAAATAAATAACAAAAAAAAAATTACCAGTCTTTTTAATTTATGAGTTTTCCACGCCAGAAAGAAAATGTCCCAAGAGAAAGAGAAGTCTGTGCCTCGTGGATTTGTGCAAAAATTAAGGCACACATTTTTCCTAGAGTAACGCAGTCAGTTCAACGCCATCTATAGAGTTCTTGGAAACTACTTTTTTTTTAATACTCCAAAAAGAAAACTTCTCATTGAACCCATTCAACTAGAAAGAGAGGAATCGAAGAGCGGGTCCTATGTTTCTGTTACAGAAAAGAGGTAGGTGGAAGGACTCTCCTTGTCAGTTGACTTGGGAAAGCGCAGTCCATTCTTTAAGTGAATGATTACAGTAACTATACGTGATTTTAATTAACATGTGACTTAATAATTATTTTAAACGCATTAAAGCATGCGACGTGCATCGTAAAGATGATTTTTTGAGGAAAGAAAAATTTCAGGTGATGGAAGTTAGTTAAACACTAATCCAAGAGATGGCGCTACGCTACCGAAAAGCGTTCAAATGACGAAAGAATTTCAGCTTGCAGGTGTGGGTTGCAATAGCCTAGTTGGTTAAGACGTAAGAAGACGCGGGTTCGTATCCCACTTGCAATCTGGAATTTTTCTTTCCTCAAAAATATCTTTATGTGACTTAATGTTAAAAACTCGGTGAGATTCTAGTTGCTATTCAAAATTAATGAATCACATTTGATAAAATAATAACTGGCAATAAAATTCAATAACAGTTTTACAAATAATCATAATGGCAGATTTACATTGAGTCAGTAAAGGCCTATTCAGACCTAAGCGATATTCGCCGCCGCTGTGGGTAGAGATACATACCGCGCGGGATTCGCTCAGGTATTTAGTATCAAAACCGCGGCTAGAGCGACCTGAGCGATATTCGCTGCCGCTGTGGGTAGAGGTAAAAAATACCGCGCGGGATTCGCTCAGGTATTTAGTATCAAGTACCGCGGCTATATCGACCTAGCGACTACCGCGTGTTATTCTACCCACAAGGATAGCGAAATCCGTTTTGGTGTGAACAGTAATATTACCGAATACCCACTGGGTTTTCTCTGCCGCAGACGGTAGCGAATACCGCTTAGGTCTGAATAGGCCTTAACTGACGTCTTTGCTGGCGTTGAAAACTGACGCATGCTATTTATACGCAGTCAGTATGTCGTCAGTAGGCACTGTACTGACTTGAAATCAATTTACACTATGGAAGTGCCAGGTCAACACTGACTCGTCAGAGGACTGACGTCAGTTACTGACTCAATGTAAATCTGCCTTTAATGATTACACAATTTAAAATAACATAAAAGTCTCGTAAATAATTCATTGTAATGGGCCAACACCAATTAAATACATAATTTTAATAATTGAATATTTAAATAATAACAACGCTTAAAATTACGACATTTATAATACTTGGACATCAAACATTCGTATAAACTATTCTAAGTTGTTAAACTTACAACTATGATGACTAACAAGACATTTTTTTTTGAAAACCGAAAGCAACTGTCATTTTCTCAAAATGGCGCCTTATTTATTATCTTCTTTTTTAACGTCTTTTTTTGGGAATAAAGACTCCATTAATTTAGATCTACCCTCCTTTTTCAGGATAACGTTGGATAGTTTTTTTTTTTAATGGGTTTCGGCTTGGCCTCAAATCCAAAGGCAAAGATTAGGCCTAGAAGGAACTTCAACTCTTGCGCACTGAGGGAACACAGTAAGAACTGTTTGGCATCGGACTTTTAAACTAATGAGTTCGTTTGCGAACTCACTTAGGGACTTTACTCACGGCACCATGCGGCGCAATACGTCGCGATTTGAACGAACTCCAACTACAAGTGAAAATCAACCTTTGCATCTTTCTACGTTTTGTCATTTTGTCTTTTCTTCAAATCAAATCAAATCGTTTATTTCAACTAGGCCAATTACAGGCACTTATGACTTGTCAAAAGACATAAAATAAAACAAGTACAAAAATAGTTACGGTGCTACGGTCCCAGACATAAGACATAAAAACTGTGAAAGTACCGTAGGTGCTCATTCCAAGGCGTAGATCTGTATGGAGAAGAATGAGCAAGAAACTCCATGGACACTCTTTTTCAATCGCCAAAATTACGAGTATTATTATTCCTTCTAAAAACCCGCTTCTACTATATTTTGAAGTCATTTTTTTTACAGCTTTTCAAGCCAATACCGCACCATTTTTCTTTTTAATTTTAAGGCCGAATAAAATCAGTCATCTTTGGCAATTTTACTAAACATCTATAAATACATACATACTAGTTTATATTGAAAGATAAAATACTATGTGACAAAATTTACGGGGAAAGCGGTAACTTTGTGACGGCAATTATTACGTTAAAAAATATTTCATATCTTGTTTTAATGTTATTTTCACATACAAATTGTTTAATTAACTCGCTTCAGCAAGATTTCATGGACAACCCAAAGTTCGGTTTGATGAAGTTCCTTTAAACCCTACGAAAAGAAATAGAAGCCCCGCTTAGCGAGGTTTCTTTTATGGGGGGGGGGGGGTCGAATAAAGTTTGATTTCTACAATTTACAATCTTCACAATTGGTGAGTATTACAATAAGCCTTTATTTAAGCGTTCAAACGTTCCACAGACTACTTAGAGATATGAAACGTTCTAAAAGAGTGCATGACGTCACAAAATGACGTCATCACATCTTCCCCGTAAATTTTGTCGCATAGAACAAGAAATTATTATATTTACACTTAAAAAAGTCAAAAGACCTTATAGGACAATGATATAGTATCACAACATCAAGTCTTAATATTTGAGTTTAAAGATAATACTTTTTTCTACTATGATTTTTAGGGCTGTTTTTTCTATTCTATTTCTATTTTTGGTGTATGGCAACTAAGTCGATATTCGCTTATCAACTATTCTACCAATGACAGCGAACTAGAGGCTGATTTTTCAATAGTCAGATTACTTTTATCTAAGGAATAAAAATGGCGGTTTGACAGCTTATCTATAGAAAACATGTCAAACCGCCATTTTTATTCCTTAGTTAAAGTTATAGTCTGCGCGTTATAGCATGGTGCGGGTGACAGTTGTCTAAATGGAGGACTACAAAGGACTAAAACATTCTGGTTGGGTTTAAATTAATTTACTACAGTTATTAATGATTTAGTATATTACGAATGTGCAACAGCTGATGCACTAAGTCGTAATTTGTAAATCGCTGCGACTTTCGAAGAGTGAAACGAATCTGTCACCCGCACCATGCTAAAACGCACCGAGTATAATCTGACTATTGAAAAATCCGCCCTTAGTCTATTAATATCGGCTGATGCCTTTTACTACTTTTTTTGTGATAAAATTGGAAATTTATTAAAGGAAACTTGTATGATTGGTAGATTATACTGGCATCCGTTTTTTCCTCATTATAAACTCCCAAATATAAACCTTTTAATTTTGTGATACAGTTAGAAATCTATTACAGAAAAATTACACATAATTATCAAGGGATCATTTTATCTTTAGAGATATTAGATAAGTGTCAAATATAAAAGTTCAATTTTTTTCTCTTGAAAATGTCATTGCAACAGAATTCCCGCGCGAAATTTTAATAATACTCATAAAATCTAAAAACTACGTGTATTTAATAACGGTGAAATTTTAATGAGTGAATACACTTATAAATTATTTTAATAACATTAAATTCGTCAAACCTGCGTCAAATTTTCACAATACTTAAATCTTGCCTAGAAAAAGTATACGCCCTGACAAAAATATTTTTAAGTAAGTTAAGAAACCACGAAATTTTTCAAAAACATAAATATAAAGTGGAGCCAAGTTCAATATTTATAATACCGTGGTTGTCGACTTAACTGATAAAATAAAAAGAAATGGTGGCCACCAGGTGAAATACCATGAATATTTTTACTTTTTAAACATCGCCATGCCCTGCCATGTCTATCCTTACGTCGACAAAATGTCGTTTCTACGGTGATGATTGCTTTGCTTGAACTTGGCTTGGCTTGTCTTGGCAAAGTACAATCGACAAATTTGAATCAAGAACCATTTTGGCAATAAATCGGTCGTTATTAGCTTGGATATGTATATTTACGCGAACATGGAACTAATTGTATTTAAATATCTGTAAGAAAATATGCTGCTCGCAAAACGGTGAAGGAAAACATCGTGAGGAAACCGACATATTGTCCTAGAACCAAAAATTCGAGACATGTGACATCCACCAATCCGCTCTAGGCCTGCGTGGTGGATTATGGCCCACTCCCTCTCACAGAGAGGAGGTCTGTGTCCCAGCAGTGGGAACATTATAGGCTGATGATGATGATAAAGAAACGACGTTCAAAAGTGCCTCAGATGGCCTAATTGGAATAAATAATTTGACTTTGAAAATATCTACGCTTTTGGTGGGTCATAATTCAAATTTGACGAAAGTACACACATATTTTTCTGTTTTAGTAGTAAGGATGAAAGTTCTCAAAAAAATTTGGCGCTCCGTTCAGTAGTAGCATGCGTAAGCCATAAGTCCTAAGAAAAAAAAACATATTTTATTAAAAAAATATCAGTCCTACCCTACTTATCCCACGTAATAGGGAGTGTATTGTCACCAATCGGGCAAATTTCCGAAAAAAATCGGACAAAACCCGAAATTTTGCCCGGCCTAAGGAGCGTTGGTTTGCATAAGCAAGGCAAGCTAAAAACATATTAAAATCATAATATAATCTAAAATAAAGAATACGGCTTGTGAACAACATTTACGTCTCCAGTATAATATAATTTTAGACATAAAAATATCAAAGTTTTTAATAAATTCAATATTTTTATAATAATTTTAATAACAGTAATTTTGCGTTAATTTCTTACTGGAGACTTTAAAATTTAACTAATTTAACAAAACCAACTTAAATATATAACAATTTTGAGCAAAACTAAACATAATAGTATACTTACAGGGGTCAATTTTTTAGAACATCGCTTAGTAAATGAGTTATCATTGATACCACTCTGCAAAGAACGTAAATTATGATAAGGTATGTATAGACAATTTTTTAAATAAAATTTCCAACATTTGGACTTTTTTGCTTATGGCAATGTTTTAAAAAACGGACCATAGATCACAAACAAAAAATAACAGCAAATCAAAATCACAATTTAGAAGAAACTTTATTGTCTTTTAAAAACGCATTAACATACGGAAGAACCCTTTCAGGATGAGTAAAATGTACATCATGGCTCCCCTCTATATCAACTCTATGGAAATTCTCCAAAGTCGCCATTTTGTCCAACAACTCTTTCGCGCCCTGCCGCCATTTTGGTATAGGTGGGACATTTCTCGCGCCATCACTGGCCGCTATGAGTAAAGTTGGTGGTATTTTCTTAAATAATTCGAAATAATAATCGTTCCCATAATTCTGTGGGGCCAGATTTCTAAGTCGTTTGTCCCATGAAAGGTACCTGTAATGTAGGTGAAGGAAAACTTTAGAAAATAATTTTTATTTCTCTCTTTTTTTCGACTAATCAGAAAAGCGTCAAGAACTTCGAATTTGTTATGGATTATTTATTTAGCATTCACATTAATTGCTAGCATGTAAATGCTCATCTATATTCTATCTTCTTCTATATCTATTTATCTATAATATTCTATCTATCTATCTATCTATATCTATCTATCTATAATATATATGGATCGCAAAATGTGTTGCTAAGCTCATAACTCGAAAACGCCTGGACCGATTCGGCTACTTCTTTTTTTGTTGTGTTTGTAGCCATCAGCGCCAGGTTTTAGTTAACAAAAATCATCATGTCCACCCGTGCGAAGCCGAGACGGGCCGCTAGTTTAGTACAATTTAGCAAATGAGATGTGATTTCGGAACTCATAATTTCGTACTGCATAGCTGATATACGACATTAGAACGAAATGGCAGTGTGTGTGCTAATGTTTTTAAACATGGTTATGCGCTACCTTTGTCTAATAGTAATTTTGTTTTTATTTTAGCGTCCTAATTTTTTTTTAGTTATTTGTCACTATAAAGTAAAATAGGCAAAAAATAATACGAAGCAAAAAATGCATGAGCGGGGAAAAAGGGCTAACTGAATTTACAGGCTTATTCTAAAAGGGTAACTGCGCTCCTGAATAGCAAAAGGGATGAGTTTTAGTCAGCATGAGTGACTCCCTTCCTCTCCACCCAAATCTCGAGAAGCCATTTGATAATGCCCGATATTCCCTAAAAAAAAGATGGCCGAACTGTTTAACGAAGTCTAAATACTATTACTCACCCGTTTGGCTCTTCACGTCGCATCCGGTCTAGTAACCTGAGCAATCCTTCAGGCCCATGTGGATCTACTGGCTCAGCTTTATTTTCAGCTTCATCTGGTTTTCGGGCCTCATCTGCATGTTGTGCCTCGTTTGCATTTGATGCCTCACCGAATTCGTCTGCTTTTGAGGCCTCGCCTAAACTTCGTGCCTCATCCACATTTTGTGCTTGGCTTGCGTTTTCAGCCTGGTTTGCAACATGCGGTTGGTTGACATTTTGTGCCTGATTTGCATTTTGTGCCTGATTTGCATTTTGTGCAATTCTTCTTGCTTGGTGTGCAATTTGTGCTTCTTCTGCAATACGCGCCTGTTCTATTTTTTGTACCTCTTCCGCAACACGTCTCTCTTCTGAAATTCGTCCTCTCCTCTCTCTATCCATTCGTGAAATTTCTACAAAGTGAGCCAAATAGGGTCCTCGGTCGAAGTTATCTGTTCCCGTACTAATTGCGTATTGTGTTCTAAATAAAGATTCAAATGCAAGTTCTTGTGCCGTCTGTTCGTCTTGCAATTTTGTATTTTTTGCAATTCGACTGTTCTTTGCATTTTGTGCCCAATCTGCAATTTGTGCCATCTTTGCATTCTGGCCCCTTTTTGTATTTTTAGATTCATTTTTAACCCTGTAAAAGTAAAAATGAAAATTAGGCAGGTCCGAGGTAGCATTCGGAAAGTGTACTTCGAAAGGTGATTTGGCCCAGCAGCAGTGGGAAATAAAAAGGTGGTCTACTTACTCCAATAGTTTAAAGTTCCTTGATAGTATGAGATCGCACTGTTCTTCAGTCAGGTCCCGGACCCTCATGGTGGCCTGCTTCGCCATCTTTTTGGTGTACATCTGCCAATAGGATAATGTCATGGTACATGCTGGATCTTTAAGTACTATAGCTCCGAGGAGCTCGTGGCTAAATAATTACAGCCGCACAGGCCGATCTTCAGCTTCTTCTTGCCGAAAATCAACCTTGCCACTAAGAAATAAAAATGCAATTCGATTGTCTTGACGTTGTCATGGCCATCGAGTTTTGTCTTTCATCTACCCATAGATAACAACGTGTTTTATGTCTTTTGTCATAGTGGTAAAGTTGATTTTCACTTGTTGTTGGAATTCGTTCGAATCGCGTCTCATTGCGCCATGAGTAAAGCCCCTAAGTGATTGAAAATGCACCAACGACACAGCAGAAATTCCAAGTATGGGAGAATATTTTTCTACAAAAATGGAGGTTCCATATTGTTAAGTAAATAAATTTATAAAGGTATTTCTATTTCATAAGTATCTCTGTAAACTCTGCTGGGCTAACAGTCCTTATAAACTTCTTGGTTATGTTTACGTTTTATGCCGGTGGTGGCGTTGTTGTGTTACTTGTCATTCCTTCCTGTGAAAATCGCATTAGAACAAAATAAATAAGTATTGTGTTTTAAAGAAATCTGGGTTTGGTTTTATTGAAATATTGCCCAAACCCATTACGTATCTCACCTTCCTTGAAAAGTTTTCATCCATATAGTTCTCATAGTAAGGATCATAGAACAGTCTCTGATACTCCGCGTTGTCTTCCACCTGCATCCTCATGAGTGTGGGTCCAGCGTCGAAGAGTATCATCTTCGAAATACGATTTGGGTAGATCACATTGTAGAATAGACCTTGAAACAAAGAGATTAAAATATGATTTACCTTTTCAGTCTGCGCTTTTCTGGTAGTTATCACTGTTGATTCTGGCTCCCAGGAGTTGCAGTGGTTTGGGAATAGTGGTTTGTCCCAATAAAAAGCCAGGGGAATTCTAAATTTCTTAAATTTTTGCTCTTTTTGATGTTAACAATTTTGGCATATTAATGTTTTGGTCAAGTGTGAGTTGTCCATAAAAACAGAGTAATAAGCCTACTAATAATAGACATACTCAGTATAACCCAATAAAACTACTTGGCAACGGGTCTGAACGGGGAACGAACCCGCGACACGCAACGCATTACTCAATTCCTTAACTACTGCGCCAAAAGTGCCGTCAAATTACTTATTTATAGCGGGTATTCTTTACTTTTGCCCTGGGTGAAACAAGACTGTGACAAACTTACTGACTTAAATCTACCTGTTGCCCTTTACATTCTAGGACCCCGGCGCTGTTGAAGACAATCCCACGGTACCTGTGATTTATAAAAAACTACAACTTTTGATCACAAATAAAAAGGTTTTTCACCCACCTTGCTCGCATCCCATGGAGTGTCCTATAAAGATGAATTTGTCCCATCCAAGGTGTAAGAGGGCCAGCTCCATCGCGTATAGGAAATGGAACCTTTGCAGCTTTGGACCTGGTGAGCATAATAAGACACATTATCCTATGTCTTCTTTTTGAGATTTGTGTAAAGCGGGGAATTCACTAGACGGACATGCCCGCTGCGTGCGGTATATAGGCGTTGCGGCGGATCTGGGGTCAAAACTACACGATAACGGGTATATCCAGTTTTTGACACATTGAGAAACAACATAAAAGACCAAAATACGTAGAAACAAACAACACCACATCAAAATACGTAGAAAAAAAAATGTACTGAAAAAGCAGAAATAAACTTAACACAACTTTTATTGTCTGCCCAGCATTTTCATGACTTTCATGGTTTTCACACGGCACGGTTTTTTGAGCCGGCTCGTGTGGTTAGCTTCATAGAGTTTCATAAACGACTGACTACCGCCCGTAGACCCAGTTTGAGGCCCGGTATCCACCAAAACGGAGAGGAGATGTGTTTGAATAACCAATCACATGTCAACAGATGTCAACGGAAGCTAAGCGGAGAGATGTGGACATCTGATTGGTTATTCAAACACATCTCCTCTCCCCTCCGCTTTGGTCGATACCGGGCCTGACGCCGACCTTAGCTCCAGCGCAAAACCGTCTCGTGTGCATGAGTGTTTATGGTCGGCTTCAAGTCTAACCAAATCAGTTTTTTACATGGAGCGACTGCATACGTGTCTTCTACAACCCCATTACAGGATAATACTCCTAAGACCAATTTTCACAGTTCCGGTAAAAGGTGAAAAACAAAAGATTGCAAAAAAAAAGAAGAAACTACAAATCCAGCCAAATTTCCTCTGGACTCACCACCATGTTCTTTCCCTTTATAGACTAAAGCTTGGCTGAATTTATTGTGGTCAATAAACGGACGCTTAGGCCTCGGTATCTTGCGGAATACCTCGAAATAACTGAGTTCATGTTTACGGAGAGGCACATCCGTTACTGAAAGGAATTTTGAATGTCAGTCTTCATTATCAAATGCAACAACATCTTTTTTTTTACATTTTGCCTCTTTTTACTTCTATTCATCGTGTATTTACAAATATTTAAACTCACAGCCAGTACCGGAACAGGCCATAAAAAAATAATCTCGTGCGGGAAATTAACCCGCGACACAGCGCAGAAGTTGATCACTCAGCCATTGTGCCAACGCATTGGCAGTCCTAGATGTTTCATCTTTTCTATTGCTGAGCAGGAATCCCACTACACTGGCAAGAGCCCCACAACACCATAAGACCTGGATTGAGACCAGGAGAGGAGATGTGTTTGAATAACCAATCAGATGTCCACATCACTTCTACGCTTAGCTTCGGCAGACATCTGATTGGTTATTCAAACACATCTCCTCTCGTCTCCGCTTTGGTGGAATCCGGGCCTTAGATGCCCTGAGATCCCGCTACAATAAAACTGTCACTCTGCAAATAAAATTGAACTCACCATGAGGGAAAGCATCTGACAGTCCGTTACCGGGCATATCCAGGGATACATAGTAGTATTGCTCAGACATGATTTCTATGAGGGGTTGGAAGACTGACAGACTGTCCTGTCTGCCATGAACCAGGAACACTGGCTCCCCGTCCGGATGTCCGTGACTTTTTACTGGAAGGTAATGAAGAATATAGGGTTACTAATACCCCAGTGGCATGCCTGATTATATAGAAAGCAAAAGAGTTAATCATACTGGCAGCAAATTAAAAATAAAAAGAATGGGTTCATAATGTTGTGTTTTAAATGTGTCTGCATACCAAATTCTTTGGCATAGCATTCAGCCAAAAAGTGGATACATACAGCATATAGCATGCTCATTATGTACAAGAAAACTGTCTAAATCTTACTGTCTGGATACTTAATGGGTTGACTGTCCATGCATTACATGTATTGCATTTACGGTCTAGCTGTGACATCTGTACTTCACATGTAATGCATTCGCCAAAGGCACAGAACTGCGTTTTCTATGCTGGACGTGTTACGTTGAGCTATGATTTTCTAAGGTTGTGGAACAAAACAAAACTATTGGACGTACCACAAGATTTTCCTAAATTAATGGGACTGTCATGTCAACATGTTAACTCTAATGTAGACTGTTTATTGACATGTAGTATGTCTCATAATTATAGAGTAAGGAAAAAGAAAGTGTACCACGGTCACTAATTTTTGAGTTACAATATCTTTCTTGTTGGTGTCTCCGCTGATTGGCTGTACTTATCAACAAAAACCTGATGTGAAAGACTAATATGGAGGCATCTGGGCTAGCTGTACTTGGCCTAAATGATTATTACAGATTTTTTGTCGGATCAGGGCAGGTTTTGGATCACTGGAAGTTTTACTACAGGCTAACAGCATATTTTTAGTACAAAAATACGAAAAAAAAAGCACTTACGAGCCATTTTTCCCCATGGAACTTGGATAAACCATTCCCGTTCGGTTTTCATTTTCACTGACTCCTTTTTCTCAGCAATTTTATTTTGCAATGAAAAATTTCTACTCGATTGAGCTGCGAAGTGCGAGAGTGCAAAACAACCAAATAACGGGGTTTTAACTGATTAAAGTTTCACATATTAATTTATTTAAATTCTAGTCGTAACCTTTGGATTCACATTACATTATCAAATCAAAAAGAGTTATACATAAATCACGGAATTAGTTTATTTATTATTGATTTTCCAGATGCATCTCAGATGCAAGGCAGAAAAACTAATTTGTTTAGCATGATATTTTTTTTGATGCATTGATTTTATGCGGGTAGAAAAAGATAGAAGACACAGTGATGCTAAAAGTATCACATAATTCTGCAACGGCAACGCAACTGTTTTGACAGTTCTGTTCGACATTCAGTTTGACGGCTCTAGTGATGAGTAATTTTAACAAAAGATCGATAACGTAATAATATGAAAAAATGTTTTGTTTGTCCGAAAAGTTTTCTCAGGTTGATTAAATCAGTCAACAATAGCACGACTGGGGAAGCTCGAACACATCTGTGGCTCCTCAGATATCCAACTCCGGGACACTACACTGAGCCTGCAAAAGAGCTTCCAGCAGGCCACCAAGTGCCATGACTGTGACTTGGAAGACCAACCGCTTGCGAAGCCAGGTTAGTCGTTGCAAATACAACATCATCCGATGGGGGTACCTACTCTGATGAAGAAAGGTGTGACCGCGGAGCCTCATCACAAACGATGGCCCACCTCCTCACTTGTACTTGGTCAAACCGCACCTGCACACAGCTAAATGTAAAGGAATCTTCGACACGAAGAATTAAAAATATACTTGGATAGAATTTTGTTTAATAATTTATTTTAAAGTTTACATTTCACAGACCAACTATTTTTATAAGATTTCAAAAACTTTTTTATATGCGGTGCCACACTTTCAGGGTTTGTAATATGAACATCATGTCCACCGGTGACAGTTACGGAATGAAAGTTAGGAACCATTAGGAGACATTTTTGTATAATATCAGCAGCAAACTTTTTTCCTGGTGGCCACCCAGCTATATTTTCTGAAGCTTCAATGATAAGCGT
Organism: Agrotis segetum; assembly: GCA_036375495.1. Lineage (NCBI taxonomy): Eukaryota > Metazoa > Arthropoda > Insecta > Lepidoptera > Noctuidae > Agrotis > Agrotis segetum. The sequence goes on from JAQSVV010000199.1 coordinate 835,047, forward strand.
AGGTGGCGCATGTTCGGTTATCACGGTGAATAGAGTTTCTTCCGATAGAGGCACAGTAGCTATTTTCTTCATTCTCGGCTCCCATGATAATCTGTGAAAGAAATCCGACTATGAATTTTTATGTATAGTTGTATACGTTTTTTTCTTTCTGTAAGTGTCATTTTATTATGACACCCAGAATTCAAGGTGGAGTAGCAGCAATAAATTCAACTGTGAGCAAAATGTTAATGATAGTTTTTCGAAATCTCGTATTTTTTATCTCAGTCTTCTCTTGATAGAAACCTTTAGCTCTCTCAGACATTTTTTTTTTATTTGCAACGACATCAAGGCTTTAAAAAGGTCTTTACCAGACTTACTTAAATTTCCCATCACCAGCCGGTATCAGTGATCTAGATAACACCACTTCCGCTTGGTCTTCTGTCAAGCTTCTGTTTCGAACTAATAAATGAACTGCTTCTTCGAGTGTCAATCGCTTTGTACTTCCGGCATTCCACCTTAACAAACAATAATAAAAGTTAAAGTCACACAAGTCTGTTCTAATTTTATAAAGCTGAAGAATATGTGAGGTTGAGCACGCTAATCTGAGGAACTATTGGTTCGGATTGAAAAATTATCTTTGTGTTGGATAGATAATTTTATCAAGGAAGGCTATATAGGCAATACTAGGAGCCGAGCAGTGGAAGTGAAACCACGGGGAACTTTTGTTTATTGATAAATTTCCTCAAACAAAATATTCTAATATATGAGATATGCAGAGTTATTACGTACCTTTCATAACTGCTATAATACATGTCATATAAAAACTGGTACCAAAATACTACATTATGGTGCGGATAGAAATAAGCCGAAATTGGTGGAGCGGGGTCGATGTGTACCATCTTTTCGATTTTACCCGGAAACAGGTGATTGTATAAGATACCTGGAAATTCAAATAACTTAGTTATGTACCTCACTGACGAAGAGAACAACCAAAGAAAAGATGGATGGATTGTCTAAGGATATAAGGATTGTTGTGAAAGAAAAAGAAGAAAATTATGCCGTTCTTGCAAAATTGGCACTCAATTTTCATTTATTTACGGATAAATCAGCGTTATCTCTGCAGAATGTCTTTGAGAGAGCTGTGGTTATTTTAGATGTAGATCTAAATTATCTTTCAAAATCTGATTTTTATTGGTTAACACTTACCAATACTGAAGCCCATGGAATGTGATAAATAAACAAACTTGTTCCACTTCATATGTTTCACTATCAAACGTACCGTTTCCACAATGGCCAACTGTGATACAATAGGCCCAGGAAGAAACGGTTCTGATTTGCCGTGGCCTATAACATAAGTAAACAGCGATTAGGTAAATAGACTTGCAACAAGCTCGTCTCGTTCTGTGAGATATCAAAAAGTAACGAAAATTTTCAATAAGTTTTTCAATTAAAATGTTTATACGAATATTTAAAGACTATTATCGCAAAATCAACGGGAAATGCCGTTAGTATGGCCCGGTTGTAAGAGATACGCACATCAGTCAGTTTAATATAAACCGCAAAAAAAAATCAACGGGAACAGTGATCTTTATTCCCGTTAAAATAAAGTTATTTTTGGTTCCCAAATTATAGTGAAACGTCTGAACATAATTAAAATACTTGATATAACAGTAACCTACAACGTCCTTTCTCATCATCGATCATCACTAACAAAAAAATGATGTATTGAATAAATGAATGGCTTACCAGGCATATCAAAAGCAACATAATAGAAAGTATCGGGCAACTGTTCTACTAATAGTATGAAAGTGGCAGCGCTGTCCATGTAGCCATGTACTAGAAGTACCGGGCCACACTAACTTTTACAAAAGCACAGTGATCTTTATTGACGTTAAAATACAGTTATTTTTGGATCCCTGTTATAAAATAAAATCTAGTCTATGTTGTTATCAGAAGCAAAATTATAGTAAAACGACCTGGGTTAAGAAAAAAACCCGCGACCCCAGCAGGCATTTGGCGCGAAACATAACTAAATTATGTTTACTTGATAGAACAGTAACCTACAACGTCCTTCTTTGGTCGGACGGCAAGCTACCCATCACTCGATCAGAGGACACGCGTTGGAGCACTAACAAAAAAAAATGTGAGTATTAGGCACACAAATCAAATCGTTTATTTAACTAGGCCTTACCAGGCACTTATGAATTGTCAAAAGCCACATAAAATAAAACAAGTATAAAAATAGTTATGGTGCTACGTCCCAGATACAAGACATAAAAACTGTGAAAGTACCGTAGGTGCTCATTCCAAGGCGTAGATCTCTATGGAGAAGTGAGCAAGAAACTCCATGGACACTCTTTTTCAATCGCCAAAATTATTACAAAAATTTTGTTACATCATCATCATCAGGTGGTACATTATGTGAGAACGATGTGGCAAGATAATACCATAGTAAAATAAAAAGACATTCAAAATAAAGTTGTTAATAATTAAAATAGACCGTGGCAGCTAGAGATGACCCCCACTGACAGCGCCCTCACGAACGTGACACATATATCAGCACCATTCAGCTCAACCATTTTGAAGGGAGCTAAATGATCCGACACACGCGCCACTATCAGCGAGACATTTGAGTGAGCATGACATACTCAACCGCCAGGGTCATTCAAGTCAATAAGAGACGTAGGTACTCAGTGAATGATAGCTCCGAGGTACATAGTAGACACATGCTGGCTATGAAACTCTATAATACAAGGAAGATTGAGTCTATACAATGCAAATCCAGTTGTACAATCTTCAGCAGCTCCAACAAGAATACTAAATAATCGCTATTAATAGTTATCCTACACTGTCAGGTGGAAGGACCCAATGGAGCCAAGCATCATTATCAGCGATATAATCGCCTAGTTTATAATAAGCCCGCTTACATAGTGTGCGTTTAACAAATGATTTAAATTTAGTCTCATTCAATTCAAGAACATTTTGTGGTATTTTATTATAGCACTTTAAACAGTACCCCATGAAAGAATAGTCCACTTTGGCGAGTCTGAAGCCCGGCTGAACTAACTGATCCCTATTTCTAGTGTGATAGTTGTGTCTGTCACCTCTCTTACTAAAAAGATGCAATGCACACAGTGCCTAAGGAAGAGTTTTTGCCCACATCCCAGGGTGCACCGGCCCGAAAAACTGGTCTTCCCCCCGGACGTATCCGAGAGGGAACTCCAGTCCACGGGCGCACGTGGAGGTTTCCTGTCATAGCACCCCTAAGTTACAAGCTTGGCAAAAAACTTTAGAAAACCGGAAGTCGCCACACTGTCTTCGCGCTAGCAGCACTTTGAATGATTTTATTTGTTTTCACTTATTACGTTAGTTTTATGGCACAATAATAAATCTAACAAACCTGCGGTCTTTGTTTACATCAAATATCAAAGATTTTAAAACGTCAAAAACAAAAAATTCTCAAGTCTATGTTGTTTCGAATCTAATAAGGATATCGATAATATTTTGACACTTCTCTTTTACTGACAGCGGTATGTCGCATCACTACTCAACATTTAGGGCGTAGGCATACTTGCTGTTCAAATATCTACTCTATTACTGGGACATAAATAACATAATTGAATGCAAATTAGCAGCTGTGATTGCCGCTATCTGACGAGGACGTTGTCCCACTTACATAGAATAAGAAAAATACATTATTTTCGACCTTAATACGACAGTGGACAGTCTATTATTCGATTTCAAGAGTTTTGACAGCTAGCAAAATGTAGTACTTTGAACGTAACTTTTGCCAAAATATTTTATTTGTTTAATAATTATTTTGAGAGTTTAAATAAAGTTTATAATGGGTAACTTACTTGCAATTTTCCCCACGTAGCGTCAACAGTCCATTCCCTCATTTCCTTATTAATTTTTTCACTAAATATAATATAAAACTTCGTAGATCACAATCGCTAATACATTTGTGTTATTATCTTTAATATTCCATTTTCTTATCTTTATATTTGTTCATAAAACAACACGATTACATAGATATCTAGAAAACTAATTCGTAACGATGAAACAGTAAAAAAATCAACTGTAATTTACTAAAATTAAATGAAATCGGCACAATTTAACGTTTCCCTTATTTACTTACTATGTTACAAGTTATGTAAAGTTAGATATACATACAGCAATAATTGAGAAACGTCAAATCTAAACTTATACGTTTAAGTAACTAGGTAACTGTTTTTTTTTTTGCTGGCTAAACCTGTTTTACATAATTACGAAAATATAAATACATTACTGAATACAATTATAAGAAGTATTGTTGTGTGTTTATGGTTTGTTTATCTGTGATACGTCATATTTAAGTAGGTATAAAGTACAGAAGTACTGGTTTTATAATCGTGAACTTTGAACTTTGTTATTATTTTACCTACTTCAGAAATAGGAAATTTCTTTGTCAGATTGTTTGAAACCTATAAAAATATTGTTGTTTTGAATGGTTGAATTAAATTCCTTAGTAAGTTAATCATATTTTTATTTTATTATAGTTAGCTGACGGCTGGAGTTTCTTCCGGCTACTTGGCTACTATTAGTTGTAGTGTGATGTTTTTAGCCTGTGCAATGGTCTTCTTTGATAAATGGACTATTCAAAACGAAAAGTTATATTTTTCAATTTAAACCAGTTCCTGAGATAAGTTCGTTCTACCCAAAAACAAACTCTTCAGCTTTATTAGAAAAAGAAGATAAAAAGAAAAGATAAAAGTCTTTAGCAAAGACCAGAAAATTAAATAATAGATCTCAAAAATTGATAACAGCGCCATCTTGTAGCCGCGATTTGGACTTTCAATGTTTGATACTCTAACATACCGACAGATGGCAGCACAATGCACTTTTGTAATTTAAACTTCAGCTCCAAGCCATTTGAGCAGTGCAAGCTGTATAGGTAGGTATATTATTTCTCTCTCCGACACTTGCAAGAGTCAGCCCGAAATGCTGAGCCTGTAGTTTTAACCACTTCCCTGTCCGATGAGTCACATGTGACTCACGACTATTGTTTAAGTATTGTGTCTGCTGCGCGGACAGTGAAAGTGTTAAATTAGCCCCTAAATAATGATATCATTTAGATCCAGCCTGTCCCTTGCTGTCCTCCCTCAGTGACGCCCTAAGCCGAGGTCCGTATCCCCAGCGTGTGGTCACTTACTTTGTAGTTCTTTAGTTGTAAGTCCCTGGCCCCCCCCTTCTTAAGGTGCCTTTTCGCGCGCGAAACCGTGACAGGAGACCGAGACTGGAGACCGCGAATGGAAACCGCGACCGAAGATTACTACCATAATTATGTGCCTCCTGTCGCTGTCTCGCTCGTGAACTGCCGCTCATTGAACACATAATGCCTAATGTTAAGTACTGCCGCGGTCTCTTGTCGCTGTCTCCTGTTGCTGCCTCCTGTCGCAGTCTCGCGTGCGAACCGCCACCCTTAGTGTGCAATTACAGTTGCAGCGGGGCGGGCAGCGGAATCCGCTGGCGGGTAACGCAAACACATAGTTTCTGACTAAGGTGCACCAAGTGCGGGCGGGGCGGTTTGAGCGGAAATCTAGTCTATTTCGTGACCCGCCAACCGCTCCCGCTGCCCGCCCCGCGCCACTGTAATTGCACACTTAGGGTGCTTGTCCACGGCGCATGTAACCCGCGCAAGCAAAGATGCGAGTTACCTGCGCGAGTAACATTGCGCAAGCTACTTGATCAAGCTACCCGCGAGGTGCTTGTACACGGCGCATGTAGCTTGAGCATGTTGAGGCACTTGCGCGGGTTACATGCGCCGTGTACCTTTAAGTTGAAATGGCAGTGGGCAGGTCATTTAGCACGCAGAACTAATGGCCGATGGGGCCGTAAGGTCACAGCTAAGGTTCTCGAATGGAGACCACGCATCGGCAAGCGCAGCGTGAGATATCCATCAACAAGGTGGGTAGACGATCTCATGAAGACCACAGGATCACGCTGGATGCAAGCCGCGACATCCAGTCCTATTGGAAGTGTATAGGCGAGGCCTATGTTCAGCCGTCTGTACTGTCTGGACGTCTTACGGCCGATATGATGATGATGGTGAAGCCCATGGCGAGGCGTTAGATTCATTTAGGGCATCCACAAAAAAAGTCTCGAGTGAGCGCATATGACGCAACCGATGAAAACGGTTTGAAACGGTTGCGTTGCGCTCACTTATAAGAGCCTATGGCAGAAACTCAAATGAAACTCGTAAAGTAACTAGAAGTTGCAGTTTCGTTGCAGTTGCGTTTCACCGTATATTTAGGGTCTTACTCTTACTTTTGTGACCAACCGAGTCATCAAACACCAGTCCACGCACTCATAGCGCTTGCAACCTACTGAACCATCACACGACCTTTTATGCAAATTTTTATCGCCGTCCAAAGTAGGTACTAAAAAAATATGTAAATAAGGTAAATAAATGATAATATTATTGTAAGTTTGTGACTGAACCGAGCCCATTGACCCGGTGATCGGACACGAGGACATTGCCACATACACATATAAGACTCAGTCACATACATATACTTACGTGCGTATACACATGCCTGTATGGTACCTATAAGACACAGGCTTGGTCGCAGCCTAAAACTTTGGGGGGGGGGGTCACTCACTACGCTAATAAAAAATAGGTATCTGGAATAAAATAAAAATAGTTATTTGTGCAACAAGAGAGCAAAGTCGTTTTTTGCTGCGAGTGCTGATTGTGAATCTTGAGCAAGCGAAGGATTCAAGGATTGAATGATTCTAAAGTTGAATCCTGAGTGTGGCGAGAGGTTCAAAGGCACGAGATGCAAAAAACTTTGCTCTCGTGTAACACACATAACTTTTCACTTCAGCAGCGAGAACACTTTAGGAGATAAAATAATAAACAGGAATAGATTGAAATAACTTTTTATTAAAGTAGCTTTCAACAATAAGTAAATACTCCACATTGTAGATAATCCCCTCGTCTGTGATAAATCTAAAAAATAAGATAGCAACACCGTCTCCGAAAAACTGCTTGCGCCCTTTGTAAGTCTCCATTAATTGAAGACATGGTATGGTTTCAGATATTTCTCGCTTCGAGACTTCTGAGGTTGTTTTAACTCTTCCGGTGTTAAAATAAGTACTGTTATCGTCGCTAGTTTTACTCAATTTTTTTTTTATTTATATTATTCAACACTGCGCCAGCCATGAAATTTTATTCCCGCTCTTTTATTTTTAAATTAAGGCGTATTCGGAAATAGCACCCATGATATTTTATTTTTTAAATATTTACTAACATTATTGAAACTACAAATAAATATTGACAGTAAATGCTTATTTTCATTTAAATACAGAAATAAGTTAAAAATTCAATAAATTACATTCAAAGACATTATTATCTTTTTGCAAAATTTCTTTAGTTAGTACAAATTTCCGAACGTTATTGTCTTTGAGACCGAATTCAAAATCGGAACTTCGAAAGGGCTGGTCTTTGTCTCTCTCTCTTTCTATTGGCGGGAAAGAGATAGAGTGTTAATGTTTCGAATTGTATGATTAACTCAAGGCTGAATATGATATTCGTGGCTTTTTGAAACCAAAAATTAAAAAGTTACTTTGTCTCACTAGTGAGCAAAATCGCATTTTGCTCACTGATTTCAGGCAGCAAAACCTACATGTTTGAGCTACTGAAGTGAAAACATTATTACACAAGTTGTCAGCAAACTATTTTATCGCCGTGGCGTTAGGTTAGGGGTTAATTCCTTTTATTATTGGGCAAATTTTTGAGATTTTTCAATGTGACCTTAGATTTTGGGGGGTTGGGGGTCATGTTCCCTGTGACCCCCCCTTCGGACCGCGCCTGATAAGACATATAATATGCTGAACCTCACATTTTTAAGAGAACTATTTTTAAAACATAACAATCAAACTTACTCAGCTAAATTAAGTTTTCTGATTACATAATTTCGTTGCAGGATCCAAGACAGGTGAATTCATTCTCCGGGACACGTCGAGCTTCATTGTCTCGACGCTTTTCTGGTGGTTGCCACTGTTGATTCTGGCTTTCAGGAGTTGCAGTGCAATGGTAATAGTGTGGTGGGATTGATCCATAAAAAGGCAGTAATAAATAAGATCGGTCTGTAGATTGGGACTAGAAGCAACCACATAATTGCCATCATCATCATCAACCTATAATGTTCCCACTGCTGGGACTCTGTGAGGGGGAATGGGCCATAATCCACTACGCGGGCCCAGTGCGGGTTGTCAGATGTCACATGTCTTCGAATTTTTGGGTTCTAGGACATGCCGTTTTCCTCACGATGTTTTCCTTCACCGTTTTAAGAGCAGTATAGTGATGAAATAAATTAAACAAAGTAATGCGCCTGGCGGGGTTCAAACCCACGTCCTACAACTCGTAAGTCGGGACCGATACCACTGGGCCACCACTGTTCTCATTTGCCATAAAACACATTGAATAAACGGAAATGTTTCTGCCATGAATCACTATGCATTCTACCGGTTGATTATAGTATAAATACCAAGGTATTTGAAGGTTGCTCTGTCTCCAATCTACTCACACATAAAATGGTTAAGTACAGTCAGTAAAAGATTTAGGTTGAGACGGTATTTCGGTAATGTATTTTAAAGGTACTCCCTCACCAATTCTATTCGCGTGTATGTAACATTGCAGATTCGAATTTGAGCATTACATTACAGTAAGTACCTTCCTGACTGACGTACGTTGGAGTGTAATGTAACATTTAATTACTAGTGAAGCGTACGTTACAAGTTTTATCAATGTGTAACAAATTGTATAAATGACTGTGTTGAAATTGAATAGGTACTCGTTTTGTATCATTACAAAGTGCGTGGTGCAATGCTTGATTTTTCTCCCTCACTGACACAATGCTCACTCGAATCTGCAATGTTATATTACAGGCGAATGCTAGCCGATGAGGCAGCGTCGAGCGCTTTTAGTTTCAATGCAGGCAGCATACCAAACTCCAGCATACCATCAATATCTTTGGCAATGTGTAGCATACAGTCAATAAGTGTATAAAATTTAAATACAGCAGACAGGGAAACTGTTTAAAACTTGCTGCCTGTATACCTAACACTTTTGCTGACTGTACCTAGTACCTACCTATTTAAGGTTTAATTTATATCCGTGTTCCTTTCCAATGAAATGTACAGTTTTAGAATGTGAACCGTGCTATTATTAAGGTGCTCCCTCACCGCGAGCATTCACCTGTAATGTAACGTTATAGATTCGAGAATTTCATCAGTGAGGGAAAACAATCGAGCATCACAATGCGCACCTTGTATCAAATCCTAACTAATATTAGAAATGCGAAAGTTTGTGAGGATGTATGTCATGTATGTGTGTGTGTAGGTATGTTTGTTACTCTTTCATGCAAAAACCACTGAACGGATTTGGCTAAAATTTGGTACACAGATAGGTTATAACCTGGATTATCACATAAGATAGTTTTTATCTCGATTTTATGTTCCCGAGGGATAATTTTCGAGTTGTAGCGGGTGAAGCCGCTGGTAATAGCTAATAATACCGCTGGTAATAGCTGGTAATACTAAATGTGCGCGAACGCTCGTCAGTCAGGGAGGTGGTATATTGTAATGTAATGCTCAAAGTATTAACCGCGACCCTAGAACTGAAGGAATTGGTGGTGGGTATTTTTAAACAAGGTACAGAAAGATGGTAAAATTTACAAAATAGTTCTCTCATTTTGCCTTTAATTTCGGCGTGCAAATATAAACATTAAACATTATTTCAAATTAATTATAATCACAAACATGCAGTCATGAAACTAGTAATCCCAATAAAATTAAAATTGCATGAAATAAATGTCAAAATAACATTTAAAAATAATAATCACAAATGTCAATAATAATAATGTCGATGACCCCACCAAAATTAGACCCACCAGGCATGAAATTGAACTTTAAATGTCAATATAATAATGAAAAAAATAATCACGAATGCAAAACAAAAATAAAAATATAAAAAAAAAAATACAGTCTTACAATTTATAATCCAAAAATTCATGTACACTATAAAAGCATTTCTCAATCAACAATCTCGTTAAATTGTTTTTAAATCTAGAAAATGGTAATATTTTTATGGAATTAGGTATTTTGTTAAACAATTTTATGCACATAATATAGCTGTTGTTACCTGTGAATGCGAGATTCGTTCTCGGTTGAAGTAACTTATTCGTATACATAGATCGTGGGGCATAGTAGCTTGTCGCTTGCTGAAAGAGTCTCTTATGCTTGAAGGCAAATATACAGGATTCCAATATATAAATGCATGGTAGAGTAAGAATTTTATATTTCCTAAAGTATGGGCGATATGACTCTATTTGCTTCAACCCAAATATAGCTCTTAAACACTTTTTTTGCATTACAAATTCTTGATCCACCTCCACACAGCGGCCCCATAGGATAATACCATACCTGAGTGTGGAGGTTACATAGCCATGGAAAGCTGTTATTGCGGCATTCCGGGACACCTCGCAGCTGATGCGTCTCAAAGGGTATATAAAATTATTTATTTTGGCGCAAATGTCATTTATATGATTTTTCCATGAGCAAAATTTATCCAAATTTATCCCAAGGAACTTAACAGAGTCCGTTTCTGCCAGGGCGACACCTTTGTATGATATGTTTAGGTCCAGCGGTTTAGATCGATAGGTATGGAATTGCATAAATTTTGTTTTATTAATGTTAACCTTTAAATTATTAGCCTCTAGCCACTCTATACTTGTTTGAAGAGCGTTATTTATCTCTTTTTCGTATGAAATTTTATCTTGTCCCTTGATTATAATTGTAGTATCGTCGGCAAACAGTACACATTTGTGATTTATAACTTCTGGGAAATCATTAATATATAGCACAAACATTGGCGGCCCTAAAATACTGCCTTGTGGCACGCCATATCTATTAAACATAGGCGGAGATTGGAATGATTCTAACGTTTTAGTTTGGTCATTATAATTCGTAACTTCCACTGATTGTACTCTGTCGGACAGATAAGATTTCAGCCAGTTATATGCCGTTCCTCTAATTCCATATCTAGAAACTTTTTCCAGTAACCGTTCATGAGAGACGTGATCAAACGCTTTACTCATATCCATGAATAACACCGTAACAGGTATTTTCTTGTCAATACAGTCTGTTATTTCTTTTATTAATTGAAAAGCTGCCAAAGATGTGCTTCTATTTTTACGAAATCCATTTTGTTCGTCCTTAATAATTTTGTGTTTTTCAATGAAGTTTTCTAAATTATTATAAAATGCTTTCTCAAAAATTTTTGAAAATATAGGTATCAAAGTCACGGGTCTGTAATTGTCCATTTGAGTGCTATCGCCTTTTTTAAATATTGGTTTCACCACTGATCTCTTTAATAAATCGGGAAATATGCCTTGTTGTAGAGAGAGGTTAATAACATGTAGAAGTGGCCCCAGTATTATATTGACTGATAGTTTTATGATGTCAGTGCGAATGTTATCATAACCACTAGCTTTGGAATCATTTAGAGACATTACAATTTTTTTAAGGTCATTTCCATCTAGTGGGTGTAAAAATATTGAATTACTAATCAATTCAATATGATCCATTTGTTTTAATCTCGAATCTTCTCTATTATCAAGGTTATTATTGGTAACCGTGTTAATGAAAAAATTATTAAAATGATTTGCAATAGAATCAGATCTTACACAGTAACTGTTGTCTATATTAATTTTTGAAATACAGGAGCGTTTTAGATCTGTGCCGGTATGTTTTTTTATTATATTCCACGCTGCCTTACACTTATTTTGAGCTTTATTTATGTATTTGGTGTTATTATTCTTCCGCGACGTTAAAATACATTTTTTCAATAAATTACAATAGCTTTTGTACTTGGTTTTATGAGGTTCATTATTTTTATATTTTAGTTTATAGTGTAATTTACTTTTATTCCTGCAGCTTATTTTTATGCCTTTAGAGAGCCAGTTCAATTTATTTAAAGCCTTATTTGTTACTTTTACGCGAATTGTCGGGAAACATAAGTTATAAAATAGCAGAAATGTATCGATAAATTTTTTAAATGCTTCGTTTGTTGATTTTTCTTCAAAGACGTCACTAAAAGACAGACATGAGATTGAGCTTAAAAATTTTTCCTTGTTTTCATTACTATAGTCGCGTTTAAATTGATACCACCATTTTTCAATTAGCACCATATGTTTAACAGTATATTTAGACTAATATTTTACAATTAATATTATATAATTACTTACATATTTACATTTACTTTAGGTATAATAATATTTATTAGGTAATTAATACCTTCCCCTTTTTTATTATTTTACAGTCTTCATAACACCATTAGTACATTTTTAGGTATTTTTTTTTTTACAAGTATCACAATTTTAAATTTGTTTTTTAACTAATTAGTAGTTTACAGTATGGTTTTAAGTACTAAGCGACTATATAGTATGAAAAAATCTGCGAAGGCGCCATACTGTGACGTCATGCAAGTTTTTCGAACACCATGCACATAAATAAATAATTATCACATGAAAATAACATTAAACGGATTACCGTTTAATGTTACACACATCTCCTCTCCGCTTCAGATATCCACTGAAGCGGAGAGGAGATGTGAACATCTGATTGGTTATTCAAACACATCTCCTCTTTTCTCCGCTTTGGTGGATACCTGGCTTTATAGTGAGGACAAACGAGCGTAATTTTTGTGGGTTGAGCAGAATTTCGGTGGCTTTCATAGAAAACGTCCTTCGCGACGCAAAATTAGTGGTCTGCGCTGTACTAGAAAACAGAATTCTGCGACTCACGAAGGACTCACAAAATTACGCTCGTTTTGTCTTCACCCTTAATTAATCTTTTTCAATTATCGGGCAGGCCATGTTGCTCGCAGAGCAGATGGCCGATGGGGTCGAAAAGTACTAGAGTGGAGACCACGGACTAGCAAGCGCAGCATAGGACGTCTACAAGCAAGGTGGACAGACGACCTTATAAAGGTCGCCGGAAGACGTTGGATGCAGGTCGCTTCCAACCGGTGGAGATCTAAAGGGGAGGCCTATGTTCAGCAGTGGACGTCCTATGGCTGAGATGATGATGAATTATCTAAAGTTTTGATCACACCTAACATTCTTAGTCTATTTTAATTACAATTTCGATCGAATGTATTGAAAAACTATTCTCCTATCGCCATTTTGTTTCATAAGACTATAGAACACATTGTCGTATAAGAAAAATCCGTCGTTTTCTTTATAAAGATTGAAATATGGCACCTTCTTGGCTGTACGACGCAAGTGCCTGTGCCTCATGATAGAGTCTCCGAAGAAAACATCTTTTTCCAAGATGTCTTCGTTTTGTCTATGGTCGGTTCTGGCGGCAGTCGTATTTATTTCTTTGGAGAAATATGTTGACCTGAAATCAGAAATGGACATAGTTTTAATATCTTTCTATGCGAAGTCTGTGGTAGGGTCTATAAATGGGATTGCAGCGCACGATGTGGAGGAAATGTGAACTAAATCGGGACTCTCGGAAGAGTCGACAACCTTTTAAGAGCGCATATTCTGAAAGTTGGCAACGCCGCAAATGACTGTGAAATATTTACAAGTTTTAATTAATGTTACAAATTTACTGTATGAAAATAAGAAATATGGCTCTGTAGTACCTACAGTTAAAATTGATTAGGGAATGCAATAATTGATATCGTAAAACCGAATATATAGTAAGACGTAAAAAAGCATTTGGAAACATTCCAAATTCCTTTTAAACACCTGCAACGATTACAATATCAAATTTAGTGTTTTGATTGCAATCCTATATTTTATCAGTTTTCTAGTGCTCTACAGAGCCATATTTCTTATATCCTTTATAGTAACATTGCCAAATTAATTAAAAATTGTAAATATTTGACAGCTATAGCGACGTTGCCAACTTTCTGGTTATGCGGCCTTAAGTATTACTTTAATTATCCGTTTTTGGGTTTGCTCTTAACTCTAGTCCAGGTCAAAAATGACTGAGACAAAGCCCGGCTTTGGAGCCATATTGTAACAAACGATAAACGCTGAGTAGGCTTTATTATATTTTCAACTTCATTTGCTTTGATTTACCTAAAGTTGAAGATCTAGTGAAGATTGAACAGCGTTTTCGTTCTTTCTTGTCGCTAACGCTTAGAAATTATAATTTTCAACTTTAGGCTCTGGGGTATTAAGTTGAAAATGTAATGGGGAGTACCGAGCGTTTACGATTATCGTTTGCAACTTGTTGCGACTTTGCTAGGGGGATGTTCACTCCAACTTTGAAGATATCAAGATATCAATTTTTGAAGAGTATTTATGAAATATTTTTAAGAGATCGTATCTCGACGGATGGCAAGCAATGCTGTGGTTGACGGTAAAACACGCTTTTTTGTGGCAACGTATTTTCCACTTGGTACCGTCAAAAAAATCGGTATATTGTACCACGTGTTCTTGGGTTTTTCCACCAGGAATTTCACAGTATGGAGGTTGAAATCCGGATTTGCGTCTAATTGCACATAAAAGCATAATCAGCCTATAATATTAGCACTGCCTGGGATATGGTCCCCGCGACTCTAACAATGTCGTCGGTCCACCTAGTGGGAGGCCTACCTAAGCTGCATCTTCCGGTCCGTGGTCGCCACACCAGAACTTTTATTCTTTTTTATATAAACTGTGCTTAAATTACCTTTTGTAACACGCATTGTATCTGGCTACCCATCCGTCGAAATCTGTGTACAGTCCTTCAAGACTGGTCACGTCGTGCTGTGACATCTGGATAGGTTCTGAAAAACAATAAGATTATATTTTTATCAACTACTAACTGTGCCCGCGACTTCGTTCGCGTGGATGTCCAAACTTAACAATGTATACTTTTTTTCAAATTGACAAAGTTTCATACAATCTTTCATCCCCTATTTTATCCTCTTGGGGGTAGAATTGATCAAAATCCTTTCTTAGCGGATGCCTACGTCATAACATCTACCTGCATGCCAAATTTCAGCCCGATTCGTCCAGTGGTTTGGGCTGTGCTTTGATAACTATGTCAGTCAGTCACCATTGAGTTATACTATAATTTTAGATTTACAAAAAATTTGCAACGTTTTCTGAAATCAATATCTGCGTGCGTTAACAAACATTTCCAGTCACATACAAAAACACCCGGTATCGGAACAACTATTAGTAAATCATACAAATATTTGTTTCGTGTGGGAATTGAACCTGCAACACGCCCCGTAGCAGTAAATCGTTCAATCACTGCGCAACCCAACCATACTATTCATAAATCTTTTATCCTTGTATCGCTATAACTGTCCGCTGGTATAGGTACAATCGACAAAATGGAATCACGACCCATTTTGACAAAAAATCGTTTCATCATCATCATCATCATCTCAGCCATAGGACGTCCACTGCTGAACATAGGCCTCCCCTTTTGATTTCCACAGATACCGGTTGGAAGTGACCTGCATCCAGCGTCTTCCGGCGACCTTTATAAGGTCGTCTGTCCACCTTGCTGGTGGACGTCCTACGCTGCGCTTGCTAGTCCGTGGTCTCCACTCTAGCACTTTTCGACCCCATCGGCCATCTGCTCTGCGAGCAATATGACCTTTGAAATCGTTTGAATCTGTCAAATTGACAAAGATCAAAGTCATTACCATGGATATGATTATGTATCTATGTTTATGCGAATGTGGACCTAATTGTATTTGAATGTCTGTTAGAAAATAAGCTAATGGTGGGTCATGATTCAACTTTGTCGATTGTACCTAAGTACTTTTTATTATTTATGCCTATCACAATTTAGCTCTAGAAACACAGATAAGCCGATACCCGTTTAGTTCCTTGACCGATATCCGTTGATGACATTTTAATCACTTCGTCTCTTAAATGCCTTTGTTTATATTATCTCGCTAGCTCCCGATAAAAACGTTGCAAACATCAAAATAATAATATTATGAGAACATTAACATAACATCAAAACATGAGTATTATGAGTTATCATAATAAACAGAAAATCTTGTTTTTATATTATTTGACTAGCGATTCGCTCACAGCAGACGATCTACGGCCACCGTAGGCGCGGGTAGCGAGTAAAGGGCAACTCGCTGCCCGACCATGGACCATGCCCGGGTCGAGGGCGCGTTGTGTCCCACGCGCGCCTCAAAGAGCGTCAGCCTAATGACGGGGCCCCCTCTCAGAGGGCTAAAGCCTGCCGGGGTCGCGGGATTATTTCCTTACCGTGACCCCGGAACATAACAGGCTATTGAAGGACACCGTGGATTTTAGTCAGTACAAGTCTGACAGTCCCTCCCGCCCTGCCCGGGGTGGGAGGACTCACTTGACGATATTATACCAGGCTAAAAAAAAAAGCGGCCCGCTCTGTCTTCTCAGGAGTTAAAATTTAATTTTTGACATACCCGGGGGATTTTCCGAAAACCTCCTTAAATACAAGACAAAGACCTAACATATACCGTTTAGTTTCATTTTTGGGAAGATAATAATTTTATTTCTTAGGATGAACAATTCAAATGAATCCTTCCGTGTGGAGTGAACTGTCCGAATAGGTACCTAATGTATAAAACCGAGAAAAACCCATTTCGTCATCATTAGAAAACTATTTTTTTTAAGTTTTTTTTTATAATAGGTATTTTCTGTTCCTTCTTATTGACCTTTGCGTTCCAGTGTCGTGGTAACAGGCATATCCACAATATACTTTATAGACGCAAGGAAATTCTAATAGAGTACCTATAGTTTTTCTTCTTTTAATATAAAAACGAAGAGGCCCCTGCCTACAAAAAATAATGTGAAGTTTCCAACAATAAATATTATACTTGAACATAATATAATAATTCTTGGTTCTCATAAAACATACGACATAATACCTAATAAAAAAATTACATCTACAATCCAAAACATTAAAAAAACGTACTACAAAAAAATTACAACGCAAAAAATACTCTATGCACATTTAATTTAAATAAATAATTTTAATAATATAATAACTTACCATTCACTCGATTATTATCCATATTTAAAAACAATAATAATAACAGAACATCACTTTACACGCGATCTTCAAAACGGCTGCTCACTAAATGATAAAACAATAATGTTATTGTTGATAGTCGCGTGTAAACAAATAGAGTTGACGTGCTCCCGCGTCGATAGCGAGAGTACAACGATTATCTTCTAGTGATGTGACTTTGTCTTGTCGATAAAAATTTCGATGTAGAAATTTTCTTTGTCTATCTTTGTTATGTATAAGACTACAAGACGTGTCATATCTCGGAAAGGAAATGAAATAATCGTTAGCGTAACAGTCATTCAAGCATCATCATCTGCCTAGCCTTTTCCCAACTGTATTGTGGTCGACTTCCAGTCGAACCAGATGCAGCTGAGTATCAATATTGTACATGAAGCTACTGCATATCGGACCTCCACAACACACGGTAAGACTGGTTGTCAGACTTTCAGAGCTTTAGATCTATAAATGACAGCTAGGACTATCGGCTTTACGTGTTTTCCGAGGAAAAATGCTTTACCAGATGGTCACCCATCCACACGCAAACCTCGGCAAGCGCAGCTTAACTCGGAAGATCGTTCTGTGCGGCTGTAATTATTTAGCCACGAGCTACTTTATTCAAGCCTCATCAATCAAAGGGCTTCACACACAGCAGCTATAATGTAAAGATGTACATTATAGCACGATACATCTCATTACACCTTTCCATAGAAATCGTCAGGAGATCACACACTGCAGCAGCTATAATGTATATTTTTACATTTTCGAATTTCTATGGAAAGATGTAATTATTAGTTATTACGTTAGTTTTATGGCACGATAATAAATCTAACAAACCTGCGGTCTTTGTTTACATCAAATATCAAAGATTTTAAAACGATGTCAGAAATAAAAATTTTAGTTCCGTTCCTACATTTTTTTGTCAAGCTGTAGATGCATCGTGCTATTATGTACATCTTTACATTATAGCTGCTGTGTGTGAAGCCCTTAAAAGTCAAATATAAATTGCTTTACCTCTCACTTATTCCATTTATCGATAAAAAAAAACATCGACGGCATACAGCCCTAGCTCAAACGTCACGCGTCCGTATTCTGTAACCGGTCCTCGTTTCGCTAGCCGCTGGTTAGCCAAGAGTCGTCGAGACACACACGTTTACGTCACAATCTTACGTTTTGTAACATCTTTCGTCATGCCTACAAGAATTAACTAATACGGAGCGAGATATAGAATATTTCTAATCGAATTTAGTAATATGACATGACTGTGTAGAGAAAGTCATGGTTTTATAAACGTAAGTAATGTCACAATGATTTCTGTGCTTTTATTGGGCTTTGAATGACATTGTCATTCTATAATATTCGTCTTTTTAATCTTTAGAAATTGTCATGGAATTTATAAGTACTAATGAGAAAGAGTATTGTAAAAAAATACTTCCGATTTGGTCCACAGGCCAAAAGATCCTTGTTCTAATTCATAATCTTAAAAGATATTAAAAAAGTATTTTAGTACACTTTTTGCCAGTCAACTGTGACCGTCCTTGGGTGACTCGCCATCGGGTCATAGACCATGCCATGTCTACGCGCGCCTCAAAGAGCCTTCAACCATCTAATGGCCCCCCTTAGAGGGCCAATGCCTGCCGGGGTCGGGCTGTCTCATCAGGGCCTGTAGCCATGTAACAAACGATAAACGCAAACGCTGAGTAGGCTTTGATAGATTTTTAACTTCAGGTACTTGGGTATAAAGTTGAAGATCTATTGAAGATTTCATAGCGTTGTCATTCGTTCCAGTCGCTAACGCTCAGAAATCTTAAATATATTTTCAACTTTAGCCTCTAAGGAATAAAGTTGAAAATCTATTGGGGAGTAACGAGCGTTTACGATTATCGTTTGCGCCTTGTCTATAGGGGGGCAGGTTACCGTTTCCCGTGAGCGTAAAGGGCTATTGAAGGACCACCGTAGATTTTAGTCAGTACAAGTCTGACAGTCCCTCCCGTCCCGCCTTGGGTAGGAGGACTCATTCGACGTTTTTGCCACGATGAAAAAGTCTGACGGTCCTTTATTCGCAACCCAAAGCAGGACGATTTCCAAAACAAAAAAAATCTCCTGTTAGACAAAATTAGGTAGAGAACGTAAAAACAATTAAGTTTTCTCGGAATAAGAAGCCAAAAATCCGGAACCATCACATTCTCTTGAACCGGACTGCATTTAATGTCAGGTCAACAACATGTTTGTGGAGGTTAACCAGTGCTAGTATTAAGGGCTTCACACACAGCAGCTATAATGTAAAGATGTACATTATAGCACGATACATCTCATTACATCTTTCCACAGAAATTCGAAGATGTAAAAATATAGGTACATTATAGCTGCAGTGTGTGGTCCCCTGACGATTTCTATGGGAGGATGTAATGAGATGTATCGTGCTATAATGTACATCTTTACATTATAGCTGCTGTGTGTGAAGTCCTTTATTATGAGACAATAAACATGCTCATTGACAAAGAAAGCCATTTATAATAAAAACCCCTACCCTACCTATTTCTAGATTGCTCGTAGAACTGACAACCGATGGGGAAGAAAAGTTCTCGAATGGCGACCACGGACCTGAAGACACAGCGTAGGCAGACCTCACACTAGGTGGACCGACGACATCGTGAGGGTCGCGGGCAACCGACGGATGCAAGTGGCGAATTGTTGTTCGGCGTGGCGGTCTAAGGGGGAGGCCTATGTTCAGCAATGGACGTCTACCGGCTGATGATGATGATGATGATGACTCGCCTAGACACCAAAGTCGTAAAGCATCGAAGGCTTGCGTCGTCATGTGTAGGCACCCAACCTGTTCCTGCAATTGCCCTTCTTGTTCCAGGACTTTAGAGATTCTTTCGAAAAATCACGCAAGGCTAGGATATCGTGGGAGAGAAAATCGTGGCTAGGTAGTAAGTATTGATTGACTGAGACAGAATAGATTAATCTCTGTAAAGGCTGGACCGATTTTAACGGGACTTTTATTGGCAGGTAGTAAGGAGTAACTTAGGCTACTGTAAGTTCCTACTACCACGCGAACGAAGTCGCGGGCACAGCTAGTTGAAAAATAACATAAAATAGAATAAACCCTTTCCCTAATCCCAAAACAATTAAATAATCCATCTCAATATTAATCTTTTAAAACAAAACAACAAAAGGTAATCGTAGTTTTCGAACTTGACCGATAACAGTCATCAAGGGTAAATTAACAAAATAATCAACAATAATAACAGCTGTTATCTGTTCTTTGTTTAATTAGGTGTTAAAGTATTTAAGATATTACGTTTCTAGGTAAGATATTTAAAAAGACTTTGCTCTTTGCGTGTTCTTAAAGTGGTTCCCATAATATATGCAGTGCTAAATGTGACGCCCGAAATTACAGCCGCATTTTTAGGGTGCTCACACATTTATCGACGCGGAATCGGATTTTTCCGTCGCCCTTTCTCTTTCTGTCGCTTAGAACTGCCATTTGCTAGACCGAGACAATGCGATAGCACGCGGCCGCGTCGAGGATTCCGCCGAGTGCGATCGCATTATGCTTTCTGTCTTTACTAGGGGATGTTCCGCGACTCTGTGTTCGATACGAAATTCAGCACGCGTAGCATGGCGATTCTATCTCTATTCTACCAAGAAAATACGAAGTTATTTCATCGTTATTTCTACACAAATCGACTGTTTTTTGCACAAATATGACACCATACACTATTGAAGAAAAGAACGTTTATTTTCCATATTTTTCACATTACCATGCATAAAACGCTAAAAATATTTCTACGTTCTGTCATTTTGTCTATTCTTTCGTGGACAAAACCCCGGTGAAATTAATTCTGTAAAAGATTCGGATAGGCAAATTCGTTGTTTGCTTGCAAAGTTATCTCCGTCGGCATTCCGCGACACGTAGCGACGTGTCCCATATGTTGCTTGCAAATATGAACTGTATTTACTGTGGATAGATTTCAATGTTAATGTTCTTTACCGCATAGTAAAATGCCGCCGTTTCCGGCCGGTTGGTGGGAATCTTAAGGTGCTCCCACATCTATCGACGCGGAATCGGCTTTTTCCGTCGCCCTTTCTCTTTCTGCCGCTTAGAACTGCCATTTGCTAGACCGAGACAGAAAGCATAATGCGATAGCACGCGGCGGAATCCTCGAGGCGGCCGATTCCGCGTCGATAGATGTGGGAGCACCCTTACCTAAACGTACCCAATGTTCCCACTGCTGAGACACAGGCCTCCTCTCTGAGAGAGGGTCTGACATTACCACCCAAAAAAAGGGAAATAATACACAATACCTATATTTAAAACTGATTTTATTTAATGACTAGACAATGTACACTTAAAGATAGATTTAAAATACACACTTATTTTCATATCTGTGGTGGGGCCTCTACATTATGTTTCATTGTACTTAGGTAACTGAAATATTGGAAAAAAAGAGGTAAAATTTACAAACCAAATTAATCAAATATGAATAATATGACAGATGGGCAGACTGTGCTTTCGACCGTCTGGCTAACAGGCCGACTAGTCGGTTGCAAAAATTCCGATCATTGCCGTCGGTACAATTCAGGGGCTATTGTACCAGCCGTTTTCAAAAAAAAAAATTGAGCGCAAAATTTTATGTTTGTTTACGCCAAATGTCGCCGTCGTTGGCCCATTTTACTTGGGGGCCCAATGGCCCATATCATTGATGCCTGCCTTATCCCAAAATTAAATATGAAGTACTTGTAGAACCATAAAAAATGTCTTATTAGATATAATATACATTATAATGTAAGTTAGTGTTGGGGTAAGGCAGGCATCAATGATGGGATAGAACCGTATCTTTAAATCCGAAAATAATTACCACGGTTTTGTACAAAAAACACGATATAGACAAGAAATAAACAAGTAGGTATACAGTGCGTTATTTGGAAAAATATTGTAACAATTAATTGACCAGTATCTAGGTACATAAAATTTAGATTGAGTCAGAATGAAATAATTGCTTACCCCAAGTGCACTGCAGTAAAACGCGATTCATAAAATTAACAGTAAGGCCCTTCGTCCACAAGGCGACTCAAGTTTCCGTTACCTTACGACTTCGGTATCCAAGCGGCTATCGCAATACAAACCCATAGACGTTCGAACACAAGCACGCGTCAATGAATACCAAAATCGTAAGGTATCGGAGACTTGCGTCGCCTAGTGTACGAAGGGGCTAAATATTTCCGGAGCGAAAATCAACAAAAAAATGAGCTAACAACAATTGCTAGGGCTTATGCGTCAAAAGAAAAAAAAAACTTTTTTCAATCATTTTCGTTCTAGAATTCGGGTATGAAATGTGGAATAGGTTGGTTGTTATATACATTTCGTTTTCTTAAACATCACTTTATATCATCACAATTCCCAAGTCCGAATCACCACTAAAAATATTAGTTTTCATCATCACTTATCACTATTTTCACTGAGAGTTTCCAATCATATCAGTTCCATTAAGCAATGTCTCTAAAGTTGCACTTTCCCGACGGTAATTTGCACTTTTCGAAAACCCAATAACATATAAGCGACACCTAGTCGCTCTTTCCCAAAACACAGTTGCATTTGTGTCACACCAAGTTGCACTTTCCCGAAAACCAATTGCACTTTACATACCAAGTTACGCTTTGCCGGAATCAAGTTGTAATTTTTGAAGCACAGCACTTTTTCTAAACCAACTCTGACTTTGGCATTTTATCGAAACCCAGTTGCCCTTTTCCAGTTTCCTGTTGAATCCCTAGTTCCACCTTTCTCTTTACTCCTTTCAAATTACACTTCCCAGTTTTCAAATACCTTTTTCGGGTTTCTGCTAGTGCGTCTTCTATTTCCACTTGGAAATCGGGTTTTCAACTGCATTGCCTCAGTTTTGAAGCAGAAGAACCCTTCGAATACTGTTTTAAAGTATCTAGTTGCATTTTCTGGGTCTCTAATGGCATCCCTCCGTAGGCTCCTTGCCAGGTCTGTTTTTTAACTGTCCTTTTGCAAGGTCTGGGTTTTGGAAACAACCTTCTATAGGTCTATAACTTAAATGTCCAATAGCACAATCTAGAGGCACAACCACATGTAGGCGCTTGGCAGCCATGTTGTTTACATGTCAATTATATTGGCTGGGTTGTGGGCTGAACCCTCCGTACATCTTTGGCAATCTCTTCGCTTAAATATCCAATTACAGGCTCTAGGTTTCTTAGTAGCACAAACATCCGTAAGTTATCGATTTTTGGTTTCTTAGATGTCTATCACACTGAATAGTTTTAGAAGCAGAACCCTCCATAGGCTTCCCTTAGCTTAAAAGTCCACTTGCACAGTCTAGGTTTCGTAGTAGCACAAACGTCCGTAAGTTATCAGTTGTTGGTTGCTGAGATGTCCATTACACTGAATAGGTTTTGGAGGCAGAACCCTCCATAGGCTTCCCTTAGCTTAAAAGTTAATTTGCACAGTCTAGGTTTCTTATTATCACAAACTTCCGTGAGTTATCGATTGTTGGTTGCTTAGATGACCATTACACTGACTAGGTTATGGAGGCAGAACCCTCCATAGACTTCCCTTAGCTTAAAAGTCCACTTGCACAGGCTAGGTTTCTTAGTAACATAAACGTCCATAAGTTATCGATTGTTGGTTGTTTAGATGTCCATTACACTGTCTAGGTTTTGGAGGCAGACCCTCCATAGACTTCCCTTAGCTTAAATGTCCAATTGCAGTCTAGGTTTCTTAGTAGCAACCCTCCGTGGGCTTTGGGGTTGCCGGTTACTTATATGTCATCATCTCTATCATGTGGTTGATGTCTCTGTAGGACCGCTAGCCGCTGCTGTGTCACCTCTAGGTGGTGTTTCCGCCATTTTATACGACGGTTCTGGAACCATACTTTTACCTGGACAGAAAAAAAGTGGCGTACGTATAAATTCACCCTCGAACTCCAAGTGGGATTACAGGAGTAGGGCACGCAATATTTTTTTAAACCTGGAGGGAGATTTTTGAGTTAAGGGAATGAAACATTTTGCCAAAAGAATAGGAGTCTCTAGTGCGTTAAAAGATTTTGGGGCTGGTGGGATCCAGCTCCTAACGGTCCACCCCAGACAACGGCACCATTAGCTACTGTAACTTGTGGTGACGGCTGAGCGACCCCAGTGGCGGTGGTAAGCTTCATCAGGGCCCCCAAATCGTTTTCACCTTCTTGTTGGAATCCGGCGGCAAATAGTTTTACTGTGTTCCGTCAGTGCGCAGGAGTTCCAGCTCCTTTTAGACGAGCACCATATTAGACCTCATCTTAGCTTCTGGGTATACGCAAGTAAGCAGCCACTAAAGTCTAGTCCAAAAATTGATTTGGATTCGATCTTTTTATAGATATCATTTTGGAGGAATCCAAAACCAGTCTTAGCAACTCATTAAAACTTACCTGTGCCTCAGTCAGCTGTAGCGCATGTGCCAGGTACAGCCTCTCTGGTCCCACCATGTACTGCTGTCGCTCAAACTCTGCTTCCAACCGTTCCAGCTGTTCAGGAGTGAATATTGTTCGTATCCTCTTACTTCTGCCAGAACTGGGAGACAGAAACCAGAAAATATGTCAAGAGTGAATAGGTTACTTCATAGATATATTATAGAAGGAGATATGGCGTGGAGTTCAAAATGTATAGAAAACCGGTGAAGCCACAACTGCCCCACCATCAAGAAATATTACGCATGTAGTATATCAAAACAATACTACGAACAAGTGCACACACGCGCCGTCGAAAACTCTGTCATTTAAATATAAACCTTATTCTTTAAACCACAGCGTACTTTTTCCGTGTAATTTACTCACACTAAAACAATTATCATTGTGTGTCGTCGAAACACGGGGGCGGACTCGACAGTGTTTGACTAAATCGAAGAGTTCACGATAAATATGTCGATAAATTATAAAGGTTTGGAAATAAAATTAATAAAAAACGATATGAAACCGTTTTTATTATCTTTATTGTATAGATTACTATTCATTTAGTCCATAGATTACTTAACTAAACATTAATTAATTTACTTAACCATCTTCGGTTCGCATTTATATAATACTCTGTAAAATAATTAAAAAAAATTAAAAATGCATGAATCACATCGGCCTTCCAGCCTTATTACAAGATAAAAAAATTCAAAAAAAAAAACTGAAATATTAAAATAGCAATTAGCAGTCGACTTTCTTGTCGATAGTCTGTCGGATCTCCAAGAGCACGTCACTAGCTCGCACTAAAATACGCGGACCTGAGCAGCGGCCGTAATACCATGCGACATTACGGCTGATTGAGGTATCGTTATGTCAGTTTTACATTGCTTGTTCAGTCAGTCTGTGATGCAATGATGTGGTTGTAAAAGAGCAATGTATTTATTGCAAAAATAATACAGTCGGAGTAATGTAGGACAACAAAAGTACAGTAGTACAAGTCAGATATATTTTACTGCTTGTTGTTTTTCGTGATTTTTAAGACAAATATTGTAAAATACTTGTAATTACATGTGAAACCCGATGCCATGACTTCTAAAATATTTGTTTTGGTTTCTTTTTTTGCACAAAAAAACCGAACAAGACGGCATAATCGTTTTTTTCACGAACGTGGTTGACAACAAACTAACTCGCGGTGACGGCCATTTTTTCATTTTCTGAGCGTAGCGCTCAAAACTACACGGTAGCGGACACGCCCCCTTGCCACTTCTCCTGTTTTTAATATTTCTGTGGGTTACTTCTAGGCAAGCGTGCTTCACCGTCGACCACATCATTACTTGCCATCAGGCGAGATAGTGGCCATTTTTTTTTTGACCTGGTAAAATCATCAAATGAGTCCTCCCACCCCGGGCAGGGCGGAAGGTACTGTCAGACTTGTACTGACTAAAATCCACGGTGTCCTTCAGTAGCCTGTTATGTTCCGGGGTCACAGTAAGGAAATAATCCCGCGACCGAGATAGTGGCCATGCGCTATTTTTAACTGCTCCCTCGGTGGAAATTCGAAAATTACTTATGCTTGTGGGCATTGAGGGAGACATCTTTAGCTGGGCTCTAAACCACCTCAAGATGCAGGTTTCACTTAACTCTGTACAGTACATCGTAGGTGTTCTGTACAGAGTTGCCACCTGCAACTGTCGTACAGTTGTTCATTGTTATTTGTTTGCCTATGTAACTAGATTGGCAATAACTTGTATTGTTTATTATATATATAACAAAAACATACTTATAACAAACAACGTGTGTTTGTGTTGCATCGTAGGGAGTTCTTTTATAGAAAAACTGCTACCAATCTTATGATTGTTAAAACTGGATTACAGTAATAGGGGAAAAGTGTATAAGACGGGGACACGAAGTATAATAGGGACATACACTCTTTAGGCATACTTAACACAACACTAACGTAGCGCAAGCGCCATTACGACGTCATTTGCAACAAACAAAATGGCGTCCTGTACCCTTACAACGAATTTTCACTCTTTTACTTTACTTTACAGCGTCTTTCCAGTATTTACAGCGTTTTACTATGAAAAAATGGAACAGCGCCTCTGGTGTACGAAGAAGGAACTAATTTTTTCATTGAAAATTGTCTAAGTTCCAGTTTACTTTACGTCTCATATACTGAAAATTCGTGCTAAGGGTACTGTTGGCGCTTGCGCTACGTTAGTATTGTGTTAAGTTTGCCTTAAGTGTGCGATTTCCCATCATACCCCGCGTCTCCCTCTTAAACACTGTTCACTTCACTTAACTGTTAACTGTATCAACGATAAGCACTATAATAAGTGAAGAAATTCTAAAGAACTAACCTGTTTGAACACGTCATAGAATGACTTCTGGAGGTCTTCATTTGTCCCACCTGTGGCCTCATCTCTGGCCGTGGACTGTCTGTAAGAAAGTTACCTAATGTTAACCTTATGCTATTAAAGACAGTGCGTGCGGATTTTCCTCTCAGGACATGTCTTATTTTCATGTCATTTCATCTGGTCATAAAAAGAACTTACTAATATACAGAAACTAAGCGCCTGTCAAAAAATACCAGGCAAAACGCTGCTTAAAGGTCAGACGCGCTGCTGCGTTGCGAAAGGTGTATCTTTTCGTGTAGGAAATAGAGTTAGATTTTGAGTAGCTCTATTAAAATGTGCGCGCAGTGCCGCGTTTCGGTCTGAGCTGACCCTTAATGTACTTTTCCTGGATTATGTAGTAACTGCATTTTTGCTATAGGCTTCCACGTCTTCCACGTCCGGAAGACGTCCACTGCTGAACATAGGCCTCCCCCTTAGACCGCCACGCCGAACGACAATTGGCCACTTGCATGCATCGGTTGCCGGCGACCCTCACGATGTCGTCGGTCCACCTAGTGGGAGGCCTGCCTACGCTGCGTTTTCCGGTCCGTGGTCGCCCCTCGAGAACTTTTCGTCCCCATCGGTTGTCAACTTGCAAATTTTTCCAAGTTCATTTTCAACGTTCATATACATCAGAAGTTTTCTACAAGCCTTCAAAAAAGTCCTGTCTACCAATCAACATCAAAACCAAAACAGTTCTCTTAAAAAAAAAAAAACACTAACTACCTAACAACCTAATGACCAACAGATATACATACTATATCTAAAAGTTTTATTTTTATAAACAAATCCTTTGATCGCCCATTTCACCCCGCACTTAATCCCGATTTCGTCCACCTGCATTCATTTATGTCAAAAAGGACATAATTTTATTAATCCGAGCTAAAACGGAGGGGGCCGACATTGATGTCTGTTTAATTAAACTCTGCCTTTATTGACCCCATTAAATGTCACAGGAATGGCGCGGGAATTATTTTAATACAAGTCTTCGTACAATAGAATATTTTGTTAACAAATTCATAGGTTTTTGTAAATGACAGCACTTAGTGTTTTCTGTTTGAAATTTGCTGACAAATAATTTCGAAAGCTGCACATTTTTGAATAATTATATGGTAATAGGTATAGCGTTTTTTTTGTATCCGAATTGATGCGTTTCTTCTATTTTAAATTTTTTCGTTGCAACTTCATCATCTTTATATTAGCCGTAAAACGTCCACTGCTTCAGAGGGCCAAAGCCTGCCGGGGTCGCGGGATTATTTCCTTACCGTAACCCCGGAACGAAAGAGGCTATGAAGGACACCGTGGATTTTAGTCAGTAAAAGTCTGACAGTCCCTCCCGCCCTGCCCGGGGCCGGAGGACTCATTTGACGATTTTACCACGCTAAAAAAAAAAAAAGACGTCCACTGCTGAACATAGACCCCCCTATAGACTTCCAATATGACCGGTTGGAAGCAGCTTGCATCCAGCGTGATCCTGTAGTCTTCATAAGATCGTCTGCCCACCTTATAGGTCGACGTCCTACGCTGCGCTTGCCGGTGCGTGGTCTCCATTCTAGAACCTTACGGCCCTATCGGCCATCTGTGTGCTATATGGCCACTGTCATTTCAACTTGTTTAATTCGTTAGGCTATGTCGGCAACTTAGCAACTTGCAACCCAGTTACTACTTATTGGGTTACACTTAGGGGTGTTTTCCCAAGACTGATAATCAGATTTTCGGGCTTCCTGAGTACCGCGTGGTTACTGCCAAAGAATTACCAAATCACACTTGGGACCAAAGATTAGGCCTATATCAAAGATTTGGCTTCTCTATGGTAAATAAAATACTGTTTTACGTTCATTTGAAACTTTATGGCGAATCGGAGTGCCTCGAAACATATGAATGTCATATTGTTATTATTTACGTAGTTAAAAAAAACAAGTATAAGCTTTCGAGAATCTCAATCATTCGGTTTATTCGGGCGCGCCAAAGTTCACCTAAAATTTAAACTCCGATCATTGGAAACCCGAAAATTGTATTCCTAACATTTATAATCCTAATGATCGCAACTCCTAATTGCTCTGTGCCTAATGT
The DNA here is from genome assembly GCA_036375495.1 of Agrotis segetum. Taxonomy (NCBI): domain Eukaryota; kingdom Metazoa; phylum Arthropoda; class Insecta; order Lepidoptera; family Noctuidae; genus Agrotis; species Agrotis segetum. Next base: position 864,019 of record JAQSVV010000199.1, read on the forward strand.
TCATACTTCCGAATCATTCGACTTCATAATGTCAGTAGCAATAAACATCTACTATACTATTATTTGTTTTCCTATCTTTCTCAACATAACCTTCTTTTACACTATTATTCAAAGTCATATCTTTTTTGATTAGATTTCTTCAACATTTTTGAAGTATTTTTTTCATAGTGCCCCCAACACGACACTCTGACCAAACGACTGGGGGCACCCCGACTCGGACAGGTTAGGTTATACAGTACTAATTCAGAATTTAAATCCTACCTTGTCTTAACCCCGTCGGTACTCCAACCATACTCCTACAAAATCCTTCGTTAATCCTCTGCACATCATGACCAGCATACAAGTAGTTCTGCAGCTGTCTCTGGTTCTGCTGCAACCTCTCCTGAACACTCAGATTCATCACGTCCTCATCAGCATTCGTCAATCCCAAAATGGCGGCGATGGTGAAGGATTTTCCTGCTAAATTCGTTCCTTTGCCTGTTAAGTCAACACCGAAGGCTGATTGACTGCTGTCTCCATCATCTAGGGTTGATACTGGTGATGAAGAACGGTTTTCGACGAAACGGTCGACTGTGTCGGTGTACCCGTCGGCATTGTATTTGTCTTCGCCGTCGGAGATTGCCGACAGTCGATCTACATTCTGCTGATACGCCGACACCGCTAGCAGGTCCGTCAAATTCGAGGGATATAAATTTGAATTCTGCCTCTGTTCCATCATTGTAAACTTCAATTAACTTCGAAATATTTGAATTTCATTTTTCATTAATTATTTTAATCACTATTTCATTTTGATTGCACATTTCACTGTAATTATCCGCACAGTTAATTTTATTCAGTTAATTTATTAGTTTCAAATAGTTAATTAGTTGGTTAATTGTTGAAATGATGCGACTGTTCAGTTCGGCTTGCTAGACGATATTGCTCTGTGGTTTTTGATTTAAAAAGGGCACAATTTTAAATTTGTAAGGGCGTGGCTGCTAGCGATCGGTTTGGCGCGCAAAAAATGACATCGTAAGCGGTCAATTGGGGAGGGTAGTTGTTACCCCTGTGGGGGGTGAGTTTGGGGCGTTCTGATTGGCCGGTGGCGCGCATGCGTTGCGGGGGGCGGTGCCAGATTGGAGGGGTGTGGTTTAGCAGTGATTTGCGGTCGGTAAAAGCCTTTGATTGAGTCAGGTACGGGTTTGGGAGAAAGTATTTTCAGTTTTCGGCAAATGACTGGTTTATTGAAAGCTAAAAAGATTTTGTCGGTGAAAAGAAACATTTAAATTCATATGAATGTACCTGCCTTGGATCCTGCAAAGAAATGAATCAGAAAAGAATAGTGGAGGAGTAGGAAAAATATTGTTTCCACTTCCCTCCATGCAAGCAGGAGACAGAAGGCAAGGCCAATAGGCACAAAGGGACATTACAACTGGGAGAAGCCCAGTTGACTAGTACCACGGGTAAAAATAACTAGGTACTAACATTAATGGGTCTTAAACTGTAAGCTGCTATATTTGATTCCAATAATAGGGTGTGGACGAAAGACGCAGCGTAGGCAGGCCTCCCACTAGGTGGACCGACGACATCGTGAGGGTCGCAGGCAACCGATGGATGCAAGTGGCAAATTGTCGTTCGGCGTGGCGGTCTAAGGGGGAGGCCTATGTTCAGCAGTGGACGTCTTCCGGCTGATGATGATGATGATGAATAGGTATGGCAAAAACGCTAACGTTATGAGGAGCTGTCTCCAGGTAAAATCCAACATAATTTGGCACTTAATTAAAATTTAATTTGGTTTCTCCCGAGTCCGTACCCCATTGTGCGTCCCCCCCGCCCCGCTCACCTCGCCGTCTCTCATGAAACAATTTAATATCATAATCTGCGTCCGATACTTGTGAAAACTAGGAGTTTGGTTGAGAAATGGAGAAGGCAAAGAACAAAAAAGACCCACCAGTTTTTTTTTTACCTTAACAGCTACCGTGACGCTGGAACGTAAAGGGCTATTGAAGGACGCCGTGGATTTTAGTCAGTTTGTACTGACTAAAATCCACGGCGCCGAGGAGCAGGAGGGACTGTCAGACTTGTGTCTGACAGTCCCTCCTGCTCTGCCCGGCGCGGGAGGACTCATTTGAATATTTTACCACGCTAAAAAAAAAATCTATGCAACAACCTTTCTTGGATATAAGTATCCCTTTTGAGTATAGGTTTGGTTGCATGACATGTTCATATTTCCTCACTTTTCTTGCATGAGGGCGGGAGGAAGTGATCGAATCCTGCATGCGCATCTGCATGAAGGTGTGACTGCATCCTGCATCCAAACCCTGGACTTTGTCTCGCGAAATCAAAACTAGATATTTAATGATTTTCTTTGGAAAGGAAAAATTCGATCCGCGGGCAGGATTCGAACCCACGACCTTCGGATTCAGTACATCCGACGCTCATTTCCAACCGAGCCACCGAGGATCTTATCTGCCGCGGCGAATTTGTCCTTCCATATCTAACGTCTCATGGTGACGTTCAGCGCCATCTATTGTAGAGTATTAGAACTACTACAACCAACATGTTAACATTACAGTTAAATCAATGTTGTAACAGATGACGTCAACCATACTTAATATTTTTATATTAAACGCATTAACGCATGCGTAGCGAATTTCAAAGTCATGCGTCGGATGTACTGAATCCGAAGGTCGTGGGTTCGAATCCTGCCCGCGGATCGAATTTTTCCTTTCCAAAGAAAATCTTTGAAATTCGCTACGCATGCGTTAATGCGTTTAATATAAAAATATTAAGTATGGTTGACGTCATCTGTTACAACATTGATTTAACTGTAATGTTAACATGTTGGTTGTAGTAGTTCTAATACTCTACAATAGATGGCGCTGAACGTCACCATGAGACGTTAGATATGGAAGGACAAATTCGCCGCGGCAGATAAGATCCTCGGTGGCTCGGTTGGAAATGAGCGTCGGATGTACTGAATCCGAAGGTCGTGGGTTCGAATCCTGCCCGCGGATCGAATTTTTCCTTTCCAAAGAAAATCTTTGAAATTCGCTACGCATGCGTTAATGCGTTTAATATAAAAATATTAGATATTTAATGTATGAAGTAACGCCTGGTTCTATAACTTTATTTCAGGCGTTTGATTGTGTGTTACAGACTAAGGACTTTAAAAATATATTTTTTCTTATAAAATATCTGTCAATATTTACTTCCATAAACATACAAAGTCATATCTAAGCGAAAAGCTTTTTATAGAACATGGGGAAGAGTAAACGTTCTTGTAAGAAGCCATCCAAGGTGGAGTCTCACAAGGCAGTGTTATGTGTCCACCATTGTGTCTGCTTTCACAGTTGATCTCCAAACGATTGACGATTTGCCAGAGTTTTTAGGACAGAAGCTTTTATCAGCATCGATTGCTTAAAAAAGGTAATATGAAATAGCGTAGGTATGTGTTATAATCTAAGTTATTATCTATACCTACAACATGTAACGTAATTAACGCACACCCTCAGACACCCCAATTAGAATATTATGTTATAATCATAATATTGATTTTTTAATTTAATATGTAAATTCATTGTTATTTACTAAATTAGTTATTTTGCAGTAAGGTTTATTTTTCTTTATTTTGTATTGAATGACGAAATTTGTATTAATACAAATAAAATTGCACTTTTAAGTCTTGTTGCCTTGATTTACCGTCTATCTTAGTTTGTTTTGACTGTACAGGGGTAATATGACTATAATTTCCGTACTTTTAATTATTTTTGATAAAGAAATTACCTATATTAAAAAAGATAGAAATCGATTCAGTATTTTAAACGATTCTGAACAAACTAATTTCAAGATGTGCGTTAATTATGTTACATGTTGTATATATGTACTAAATGTTGTGAAAATTATTCCACCTATTTTTACCTGACTGCGCCAAAAGGAGGATTATATTCTTATTTATATAGGTATATAGGATATTGTTACCTGGCGACGCACCGTGCTAGCAGAAGCGGCGAGAATCGGATTGACTTGGAGTGAGCTGAAGCGTGAAGCTCAAGACAGATCACGATGGATGACATCTGGGTACGCCCTCTGCCTCATCTAGGGGACATAGGACCTTAAATCAAGTAAGTCATATTGTTACACTTTAACTTTCATATAAATAGGAATAGGTAAACAACGGAAGGAAAACGCTGGGAACTACTACAATACCTCATGTTGAACCATAGACATCAGATACAGCCATAGTTTATGGTAACTGCCACCCATAGACGCCATGGATCAAAATATCCAATAACAGCGCAGTTATATCACGTCTAGATATAAATTCTAAACCACACCGGTTTTAATATCTGCTGATTTATTAGTGACCATTGATTGCAGCCATTTAAAGATTTTAGCGCCATGTTTGGATCTATACGTATGATGGTTTAGCGGCTGAATATTGAGGAACAGAAATATTTCTTTCTTTTTGTCTTGCCAGTGACGACTTAGGACTCTAAGACACCTGAGGCCTTACTTCGAGCTCTAAACGCGATCTAGTTTAGGCTGTGGGAGAGACACAGAACTATACAAGTCGTCTAGCGCCATCTCTTTCCCACAGCCTAAATTGTATCGCGTTAAGAGCTCGTGGCGAGGCCTCAGATGTGGCCCCCAATAGAGGGCCAAACGCTTGCCAGGATTGCCGTACTTTTAAACAGTAAATAACCTTGGAACGTAAAAAGCTATTGGAGTAACACCCTGAATTTCAGTCAGCGAGTCTGATAGTTTTTCCTACCACTCTATCTTGTGTGGGAGGATTCATTTGATGATTTATCCACGAAAAAGCAAAATCGGGGACTGAGACACAGACACGTGGTCTCTAACAGTTACACTTTTAGGGAGACTGAGTGCCACGCTAAAAATCATTTGACCAAAGTTGACTCTACACCTGTCAAAAAGAACAAATATAATAAAATTCAACCCTTATTTTATTAAAAAATCATAACAATAAACATTACAAGTACGCAATAAATGCAAAAACATCAATTGTTAATCCACCCTAACGATTAAACGGTACAATAATTGTCAAAGTCAATGACGTGTCTACGAGAACAGGGTTGCCAACATCCTTTGGGAGAACAAAATTAGTTTTTAATTTAGCGAGTGTAATTTAAAAACATAATTACTCGTTATTGTAACTAGCAGGAACATTCGAGTTGACTTGACTGACTTACGAGTCATAAGTTCAAACTCAGCCGAGCATAACTTTGTCTTATTTATTTAATTATAATTATACTACTCTCCGGGTGTCACCTCATCACTGCGAAGATCGCCCGGAGGACACAGTAGAGCATACGGTGCAAGACTACCCAGCTTGGGCGGAGCACCGACGTGTCCTCACGGCGGCGATAGGCGGAGACCTCTCGCGCCTGGCATTGGTTGCGGCCATGCTGCGGGGCGAGACGGAGTGGGAAGCGGTCGCGTCTTTCTGCGAAGCAGTGATGTTACTGAAGGAGGAGGCGGGCCGCGAGATGGAGCACCGCAACCGCAGTGATAGAATCCCGCGGCGTCAGACGTCGTCAGACGATCTCCGGCCACCGTAGGCGCGGGCATGAGGACAGCGAGTAAAAGGCAACTCGCTGTCCGACCATGGACCATGCCCGGTTCGCCGGCGCGTCGTGTTCCAAGCGCGCCTCAAAGAGCGTCAGCAAAATGACGGGTCTCGCTGCGCTTACAATAAGGGCTTGTCCAGAAAGGGCGCGAATCGCGCGATTTCGCACGAAACGTTTCGCGACGAATCCGCTTCTTCTGGACAAGGTCCAAAGGTGCATTTCAACATGTCCACAGCTGGGAAAATGCCTCTCCCTATGACTTCCAGAGTTCTCGATCCAAGGCCGAAGTGAACCTATGCTCAACACTATTTAGAAACTAAAGTGTGTGTTTTTAATTAGAGAAACCATGCAAATGGCAAACTGACACAGATTTGAATAGAATATAAGTCAGTTTTGGTTAAGTCACTTGTTTAAGGGACTATTATATATGACTAAGCGATATCGTCAATACGTGCGACTCCATTAGCTAACACTAGCGATTGTCAATACATTTTTTTCGGCCGGACGCTTGTGTGACCGCGATATCGTCAATCGATGCAATTCGATTGACGATATCTCGATTCATGGATAAAGCGAGTAAAGTCGCTTAGTCTCAGAAGAAATTAAAAAAAAATACAGACAACATATCAAACGGCTGGCAGCCCTGTCAGTGAGCAAGAAAACAATATTAAAATGGTTCCCTTCTGTTTCCCCTGTCGTCCCCTGGCGAGTATAATGAATCCGCGACGGCAGGGCGAGTGTAGTCGACAAAAAGTACTCCACAATCGGATGATGCGCCTTTTGATTGTGGCACCCCTGATTCACTTAGGGTTGTCACAACACGAATTGGTTTTTCTTATTATTCAGAGATTCTGTTAAAAATCACATCGCAGACACAAGCTTTATTCATAATTAAATAATACTAGTGGCCTGCACCGGCTTCACATGGGTTCGAATTTCGACCTAACAGGTGGATTTTCCGGAAACGTTTTTACATAATTATAAACCTTGTACTGTCATTAACAAACACATCTAAAAAAGATCTTTCAAATGTAGAGCAGTTTGGAAGTTATGCAAAAAAAGATAAATAATTTTATTTCGTCTATCAAACTTAGACAATACGAGTAAATACATAAATAAATCGTCATAATTATTGATGATTTTGTGGAAAAGTGTCATCATTTTTATGATTTGACGAGTTTTCAAATGGAATTAATGCGTGCATATTAGGTTTCCATTTTGTCGCGCATAAACCAAAGTTTTAGTGCTCGTAAGTGCCTACTTATTTTTCTAATAAAACTACTCATGAAATGGAGTAGTGTTTTTGATTTTTTTTCTAATTAAAACTAATAAGAAATAGAGTAGATCTTTTGTTTCATTTTTTTTCCAATAATCCAAAACAAACTTCTTAAAAACACATCAAGGTAACAAAAAAAAAATACGTATCGAGCTTGCAACCTTCTTTTTTATTCCTAAAAAAAATACACTTTTCTCTATTGCCACCCCTAACTAACAATTCTTGTCAACTTTCCACTTAGGGCTGTATTCGCGGTGATTAAAATTCCTTTCTCTAATATTACTGATCATATATTAAGTGCCCTTAATCGGCGCAACTGACATGCGAACTATATTGCTTTTTTATTTATACTTACTAGTGCATATTTGATTTTATCTGTGCAATTTAGTTTTATTTTTATCTGCTGGCAATCTTTTCGCCTTTTTAAGTTTAGGAAGAGATGCCAAAAAAATAATAATAAGAAGAGACACTAAAATAATTAGAGTCCTCCCTCCCTAGGCTGGACGGAGATCCTGTCAGACTCGTTCTGACGTCCTTCAATAGCCCTTTACGTTCTATGATCACGGTTACACGATAAAATAATCCCGTGAAATTACGCAGCGCATTTCATTTTAAAGAAAACGTTCCCCCACACTAGGATTTTTGCTGTGTTGTGGTTTCGTTTACAAACATAGAAACTCACATACACAAACACTCAGACCCGGAAAAACTACTTGTCATCATCATCATCATCATCTCAGCCGTAGGGCGTCCACGGTTGAACACTCACCTTTTGATTTCCACATAATAATTATGTATACAGCGTCTTCCGGCGACCTTTATAATGTGGGTTCGAATCCTACCCGCGGATCGAATTTTTCCTTTCCAAAGAAAATCTTTGACCTTTATAAGGTCGTCTGTCCACCTTGTTGGTGGACGTCCTACGCTGCGCTTGCTAGTCCGTGGTCTCCCACTTGTGTCTTCCACTTGTTGTGTTGTGTGGTACTTGTAGGTCATACAAATAATAAATGTTCCGGGCGGGAATCGAACGTACGATACGCTGCACAGCAATCCAATCGTTCAGCCACTGTCTCAACCGTGCAGGCATTGGTAATTCTCTGATAGTTACGTCCTTGATTTTCGGTAAAGTACCTCAGATCCAAAGATACAACGTAGCTATGTAAATAATGGAACATAAGGTATTATATACGTTATTAAAGCAGGCAATAACCAGTCCGGGCAGCTCACTATCTCATTATGTGGCGCGCGCCACCTACTGTATCATAGCACAGGGTGAGGCGTGGAGACGACTTTACTACTAAATTAATTTCTTGTATGCATTATGCTCATTGCTGAACTATTTTAACTATACACCGTGACTTTTTAGTCGTCTTACAAAAGCAGCCCAGTTCATGTATCCAATGACTAGAACACGTTTATAATGAAAAAATAGGTATAAGAGATTGGTAAAAAAAAAAAAACATTTTAATTCGTTATCATGACGCAAGGCGTAGTTGGAACATAAAAAACATAAACATAAAAAGTATTTATTGACATAAAACAATTTTATAGCTTTTTTGAATTCTCTGACTCTTGCACTAGAAACACCCTTGTCTCATAGAAAATTGGAATGGAATGATCTGCTCGACTATTGCGCTAGGTAGGTATGCTCTACTTGCTTGATATGTAAACATTTTAACAGGGTGTTTCATATTTCTAATGTACCTATTAATTAAAAATAAAAATTATTACAACTTTAAAAAAGTGGACCACTTTTGTAAGAAGACTAAAAAGTCACGGTGTATACTCGTACCTAACTATTAAGCCTGGTAAGAATTGGCTTAAATAGAGTTATACTCAGGTTCATTACACATAATTTGGATTACTGAAGATGTTTTTTTTCGTTTCAAGCCGTAGGAATTTCTTCCTATATCGTGGGTACGATTACAAGCATAGACACTCACATACACATACATCCTCATCCGGAACAACTACTTGTGGTCATACAATTTTTTTTTTATGCCCGTATTTGGGTTTTTCGCCATCTAATCATGGACCATGGCTGGGTCGTCGAAGCGTCGTGTTCCACACGCGCCTCAAAAGTAAAGAGCAAGTTAGCAGTTAAGCCAAACGCTTGCTACGGTTTTCACAGTTAAAAGTTTTTTAAATAGGATCTTGACTTATCTATCTATCATGTTTGACTCCACTGATGGACAAAATCCTCCTCCGTTAACACACAACTATTTTATCTCCAAATGCCCTAAAATGTTCAGGTGATTGCGTCGATGTAGCCCGCGAAATTCAAAATTTCTTACGTTTTTTGTAATTTGCAGGCCAGTGACATGTTGTAATTTTATCAAAATATGAATTGCGGTCATGGACCTAAAAAAAAAGGCGGACGGAACTTCACTAAGAAACGATTGAAGCACCACAATGGCGGCGGCCTTTATATGTGTGAGTTTGTATAGGGATGCCAGATGAAGGAAAAAATTACCCATTTTTAAACAATATTTAATTAAGATCTCCCTTGAACTTAAGTTTAATTACATTTTTTTTTTGTGACGGATACCTATTTTTAAAATAAAGGTAACATAATTTAAGCACATTGGTTATTAAAATATTTACAACTCGTTTAATGTTAATAAAGTATTGCAATCCCTTTTGGTGATTCAAATTTTGTAGACTTGTCTTTTACTATCGACACATCTAGAAATCCCTTCTAATTTACTTAAGTGGTTAAAACGAATGTTTAAGTATTTTTCGGCTATAAATATTTAATTAAAGCTATTTTATATTTAAATAATTCAACTTAAAATATACCTTAATTAAACTATATAAATATAATATTACTAAATTAAAATAAAACTAAACTATTAAAGAGCATCGAAAAATTCATCCTCAACACTGTCAGCTGGTAAAGCTATTTTATGTTCCATTCCTACACGTCTACATTCCTATTCCATGTCTACACTCCCTTAAAAAAATAATTTTTATAAAAAAAAATAATTTTTATACAATCATTTTTCCATGCATCATTTGCCGTGGGGAAATCTGTAAAAATATAGAAGAATACAATAACGATAAATAGTAACATAAAATATAAATCTCCCAATTTTAAAATAATTTGAACCATGAAATAGTTGCAACACTGATTGATTTCAAGATGTTTATTAAATTTATTGACGTAAAATCGAGAAATAAGCTTCAAATTGACATGCATATCTATGAAAAGTGATCCCCTGGCTTTTTTAATTGAACTACTATGGTTTAGACAAATTTTTGCAACACATGACGGCATACTTTCATTTTTATTAGACAAAATAACACCGTATAAAACCGCGAGTGTCGTTCGAAGCGTAATGGCCGACGGCTGACTTACTATGGTGTGAATGTGTGCGTGCTGGCGTGTCCATATTAGCGCACTGACTTACTATGGGTGCTTCACTTGTTTCTTAGTGAAGTTCCGTCCGCCTTTTTTTTAGGTCCACGATTGCGGTAATAACAAGTATAATCAAAAAATTCGCTCCATCAGCTCTCACATAGAAAAGCTGCATCTAAGTTAGATTTCGGAGATTTTAACACAATGCACCTTTCCGATGTGAGAACTGATGGAGCGAATGTTTTGATCATTTTTATATTTAAAATTATACTTGTTATTACCGCAATTCATATTTTGATAAAGTAACAACATGTCACTGGCCTGCAAATAGCAAAAAACGTAAGAAAATTTGAATTTCGAGGGCTGGTTGGAGCATTCACCTTAATGTAAATTTGCTCAAATATTTTTAGCACAAACACCACTCCACGCCACCTCTACTCCACAAATACGCCGCTACCCTCATAACGGAGCCCAATAAACCGTACCGCTTTGTCGTCAGGCAATTTGTCATCCATTGTAACCTACCCCCGTCCCCCAGCGACCTCCCTTCACCGGCGACATTATACCGATAATAGGCGAAAACATGTCGCGAGAGTGGCAACACGTGTCGGGAAAACAATTACATTTTTTAGTCTATGGTCAAGTGTCATGGCGGGGCGGATGAAAGGAGGACTTTTTTTTTTTGTTTTTGATGTTATTTTTGATTGTGGGAAGTACTTTTTGTATTATTAAACTCTTTAAAACTTGTGATAATGATTTAAGTTGTTAAAACAGTTAGTTTGCTGTTGAAACGGTCTCCATGAAAAATATCAATACGTCTACAGCTTGACAAAAAGCTGTAGAAAACCGGATGTCGCCACTGTCTTCGCGCTATCAGCATTTTGGATGATTTTATTTTATTTTATTTCACTTATTACGTTAGTTTTATGGCACAATAATAAATCTAACAAACCTACGGTCTTCGTTAAAAGATTAGTTACGTTTCAATCCGTTCTGGCCAAGACATTATCATCATAATCACCAGAATTAGAGACCCAATTAAACCGTATTATACAGACGTCAACCGACCTCAATTCGTAAAATTTTCCCAATATAGTACGAGCCCTCTACTTTTAGTATTGAGTTAAAAACAGATTGGCAGGTTAGGTGCAATGCTGGCGTCAGTATCTTTCTGATAATAATCTATTTCAATATTATTCTTGAGTACTATAGGTTATCGATCTATACTAATATTCTAAAGACGAAAACTTCGTTTGTAATGAATGGGCTTAAAAACTACTGGTCCGATTTCAAAAATTCTTTCACTAGTTGAAAGCTGCTCTAGTCCTGAGTGACAAATAAGCAATAAGGGGGGGGGGGGGAGCGAAGCCGCTTGGAAAAGCTAGCCATTTGTTGCCTAGCAAATCGCAAACTCGCAAAGTAACATCGTCCCATGGGATATGCGACGCGTGTGCCCTGCCGACTGTTCGTTTTAGAAGCTGATGGACGTTTCGGCGAGCGCTAACCTCATTGTCCAATTCTGGGCTGAGTCAAAATAGGGGAGCAAGGAGTTACAAGGATCTTTTTCAAGCGAACGAAGTCGCGGTCAGAAACTAGTACAAAATAAACAAACAAAACGCCTAAAATTGAAAACCAACCGTCGCGTTTTCAAATACAATAATTGAATACCCTCGAAAATAATTGAAGCAGCGTAATTTGTAGCGATTCGTGGCAATCTGTTAGAGCGGCTATTATCAACAAACGTTATTAATTCTGTAACAACATTATAATTAATAGCGACATGGCGGCATGAACCAGCGTGAGCACTGAATGAGAGCCGGGAGAGAGGAAAAATGGAGGAGGCACTTTTTGTTTTTGTGTGTAGTCTTTCTGATCATTTTCCAAATGTAGAGTGGTCAATGTGGTCATCCAAACAGTTTCCTTTTATAATTTAATGATATGTAATAGTGTTTTATTTCAGGCAAAAATTCCCATGTATATAACAATAATAATAAAAATTGAAATTGATAAACTCGAATTGATTGACAACAACATCTGAAACAATCACATAAAACCAAATAAGAATAAAAATTAAAATCAAATCAAAATAAGTTTAAAAAAGGTTAAAATGAGACTAAAAGCAAACAAAATACAATAAGTTCAAATAACAATTAAATTAAGTTAAAAATAATAATCGAAATAAAATCAACAATTTAATAAAATATAATTTTTAGTGTACTTCCCCTTCATTCACAATTTAACGCGACACACGCGCCAGCTTCTGATACCTTTGGTTGGCTTTGTATCCAGGCGACATTCGTCGAGGCCATGCTGCGGGACGAGACGGAATGCGAAGCGCTCGCCTCCTTCTGCGAAGCAATCATGCTAGCGAAGGAGGAAGTCGACAGAGCCGACGCGGTAACCGACGTTGCGAGGCCATTTCCTGACACCGTAGGCGTGGATGGCGTGTAATGGGTGACTCGCCGTCCGATCATGAACCACGTGCCTCAAAGAGCTTTCAGCTACCTGGAGTGGGGGTCCCGTGAGTTAGAGGGCGTCCGTCTTGTAGCCAGAGCCAGAACTAAGAAAGAAAAGCCCTATAGGTTCTTATTTGGCCCAGCATTATTTATTTGGTCGCGGGGCTTATCTTATTACCGTGACCCCGGAACTTTAAGGGCTATTGAAGGACACCGTGGATTTTAGTCAGTACAAGTCTGACAGTCCCTTCTGCCCTGCCCGGGGTGGGAGCGGACTAATTTGATGATTTTACCACGATAAAAAAAAGGATTATTTATTTGACAAAAAGGCCTAGCTAGTAAATAAATAATATAATATTGTAACATCAGCACTCCAGTGCTCGTTACAAATCATAACGCGACTGAATGCAGCGAATACCGCGGAATGTAATAATTACCGGCCGGGGTTGCCACACCAGATATTTAGTTGTGGAGAGAGGAGCTTTGTGACTGTGCAAAATGGTATGATAGAATTTAACGCTATTCAGCCTATAATTTTACCACTGCTGGGACACAGTGCTGGGTGGCATTGTCCTGGGTGGGAATCCAACCCACGACCCCGGCATAGCAGTCAGGGTCACTAACCACTAGGCCAACAGGCCAGTCAATAATTGGCGATTCGCTGTCCGACCATGGACCATGCCCGGGTCGACGAGGGCGCGTTGTTGTCCACGCGTGCTTCAAAAAGCTGTCAGCAAAATTACGGGGCCTCCCTTAGAGGGCCAAAGCCTGCCGGGGTCACGGGACTTATATCATTACCATGACCCCGGAACATAAAGGGCTATTGAAGGACACCGTGGATTTTAGTCAGTACGAGTCTGACAGACTCCTTCGACGATTTTACCACGCTAAAAAAAAATCATAGACTTTGTCACCTAATTGACCTAGAATAGAATCAAGAAACCTAACTGTAGTTACCACAATCGTGTCACTTTACACCTTACCTGTATTTAAAGCAAATTCTTTAGATAAGCACACGCAATACGTAAACAATAAAAATATTTTAAAAACAATAACCAAATCATGATAGCAACCCTGCACACCGCGGTATGCTTTGCCGCGACGCGCCCAGTTATTGGATATTTCTAGGGTACCGTAAGTGAAGAGTAGAGAACCGTTTTTATCTGGGTAAAGCTTTAAAAATATGTCCACGAGTGACGTCTCAAAACGAGAGTAGCTCCACTGTGGGAGAGAGAGAGCTAACTCTCTCAAGTCGTTTAGCGCCGTCGCGTTACCACAAGTGGAACTAAGGCCACCAGTCTCTAGATGTGGGTAAGTACTAGCTATTAGCTCCCGCCATGTCATCATTAACTGCCTAGCCTTTTCCCAACTATGTCAAAATCAGGAACCATTTTGGTTACCCATTCAAAGTGTTTTCGATAGGGTTTTGACAAAGTGTTGTTTTAAAGCTGAGTATTAGTACCAGCTATTACTTGTAACGACTGCCTTTTGCCTTCCACAATCCAGTAACTGGGTAATATAGACCTCTACACTGGTTTTTATTTTAAAAATCTTCATACGAACAAATTTTTTTTTTTAGCGTTGTAAAATCATCAAATGAGTCCTCCCACCCAGAGACTTGTACTTACTGACTAAAATCCACGGTGTCCTTCATTAGCCATTTACGTTCCAGGGTCACGGTAATGGAATAAGTCCCGCGACCGCGCTACGAGTGCTTTTTTTTTTGACGTGGTAACATCATCAAATGAGTCCTCCCACCCCGGGCACGGGACTGTCAGACTTGTACTGACTAAAATCCACGGTGTCCTTCAATAGCCCTTTATGTTCCGGGGTCACGGTAAGGACATAATCCCGCGACCGTGCTACGCGTGCTGGAGTAAAAATAGTGGCAGATTCTATATCAGACGTAATTATAATAATGCCTAATTCAATATGGCCATTGGAGCTAACCAATCATATAACCGCTGAGGTAGAAAGACAATATTCAATAACCAATTGATTGAATGCACTGAGCTGTTCAATAAAGGTAATCTTCAATGTTGATAAGGGTCAGTTCATATCTAAGGCGATATGCGAGTAATGCGACGCTCTCAGTCCCTCCAAGATACATGAACGCAAGGGCAATGGAGTCCCGGGTTGCGGAACTTTACTACATTTAACAAACTTAAAAGTTTATCGTGGCACTAGAACGCAAGGGACAAATGAAGGAACAGGGTGATTTTTAGCTAATTACGTCTGGCAGTCTTTTCCCAGAGGTTTTGATTTTGCAAGAAAAAGCGAATGTGAGTGGGGTGCTGCTTACGCACAATCGTCGTTGACGTTCGAGCCATACTTACTGAGATTAGGGCGTCAACCAAACAGACTCTTCAGCGTTATAATATAAAGAAATCTTTTTACTATTTAAATTCACGAGTTCCTTACGCTCATTCTTGCATCCTACATTCTTTCGATTATTATTTTTATTTTGATATTGTAAATTATTTTTATGTAAGATTTTGTAAAATTGTTTTACTCAAAAATGCATGTAATGTGGTCATTATTTTGACAACTTTGTTTGAGCAAAGTCGACTTTGCGGGTCTGTTTCAAGGAGCGGCCAGCAATGTTTTTGCTGACCGCTCTAGCAGGCCGACTAAACATTGACGGCCGCTATTTTGACGTTTCAACGTTTTAAAAAAACAAATGCAAAAAGATTTTATTTAAAACACAGCTGTTTTTATTTAAAGAGGTAGGCACAAAAAGATTGCATTCCATATTTAAAAAAAAATCAAAGAAGGAACAAAAGCGCGGTTCAGCGAATTTTTTATTTTTATTTAGTTACTTTTTTGCTTTAAGTAAATAAAGTAATAAATGAAATGCAGTCAAACATCGCATTAAAATTATCGCAAACTATTAGTAAGTAATATGAAACCGGGAAAGTCGGTGTTGAATTTTAGTAACTGTATTTTTCATAATTGTTATTTTAATAAAATTTCTAGTTAATTCATATATATTTTATTTAAATCACTTGCTGGTTTTATGTAAGTTAGGTACTTGCATTTTTGAATAAAGCACTATACAAGCCTTGGCCCACTATGTCTGCTTCGCTGGTCACGCTATGATTGCCTCCAGCTAGCTTAGCTACGCTCTAGGCCTTCCAGCTTGGCCATCATGCAGCCCTTGCTGTCCTCGCTGTAAAGGCCACGGCCTACGGCCTCGGCCTTTATCTCAGCTCGTCCATCAAGTGGTGCATGCTGACCGCGCTGTGTCGGCCTGGAGCTGAGCTAGGCTGCGCTGTCGGCCATCATCAGTGCGACCAGCAAAGTAGCCATTATAGGCCGCGGCAGTAATGTACTATTATTCTAAAATTGAAATAATTTAATTTATTTAAGTGGTTACTGAATGAAAATAATTGCACCTAGCCTAACACATTTGCACGCCTTGAGAAAGGTAGACATCTAGACATGTAATGACTCACCCTTATTTATGATCTCATGCATGTATTATTTTAATTCTGTATACATGTAATGTATAAGCAAATTAATTTTCTATTCGATACATATTCTAATACGATACATGCTCCAGATTTAAGGGAAATCTTGCCATTATTAAACCTACGAGTTTGTTATTAGATACCTACTGAGTTTTTGTGCCAATATAGGTACGGAACCTCTACCTACACATATGACTCGCGCTTCGCCCCCCTCACCGAGATCAAAGGGAATCAGTTTATGAAATAATTTAATATTGGCTCTTTGATGTTTACTCCGCAATAACTATGTTCAAATTGAACGATGCTTCTTGTTTCAACATTTTTGTTTTAATATCGAAGGTATTTTTCAATTGCGTGTTATTAATTTTACGTTATTTCATTATGGCAATATTAACGGTGACTAAAATAAGCATCAGAATCACATTACTGGGAGACCTAAGCGAATGTAGTAACATGATCTAGTCACAAAAGATACTCACAGCCTTACTACAAAAACTTAAACACATGTTGAATCCACGGTGTCCTACAATAGCCCTTTATGTTCCGGGGTCACGGTAAGGAAATAAGTCCCGCGACCCCGGTAGGCTTTGGCCCTCCGAGACGGGGCCCCGTCGTTTTGCTGACGCTCTTTAAGGCGCGTGTCGGATTTATTTATGATACATAGCCCTTATTTAATTAAAAATAGTAATATATTTAAAACAACAATGATCTGATTTCCGAACGAAATCAGTTGATAGTCAAATATTGTACTGAAATTAATAAAGGTTGCAAATAAAAATAATAACTAAATTTCTAAATTAAGTAAACAAGTTTTAAAAAGGTTCTACTACAAAAGATTTGTTTATTATTGCTTGTTTTATTAGTTATTTAGCTAAAATGTATGACAATCTGTGATTCGTCAATAATGGCGGCAATTTTTGTTGGAAGTGGTACAATTCTATGTTTATAAAAACAGATGTACCGTCAAATTCGTGGTCATTATTATCCGATCGTTTTATAAGAAAAAGCTGTGCTCTGAGTGTTGTTCTATTTAATTAATGTGATATAATAATTGAGAAGCCAAGAAAGTGATGCTGAAAGTTATAATTTGTGTACTAATGTTCTACAATGAAAATGTAAGTTAATCAATGTTTATTATGATCGGAATATTACTGATATTGTATGTTTTATAAATGTGTTGCTGTGTACTGATAATGTTCGTTGCCGTGGAGTTTCTTTCTTCGTTTCTTCTTCACGAGAACTAGGGTTTGCGAAAGGAGGTAGTTTGGTATTAAATACCCAGTCTTGCTTTTCTTAGTAAACCCATTCCTGTTAAAAATTCCTTAGAGATACCTTACATAAAGTAACTAAATAACATTAACCATCCTGATATCTAAAACTTGGTAATAAAGTCTATTTAATGTCAATAAAACCAGAAATACACACTCTATTATTCACACACACACATACACATCTTTATTTAACTTACACGCGCGTGGAACACGACGCGCCGTCGACCCGGGCATGGTCAATGGTCGGACAGCGAGTTGCCCTTTACTCGCTGTCCGCATGCCCGCGCTTACGCTGGCCGGAGATCGTCTGCCGACGTCCGACGCAGCGGGCGCCTACCACTGCGGTTGGGGCGGAGGGAGGACGCTGTCCTCTCCCTCTCGCGGCCCGTCTCCTCCTTCACGAACATTACTGCTTCGTAGCAGGAGGCGATCGCTTCCCAGTCCGTCTCGCCCCGCAGCATGGCCGCAACCAATGGCGGGCGCGAGAGGTCGCGCCTATCTGTTCGGCCGACTTAAAAAAGGAGGAGGTTCCCAATTCGACTGTATTTTTTACGTTTTTAGGGTTCCGTAGTCAACAAGGAACCCTTATAGTTTCGCCATGTCCGTCCGTCCGTCCGTCCGTCCGTCCGTCTGTCCGCAGTTTAGCTCAGAGACGCACAGTAATAGAGAGCTGTAATTTGGTGTAAATATACGGATTTATTGTGCCAAGAAAGTGGTAAAATAAAATCTCGTAAAATATTTTTTTTTAGGGTACCTCCAGTACTTACACGTAAAGTGAGGATTTTTTTTTTCTCGCGTACCCCTTAGTGTGAGGTATCATTAAATAGGCCTTTAAAAAATAATGATAGTTTCCATTAACAATTTTTTGATAAAAAAATTCGTTTGTGAAATATTAAGCTTTAAAGTGCTAAATTTTGCTCGATTCGAGTGTCCCCCCCCTCTACCAGCTAAACGGTTATGTTCAGGGGTGTGAAAAAATTCACAATAGTAGTACATATAACGAAGTTTAAAAGAAAATTATCATGACTAAGTAGGCTTTACAACTTTACGAGTAATAGTCGACCAACTTATAAAATGTACTTGATATCATATTTTCTTAAACAAAATGTATCGGAGACAACTGCAAATGTAAGTTTGTCAACTTTATTTTTACAGCTTTTATAAGTATGTTTTTTGGGGATAGGTAGGTTTTTATCGTCAACTATTTTTAACTAAATTCAAAAAAAAGGAGGAGTTTCTAAATTCGTTGTAATCTTTTTTCTTATGTTTCTCAAAGACTCCTGGACCGATTTTGAAAATTCTTCTTTTTAAAATTAAATTCAGCGAATCAGTTTAGTTAGTTTGCATAAGTATTTTGATGGGCAACTACGGAACCCTACACTGTGCGTGGCCCGACACGCACTTGGCCGGTTTTTTAAACTCAAAGGTCATGACTGCGTTAACCGATTTTGATGATTCTTTTTTTGTTCGATGCAGTATATCTGTCACTTGGTATATACCATAAAATTTCTTACAACAGAATTGCACAAGTTACCTCAACTTTTAAAGTACAGAGTCAGACATAAACCGGACATCTTATTTTAAAGTAAAAGCTTTTTCAAAAAAAAAAAACAAACCAATCATGCATGGATATTTTACGCTTTGTGATTTTTGACAGACGGTTAGTTTAGTTTAAGTTTTTTTTAATTATTCTACATATGGGGTCAGAAACTAGCCTCCTACTGAATGATAGGCTGGGTACTCACTTAGCAGCGTAGCACGTAACGTATCAGATACGGTATCAAGTGAGTGGCACGAGCCCGCTGCGAACCGCTCGCTGTAAGTTCGCAGTGATAAGCTAGTACCCAGCTACACCGCCTCTCGGCGAGTCATACAAACACAAAGGCGGCTCGCAGTGTGCTCGGACGAGCCGTACCCACTTGCAGGTTGATACCGTATCTGATACGTTACGTGCTACGCTGCTAAGTGAGTACCCAGCTATAGCCATTTCTTTTTAAGTTTGTACAGATAGAAATCGCACACACGATAGATTTGTCATCGATAAGTGTTACTATGAATAATGACACAACTTCTAATACTGAAACTACTGGCCTGCATGCCACTGCTAAACAAAAGCCTTTCCCCATGATTTCCAGTTTCCACGATCTATGGCAAAAGTGGGCCACTGGTAATTGGGTTTTCAAAGTTCGTCCCGCGAGATACACAGGATCTGCCGCAACTTCTTCTTCACAACGTCAAAATAATTAATAAAAAATATTCAATAACCAAAACCGAACCGCAAAAATACTTACACAAAACGAGTCCCCCAATCCATAACTCCGCGTAATAAAAACATATTCCCCCATAATATGCGACAGCATCCCCCATTAACAAAACAGGTGTCTCCCAGCCCCCTGTTTGTATAACTTTTGACTTCACTGCTATCGAGGACCGGGGGCCTATTGTCACGGATTACCATAGCTTGTTATTTTGGTAGGGAAAGTTTTATTATGAGGTGTAATCTATACTAAGGGTGCTTGTACACGGCATATGTAACCCGCGCAAGTAGAGGTGCGGGTTACCCGCGCGAGTAACATGCACAAGCTACTTGATCAAGTTACCCGCGGGGTGCTTGTACACGGCGCATGTAGCTTGAGCAATGAGCATGTTGAGTCACTTGCGCGGGTTACATGCGCCGTGTACAAGCACCCTTACACTAGCGGCCCGGTATTTGCTTCGCTACTTTGACAGCAAAATCCCCATTTATCAAAATGATCCGCCATTTTTTGAAACCATTTGTTACAAAAAATGTGATAACGTGAAGAACCGCTCGACCGATTTTGTGCAAATTTCACATTAAACCATCTACTAAATAGTCCGAACAAAGCCTAAACATTTGGTTTGGATAGGTGAGCCCGTTCTTGAGTTATAAAATCGTAACGAAAAGTCACACGGACTCATTTGATGATTTTACCACGATAAAAAAAAAAAATATTGGCAACATGTTTATTTAAAGGAATCATCGACATGACAGAGAAGCTGTATAAATAAAATAATCTAATTCAAATTCTCTATCATTTAATAATCCAACATAACGCTAGTTAACTATTATTAGTTAACAGTGAGAGCTGCAAAAAGATTGTCCATTTACCGCCACTTGCAGAGCGCCGAGGGGCGCGGGCCTACATTACCGACGTTATAAATTTCTGTCTCCTTTGTGTTTGGGCCGGATTTGGGGAGACCCTAATAATATAGTTTTTTCTGGTAGCCTACCATAAACTCTTCTTACACCCTTATTAATAAACGTGGTCTAAAGTTACAACCAGGATAATCCTCGGATTACAACCAAACATTTTTAAGGATTAATCTTGGCGTAATATAATAAGGGGGTTAAAGCGTGAGTCTTTAGGATGTGGGTAAGAGATGGCGCTAGACGACTTGTATAGCTCTGTCTCTTTCTGATAGCCTAAACTGGATCGTGTTAAGAGCTCGTGGTAAAGCCTCTGTACTGGTTTCAGTCGCGTTACTGGGAATATGATATTCAGTTCCAAATTAGCCCCATGTCTACTTTTGTACGGTTTACAACGTATTATGCAAAATTTCAGGGCGATCGGTTCAGTGGTTCTGGCGTAAAAAGTATCAATCAAACTTACTATAGTTATGCAGTTAGGATTTCCACATAATTTTATTGTATGTTAGCATAATAAGGCAATTTTTATTTCTATCATCTATTTATAATTCTATCTATAATTATATGGGTAAATTAATTACGTATTTAAATAAATGTAAATATTTATGCAGTAAATTAAATTTGATTGTTACTTAAAAGCATAAATGGCACATATAATTTATTACAGTTTAATTAATTAGATGAAATAAAATGCATGAATTTCATGATATAATATAAAGTTTAGATGAAATAATTTGCAACGCTTGTAAAAGGCTGCTAAGTCATAAGTACCTAGTCCTACTAACATAATAAGATGACACCAACAATGTAATCACTTAGTTCGCAAATAAACGCTTTGACTTTGATTCGCTCGCAGTCGATTCCTAAAGAAATGAACCACTTTTCCTTACACTTTCTGTATCGGTATTCAACAAAAAGTTTGACAAGTTTTATAAAAATAAAAAGAATACGAATATCTATTCAAATTCTAAATCCGTCCCGTGGTCTGTGGAATGCTTGGTATTTAAATTAATCGGAGCAAGGGGCGCCCGATTGCGACTGTCTTTATACCTCGGCGCTTGCCTCGGTGCCTCGCTTAAAGTAACTTTTATTATGTTTTTCCAATGGTTATTCCTTAATCTCTGCTATTTAGATTTTATGAAGATGGTTTTGTATACTAGGTATATTGTACTGGAATTTATTACTATTGTTTTTTTTTTATAATTTGTCTAAGTTTTGATATTCGTTAGTCTACGAATCAGTAGACAAGCTTATATATCAAAATTGCACACAGAAAGTCCTTTATTTATAAGAATAGTTTATAGCGTAGCGGTAGCTACGCAGCAGCAGTGTAGCTGTCGTAGCACGTCGTAGCGGTGTAGCTGACGACAGCTTCACGTGACACGTAGTAGCGGTGTAGCTGGCGTAGCTTCACGTAGAACGTCGTAGCGGTGTAACTAGCGTAGCTTTACGTAGCACCTCGTAGCAGTGTAGCTGTCGTAGCACGTCGTAGCGGTGTAACTGACAGCTTCACGTGAGACGTAGTACCGGTGTAGCTGGCGTAGCTTCACGTAGAACGTCGTAGCGGTGTAACTAGCGTAGCTTTACGTAGCTCCTCGTAGCAGTGTAGCTGTCGTAGCACGTCGTAGCGGTGTAACTGAAAGCTTCACGTGACACGTAGTAGCGGTGTAGCTTACGTAGCTTCACGTAGCACGTCGTATCGGTGTAGTAGGCGTAGCTTTACGTAGCAAGTCGTAGCGGTGAAGTAGACGTAGCTTCACGTAGCACATCGAAGCCGTGTAGCTGGCGTAGCTTCACGTAGCACGTCGTAGCGGTGTAGTATGCCCGTAGCACGTAGTAGAGGTGTCGTAGGCGTAATAACACGACGGACGTAGCGGTGAGAAGGCGTAGCACTTCGTAGCAGTGTTGTAGCCGTAGCTCGCCGTAGCGCGTCGTAGCCTCACTTAGCAGTTTAGTAGCCGTAGGACGGCATACTTTACGTAACACGTCGATCCAGTGTTTTAGCCGTAACACGCCGTAGCTACACGTAGCGCATTGTAGCACAGACCAGGCCAGGAAAAAAAAATTTAAAAAAAAAATAATTATAAACTTGATTGGACAGTTTGTATGGAGAGGCTGATTATTTTTCATTTTTTGACAAAAAAAAATGTGGAAGATTGTTCACTGTCGTCTACTGAGCAAGCCCTGAATGTTTGTGGAGGGCTATCCCTTACACCCTGTATTATTATATGCATAATAATGGGCAATCATTATCAGTAACAGATACAATCTCCACTGCTCACAAAGGGTCACATATCAAAGTCATTAATCCCTACCTTCTAAAGTTAGTCATTTACTGGACATCGGTCATTATAGGTAATTAAGAGAGTCCGAGTTGATTGTGAGATAGTAGCTATGCGACAGGAATTAGTTAGCATGGCTTGTTTGATAACCTTTTACCCGCCAACGTTGGATATATCCAAAAAATATTTTCGGGTGTTTTAAGCAGGGACAGAAAACCTTTATAAATTACGGTACAGGTATTAAAGAATTTCGGTTATTTTTCAGATTTAGGTTACCGCTATCTGGGTAACCAGACCGAAGAAAAATGTAACCTCTATTCAGGCTCTCACACACACATGCGATGCGCGCCCTGTGAATATTGCCGACGGCACGTTTTGACGTTTGAAGTGTGCAAGATAGGGGTAATTTTTATTTCGGTAACCGGTATTAATACTGGTTATGTATTCACTTTTAATAATAAAGGTAATCTTTAAAATTACCTGTAAAAGAAAAAAAGGTTGTTACCGAAAAAATACCGGTATTGTTGATACCGGTTTCGGTCCCTGGTTTTAAGCCAGAGTCGGATATATCCGACAGAGAATATTCACAATTTTTGTTGTTTTGTTTGGTTTTATTGCATCTATTCTATATCTCTCTGTTATGTAGATAGACAGATATAGTATTTATATACCATAATATTTTATAAATCGGAGCTTAAGAGGAGCAGAAAGAGAGGAACTTTTGTATTTCACGACAATTGGTATGAAGTCTGGCGGTAAAAAAGTTAACGACGAAACATATTTGAGGCGAATTTTCGGTGAATTTCACCACTCCCGCACGACCATGGGTGCACCCAAATTGATCGACGCGGAATCGGCTAACACAAGTCACAAAAGCCTTTGTGTCTACGTAATAAGGGTTTATTAATACCATTCGCATTGGCTCTGCTCGGACGACGAGTCGCGACGCCGGCCGACGGCGACGGCGAAAAGAGCCTTTTGCCTACAGATGATCGGCGATAAGTACAGTAATGTGCCGATAAATGTGGGTAAAGCCCTTCTTACACAAGGCGACGCAAGCCTCCGATAATTTACCTCAAAGAGCGTCAGCATAATTACGGCCCCCCCTTCTAGAAGGCCAAAGTCGATACGTATTCGTTACATTGTCTGCGGTGATTCCCCGCTTGCTTTATACCGATCGTGTTATCGACCAATGAAATTCTTTGGTCGATATACAGCATGCAGGTCCTTCCACTCTTGTCAATAAATAGCGACAAACATGGAGGTTTTCCTACTCTCCGCACGCTATAAATTAATGAAAACAGTTCCTTAAATGCGGGCTGTGGCATGCGTTCCGGAAATCTCTCGCGATACCCGCATGCGGGCCTTATCAACTAATGAAATTGCGTCCTTACGATAGGATAGGGGAACGAAGAAGTTACATTATGGCATGTAAATAAAACAAAAATATTTCAATAAATAATACTTTTTTATTAATATTAGTAAGTACAATAATATAATCCTTATATACAGATAACAAGCGTGTACATTGATATTAGTTTAAGCATATGATTTAAACTATCAGCAAAATATGAAAATACAAGCGTTGGCCCGTGGCTTCGGTCGCGTTTGTTTAGAATTTGACGATCAATAATTGAGATCGGACATGTGGCGCCATCTATTAACGGAGAACGTTATTGTTTGGGTTTTGAGGAACACTGGCCTTAGCACGAGATTTCCGTATTTTACCTACTGAAGTATATAAAAAGTACATCTAGTGAACAAACGGGGTACATTTTCTTCCATCAAATTAACGTCAAATATCGGTTTACTTTACGTCACAAATACGTGAAAAGTTGTGCTAGGACCTCAGTTTGGGCGTGAAAAGCTAACAAGCCAAGGTACTTTCACATTAGTTAGGATTTTGGTAAAAAATATTTTTACGCCCCTGATTTTATATGAGAAACGTTCTCTAGATATAACGTTTAATGTTTTAACTGGGCCTACTCTTAATCTGTACTTAAAAAATACCCGATTCAGAATATAAGGGGGGCTTAAAAAATATTTACCTTTCTCATTTATTTGCTGATAATTCAAAAAATACCCTACAAAGTGTGCGAAAAACTCAGCTGCCATAATAACATGCTAACAATATTAATATTTATAATAATTATTACTTCTATAATTATTATAATTCGTACGTATTATTATTTTTAATAACAGCATCATCAGGTTTAATCTCTTTCGGGATTAGTTGAGATACGATATCTGGATTTGTTTATTATTATGCCTGTTTTCTTCAACCGGTTAGGCAGAGATATACCCAGTCCTATATACACCTATAATTTAGAGATGTCACGAATATTCGATGTCCATTTTACTATTCGCTTTATAGCCGAATATTACTAACTATTTAGCCGAATACCGAATTTAGTATTCGGTGTTATTAGAAAGAAACTAAAGACAAACAAAATAGGAGGGGAATGCGTTTTGTTAAATGGTATTTTACATAGATTTTCACGTGAAACAGTGATGTTTGTACAAGCTTTTTATTTTGTTTTGTTAAGATAACCCTTAACATTTGTTCATTAAATAATCAGCTATTTTGTTCAAAGATAATGCATATTATGACACGATCTACTTGCAAAATTTGCTAAGCGTCTCCGGAAATTTTGCCGCTAGATGCACTGGCCGGATATTCGGTATTCGACTAAATCACTATTCGTGGCACCTCTATTTCACTTTATATTATATACTGGTGTACAGTATATAATGAACAGAGATTTATTCAGATGTCAACTAACCGAGGAGAAAATTATTAAGAACCTTTTTTATGAATTTTCAAAGAAGTTAATTACTTAGTAAAAAATAAGCCTAGCCATATTCCCAACTATATTGGGATCGGCTTCTAGTCGAACCAAATGCAGCTGGATATCAGTATTATACATGGAGTGACTGCCTGTCGGACCTCCACAACCCAATAACTGGGTAATACGATACCCCATGGTAAGACTGGTTGTCAGACTTTAGAGCTTCTGAATAACAGTAACGACTGTCGAAGATCTATAAACGACAGCAACAATCTGTTATTTCTTTCTAAATCACTTTTGATCAACCTAAATTCATTTTTTACTACCTCACTATTTTTAGAGAGACATAGACTTGGCTAAATCTACCAGAAAGACTTTTAAAAAAAATATGTTTTGTAGTATTCGATTTATTATTATGGTTATGCTTGTGAATAAGACTATCACGAGGGTATGGGCCATAATCCACTACTCGAACCCAGGACGAGTTGGTAGATGTCACATGTCTTCCAATTTTTGGTTCTAGGACATGCCGGTTTCCTCACGATGTTTTCCTTCACCGTTTTGAGAGCAGTGGTGATGAAATAATTACACAAAGTAATGCACCTGACACGATTTAAACCCACGACCTACAACTCGTCCAACCACTGGGCCATCACTGCTCTATTGGGATAATACAGACAAAGAAATATCGTTTTAGAATATGCGTTTGTTTAAATAAATAAGCAATGTGAAATAAAAATGGTGCATAATATACATATTCTTAGCTTTGAGTTTGATCTGATAGTATTATATTTAAACAGGATTAATAACTAAATCTTATTAATTAAAATAATTTCAATTGCGCTTACAAAAATGTATACACGGCAGCACACCAACTTATCCCAAATTTTAAAATTTTCCCAAAATCAAAATTCGGGATTGAATATCCAAAATTTTATAATTCATCCAAAATTTTGGACAGGCTAACCGAAATTTAATTTTAAAATTCAACCAAAATTTGGGACAGGCGAACCCAAATTTAAAAATCTCGATGGAAGACCTACTTCGTGTAGTTAAAATCTATAAAAGAATGAAAAATTGGGATAGGTTGACATGCCGTCGTAGGTATTACCATTGCATTATTATTGCACCGCTAAAATATTTCCAACCATGTACAATCGACAAAGTTGAATTATGACCCACCATAAGCTTATTTTTATACAGACATTCAAACACAATTAGGTCCACATTGGCGTAGATAAACATACATATCCATGGAAAAGACTTTGATCTTTGTCAATTTGACAGATTCAAACGATTGATTGTCAAAATGGGTCATGATTCTACTTTGTCGACTGTACATAGTTTGATTTCTTATCATTCTTTCAAATCGATCGAGATGTTTTTCGCTATTCCTCATATTTCCTTACACGTTCAATTGAAAAATTCACCCCGTATAACTCTAACGCAGTAACGTCATATCTTTGTCGATCATCTAAGCAGCACACACGGTGCTGTCCAGCGGCATCAACTCCAGTTTCACGTCGTCTGATTGTAGTTCTGTTACCAGCTCACGTAATCTGGGGGGTGAAAGAGAGGTAAAATTAGACAGGGAACGTCTTAAAACGTGAGTTGTTCCGCTGAGGAAAAGAGATGGCGCTAGAAGATATTGAATAGCTCTGTCTCTTTCCCACAGCCTAACAACTCGCGCTTTAAGACGTCATGGAAGAAGAAAAACACGATATGGGAAGAGATATACGTAGGGCATATCTGATCCGAACCCTTTTTTTTTTTTTTTAACGTGGTAAAATCATCAAATGAGTCCTCCCACCCCGGGTAGGGCGGGAGGGACTGTCAGACTTGTACTGACTAAAATCCACGGTGTCCTTCAATAGCCCTTTATGTACCGGGGTCACGGTAAGGAAATAATCCCGCGACCCCGGCAGGCTTTGGCCCTCTGAGAGGGGGGCCCTGTCATGCTGACGCTCTTTGAGGCGCGCGTGGGACACAACGCGCCGTCGACTCGGGCATGGTCCACGGTCGGGCAGCGAGTTGCCCTTTAATCGCTGCCCACATGCCCGCGGCGTAAAGTACCATAGAAATAGTTCTACGGCTACGACGGACCGTGTTTTCACGGGTACGGATCGGATTCGGGTCGGACGTAGTGCGTAAACACCCTTAGGCGTTAAAGACCTCCTCAGCATCGCTGTCATCCGGGAACATTAGGAATATTTGAAAAGAACACTTACTTGGCTAGTTGCGCAGGAGTTACGAAGATGGTATCCTCAGTCTGTCCCGACGCAGGTGCTGGGTACCTGATTGTACCCACATCCACTGCCTTTGATGATAATACCTGTACAATATGATATATAATAGATAAATAACAATATATTTAAATCTTTTCAAAAAGGAGTTTAGTTATATGAGACCCCGTCAGTTTGCTGACAACCGTTGACCCGGGCATGGTTCTTGATCAGACGGCAAGTTATCCATTAAGGTGCTCCCTCTCAGCGAGAGCATTCGCGTGTAATGTAACATTATAGACTCTACTTTGAGCATTATCAATAGGGTAGTTTCCAGGGTCAAAATAATTAAATTCTATTTAGTCCGTCTTTTAGATTATAAAAAAATATTGGACACGTATTTTTTCTTTTTTCGATTAAACAAAAAATAACAAAGATAATAGCCTATTTAAGTTACCTGTGACGTCACTCTGCGCGAAAAATGCCACGCATCGTGACGTCACGCGTAACTTTAATAGGCTATATCTTTGTCATTTTTGGTCTAATTTACAAATAAAAAAATACGTGTCCCTTATTTTTGAATAATCTAAAATACTAATTACATTTTTTTAGGCAGCTAGTCTATTCTACCTCTCTGTCTGACGAGCATTCGCGTACATTTAGTATAGATTTGATACAAGATGCGCATTGTGATGCTCGATTGTCTTCCGTCACTGATGAAATGTTCGAATCTGTAACTTTACATTACAGGTGAATGCTCGCGGTTAGGGAGCGCTTTTAAGTAAGCCAGCGTATATGGATGCCGGATTTTGTCTCGCGATATCCAATGCCTAGATCGCCTCCCGCAACGGGAGGAGGATTACCGAGAGGCAATTACGGCAATTATTAAGGTGTGAGAGCAGTGGTGGCCCAGTGGTATCGGTCCCGACTTACGAGTTGTAGGTCGTGAGTGCGAACCCCGCCAGGCGCAATTACTTTGTCTGTTTTATTTCATCACCACAGCTCTGAAAAACGGTGAAGGAAAACATCGTGAGGAGACCGGCATGTCCTAGAACCAAAAATTCGAAGACATGTGACATCTACCAACCCGCACTGGGCCCGCGTGGTGGATTATGGACCACTCCCTCTCACAGAGAGGAGGCCTGTGTCCCAGCAGTGGGAATATTATAGGCTGATGATGATGATGATGAATCCTTAAGGAAGAGTTTACGAGATACAGGCCCCGAAAGTACGGAAACTCGAACAAAATTCCGTGTGTTCAACCGTTTTTGCCATACCTATTATTGGAATCAAATATTCTCACTTGCTCACAATTTAGGACCCATTAATATTAGTAGTCATTTTACTCATGGTGCTAGGCAACTGGGCTTCTCCCAGTTGAAATGTCCTTTTGTGCCTATTGGCCTTGTTTTGTTCTGTCTCCTGCTTGCATGGAGGGAAGTGGAAACGTATTTTTCTTACTCCTCCACTATTCTGATTAATTTCGTTGCAAGATCCAAGACAGGTAAATTCATTTTTCGGGACACGTCGAGCTTCATTGTCTCGGCGCTTTTCTGGTGGTTGCCACTGTTGATTCTGGCTTTCAGGGGATGCAGTGGTTTGGGAATAGTGTGGTGGGTTTGTCCCAAATAAAAAAGGCGCTAAAAGTACTTTAAGATACTTACAGCAGCAAGTTCTGGTGCTGGGAATTCTGCGAAGTCTGCCTCCACGCACCGCCACGGACGATGCATGAGCAACTGTTGACGGACCTCGGCTTGGAGATTTGCTAAACGGATCTGTGCAGAAAAATGAACGAAAAGAAAAATGAATTAATTTGTAAGAGAATTTCGAAAGAATTTTCAACAATAACCTACATTCCAGCATCAATAAAATATTGTAAATCTAATTAAAAATTGAATTATTCCGTCAGGCGTTTAGTCGACTCTTCAGGTGACCAGCAGGCGTAGCATGGCGCCGTAGAAAGGGGTTTTGTCGACGCAAGAATAGACAAAATGACAGAACGTAGAAATATTTTTAGCGTTATAAGCATGTTTATGTAAAAAATATGTTCTTTTCTTCAATAGTGCAAGAATGGTGTCATATTTCAGCAAAAAAAAAAAAAACAGTAGATTTGTGTACAAAAACGATGAAATAACTTTGTCTTTTCTTGGTAGAATAGAGATAAAATCGCCATGCTACGCGTGCAGAGGGCTGGCCTTTTCCTAGGCCAACGAATCAGCATTGCCATACAACGTGGCAATGCTGCCAGCGTTCTGGGCACTGTTCCTGTTGACAGCGATGTGGACGTATTCTTTGACGCCCTTTGAATATTTCTTTTATTATTATTATTTGTACATATTACTAGTTAGTTCTTATTTATAGTTTAGGTTATGATTTTGTATAATATCAAGTAAATCTAAATAAATTCCGTCAGAGTTTTTTAAACAATAATGTTTATCACTTATTTTGTGAAATCGGTGAATATTTACAAAGATAAAACACATCAAGATTCTAGAGTCCAGCTCGTGACGTCCGGCACTCTAAAAAATTACACCACGGTATGACATAATGTGAAATTTAAAAGCGTGGTTTCTTCAATTTTGGTATACGTAACAAAAGAAAAAGTACGGGTTCATTTTTATTATAACCTAACTGACGGATTATTTGAATTTTTTCTTGCCACACTTAAATTATTGAATACGCACTGACAAGTCTACAAAGGCATTTTTTTTTCTACTTAACACACCCACACTCTAATAAATCCCTCTCACGGTTACACCTCTGTCCCAGCGCTGGGAACATTAGCTTACCTCCAGCTGTCTCCGGAGCTCCCTCTGCTTGTCTTTATGCAGTTGCAGCGCGTGCGCATACTGGCCCGGTTCACCAGGGAATTTCACCAACCCGGAGCGAGCCACGAACATTGTCCATTCCTGGAGATAAATAATTATTAGTAGACTAGCTGTGGGTGCTAAGACAGGAAACCTCCACGTGCGCCCGTGGACTGGAGTTCCCTCTCGGATACGTCCGGGGGGAACACCAGTTTTTCGGGCCGGTGCACCTTGGGATGCGGGCAAAAACTCTTCCTGCCCGTATGCGTATCAGCGTATAGCCTGTCGTGTGGACGCTCCAACGCGTGTCCCTCTGATCAGCAGAGGGCACAGCGGCGGAGCGGGCTTGCGGACGGTGAGTGATGGGTAGCTCGCCGTCCGACCAAGGACCAAGCCCGGGTCGGTGGCGCGTCGTATTTCGCGCCAAATGCCTGCTGGGGTCGCGGGTTTTTTCTTAACCCATGTTACCGTAGCCCCGGAACGTAAAGGGCATGGGAAGGAACACGGGTGGATTTTAGTCAGTAAGAGGACTCATTTGATGATTTTGCCACCTAAAAAAAAAAAGTAGACTAGCTGTGCCCGCGACTTCGTTCGCGTGGATGTCGAAACTTAACAATGTATTTTTTATAAAATTGACAAAGTTTCATACAAATTTTCATCCCCTATTTTTATCCCCTTGGGGATAGAATCAAAATCCTTTCTTAGGCGGTGTCCTGCGTAAGCGACAATTGCGACGCGACGCGATGCGATTCAAACAAATTCAACTACTTTAGTAATATTATTTTATAATTTACTTCGTGTCGCGTCGCGTCGCATTCGTCGCTCACACAGGACTCCACGGTACGGTCAGTTCACACCGAGACGCGACGCGAAGCGACGTGACGTAACGATACTGCAAATTTGTATCTTTTCTTATAGTAAACAAAGTCAGATTTTCAATCGCTATTAAAACGCAGCGCAGCGCCGCGCTGCGTTACGAATAACTCTATTGAAATGTGCGCGCAGCATCACGTCTCGGTCTGAGCTGACCCTTAGCAGAAGCTTAAACTGTGGTGAAGCTTGTGCGTGTGGTAGGCCTAATAAAGCGTTGCACCCGCGAACCGATCTTCTGTAAGTATTGCATCGCGACGCTTCTATACATAGTGTATGAAAGGGACGCTGTAGAGACAAATGACGACAAAATTCGTGGCTTCTTCTATTAGCATGACATTATTTTTTTCATTTTTTTTTTAACTGGGCCTTTTTGGCGCAGCCGTGAGACACACAAATGCTACCTATTCTTTTATTATAAGTTTTAGATAAATAAGTTTTTTTTTTCTGCTTTTTGTCGTGTTATTTATTTTAAATGTGTGTGTCGTGGTCCTTTTGCGCCAAATAAATGTTTTTTCTTTCTTTATTTCTTCTTTACACCTAATGTAAAGAAGAAAGAAAGAAAGAAAAAACATCATACATTAGGAAACGTCATAAAAATATCTTTAACAATAAGTTTAGCTCACCGTCTGCAACTTAGCCAGATCTTTCTCCAGCTGTGCGGCAGCCTGCCGACGAGCCAGCGCGGCAGGGGAGCCCGGGTGCTCCAGCGGACGCAACGCACGTAGGGCTGCGCGCTCGGCCTTACGACACGCAGACATACGGGCGGAACGCTCGCGTTCCACAGTCCTGTGTAAGTGGAAATGTGTTAGAAAACAGTGAGTTATTTTAATAAAAAGCGAGTTTCTTTGATATAGTTAATTTCTAGTACCTACGATTGGTACAAACTTAAACAATTTATACAAGGTGTCCCGGGAAGTATGAATCATAGGGCGTGCCCTTAGGCGCAAAATACACAGAATCAATGAATGATTCGGATATGATGCGGATGAGAAACGGATACGGCACCGAAGCGACTTAAATTACATATACTCGTATTTATATGAAATATATGAATGAAATGAAAGAAAAAGGAGTAGATGATACTATGACGTATGATACGGGAGAATGGATGATAAAAACGTGTTGCGATGACCCCAAGTAAAATGGAATAAGGGCAGGAAGATGATGATGATGATTATAAAAGGCAAAGATCTGCTTAAGATAGTTATTGTGCAGGCTGACTTTGTTGCAAAACATGTCCTCTTCAGAAGACGAAGATGCGTTTGCTGTGCTGCAATTTACAAGCGAGGTGATAAATCCGCGCCGCATCCTTTCTGTGTAATTTACGACGCATCTCTTTCATACATTTTGTACGAATAAAATTTGAAGCGACAACAAATCCGATCCACATCCGCATCGTATCCGAATCTTTTTTCGCTTGTGTGTATTTTGCGCCTCAGCGTGAGGTTGCCAAGATCTTAATTTAGTTTATAAGCCCAGGAGCCCAGGCAGGGCTGGAGGCGGATTCAAGGCACCCAGGCACCACAGAATTGTCCGGTTATGGAGCACACAAACCTCCTCTAGGTTGACATGCGAAATGCCAATGGGGAAGGCCGGTCAAAGCTAATTGTAGATGGTGCGACCATACCTGAACACGAAGAATGGTCATAACTTGTATACAACATATAAAAAAGCTTTGGGAGACTTACCAGCTTAACACCTTGATCTGATGCTGCAGAGCATCGTATACCTCCCCAGCCGCGACGCCCGCTGTCACCTTCACTGGTGTTTCCTCTGTATTATAAAGAAAATTATAGAACGTTCTAGAAGTTTGGTAGAAGGGGTGATGGATGCGCAGGAGTTGAAAGATCGACATAGCTTTCGAGGCCAGATGGGAGAATAAAGATTTGGGGATACCTTTGCCCAGCAGTGGGACAAAATAGTGGGCGCTTGAGAGCGGACATTGCTATAGAAGTTGACTGCAGCCGAATTTGGTGTGACGATATGAACATGTGTATAATATGACCAAAAATTTTCAATATTCTATCATATTTACTTAGAAATTCTTGTATATTTACGTCGATCTTTCAACCCCAAAAATGTAATGATGTATTAATAACACCGAAAAACATTCGTGGAAGTTATACATGAAAAAGCACAGGTTTTGATAAATTATGATTATGTTAAATAAAAATTAAACTAAGGCTTGCAAAGTTGAAATTATGTTGCGCAACTGTTGTCCAAAATAAAGCTAGGGAGTAAGTTCCGCCACTTCTTCTACCCAAATACTTTGCTTAAATCCCGAGCGTAAGCGATGGCTTTTTATTTTCCTCGCTACGCTCTGGTACAAGCTGAATTCTTAAGGCCAATTGCTTGATCAGCAGTTATTTAAGCTTTTTTTTTCGTGTTAAAATCGTCAAATGAGTCCCCCCACCTAGGGCAGACCAGGAGGGACTGTCAGACTTGTACTGACTAAAATCCAGTGTCCTTCAATAGCCCTTTATGTTCTGGAGTCACGGTAATGAGATAACTCCCGCGACCCCGGTAGGCTTTGGCCCTCTAGAGGGTGGTCCCGTCATCATGCTAACGCTCTTTGAGGCGCGCGTGGAGCACAACACGCTGTCGATCCGGGCATGGTCCATGGTCGGACAGCGAGTCGCCCATTACTCGCCGCTCACATGCTCGAACCTACGGTCGACGTCCGACGCCTTGGGAGTCTACCACTGCGGAACTAGAACTATTTGGTAAATTACATTTATTTTGCAAGTGGCTTGTTAAAAAACTCTTTTACACGTCAAATAATATTTTTAAAGCTAGATATGGCCGGTGTTTAAAATACCTGACTACTCTGAGAAGAAACATCCGAAACAAACTCAGAGGTCACTGTTTCTCAAAGTTCAGACATTGTACTGTTCAAGCTATACGAAGACCATGCAGGTGTCTGAAATGGTCTTTTAAGGAAAGAACCACACAGATTAGAGTGGACCTGTCCAGTCATAAAGCATAATATGTCAGTTATCGTGTTATCGACTCACTAATAGTTGATTGATGATTTTCACAAATAGTTTACTTAACTAATGATCACTTAACTAGCTCTGAATGACGCTCGGGCTTCAAGCTACTGACATGAGGCACTGTTTAAACCCCTAGGTCATTTTCTTTTTTTTTTAGTTTCAGTAACGCAACTTCCAACTTTACAAGCCTCAAACGTAAGTCCACAACATCCATGTACAATCATGCACATACATATTATATTTAAAATAAAATTAATTAATTAAAAAATAAAAATAAATTAGTCACATTTAACTTTCAAAGCTTATGTTGAGAACGCATTCCCTTTACTTATATGTTATCTTTTTTTTACGACTTTTTGAATCTGAATCTTTCGTTAGTTTATTAAGTTCATGTTTTTTTTTTAGTTATAGATGAGATAGGCCGGCTATACGCAGACTACGGGAAGCAGTCAGTGTTTGTTAATCGCTGCACTGTTCGAGCAGTCCGCGTACGGGCGGCCTAAGAAATAGTTACATGAATGAAAGTAGAAATTGTTACTGAATTTTAGAGCAAAGAGTTTCAAAGCCGAATTTTAATAGAAAAAAAAATTATTTAGATTTCATCATCCATTTTGTTTTTGATTCAGACTCAAACAGTATTTCCTATTTCACTACTACACAATACGAAAAGTAAAAAAAAAACTAAACTGTGTCTTCGCATGTCGTTGAAGCATCGTACATTTCACACGTATACGTTACGTAGTGACTACGTAAACACCACGTAGACGAGTCATATTTTTGAAACACTAACGTCTAACATAAAGCTTCAATTGCGTATCGAGTTTTTACGGCATCTACGCAACGACTACGTTGCCCTTATGTGATGTTTCGAATCGATGTAAGCTATGATACATACGCTACTTATATGGAACTCTGTCAAAACGCCTTTTACAGATGCTTTTTCATACGAATTTAAAGAGAAATTAAAATTGGAATTGCGATATGTCGATATATTGTAGTTGATAGATGGTCAGCAGTCGTTACGTCTACGTAGTGTCTACGCAATCGATACATAGTGTAGACAATTAAAAAATAAAAAAATAAAGCCCATGCGACACGGAATGATATAAGTATATATATATCATAGTATATCTTACGCATAGCTTCTTTAGGTGCGGCCACGGGCGTCGCCACCGCTACAAATTTTGATTTTACGTTATAAATTTTGATTGTAAAATTAGCCAATTGGTTTTGATTGTGGATTGTATATCTTCATGGTGGGTAGTTTGTGTTTACGTGTGGGCAGAACTTTATATCCATTGCTATTTTGAATATTAATAAGTACTAAGACAGAAATATAAAGATGGATACAAAATAAATATAGCTTGGTTGGCTCAGAAGGCAGCCCAACTCAAATGGCACTGGGCAGGACATGTCTGTCACATGCCGGACAAACTGTGGGCCAAAATAGTTCAGAACTAGTACCCTGATATAGTTTGGTGAGGTCACGGAAGGCTACGAGGGACATAGCTGGACGAATTGGATGGGTTCATCCTATCACCGTCCTTCGGGAACCAGCGCAGGAGGTGGAAGGAGGTGAAAGAGGTGGAAAAAGAGAAGGAGAGTCCAGGAGTGGTACAAAGCAGAAAAATAAAAATATGCTAAACTTGTATTTTCGAAGCTCGGTCTTCTACATGTAACTCTACTAAATAGCTTTTATATTTGATCAAATAAAATAAAAACATTTATTTCTTTGCAAACATGGGTGGGTTTAAAGACATAGATGTTTAACATAAGGTAAAGTTCATTCCATATTTTACCATCACATGGGTATGCAAATTGTTTAAGAATATAAATTAAAAATTGAAGCGGTTTTATTTGTGTTTTATTATCAGTAGTCCAGATAGAAGCGTTTCTGAACTTCGCCTTGATTTCTAAGGTTCTGCCCACATTAAGTAAAACCGTGAAGATATTATTATTCTATACGATACGGATATAAGGGTTCAACTACGATACATTATTAAAATATAATTATCAACAACTTATTTTTCTTTAAGTAAACTTTAGTTCGCACAAAATTTTTAACGGGAAGAGTTTTGTATCGTCCACTGGATTTCCAAATAAAGGCCTATTCAGACCTAAGCGATATTCGCTGCCGCTGTGGGTAGAAGAACATACCGCGCGGGTTTCGCTTAGTTATTTAGTATCAAGTATCGCGGCTAGAGCGACCTGAGCGATATTAGCTGCCGCTGTGGGTAGAGGTACTACGTACAGCGCGTTATTCTACCCACAAGGATAGCGAAATCCGTTTTGGTGTGAACAGTAATATTACCGCATACCCACTGGGTTTTCTCTGCCGCAAACGGTAGCGAATACCGCTTAGGTCTGAATAGGCCTTAACGGTGATAATTTTTTGGAGCTGGTATTTTGTCCATCGAGCTATTAGTGGACTGCCGTAAGGCGTAAAAATAGTAAAACCCAAGGCCAGTCAATGAATCTTCATATATCTTTTTTCATTTTTGAAATGTGTAGAAAAATGTTAAAAAAAAATTGCCCGAACTCAATTTTTTTATTATTAAAATATACGAGGTTTTCTCACTTTTTAAACCTTCCGTGGACTTCCAAAAATAATATTAAAAACCTAAATTAGCCAAATCGGTCGAGCAGTTCTCGAGTTTTAGCGAGACTAACGAACAGCAATTGATTTTAACACGTGTTTAATATGAATTTGAAAATCCGGTGTGCGATAAAAAAAAAACGTCCGTACGAACCAGAGTTTTTATCACTATTATCGCCTTTTTGGCGCAATCGTCATACACAAAATACGACCTTTCTTATCACGTTTCAAGTTTTCTTTTTATGTGTACTTATGGTAAGCGTCCACAGGTCCGCATCGTACGTATCGGACGCATCACATCAAACGGATTTCTGTGTCGACGGCGATCGGATTACCGACGCGAGTATCAGCAATCGGATTGCCGATGCCACCTTCATCGCTTCCACTGAACGGCATTCCGTATGACGTCATCGGTACGCATGGCATTAAAGCATTGCCGATGAGCCGTCCGTACGATGCGGATCAGTGGACGCAGTTGTATGAGTTTTCATACAAGGCAAACTAAAATCCGTTACGTACGATACGTCCGATACGTGCGATGCCGACCTGTGGACGCACACCTTTAAGGCATGGGCCAAATAAACGTAATTTCTTTTATTTTCTACTAAATTTGTATATATAATTGTATTTGCAAAGGGAATGCATGCAATTAGCAAGCGGCGAATCTTACTGTAATCCCGGACGGCCGGCGGAGTGCTCAGCGCTGCTGTATATTTATTATATTAATTATCTTATATTATATAATATATACAATCAGTGCCCATCATTATATGACCCATCTTATACGAAAAAATAATGTTACAGTGGGTTAAGTAATTCTGGCCATCGATTGTACTTTAAAAGTATGTATGTAGTGGAAGAATGCTTTCAAATTTCTCATAATTTTAAAAAGTTACAACTAAATAGTCTTTAATAGATTTTGGACTTTATATAATACAGCATAAAGTTTAATATTTATCATCGAGTTTTAGAAAGAGAATTGGCTAGTTTTGCCTTCGTAGAACGTTGCCTCTGTAGAGCGATCCAGCGTCAACCGTCATATAGGAAGTGTGTGACAGAGAACGCATTAGGAAGCTGACACTAAACCTTCCTTCCACTTGACACCACCTAAACGACACCACCGGTGGTGTCGTATGGAATCTCTAGTCCATATGACACCACCCTAGAGATGTCCAGAAACGTGTGTTTTTGACAAACAGCTCCCAATTCATTATTTTAGTTATCTATCGTTAAACGATAATTAATAACCACCATTTGAGTGACAGATAAATATAAACTTTGTCAAATGACGTACCTACCTCATTAATGAAACTGCTTGAACTTAATTGGAGTTTTCATATCAAGAATTTTGTATGTAACCTGACTAATAGTCGGTGGTGTCATATGGACTAGAGATTCCTTAAGACACAACCGGTGGTGTCGTTTTGGTGGTGTCAAGTGGAAGGAAGGACACTAACTGGTTGTCTCTTTCTAA
This sequence comes from Agrotis segetum, assembly GCA_036375495.1. NCBI lineage: Eukaryota > Metazoa > Arthropoda > Insecta > Lepidoptera > Noctuidae > Agrotis > Agrotis segetum. Next base: position 902,625 of record JAQSVV010000199.1, read on the forward strand.
ATTTCGATGATCATTATTTATTGCTTCTGCTCTCAGATCAAAGAAATAGACAGATAGAGCGCTCAGAACACGCGAGTGGTTCCACCAAAGTTAATACAAAATCAAAATCGAATACAAAGTCGCGACAGTACCAAGCTACGCGTCGTACCAAGCTGCGCGTCGTTGTGGTTGTTTGCCAAAATATGCCGTCACGTGTCTTTAACCATTGTAAAAGTTGTTCTCAAAAACAAAGAAAAAGCTATGGAATGTAATTCGATTTGATTTTGTATTAACTTTGGTGGAGACACTCGCGTGTTCTGAGCGTTCTATCTGCCTATTTCTTTGATCTGAGCTTCTGCTAATCAAATTGATTAATTATATTATTTGAAATGTTTTCTTAAAAAAAACAGTTTTGCTGTAAGTTCTTCAAATTGAAAGCACTCTTAAATGTTGATGACACATTCATTGTACTCGTATTGTAAATATTTATCATTCGTGTTACTCGAAAATCGAAACATTCCTGTTATTGTATTTAACCAAAAACATTCTGAAAATGAAAGCATTTTTATTATTTTGTTAATGTTGTAAATGGAATTTAAACAGTACATTTTTTTAATCCTTAAGGAGCTTATGGCTAAATAATCACAGCCACACAGGCCGATTTTCCGGGTTAAGCCGCGCTTGCCGAGGTTGATCTGTGGATGGGTGACCATCTATCATAGCGAGCTTCCTCCGTGCCTCGGAAAGCACGTAAAGCCGTTGGTCCCGGTTGTCATTTGTAGATCTTTGACAGTCGTTACTGTTAGTCAGAAGCTCTAAAGTCTGACAGCCAGTCTTACCATGGGGTATCGTATTACCAAGTTACTGGTTTGTGGAGGTCCGACAGGCAGTAGCTCCATATAAAATACTGATATCCAGCTGAATCTGGTTCGACAGGAAGCCGACCCCAATATAGTTGGGAAAAGGCAGGCAGATGATGTTTTTTTTTTTTAATCGTTACATTTATATCTATACGCTGTGTGTTTTTTTTTTCGTGGAAAAATTCACCAAATGAGTCCTCCCACCCTTATTTACTGTCAGACTTGTACTGACAAAATTCCATGGTGATCCTTCAGTAGTACTTTACGTTCCAGGGGCACGGTTACCCCATGAGACAGTTCCGCGACCCCGGCAGGTACACTGTGTGTACGAAAGCGTCTCCTAGCATTTTTGACTTGTTTGGTAAGGAAGTACTTATTTTTAAGGAAGTTGAAGTACTTTTCCCTCATTTCTTCTGCATGTGTGCATTTGGAAGAGGGCGGGATGGTCGGACCGCAACCTTCATATGCATAATTATGCATGAGGGTGGCATGGCGGGATTACATCCTGCATAGGGTAGGATGGTAGGACTGCATACTTCATTTGTATATGCATGAGGGCTGCATGGCGGGATTGCATCTTGCATAGGGCAGGATGATAGGACTGCATACTTCATTTGTATATGCACGAGGGCGGCATGGCGGGATTGCATCCTGCATAGGGCTGGATGGTAGCACTGCATCCTTCATATGCATATACATGTGGGCGGCATGACGGGATTGCATCCTGCATAGGGCAGGATGGTAGGACTGCATACTTCATTTGTATATGCATGAGGGCGGCATGGCGGGATTGCATCCTGCATAGGGCAGGATGGTAGAACTGCATACTTCATATGCATAATTATGCATGAGGACGGCATTGCGGGATTGCATATTGCACATATTGGATTTTCGTCTGCTGGCATTGTAACTACATATTTTTTCTAACATACATGTAACAGATTTTTGAACAGTAACGCCTGATTCTATCTAAGTATAACTTATCTGATTTTTTCCAGTTATCATAGTTTAAATTCCATTCACAACAAGCCTGAAATCACTGAAAACCCTCATTCAAAACTTACTCAAAAACGCCAAGTCTATAAGAGAAAATAATACAATTTAGATAACAACACAATATAAATAATACCTTATCGTCCTGAACTTAAAGATTACTATCAGTGTAGCGGTAATTTAATCATATACACAAGGTGAATTTTCTAACTGGGCGTGGATGGCTAAATTAATCAAAACTACTCAAGAAGATATTGAATCTATTTGTTAAAAAATATCATTTTACTTAGTTGTCTTGTCGTAACTATGTTATTACTACACAAAATTTTTACAATAGAGTTAAAATACTGTCCAGTTTTTTTATTTAAATTAAACATGTATAACCTGGTTCATTGAAGAAAGGATACTTAAATGGCGGCGCATATCGTGTTCTCTCGCTCGCACACTAGTGCCGTGTATACTCACTCCCGCGCGTAGAGTAAGCAGAAAAAAAAAATTGTTTTCTGTTATTTTTCCGTTGTTACCTGTTGATTATTGTTGTGTTAATTTTGTTTTATTGTTAGGTTAAGTTTGAGGAATTATTGTGATCCAGTCTTGTTTTTATTATTTTTATTTGAAAAAAACTTTAATTTGAAATCTTATATGCTGACTGTACTATCTGTCAATGCAAGTACAAGCCGCCATTTTAGAATCCTTTCTTCAATACACCGGCTTATAAAATTCTTGGCCCACAAAACTATTGCAGTTTTAGTTTTCATCAAAATTGGGCTCGAGACTCCTTTCAGCATTTTTGACTATTCCACATAGTTTCGGATTTAGCCATCCACGACCAGTTGGAAAATTCACCATGCATAGTCATTCTTTAAGATGTCCAACATAAATATTACCAACTAACCCAGATCTAAATAAATCGAGACCCGCTTGCACAACAAAATATCAATCAGATTCAACTATAATATTATAACGCCGATTTTGTTTAAGAAGAATGGATTACTGCAAATGTATCTAGAATACTTGTCCAAAAAGACGCAAGTTCGAGTCCCGCTAGCTGACAAATTTATCTATCCCGAAAAAATCAGGACAGATCATTGATAAATTAAAACCCAAGATGCACACTCAACGTCTGAAAAACGTCCCTAAAAATGTGGGCAACATTCTAAATTGTGCGTTCATTTCGCCGACCACAACCGGTCGTGAAATTTTATTGCTTTAAGTACCTGCGTTGTAATAACAACTTTCAACAATTGAAGTAAGGTTGAACTTGCAATAATATATGCTTGTAGCTGATAGAAAGAGACAGCAAATAGTTTCGGGACAGTTTCGTGCATTACTTTTATTCGTGACTGTGCATCTTGGGTTTTTAAACATCACTGAGACAGATGGATGTTTGTTATTCTTTCACACAAAACTTCTGAACCGATTTGTATGAGATTTGGATCACAGATAATTAACCATCCCGTAGGAGATTTACAAAGGACGCAAGCAACACTGCGAGTAAAAGTTAGTTAATTCAATAACCTGTTATGCAAACGGGACCCAGACTAACTACCCCACAACTAAACTAAAATGAACCTTAATCGAATTAAAATACGTACCATGATGTCCGCCTCCCCGCTTGGCGTATAACTTCAGTTTTTCTCTGAGAGCGCCGCGCTCTGTCTCTAGAGAGTCGATGTCTTGTTGTAAATGATCCATTGTCTCTTCGAACTCTTTCTCTTTTCTGTAAGAGAAGTAAGAGAAGGAGAGAGAGTTAATTTCTCGGGAGAAATTATACTGAACAAGCTTTTGCCACCGAACCTACCGCGTCGCATCGCCCGCCCGCGTTTTTAGTTTTTCCGACTTGCTAGATAAAAAATGTAATAGCTAACATCCTTTTTTTCTTAAGTGTAAAATTATCAGAAAGAGAGTGGGAGGAACGAGAGGGGCTGTCAGACTCGTACTGACTAAAATTCACCGTGTTTCTACAATAACCAAATGCAAAAATAAAATAAATAAATATACAATAATTATGTTACGGGTCATGGTTACTCGTTTGGACGGTTCCGCGACCACAGCAGGCTTATGGCAATCTCTGGGGGCCTATGGAAGCCCGTCAAACTGTATGTGGACCCCGACAGACTCTATGAAGACTCAGTCAGACTGTATGTGGGTTCTATGGGGGCTCCAACAAACTATGAGAGCGCCGTCAGGCACAATAAGGGCGTCGACATGCTCTTTGAAGGCCTCGACTGACTGTGGGGGCTTTGTCTGACTATGAGAGCCCTGTTAAACTCCATGAGGGCCCCTATAGTAATAGGGGCCTCGTTAGGCTCTATAATAACCACGTCTGACCTTGAGGGCTTTGTCTGATTATGGGAGCCCTGTCAGACTCTATGGGGGTCCGACATGCTCGGAGGGCCCGTCAGACTTTATGGCGGCCCCGTCGATCACTATGGTGGCCTTTCAGGCACTATAGGGGCTTTGTCAGGCTCTAAGAGCCTCATTTATCTATGTTAGCTACGTCTGACTATGAGAGACCTGTCAAACTCTACTCTATGCGGGCCTAAGACCCCGACAAACTCTATGATGGCCCCTATCAGACTCTATGATGGCCCCATCAGTCTCAATGAGGGCCCTATCAGACTCTATGATGGCCCCATCAGTCTCAATGAGGGCACTATCAGACTCTATGATGGCCCCATCAGTCTCAATGAGGGCCCAATCAGAATCTATGATAGCCCCTCAGTCTCTATGATGGCCCTATCAAACTCTACTTATAGAGTCATAGAGTCTCATCATAGAGTCTGTTAGGGCCCTTAGGCCCTAACAGACTCTATGATGGCCCTATCAGTCTCTATGAGGGCCTAGAGAATTACAAACCTCTTGAGTTGATTATGAGCGTCTTCCAGCCTTCGTGTTAGTTGTTCAGCTCTCAGTTCTGCATCTCTTGCAGCTGTAGACAGCTTGCGTTCTCCCAGCTCGCGACGGATCGTCATCTCTGATAATTCTTCTTGTTTCGCCTGGAAAAAAATAATTCAATAATAATAATAATAATATTCCACTATCACACAACGCCATCTAGTCCCAAGCTAAGCAGAGCTTGTGTTATAGGTACTAGACAACTGATAAACATACTTATATATTTCTAAATACATACATATTATAGATAAATGACACCCAGACACAGAACAAATGATCGTGCTCATCACACAAACATTTGTCCTGGGTGGGAATCGAACCCACGACCTCCGGCATAGCAGGCAGGGTCACTAACCACTAGACCAACAGGCCAGTCAATGAACTGAAATGACTGATGAGTGTGTACTAAGAACGGATTTTGGGAAATTCATCTCCTAAGGGAATTAAAAATGGATTGCAATGGGGATGGCAACTAGGAAACAAATGGCGCTAGCATAGCTAGTTCCAAACATCGTCATTGGTTCAAATCTTATTGGTACTTCAAAATAGTACTATCTCATTGGTCGGATTAGGACTTAGCTATGGTGGCGCCATCTACAATTAGCTTTGACCGCCCTTCCTCATTTCGCTTGAAAATGGATTAAAATTTCATCTGATTTACTTAAAACTTCGAATGTAGACTTATGAAACAAATTGATAAATGTGTTTCAAGGTTTTTGGAAATACCAACCCCAAAATGGGTAATTGGAAATCATACGAAACCCTCGCGGGCAGAGTGCTAATTCAGAAATATAGTACAATCTATTGTTAAAAATATCGTGGCAGCTCAGAGTTGACCAGTCTCAACTGACAGCGCCCATTCACGAACATGACACATGTACAGTCACGAGCAATAGTATGTATACACTAAGCAGTATTCAAAAGCGATGTTCTGCTACCATATTGATTAAACTTTTGTCTTTCAATTAGACTTCTATTTCGGAAGCCATACTATAACAAACTAGGTCTTATTTCAAAGTGGAAATCAGTATTTCACGAGCAATATGCGTATGAATATTGTTAAGTGTTTACATGTTATTGCTCGTGACTGTACCACCACCATTCAGCTCAACCATTTTGAAAGGGAACTAAATGATCCGACACACGCGCCACCAACAGCGAGTTATTTATAGCTGTTATATACCTTGAGCGCCTTCCTCAATTCTCTGATGTCCGCCTCCTTGTTCTCCAACTTGATGGTGAGACTCTTCGTCTCTTCCAACTGCTTCTTCACCAACTGAGCTCTGATCACCACTGGTGGGATCGGCTGCAAAAATAAAATGTTGTCGTCACTTGTGGTCACTTTTTCTTATTTATTTACGATGGACTCGCGTTTGTAATGTTTAAATTAAAGTCTTAGCAATGGGTTTCGTATTACCCAGTTACTGGGTTTTGGACGTCCGATAGGCAGTCACATAAGAAGAAAGTAAGCAAGAAAATAAGCTAAATTATGGAATCAGGCGTTATTTTGCGGAAATCCATGACATTAAATGTTAGGAAAAATATCTAGTAATTCCGCGACAAAAATCCAGGCTTGTTTCAGGATGCAATCCCACCCTATGCAATAAAAAAAAACGAAAAACGTTTCTTGCACGTGTGCATATGCATGTTTCCTTTTCTGACTGTGCATTTGCATGATTACATAGGGTGGTATTGCGTAATCCTGCAACAAACCTGGATTTTTGCAGCGGAATTAAAACTAGATATTGGAACGAAGTTCCTTATCGCGCGTTGTGAAAGGGGGCTAGACGGAAAAAAATCTTACGAAAAGTTGTCACGACACTTTTTGGAACGAAGTTCCTTATCGCACGTTGCCAAAGGGTGCTAGAGCTCAAAGAGTGGAGTGGAGTGGAGAGGAGCGGAGCTTAGCTGAGTGGAGTGGAGTGGAGTGGAGTCGCGACGATTTTTTTTTGAGTGTAAACAGTAACTTCGTTCCATCCGGGTGTCCCTTGACGCCTCTCAAGTTTTTTTTCATAACTTTAGCCTCAAATTCGTCATAAAACAAATCATATTTGTCTAAAACCGTCAGCTGGCAACTGGATTTATCATAAAAATGTCGTACCTTCTCAGATTGCACGTTAGTGAGTGACATCATGTCGTATTCCTTGTCTTGTGCGAACGTAGCCAGTTTGTTGACGTCTGTCGCTACCCCCGCTAGAGAATGCTTGATGGTCTTCACTGGGCCGTGGTCATCCTAGAATGGAAACGATTATGTTGAGAACGGTCATGCTATTGTTAAAGAGGAGCTCGTGGCTAAATAATTACAGCCGCATAGGCCGATCTTCCGGGTTAAGCCGCGCTTGGTCTGTGGATGGGTGTGACCATCTGTCATAGCGAGTTTCCTCCGTGCCTCGAAAAGCACGTAAAGCCGTTGTTCCCGGCTTTCATTTATCGATCTTTGACAGTCGTTACTGTTAGTCAGAAGCTCTAAAGCCTGACAACCAGTCTTACCATGAAGTATCGTATTACCTAGTTACTGGGTTGTGGAGGTCCGATAGGCAGACCGGGCCCAAGTTGATGATTCACGATCAAGGATGTGTCAACCTGTTACGATCCTTGGCTTTGTTGACGTCCATATATCCCATCAGGGAACATTTCAGGCTAATAATACATACCTGCTGGTATATCTTGTCCACGGCCGCAGCCCACAGTGTGAGCAGGGTACCGTGCGGCAGTGGAGCCCCGTCGGCGCGCTCCCCGGCCGTGGCGGCGCAGGCGCAGGCCGCGCGCGCCGCCAGCCACGTGGTACTAATACATACCTGCTGGTATATCTTGTCCACGGCCGCAGCCCACAGTGTGAGCAGGGTACCGTGCGGCAGTGGAGCCCCGTCGGCGCGCTCCCCGGCCGTGGCGGCGCAGGCGCAGGCCGCGCGCGCCGCCAGCCACGTGGTACTAATACATACCTGCTGGTATATCTTGTCCACGGCCGCAGCCCACAGTGTGAGCAGGGTACCGTGCGGCAGTGGAGCCCCGTCGGCGCGCTCCCCGGCCGTGGCGGCGCAGGCGCAGGCCGCGCGCGCCGCCAGCCACGTGGTACTAATACATACCTGCTGGTATATCTTGTCCACGGCCGCAGCCCACAGTGTGAGCAGGGTACCGTGCGGCAGTGGAGCCCCGTCGGCGCGCTCCCCGGCCGTGGCGGCGCAGGCGCAGGCCGCGCGCGCCGCCAGCCACGTGGTACTAATACATACCTGCTGGTATATCTTGTCCACGGCCGCAGCCCACAGTGTGAGCAGGGTACCGTGCGGCAGTGGAGCCCCGTCGGCGCGCTCCCCGGCCGTGGCGGCGCAGGCGCAGGCCGCGCGCGCCGCCAGCCACGTGGTACTAATACATACCTGCTGGTATATCTTGTCCACGGCCGCAGCCCACAGTGTGAGCAGGGTACCGTGCGGCAGTGGAGCCCCGTCGGCGCGCTCCCCGGCCGTGGCGGCGCAGGCGCAGGCCGCGCGCGCCGCCAGCCACGTGGTACTAATACATACCTGCTGGTATATCTTGTCCACGGCCGCAGCCCACAGTGTGAGCAGGGTACCGTGCGGCAGTGGAGCCCCGTCGGCGCGCTCCCCGGCCGTGGCGGCGCAGGCGCAGGCCGCGCGCGCCGCCAGCCACGTGGTACTAATACATACCTGCTGGTATATCTTGTCCACGGCCGCAGCCCACAGTGTGAGCAGGGTACCGTGCGGCAGTGGAGCCCCGTCGGCGCGCTCCCCGGCCGTGGCGGCGCAGGCGCAGGCCGCGCGCGCCGCCAGCCACGTGGTACTAATACATACCTGCTGGTATATCTTGTCCACGGCCGCAGCCCACAGTGTGAGCAGGGTACCGTGCGGCAGTGGAGCCCCGTCGGCGCGCTCCCCGCCGTGGCGGCGCAGGCGCAGGCCGCGCGCGCCGCCAGCCACGTGGTACTAATACATACCTGCTGGTATATCTTGTCCACGGCCGCAGCCCACAGTGTGAGCAGGGTACCGTGCGGCAGTGGAGCCCCGTCGGCGCGCTCCCCGGCCGTGGCGGCGCAGGCGCAGGGCAATTCCACCCGCGCGCGCCGCCAGCCACGTGGTACTAATACATACCTGCTGGTATATCTTGTCCACGGCCGCAGCCCACAGTGTGAGCAGGGTACCGTGCGGCAGTGGAGCCCCGTCGGCGCGCTCCCCGGCCGTGGCGGCGCAGGCGCAGGCCGCGCGCGCCGCCAGCCACGTGGTACTAATACATACCTGCTGGTATATCTTGTCCACGGCCGCAGCCCACAGTGTGAGCAGGGTACCGTGCGGCAGTGGAGCCCCGTCGGCGCGCTCCCCGGCCGTGGCGGCGCAGGCGCAGGCCGCGCGCGCCGCCAGCCACGTGGTACTAATACATACCTGCTGGTATATCTTGTCCACGGCCGCAGCCCACAGTGTGAGCAGGGTACCGTGCGGCAGTGGAGCCCCGTCGGCGCGCTCCCCGGCCGTGGCGGCGCAGGCGCAGGCCGCGCGCGCCGCCAGCCACGTGGTACTAATACATACCTGCTGGTATATCTTGTCCACGGCCGCAGCCCACAGTGTGAGCAGGGTACCGTGCGGCAGTGGAGCCCCGTCGGCGCGCTCCCCGGCCGTGGCGGCGCAGGCGCAGGCCGCGCGCGCCGCCAGCCACGTGGTACTAATACATACCTGCTGGTATATCTTGTCCACGGCCGCAGCCCACAGTGTGAGCAGGGTACCGTGCGGCAGTGGAGCCCCGTCGGCGCGCTCCCCGGCCGTGGCGGCGCAGGCGCAGGCCGCGCGCGCCGCCAGCCACGTGGTACTAATACATACCTGCTGGTATATCTTGTCCACGGCCGCAGCCCACAGTGTGAGCAGGGTACCGTGCGGCAGTGGAGCCCCGTCGGCGCGCTCCCCGGCCGTGGCGGCGCAGGCGCAGGCCGCGCGCGCCGCCAGCCACGTGGTACTAATACATACCTGCTGGTATATCTTGTCCACGGCCGCAGCCCACAGTGTGAGCAGGGTACCGTGCGGCAGTGGAGCCCCGTCGGCGCGCTCCCCGGCCGTGGCGGCGCAGGCGCAGGCCGCGCGCGCCGCCAGCCACGTGGTACTAATACATACCTGCTGGTATATCTTGTCCACGGCCGCAGCCCACAGTGTGAGCAGGGTACCGTGCGGCAGTGGAGCCCCGTCGGCGCGCTCCCCGGCCGTGGCGGCGCAGGCGCAGGCCGCGCGCGCCGCCAGCCACGTGGTACTAATACATACCTGCTGGTATATCTTGTCCACGGCCGCAGCCCACAGTGTGAGCAGGGTACCGTGCGGCAGTGGAGCCCCGTCGGCGCGCTCCCCGGCCGTGGCGGCGCAGGCGCAGGCCGCGCGCGCCGCCAGCCACGTGGTACTAATACATACCTGCTGGTATATCTTGTCCACGGCCGCAGCCCACAGTGTGAGCAGGGTACCGTGCGGCAGTGGAGCCCCGTCGGCGCGCTCCCCGGCCGTGGCGGCGCAGGCGCAGGCCGCGCGCGCCGCCAGCCACGTGGTACTAATACATACCTGCTGGTATATCTTGTCCACGGCCGCAGCCCACAGTGTGAGCAGGGTACCGTGCGGCAGTGGAGCCCCGTCGGCGCGCTCCCCGGCCGTGGCGGCGCAGGCGCAGGCCGCGCGCGCCGCCAGCCACGTGGTACTAATACATACCTGCTGGTATATCTTGTCCACGGCCGCAGCCCACAGTGTGAGCAGGGTACCGTGCGGCAGTGGAGCCCCGTCGGCGCGCTCCCCGGCCGTGGCGGCGCAGGCGCAGGCCGCGCGCGCCGCCAGCCACGTGGTACTAATACATACCTGCTGGTATATCTTGTCCACGGCCGCAGCCCACAGTGTGAGCAGGGTACCGTGCGGCAGTGGAGCCCCGTCGGCGCGCTCCCCGGCCGTGGCGGCGCAGGCGCAGGCCGCGCGCGCCGCCAGCCACGTGGTACTAATACATACCTGCTGGTATATCTTGTCCACGGCCGCAGCCCACAGTGTGAGCAGGGTACCGTGCGGCAGTGGAGCCCCGTCGGCGCGCTCCCCGGCCGTGGCGGCGCAGGCGCAGGCCGCGCGCGCCGCCAGCCACGTGGTACTAATACATACCTGCTGGTATATCTTGTCCACGGCCGCAGCCCACAGTGTGAGCAGGGTACCGTGCGGCAGTGGAGCCCCGTCGGCGCGCTCCCCGGCCGTGGCGGCGCAGGCGCAGGCCGCGCGCGCCGCCAGCCACGTGGCGCGGGACGTGCGCCACAGGGTGCTGGCGCACTCGCCGCGGAGGCGCTCTACCAACTGGGGAGGACAAAAGGTTATATGAATATAAGTAATTTTTCACACCACCCGCTCGTAAATGTCAAATTATATATACGTCATGCAAACCTACTGTAAAGCTGGGAACGAATTATCGGACGCGTCCGTCAGCCGCGGCTTACGGTAAGCGTCCACAAGTCCGCATCGTACGTATCGGACGCATCACGTCAAACGGATTTCTGTGTCGGCAGCGATCGGATTGCCGATGCGAGTATCAGTAATCAAATTTCAATCAACAATTATTATTATTATTATTATATATCGGTACGCATCGCATTAAGGCTTGCCGATGAGCCGTCCGTACGATGCGGATCAGTGGACGCAGTTGTATGAGTTTTCATAAAAGGCAAACTAAAATCCTTTACGTACGATACGTCCGATACGTGCGATGCCGACCTGTGGACGCACACCTTTATCCATTATCTAGCCAGTACAAATACTAAACTCTGCAGCAAACTGTCGGTCGTAAGACGCGGACGTGACCTTGAGCGTTCGGACGTCCGAACAGAATCTGGCTGTCGTCCGAACTACCGTGCACTGCTAAGCCGCGTCCCTCAGCCGCGGCTGATGGACGCGTGCGATAATATTGTTCTCAGCAGTCAGCTTTAAGCAAGTCATTGCTGCCCCCCGCTCTAGCCGGGCAATAATATTGTACTGAATTTCATTATAGCCATGCTCAATAATGTGATTTGAATTTGGAATAATAACTATTGCTCTGTAGCCAATGATATTTTAGTAAACAGATATGTTATGAGCGCGCAAAACGTGAAGACCAGAAAATGTCCCACGTGGGACATTTTCTGGTCTGTGTCTGTGTGTGCGGGGGGATTGATGACGCGTGGCTCTGTTTGTTTATCTAGCTGTCACTTTTTTTTATTGCGTTTTATCAAGCTGTCCTTTTTTACTTGTACTGAAATGTAATCTGTGAATAAAAAAGTGTGTATGTGTGCTGCCGCTCGGCGCGGAACAGTTTTTTCTGTTGTTTTGTAAGTATATAAAATATCTGTATATTAGAATATCATTGTCTGTAGCAGTAATGGCGGCAGGTGACCACAACAGCTAATTGCTTGCTGTGGTACCCACTTCACGTTCGAATGTTGGCGTACCTTGCCAATAGGCTAGTTGCCTAAAAAAATTTAATTAGTCAGTCTTTTAGATTATTCAAAAATAAGGGACACGTATTTTTTATTTGTAAATTAGACCAAAAATGACAAAGATATAGCCTATTAAAGTTACGTGTGACGTCACAATGCGTGGCATTTTTCGCGCAGAATGACGTCACAGGTAACTTAAATATGCTATTATCTTTGTTCTTTTTTGTTTAATCGAAAAAAGAAAAAATACGTGTCCAATATTTTTTTGTAATCTATAATACGGACTTAATAGAATGTAATTATTTTGACCCTGGAAACTACCCTATTGTCTAAAGTTAAATTTATTTCCTTACAGTAGGTGTGAAAAACAGAGCACTCTCCTCGGGAATAAAGCTGCCTCGTCTTGGACTAACATAAATCCCTCTCGACACTACATAATGGACTTTACTCATGGCGCGACGCGATATCGAATTGCATCGATTGACGATATCGATCAGATATCGGGTATATACGTATAGGTTGTGGCGGGTGAAACCCATAAAGGGTTCCGTAGCAACAAGTAACATAATATAAAAGTTCTTGTAGTTGGTTGTAACTTTGAAAGGTAAATTGCGGTTTACGGATAAACCGTAAACGTATTAAAAAAAATACTAATTACTTGATCTCGTTCAAACCAATTTTCGCTGGAAGTTTGCATGGTAATGTTCATCATATATTTTTTTAGCTTTATCAATCTCTTGTTTTAGAAGTTACAGGCACATTTTACCACTTTGGAAGTGTCTCTCGCGCAAACTGTTCAGCCCCCCTAGACAAGTCGCAAACGATAATCGTTAACGCTCGGTTCTCCGCAATCGATTTTCAACCTTATTCCTTCGAGTTTTTAGTTGAAAATCTATTTAGGACTTCTAAGCGTTAGCGACTGAAACGAACGACAACGCCATGAAATCTTCAATTGATTTTCAACTAAAGACTCGAAGGAATAAGGTTGAAAATCTATTGGGAGAACCGAGCGTTAACGGTTATCGTTTGCGACTTGTCTAGGGGGGCAGATTAGAAAAACAATTATATTCGTAACCTCAACATAATTTTTAAAGACCTATCCATAGTAAATAAACCACCATTGGTGTCAATTTTTTTTTTCTTTTTTGAGTTTACTTTATTTTTTATTTTGTGAGAAAAACTTATTGCGGTTACCATAATAATACATCTACTTACCAAGTTTCAACAGGATAGCTCTTATACTTTCGAAAAAAAGTGGCTGTGACATACGGACGGACAGACGGACATGACGAATCTTTAAAGGTTTAGTTTTTTGCCATTTGGCTACGGAACCCTAAAAATGATATTATTAACCTCAATATTACGAGTATTTTAAAGACCTGTCCATAGTTAACCAATAGTTTTGTTCGATGCAGTATATCTGCCATTTGGCCACTCATTTTATTTTGTTCGTTCTATTGCGAACATTACGTATCATCACAAACCTGAGGATCCAGTACAGCATGAAGCCTCACTCCAGGAGGCAGACGTCTCCTCACTGACTTGAGTTGCTGCTGCAGAGTTGCGCAGGAGTTGCATATAGCCTCGTGAAGGAGACCCAGTTCTTGCTGACGATCGGATTGCTATAACAAAAAGGTTTATTTTAGTAATTGGCGATTAATAGGGAAGGCCAGTCAAAGAAAATATAGATGGCGCCACCATAGCTAAGTCCTAATCCGACCACTGAGGTAGTACTATTTTGAAGTACCTATAAGATTTGAAGCAATGACGATGCTTGGAACTAGCTATACTAGCGCCATTCGTTTCCCAGTTGCCATCCCCATTGAAGGTACGGTTGACGGATAAATGATTCGCTAGTTTCCAACCGAAACAAATACTTTTAAATTCTGCACACAGAAATAGAAGCCCCGTTGAACGGGGCTCCGTTGACCTTGCTTAAGGTGAAACAACTCAAATTTTTTTCCATAGAAACTTCGTTGGGGTTTTACTCCATTATTTGAGAAGGTACATCCACATAAGTTAAACATGGTATCGTTTTGTCTCATTATTAATTTTGTCTGTACGGAAGCAGAATTTGAAATAACAAATCATTAAAAAGTTACGAGCTTCCAAAGATTCGTTTTTATTGCTAATTTTAACACAACTTTGGGCGTAAATTAGAAATTAAAGAAGCATCCAATTTCCAAAACAAAGTCCGTACCGACACAGCACATTTATTGGTTTTTTCATAAAACCCCTTTTTCTAAAGGCCGTTTCGTATTTTTTTACGCGCGCCTTTTACTCTGCATGGTCGTGCATCTCACTGAATAATGTTTGCCAAATCAAATTAGGTGGAAAATTGCTTGAAAATTTGAAAGAATGATCACCCCTCCACATTACCTGCAGTATATGCGTAAGAGCGGACGCATCAGCGTGCAGCGCGCGTGCGAGCGCGTCCAGTGCGGAGCACGCGTGCAGCAGCGGCTCGCGGGACACCGCCGCGTGTGCCAGCGAGCTCAGGTTCAGCGCCGACCACATCGCGCACAGGTACGTCCAGCAACGTTCGATACCTGTGGGGGAAGATGGAATAGAAATAATAATTATTATTAAATAATAATATATTATTTCACAACTATAACACGACGCCGTCTAGTCCCAAGCTAAGCAGGGCTTGTGTTATGGGTACTAGACAACTGATAAACATACTTATATATTTCTAAATACATACATATCTATACTAATATTATAAAGAGGTAACATTTGTTTGTAAGTTTGTAAGTTTGTATGTAGGGGGTAATCTCCGGAAGCAATGAACTGATTTTAAAAATTGTTTCACTGGTAGAAAGCTACATTATCCGTGAGTGCTATAGGCTATAAATTATAAAGATATCATGCATATTAGCCGAAATATGTCATTTTTTGTCAAGCCGGGCGGAAAAAAATTGCTCTTCCAACACAGTTAGGGCAGACCACATCGCGCACAGGTACGTCCAGCAACGTTGATACCTTAGTACAGTTGTTTATAATTGAAAACAATGTATAGCAAAAATGTCCGCTTTGAATAGTTCTACAATAAAGACCGAGACACCATATTTTTATCTTTTATATTTTAGCAGATATTGCAGCATTTATGAGTTAAAAAAAGTTATTTTCGATGTACTTGCCTTTGGACGATTTTTTACACAACAAAACATTAAACCTTATCCAAAAAAATATTATTATGATCACAATAACATCATAGAGATACGATTTTCCTAAAATAGTATGTCAATTGGTTTAATAGTTTCGAAGATAACATAAAATTATTAAATCGCAAAATGCCGCCGTCCATTCACGAACCGCATTAGAACACGCTTTGTACGGACGTTTTATCTATTTACCTATATTGGCTTTGTGCAATTACGTGTTGGTCTTTTTTTTTCTTTTTTTTTGGTGGTAAAAACATCAAATGAGTCCTCCCGCCCTGGGTGGGCCAAAAGAAAAAACCCGCGACCCCAGCAGGCATTTGGCGCGAAACACGACTCGCCACCGACCCGGGCTTGGTCCCTGGTCGGACGGCGAGCTATACCCATCACTCACCGTCCGCAAGCCCGCTCCGCCGCTGTGCCCTCTGCTGATCAGAGGGACACGCGTTGGAGCGTCCACACGACAGGCTATTCGCATACGGGCAGAGGTCTCTTAAGACAGGAAACCTCCACGTGCGCCCGTGGACTGGAGTTCCCTCTCGGATATGTCCGGGGGCAAGACCAGTTTTTCGGCCCGGTGCACCCTGGGATGCGGGCAAAAACTCTTCCTTAGGCACTGTGTGCCTACGGGGTCTTTGCCCGTATGCGAATAGCCTGTCGTGTGGACGCTCCAACGCGTGTCCCTCTGATCAGCAGAGGGCACAGCGGCGGAGCGGACTTGCAGACGGTGAGTGATGGGTGTAGCTCGCCGTCCGACCAGGGACCAAGCCCGGGTCGGTGGCGCGTCGTGTTTCGCGCCAAATGCCTGCTGGGGTCGCAGGTTTTTTCTTAACCCAGGATACGAACGTAAAGGGCATTCGAAGGAACACGGGTGGATTTTAGTCATTAAGAGTCTGACAGTCCCTTCCGCCCCACCCATGGCGGGAGGACTCATTTGATGATTTTAACAACTTAAAAAAAAAGTACTAACCGAACCACATTCATCATTTCATCACAAATTAAAATATTAATGCCCAACGAAGTGGGCACGGGTCAGCTAGTTATAGATAAATTACACCCAGACACAGAACAAATGATCGTGCTCATCACACAAACATTTGTCCTGAGTGGGAATAGAACCCACGACCTCCGGCATAGCAGTCAGGGTCACTAACCACTAAACCAACAGGCCAGTCAAAGAAATATGAGACTATCATCATGAGCCTATTATGTTCCCACTGCTGGGACACAGGCCTCCTCTCTGTGAGAGGGGTGGGCCATAATCCACCACGCGGGCCCAGTGCGGGTTGGTAGAAGTCACATGTCTTCGAATTTTTGGTTCTAGAACATACCGGTTTCCTCACGATGTTTTCCTTCACCGTTTTTAGAGCACTGGTGGTGAAATAAATTACACAAAGTAATGCGCCTGGCAGGACCGATACCACTGGGCCACCACTGATCGAGACTATGATCAATATCAAAACATTTATTTCAAGTAATCCATCATCATCATCATCAGCCGGAAGACGTCCACTGCTGAACATAGGCCTCCCCCTTAGACCGCCACGCCGAACGACAATACGCTACTTGCATCCATCGGTTGCCCGCGACTCTCTCTCAAGTATTCCAGTTAAGGAAAATTCTGGAGATGAATATTATGGGTTATGAAGTGGCGATGTCCTATCCCTCACGTGTTTCACCTCCTCCTTCGCTAGCATTCGCAGCAGTAGTACTCAGAAGGAGGTGAATGCTTCCCATAGCCCTTCGCCATTGGCGTGGCCTCGACCATTGCTGGACGCTCAGGTCGCCGCCGCCTTCCGCCTGCGTGAGGACACGGAGGTGCTCTGCCCAACCGGGGCAGACTTCCACCAAATGCTCCACCATGTCTCCCAAGCGTCCCGCCCAATCCGACAAAGGAAGCACTCAAAAAACTCGTGTAGTGACGACTTACGTCAGGTGGAAGGTGAGAAATGCCGTGACGCCTCTCCAGCCACTCCTCAAAGAGGGGTCTTACTGCCACAACGACGATATAATACTAGACTCGTAATAATAGGCGACCGATGTCTGCCAACACATTAGGCAAAAAAGTCTTATATTCGTCTCATTTCGACCAATCCTGTGAGCCGTAAACATACGTTGAGACAGCACGGACCTTGAGTTAGCCAATCACAGCGCAGTACCCCGTCCCCCTCGCTTACGTAGTACCTCAGCGAGTTGACAGAATAGTTTGTGTTCTTTAGATCGTGCATGCGAAGTCTAGTATTATATCGTCGTTGTACTGCCATATCGTCCGGCAGTTCATTAAGATACGTACCGTCCAGCGAGCAGTTCTCGTCCAGCTCGTTGGTCTTGAGCGCGTGTGTGAGCGCGTCTAATGCGCGTTCTTGTTGCGCCGCGTCCGGCAGAGCGCTGGCAGCGCGCAGGAGCATTTCGGGAGTACACGCGTCCAAGGCGTACGTCCACATGCAGACTATACACTGGAGGAGAAATAGGAGACGTTAGACTCGTAATATGCAGACGGCGAGTTGGGTAGCTCGCCGTCTGATCAAGGACCATATTATAATTAAGAAATTTTGAGTCACGAACTCATTCCAGCTTAAGCTTACTCACTCAAGCTTATATGTTTTCATTTAGAATTCCCACTTTCATATCTTCCTGTAGAATAAAATTATCAGTCTGTTTGTGTGTTTTTTTTTGTTTGTTATACTCATTGTTTTCTTCAAAAACACTGCCCATCGTTCCACTTAGAGAAGTTGAACACTTATCTAAAAGAGTGAAAGAGTAGAAAGCCATTTTTTTTTTCTTCTCGACGTTTTATACAGCTTGGCCAGAACGTCTTGAAACGGAACTAATATTTTTGTTTGCTGACAATGTTTTAAAATCTTTGATATTTGATGTAAACAAAGACGCAGGTTTGTTAGATTTATTATTGTGCCATAAAACTAACGAAATAAATGTTCAACAGTGATGTTTAATTTAGTTTTTAACAAGACAGTGTAGGTGGAAACTCCATACCTGTATCATATGTAGCTGATACTCCAGTTGACAGCGGAAACTGTACTGCACTGCGGTATGCGTCTTCGTTACCACCTCTCTGTCCCACACGTTGACGGGCGGGAATCTAGAGAGAGACGAAAAAGTGTTTTACTGGCTTTCAAAATTTGCTGCCAATAATGAAATTACATCTTTTTCCTCCAAAGATGTAGGTGTCTTTATAATAACTTACACCCGAGGCTAAGTTCAAGCATTTTTTTTATTGAAGGATAATGAAGATGTGCGTTCCATTATCATCATCATCTCAGTCGTAGGACGTCCACTGCTGAATATAAGCTTCCCCTTTCGATCTCCACATATACCTGTTGGAAGCGACCTGCATCCAGCGTCTTCCGGCGACCTTTATAAGGTCGTCTGTCCACCTTGTTGGTGGACGTCCTACGCTGCGCTTGCTAGTCCGTGGTCTCCACTCTGGTACTTTTCGACCCCATCGACCATCTGCTCTGCGAGCAATATGGCCTGTCCATTGCCACTTCAGCTTGCTAATCCGGTGGACTATATCGGTGACTTTAGTTCGTTGTAGTACACAAGTCTACAGTTTTACATTTTGTTCAAATTTCGCGTTCCCTCACCGCGAGCATTCACCTGTAATGTAACGTTATAGATTCGAACATTTCATCAGTGAGTGAAGACAATCGAGCATCACAATGCGCATCTTGTATCAAATCTATACTAAATGTACGCGAATGCTCGTCAGTCAGGGAGGTAGTATTGTAATGTAATGCTCAAAGTCGAATCTATAATGGTACATTACACGCGAATGCTCCCGGTGAGAGAGCGCCTTAAGACTTAAGGATTGTATCCGGTGACGTTCTGTGAATAAATTATGTGACGGTAGAAGTCCGTAATTCATATAATTACATACCTTTCTCTAATCTGTCCAAGAATGATATCCGCTTTAGTGTTCAGTCTCTGCAGTAACAATATCAGTAAAATCGCGTCGTGATCACCTGAAACAATAGTTTCAAATCATTACCTATTCTAGACGGCACATATACACAGCAAGCTTGTATACCTACACTTAGTTCGCAATAAAGATATTTGAATTTGAAGCACAAATTCAAAGTCAGAATTTAAAGTCAGAAGTCAAAGTCCGTAGTCAAAGACAGAAGACAAAGTCAGAGTCAGAAGTCTAAAGTGAAAAGTTAAATTCAGAAGTCAAAATCAGTTGTAAAAGTGTGAAGGCAAAGTTAGAAGTTAAAGTCAGAAGTCAATGTCAGTAGTCAAAGTCCGAAGTCAAAGTCAGAATACAGAAGTTAAAGTCAGAAGTCAAAGTGAAAAATCAAATTCAGAAGTGAAAGTCACCATTCAAAGTCAGAAGTCAAAGTTAGTAGTCAAATTCAGATGTCAAAGTCAAAATTCAAAGTTAGAAGCCAAATTCAGATGTCAAAGACAGAGGTGAACGTCAAAATTCAAATTCAGAAGTTAAAGTCAGAAGTCAGTCAGATGTCAAAGGTAGAAGCTAAAATTTTAATTCAAAACGCAAAATTATCATCATCTCTCAGTAAATGTTACCAGCTGTAGCCATGAAGTGGTCAGGCAGACACGCAGCCAGCATATCAGCTCGCGCCCTCGCTTGTGTGAGCTCTAGCGCTCTGAGCTGTAGGTCTATGGACCTGGTCGAAGCCCTGGACGCGTGGACCAGGGAGCCGAAGTCCATTGATAATGAGGTACCAGACATTGGCATTGTGTAGTAAGCATGAAGTCGTCATTGATGGACAATGGGCGTATACACAGTGGCACATACCTTACTGTCAAGGTCAAGGTCAAATTCACGGTCACTTTCAAGGTCAAATTCAAGGTCAAGGTGAAAGTAAAAAACCAAAGCTCAAAAGTCAAAATAAATCTCACCAGCTGTAGCCATGAAGTGGTCAGGCAGACACGCAGCCAGCATATCAGCTCGCGCCCTCGCTTGTGTGAGCTCTAGAGCTCTGAGCTGTAGGTCTATGGACCTGGTGGAAGCCCTGGACGCGTCGACCAAGGAGCCGAAGTCCATTGATAATGAGGTACCAGACATTGGCATTGTGTAGTTAGCATGAAGTCGTCATTGATGGACAATGGGCGTATACACAGTGGCACACACCTTTGTGTCAAGGTCAAAGTCAAATTTAAGGTCAAATTCATAGTCAAATTGAAGGTCAAGGTTAAATAAAAGGTCAATTTCAAGTTCAAATTCGAGGTCAAAGACAATTCCAAGGTCAAGGTCAAAGTCAAAAATTAAAGCCCAGAAGTCAAAATAAATCTCACCAGCTGTAGCCATGAAGTGGTCAGGCAGACACGCAGCCAGCATATCAGCTCGCGCCCTCGCTTGTGTGAGCTCTAGAGCTCTGAGCTGCAGGTCTATAGACCTGGTCGAAGCCCTGGACGCGTGGACCAAGGAGCCGAGGTCTACTGGTGGTGTGGTACGAGCTACTGGTTCTGGAGTAGATTCCTGTTCTGATGGCGCTGGTGAACCTGTAGACAGACATTTTGAATTTTAGACAGATTTTTGTATGGTATGCCTTAGACTGTACTGACCAACGACGATATAATACTAGACTCCGCATGAACGATCTAAGGAACAAAAATTATTCTGTCAACTCGCTAAGGTACTACGTAAGCGAGGGGGACGGGGTACTGCGTTGTGATTGGCTAACTCAAGATCTGTTCTGTCTCAACGTATATTTACGGCTCACAGGATTGGTCGAAATGAGACGAATATAAGACTTTTTTGCCTAATGTGTTGACAGACATCGGTCGCCTGTTATTAGGAGTCTAGTATTATATCGTCGTTGCGAGCAATAGTATGTATACACTAAGCAGTATTCAAAAGCGATTTTCTGCTACTATATTGATCAAACTTTTGCCTTTACATTAGACTTCTATTTTGGAAGCCATACTGTTACGAAATAGGTCTTAATTCAAAGTGGAAACCAGTATTTCACGAGTAATTTGCGCTTGAATTTTGTTAAATGAATACATGTTATTGCTCGTGACTGTTCCATGGCTGGGCCATCAATAATGCCTCTAATGAATCGAACCAGCCCTCGTTTTTATACGCCTAGGTTATTCCGCTCACTGTGGTAATTTAAAAACAATTGAATATCGAAACAACCAACTCGCACTGGGACCGCGTGGTGAATTATGGCCCACTCCCTCTCACAGAGAGGAGGGAACATTTCCAGCAGTGGGAAGATTTATAGGCTGATAATGAACATCGGACTAGAGCAGTGGTGGCCCAGTGGTATCCGCCTCGACTTACGAGTTGAAGGTCGCGGGTTTGAACCCAGCCTGGCGCTCTTTGTGTAATTTATTTCATCACAACTGCCCTCAAAACGTTGAAGGAAAACATCGTGAGGAAACCGGCATATCCTAGACCCAAAACATTTCGAAGACATGTGACATCCACCAACCCGCACTGGGCCCGTGTGGTGGATTATGGCCCACCCCCTCTCACAGAGAGAAGGCCTGTGTGACCTGTGTCCCAGCAGTGGGAACATTTATAGGCTGATGATAAACCAGTACTCTCCTAAAAATCTATTATCTTGAAACGAGAAATTCTTGTATATTTATATACATATAATCAGGATCTCGGAAACGGCTCCAAGGATTTTCATGAAAGTTACAGATTAGGGGTTTTGCGGCTCAAGGAATCGATTTATCAAGGTCCCAGGTTCGAGAAAAGCTCGGTTCCCAAGATATAGACATTTAAAAAACCGTGTTTTAAGAAGTGCCATCTATAACGCCATGACCGATGAGGGCCAAAAACAAAAAATCGTACGGTGAACCAGATATTATGTATAAACTCACCCTGCTTAGACTCAAGTTGTGCTCTCGTCTCGTTGTACTGCTCAGTCATTTTCTGCACCAACTCTCTAAACTTGAGTATTGTTGAGTCGCGGTCCATGATCGTCTCTAAGGCTGCCTCGCGTTCTCTTATAGCCTGGGGGAGATGGAAAAAATGAGCATAGTTAATAAATAAATAAAAAATATTGAACTAGCTGTGCCCGCGACTTGGTTCGCGTGGGTGTTGGAACTTATCAATCTCAGATCAAAGAAATAGGCAGATAGAACGCTCAGAACACGAGAGTGTCTCCACCAAAGTTAATACAAAATCAAATAGAATTACATTCCATAATATTTTATTTGTTTTTGAGAAAAACTTTTACGATGGTTAAAGACAAGAGACGGCATATTTTGTCAAAAAACAACAACGACGCGCAGCTTGGTACGACACGTAGCTTGTTACAGTCGCGACTTTGTATTCCATTTTGATTTTGTATTAACTTTGGTGGACCCACTCACGTGTTCTGAGTGCTCTATCTGCCTATTTCTTTGATCTGAGTTACCAATGTATTTTTTATTAAATTGACAAAGTTTCATATAAACTTTCATCCCCTATTTTATCACCTTGGGGGTAGAATAGATCAAAATCCTTTCTTAGCGGATGCTTACGTCATAACATCTACCTGCATGCCAAATTTCAGCCTGATCCGTCCAGTGGTTTGGGCTGTGCGTTGATAGATCACTATGTCAGTCAGTCACCTTTGATTTGTTTACAACGTGTAACGTTAAATGCGCAAGACCTCTCGTGGGGTGCGCGGGCATGCGGGCAGCGAGTAAAGGGCAACTCGCTGCCCGACCATGGACCATGCCCGGGTCGACGGCGCGTTGTGTCCCACGCGCGCCTTAAACAGCATCAGCATAATGGCGGGGCCCCCTCTCAGAGGGCCAAAGCCTGCCGTTCTCGTATTCCATCACCGTGACCCCGGAACATAAAGGGCTATTGAAGGATACCGTGGATTTTAGTCAGTACGAGTCTGACAGGCCCTCCCGCTGTGCCCGGGGTGTGAGGACTCAACTGATGATTTTTCCACGATAAAAAAAAGTGTGGCTAAGGCCTAACATATAGTATAACCGTACTTACTTCTCTAGTATTAGCGTGAGCCATCTCCAGCTCCTCGCGCAGATCCATCTCAAGCTCTCGGTTGGACTCCACCAGCTGTTCATGGACTTCTTGCAAGGCTTCCAGCTCGGAGACATCTTGTTTTAGTTGTTCCACCTGAAAATAAGGATGGTTGGGTTACTATTCATCGAGGGAAAAAAGACTTAGTGATTGCGGGCCGATGTTTCAACCATCATGTGTTTTTTTTTGGGTGTTAAAATCGTCAAGTGAGAACTGAGCCTTGGTTGGATAGGTCAGACTATTACTGACTAAAAATCCAGAAAAAAAAACTAGTGAAAAGTCGTCAAAAATCACCCCAGTGTGGGGAGACTTTTGACGATTTATCATCCCATCATCAAAGAGACGATCCCACCTGGTCTTTTACCAAAATCTTCTACTCCTTACCTGGTCTTCCAACGCCATTTTCTTCTCAGCCAGTTGTTCCACCATCTCCTCAGCCCCTAACGCGGCATCTACTTGCTCCCGGAGATCAGCCACCTGGGCTTCCAATTCGTCTACTCGGAGGGACAGCTTCTCTTTCGTGCGACTCAGTTCGGCTATCTCTGATTTGTATTGTTCTAGGTCCTGGGTTGAAAGGGAGGTGTTAGTTTTGGTAATGCATTACAATTAGATTAAAAAATGCTACTCAAATCTGTTTATATTTGTCTTCTCGAACTTTTAGAACAAAACTTTTAGCAAGACAACCCGAACTACAAAAAAATAATATTTAAAAGTTTAAATGAACCATTTTTTCATTTAATTGTTGTGGTTATTCAGACTTTGTTTATTGCTTATTGTACGGTCCTACCCGCCAGACGGTCTTCGCCGAGTTGACTATAAGTGCAAAGTAAAAGTTTGATAAATTGTTTTAGTATTTATTACAACTATTAACATTGAATGTGATCTAAATACTGGAATATATTGGTACACCGGTGTCAAAGAATTTTATTTCAGAATTATCTGGCGGAGACTATAGAAAAATGGTTAAGGGTCTTACTTGTTTATAACATTGATTAGACGTTACTTATTTTAATTTTTAAATAGCTCTTAAGTCACTTGCCATCTCTATTCATTGAAATAGAAATGACAAGGACAGGTGATATTTAATCGGTTGCTAAGCAACACAAGTTTTTATAAGTAAGGGGGTAAATGTCTTAAGTCCGGTCGTAAAGCAGGAGGAATTTCGTACATTGATCTATTATTACCTGTCTCTGTCACTCCCACGTAAATATAAAAAGTCTCGCTTGCACAGATGCAATGGCCGCCGTCCTCAGAGATTGTAAACCTTTTACCGATAATATGCATAACCGCATACTGGCGCATATACACGAGTGGGGTCTCTAATGAACAGGGCCCCCGCTACCATATGTGTAAAGTGTGCAATGCACACGGCCGCCATCTTCTAAGGGCACCAAAGCCAAGAGAGGGCCCAAAATATTTTTGAAAAAAATGATTTTGAAATAGGAGTTGAGAACTTATAATATACAGGATTAGGTTTAAGTACTAGAGACTTCAAATATTTGACCTCACTTTTAGATTAAAACTTGAAGTCCCGAAACGTTTTACTTTTACAGACTGACTGCGTTACAGCTTGGCCAGAACGGGTTGAAACGGAACTAAAATTTTTATTTCTGACAGCGTTTTAAAATCTTTGATATTTGATGCAAACAAAGACCGCAGGTTTGTTAGATTTATTATTGTGCCATAAAAGTATTGTAATAAGTGAAAAAAATTAAATCATTCAAAGTGCTGGTAGCGCGAAGACAGTGGCGAATTCCGGTTTTCTACATTTTTATGTCAAGCTGTACCTTGTCCTATACCAAAAACCTAAGAAATTTCGGCAATGCGATACCTACTTTTACTTAACAGAAAAACGTTTGTGATCACTGTGTGTAAATAAGTCAATGTACGGAACTCTTCCAGCTTTACGACCGGAGTTTACAAACCTTATGCATCTTCTGCATCTCATGCTTATCATGCGCTGACAGATCCCTCAGCCTCACGAGGGTGTCCCTCAGCCTCACATTCTGCTGCTGAAGTTGCCTCATCTCGTATCCAGTGGCGCCACTCTCTGCGTATGGGTGCTCTGTCACAGCGCCGCACACACTACTTGTTACTGACTACACCGGATTAAGCGGAGCCTCTGTCTGTCTGTCATTGTCTTTACCTACCGTGGGAGATAGTGGCCCACTGTGAACGATCATGGCTTACCCTAAACCATCATGGCCCGCTGTCGGCGAACATGGACCGCCCCAAGCTATCATGACATGATCATAGTCTCATGGTACATTGCAAGTAATGTAGGCCCACGGTGAGCGATCATGGCCCACTGCGAGGGACCAAGGCTCACCTCAAGCCATCATGGCTTACTGTAAGCGATTATAGTCCAACGTGTGCCATATGTGGTTGGTGTGTATTCTCATAGCCCATTGCAAGTAATGTAGGCCTACTGTAAGCAATCATGGCCCACTGCGAGCGACCAAAGCTCACCTCAAATCATCATAGCTCATGGTAAGCGATCATGGCCCACCGTGTGCCATATGTGGTTGGTGTGTATGTTCATGGCCCATTGCAAGTAATGTAGGCCCACTGTGAGCGATCATGGCCCACTGCGAGTGACCAAGGCTCACCTCAAGTCATCATGGCTCACTGTAAGCGATCATAGTCCACTATCTACCATCATGGCCCATCGCAAGCCATGTAGGCCCACTGTAAGCAATCATGGCCCACTGTGAACGATAGTGCCCCACCGAGTGCCATCACGACCCACTGTGTGCAATCAAAGTCCCTGCCCAGATCCTAGCTACTCCATTCAATGAGTTTACCCAGCCAAAGCTACACTGTACTGAAACTATCTACCTTTACTTATATATATTTCTATATACATACATATTATAGATAAATTACACCCAGAAACAGAACAAAAGATCGTGCTCATCACACAAACATTTGTCCTGGGTGGGAATCGAACCCTAACCACTAGACCAACAGGCCTGTCAAGTTATGATTTAAGTTTGCCAACATCGTCCACCCTTTGCCTTCATGGCCCTACCCACGTCTGTATGTACGTTTTCTGAGCCTGTAGCCAAACGGCAATTGACAATCGTTAACGTTCAGCAGTCGCTAATACATTTTCAACTTTATACCTCATCGCATAAAGTTGAAAATCTAGTAAACACTGCTGAGCGAAAAACGAAAACGAACTGTAATGTTTGATAAATTTTCAACTTTATGCAATGGGGTATAAAGTTGAAAATGTATTAGCGACTGCTGAACGTTAGCGATTGTCGCTTGCCGTTTGGCTATAAGGGCCAAATGCTCAAATTTGGATATGGGGTGACTGGTAATTAGTGTACGATACTTAAACACGTGATTGTGCTCATGATGGGATGGGATGGAAGCAAAGCCGAAATCGTAAAAAAATATCAGCTGTCAGTACATTAGGCAAACATAAATGTACTGAACAGCAGATTTTTTTTCGAGTTTTCAGGTTTGTACCCATAGTAAAAGTTGTTGGTTATCATGAGCACAATCACGTGTTTAAGTTTCGTACACTAATTACAAGTCACCCTATATACAGTCAAAAATTGGGGAAAATAACTTTGTAGAACTATTTTAGGAGAAATCGGTCAAATATTCTTAAAAGGGGATAGTAAATATTTGTCAAAATTCGTCATCGAGGCTAAAACAATGATACAAAAGAAAAACAAACACAAAAAAACATGCAAGCACAGGACAATACAAAGACTTAACACATTCACATGTTTGAAATTTTACTTGAAACTGTTACTATTAATAAAAAAAAAAAAAAAACGATTGTATCGTAATTAGTGCTGTAAACAATAAATATAGTGATAGAGAAGAAATAAATAATAAATATTATAGTTCTTCGATACAAACAGATATTTACAGCCTTACTTTTTTTTAGGTGTTAAAATCATCAATGAGTCCTCCCGCCCTGGGTGGGGCGGAATGGACTGTCAGACTCTTACTGACTAAAATCCACCCGTGTTCCTTCGGGTGCCCTTTACGTTCCAGGGCGACGGTATCCTGGGTTAAGAAAAAACCCGCGACTCCAGCAGGCATTTGGCGAGAATAACGACGCGCCACCGACCCGGGCTTGGTAATTGGTCGGACGGCGAGCTACCCATCACTCATCGTCCGCAAGCCCGCTCCGCCGCTGTGCCCTCTGCTGATCAGAGGGACACGCGTTGGAGCGTCCACACGACAGGCTATTCGCATACGGGCAAAGAGACCCGAAAGAGAGAAAAGTTTTTGCCCGCATCCCAGGGTGCACCGGCCCGAAAAACTGGTCTTCCCCCCGGACGTATCCGAGAGGGAACTCCAGTACACGGGCGCACGTGGAGGTTTCCTGTCTTAGTACCCCATTCACAGCCTTACTACAAAAACTTTTAAGTCTAATGAACACTGGTCTAAAAAAATGTCAGATTATGACGTTGAAATAAGGTCAGTTTTGCAGTCACAATTTTTCAGAGAAGTGTTCAAGAGAAGTTTTTGTAGTAAGGCTGTTGAAGTCAAAGACGGTCGCGAGTCTACCGAATTACCTTGACCCCGAAACGTAACAGCCCTTCTATTGAAGTACACCGTGGATGTTAGTTAGTACAAGTCTGAAAGTCCCTTCTACCCCTGTCCTGTGTGGACTCATTTGAATATATTAACACACTAAAAAAAGTCTATTAAAGATTTCTGCGGTTATGACTACTGAGGTACACCTTTGCCTAACTTTTCGGCGGTTACAGACGTAATGTTATGTATGTAAACTGTGCTTGTTTTATCGTTACACTCCTCCAAAACGGCTCAACCGATTTTAATGTATTTTTTTTTTTGGCATTTATGGTATGTATGGGAATAGATTGTGCAGTATCGCCTTTCTGAGTCCACCCATTTTTTCTTGAAACTGTGTGTTCTTTGTATTACGTAGGCATCCTTTAATAAGGGATTTTTCGAAATTCTACCGAATCTGCTAAATCTTAAAGCATGAAATTTTGCACAAACGTTCTTAAGTGACGCAAGTGCGCACTAAGAACGGATTTTTAGAATCTCGTCCCCTAAGGGGACTAAATGGGATGAAAATTTGAAAAATAATGAATTTAAATTTCATTTGATTTACTTGAAATGTACATTTATAAAGCAAATTAATCATCATCATCTGCCTAGCCTTTTCCCAACTATATTGTGGTCGGCTTCCAGTCAAACCAGATTCAGCTGGATATCAGTATTTTACATGGAGCGACGGCCTGTCGGACCTCCACAACCCAGTAACTGGGTAATACGATACCCCTTGGTAAGACTGGTTGTCAGACCACCACCAGATAAAGCAAATTAATAAAATAATAATTAAATCTTGGGAGAAAATAAGAAATTCTGGTGGACGAACTCGCGGACGGATTTTCGTTGCGATTAAAGTTGTCTGTGTTTGTTAGTTTTACCCCCACAAATATCCAAAATTGTCTATAATACTCGTATCCAATTCAAACCCATAAATATCCTGAAAAGCAGTGAATGTGCCAAGTGCATGCTTTAACCAAGGAAAAAACAAACAATGTAACTAAAATCGACATTAAAACAAAAATATATACAATTGAAGGTTTGCTAAAATATGAGAAATATAAATAAATAAAAATACGTACACGCATTAGTCGTGTATGTAACTCTATAAATATAGAATTATATATAAATATAAGCGGAAATATTTTATATATAAATTGTAAATAATTATATATGAGGTCAAATTAAACTAACTAGTAAAACTTCGTATAAAACGATATGGATCGGGTAATGATAAATAAAACTAAACTTTAAAGCCCGTATCCAGGTAATTTCCATAAGAAAATGATAGCTTTTTTTTTTTACTTTTTATTATTATTACTTACTTTTTATTTTACTTTTTATATTATTCGGAATTTCTCCCGTGTCGTGAGTACGTTCACAAACATATAAATTCGCATTCACAAACACCCAGACCTTGAAAAATTACTTGTAGATCATGATAATCTTATTATACAATCTTGTAGATCTTGTAGATCATGTACTACCTTTTAATTATATTTCATCGTTCATAGTTACCTACCAAAGTGAAGTTTTAGCAACCAATTTAATTCAACCTTGTATAAAAAATCATAAATAAATATATTAGCAACAGAATATTATAGATAATAGCTGTTACATTTCACGAGCGCACGTCTGTTTTGGAATTTTTACTTTAATGTTGACGAAATATGAGTCACATTTGTACGGAAGCTTTTTAATACACTGGGTTTTGTATTTGACGGCTTGTAATGATCTCTGTTCAATTATCAACGTTCAGCTCAACACCGAGAGTTTATATTCCAGTGCAATTACGCCTGTGCGTTTGCGGAGAGCAATGCTGGCCCCATGAGAGCAATGGTAGCCCAGTTGTATCGGCCGCGTCTTACAAGTTGTAGGTCGCGGGTTCGAACCCAGCCAAGCACATTTCTGTGTAATTTATTTCATCACCACTGCTCTCAAAACGGTGAAGGAAAACATCGTGAGGAAACCGGCACGTCCTATAACCAAAAATTCAATGACATGTGATTTCTATCAATACGCACTGGGCCCGCGTGGTATATAATGGCCTACTCCCTCACACAGAGGAGGCCTGTGTCCCAGCAGTGGGAACACTTATAGGCTGATGATGACATGATGACGCGTCCGTTTTTACGTGTATACCGCAATATTAGATCTCAGAACGGGCGTTAGAAAAGCGCGCGTTTATTGTCACGACGTTAAAAAAACGCGCGTTCGTGAATTGCAAGAACTATTTAACGCTGGACATGTGTGTTTTTACTCTGTTTACGTTTAAAAAGTAAAAAAAAAATGTCAGGTCTTTGTATATTTACCGGCCATTACGCGGGAAGACTGGAAGGAATGCATATCAACTAAAATGATAAAAAATCGTTCAGAAATGTTGTATTAATTCGTTACTATCCAGTTATTGCGCGTAATAACCGCAAAACAGGATTTTTTATTCAATATTCTGGGTCAATACTTTTTAGCAACCCCGAAGAAGAAAAAATAATGGAAACTCGAAAAAAGCATAATATTTTTATTTTAGGAAAATAATAAAGAAACCTTAATTAGGAAAACAATAGAGGCAGGTAGCTGAACGCTCAGAGTAAAGTTAAGGCCACGTAATTGGAATCAACCTATTTTTGATTCAACGGCAAACAATCAAATATTCGTTTTTCGATCTGAAAAAAATGTATGTTATAGTTCAATAAACTGTCTATGTTATTTTCCAGTTGAAAACGCGATATTTATCCTCAGATCAAAGAAATAGGGAGATAGCCGATTTTTTTAACGCTCAGAACACGCGAGTGTCAAACTCCACTGAAGTTAATACAAAATCAAATAGTAATTACATTCCATAATGTTTTCTTTTCATTTTAACAATTTTTTTGAGAACAACTTTTACGATGGTTAAAGACACATTCAGACGCATATTTTGGCAAAAACATCACTGTCGCTCGTTGACGAATCAGTCAGCCAGCGTGGCTCTTACAGACTAGACCGACACTTTTTTTCTGATCGGGGCTGTCAGATTTTCGTAATAGAAAAATTGGAAATTGAGAAAAAGATAGCGTAGGCTTATTGATTATTCAAAATATGTTTAGGCATATATACGCTGTGTTTAATGGGACCTGATTAAACGGACATGGCTGTAAAATAGACCTATAAACTTTCTATTTTCAATATTATTTTCATTAATAAATATTGAAAAGAAACCGAACTTACTGAATTTAATTGCAGGAAATTTCTGAGCACAGACATTCTTGATGTACGGAGCAAATAAGGGATTTGAGAGAATGAGAATTTTAGAATACGTATAATATACATTACGAATTGTTTCTATCAATATAATAAATTACTCACAGGTACCTATATCAATGTTATCGTGATATCGTAGTACGGTTCTTGTTCATCGTTCTGCAATATTTTGCATTCTCCATCGTCCAATACTTTTGGGTCTATATAACATTTCACGTGAACTATTCTTATTAGTACTGAATTTCAGTCAACAATAATTATGTAACTGAAAACAACCACTAATGGTATCGAATTGCAATATAGGATAAGATGCACTTCACTTTTATTATTATTTATTTCATTTCGTCAAAGATTTATAACAATTTCGAAGAAACAGGATTAAAATAATTAAATGAAAATTACTGTATTGTCAATATTTTGAATACTTCAAGATTACATGTCACCCATGTCACCTACAAATAAGGAGTAACACCCACAACGCTGTTAAATATCGCATAAAGCTCCATTCTCACTAGCGCTGTTTTTTGGACGTAAAAAAACCCAGAGTTTTAACAAAAAGGTACATAAAATTGAACTTAACTGTCACCGCCTAGCATTTAAAATCAAATGGAGTTTGAACAAAAACGCCGCGTTTTATAATCGTTGACGTTTGAACAGATACAATATGGGAATACATTTTTTTCTATTTCCCATGCCCAGAAAAAAACACTTGTGCGATTGGCCACAAAGTACTGCGAATGCGATGAAAAATCGGTGGTTGTTGCTCAGTCTCACCATGTGTTCAGTACAAGTTGTTTGTCGCTCTATTTAATTTTTTTTTGCGACGTGGTTGAAAATCATAATTATCTAAGACCAAATGTACAATATTGTTTTCTTTTTTAAAGAATTTAGACGTACTTGTCTAGAATATAAAGAATAATTAGTAAATTTAAAAAAATAGTGATCGTGATTCAAGTTTTGTGGCGCGTCCACAATCTGTTTTACTAGGAATTAGCATCGCCTAAACGACACTGCATTAGTTTCATAGAAATTACTCTTTTTAATATTGTATTTAGTAATAGTTTTTCTAAATAATAGCAATTTTATTTTTACATGAAGTGTGATATTTTATCCTACAAAAAAATGGGAAAGGCACGTTCGCGGGAAATTTATAATTTTGGTTGCTCTAATAGAACGAATAGAGGATGACACTACCATCATTTACTTAATTTAGCCAGCTGCTAAAGTGCAGCAGTAAAAAAGTTCTCCATCTTGTTCTGATTTCCCGCCAGAAACGTTAAGAAGTCTTTTTATGGCGATCGGACAAAAAACCTGCAATTTTGTTGTATAAACCAGTGGCGGCCTTAGGGGGGGGCGAACCGGGCACCCGCCCGGGGCAGCCGCTTGTATTAGTTTTCTAGGGGCACAAATTCTCGCCATTAAAAACCACAGCGGTTTAACCGTAGTGCGGCCTAAACTCCTTCAAAGTTCTTTTTCGAAAAAAGTTATAAAGTTGGAAAACATTCCAACTGAAGACATGATATCAGATACCGCCAAATTTGTTTTAAAAAAACGTTGATTTGAGATACTTTTGAAAAGCGCTAAATCGGAAGCTTTTGGCTCTACAGAAACCATTTTAGTCTCATATTGTAGCAAATTTCTTTTTAACTCTTTCAATTTAACTTTAAGGTAATAATCGCCAAAAAGGCAAACAAAGTCTGCAAAAATCAGAACTACTCCATTTTACGCAAACACGGATGTTTTAAAACTCAAATTACATTTATTGTATAACTTTAGCATTTGTCCTCAAACATGACAACCAAATCTACTTTCGCATCACATACTTTTTATAAAGGGCAAGGGGCCTCGCAAAGACTTGCCGCCCGGGGCCTCGCAATGGCTAAGGCCGCTTCTGGTATAAACAACAAAATAAAATAAAATGTGTTTAAAATTTATATTTTAAACACATTTTATGAATAATTTGGTGTTGTAATTTAAATGCATAATAGAATTAGAATAATATAAATTCCATATTCTTTGTAGTTTTTTTTTAATAAACATTTATTTATCGAAGTTCTAATTTTGATAATGTTTTTCCATGCATCAGTGAAAAAATTGTTCTTAAATTATACACAAAACATCGTATGATCATGATGATGACGAATTGATGATAAAAGAGATAAAAAAATATGTTTTTAAATTCAAATCAGTAAATGTTTTATTCGTAAAATGTGTACTGGTACACACCACCAGATGGTGAAGGGCGTCCCGCTTTGTGAAAATGTGAACGCATGTTAATAAAACGCTCCGCTCGTGTGTTTGGGGCATTATAGATAATTGGGTATTGTCATTTTGGCACAGTAGGTATGCCAATGCTCATAAATTTAAAAAAAAATAGTAGTTTTTTTTTTTGTTATCTGGGGACATCAAAATCTGTGTCAAAATGTTATAAAATATATTTAGGTCTGCGAATGGACGAATATATTTATAAAATATTTGTTTGCATCAACAGGTATTTATATCATTTTGTATTCGTAAATGCATTGACATCCTTGTGATAAAATATTTCTACTAGAGTAATAAATGTATTTTGCGTGAAGGGAACACTGTATGAAATATTGAAGTTTTAGAAATGAAATACATAAAACTTAGGTTTTCAATAATTTCGCGACAGTGGCGCTGGTGGCGGGGAAATCGTCAAACTTTCCCCGCTCATCGGACGTCGATTTTGCAAAATATGAGAGCCTTAATACAAAATCAAATCGAATTACATTCCATATTGTTTTCTTTGTTTTTGAGAACAACTTTTACGATGGTTAAAGACACAAGACGGCATATTTTGGCAAAAAACAACAACGACGCGTAGCTTGTTACTGTCGCGACTTTGTATTCGATTTTGATTTTTTTTGTATTAAGTTTGGTGGACCCACTCGCTTGTTCTGAGGGCTCTATCTGCCTGTTTCTTTGATCTGAGAATATATCGGTCACATCTTCGGAGTTTCGCTAAGTAACTAAATTGAACCCAGAACATGTTTTTGAGCAAATTCTTATATAGAAAGATATTTGATTTTTCACTACGATTCCAGAATTTATGTCAATTATTGGAAAAGTTATTAATATTGATAGTTCTTTTTATACTGGCGTAATCTTACAAAGACGACTTTAGCAGAAAAATGGTCTAAATCATTCATAAATAGTTTAGAATAGACCATTTTACGAGTTTTATCGCAATGGGGATGGCAACTGGGGAACGAATGGCGCTAGTATAGCTTGTTCCAAGCATCGTCATTGGTTCAAATCAACGACGATATAATACTAGACTCCGCATACACGATCTAAGGAACAAAAACTATTCTGTCAACTCGCTGAGGTACTACGTAAGCGAGGGGGACGGGGTACTGCGTTGTGATTGGCTAACTCAAGGTCTGTTCTGTCTCAACGTATGTTTACGGCTCACAGGAGTGGTCGAAATGAGACGGATATGAGATTTTTTTGCCTAATGTGTTGACAGACATCGGTCCCCTGTTATTAGGAGTCTAGTAATATATCGTCGTTGGTTCAAATCTTAAAGGTACTTCAAAATAGTACTAAGTTATTGGTCGGGTTAGGAATATTCTAGGGTGGCGCCATCTACAGTACCTTTGAGTTGCCAACCCCATTCATAATGATTCTGCTTATTTTAGACTCCTAGGCCTGTAGCCAAACGGCAAGCGATATTCGCTAACGTTCAGCAGTCGCTAATACATTTTCAACTTCACACCCCATCGCATAAAGTTGAAAATCTAGTAAAGACTGCTGAGCGATAGCGAAACGAAAACGATCTGTAATCTTTGATAGATTTTCAACTTAATGCAATGGAGTATAAAGTTGGAAACGTATTAGCGACTGCTGAACGTTAGCGAATGTCGCTTGCCATTTGGCTATAGGGCAGTATCCCTACAGTTACTACGAAAGAAACGAAACTCACGTATATTGCCGCCTGCCTCCATCTCCGCCTTCATAAGTTGAAGATCTAGAGTAGCTTCTTCCAGCTTCTCCCGGCATTGTTCTAACTCCATCTGGAATTCAAGAATATTTCGTCATTTTTAGGGTTGCCAAATGGCAGTAAAACGGAACCCTTATGGATTTCTGTCTATCTGTCTGTCCGACCGTACGAAACGGCCACTTTTACCTAAATTATAAGAACTATACTATTGAAGCTTGGTAAGTAGATTTATTCTGTGAGAGGCATTAAGATTTTCTTTCAAAAATTTCCCCATAATTGGAATTAACTCATTTTAGGGTTCCGTAGCCAAATGGCAGAAAACGGAACCCTTATAGATTCGTTATGTCTGTCTGTCCGTTCGTATGTCACAGCCACTTTTTGACCAAAGTATAAGAACTATCCTGTTGAAACTTGGTAAGTGTATTATGTGAACCGCAACCAAAGCCTGCCAGGGTCGCGGGACTTATTCCATCACCGTGACCCCGGAACATCGAAGGACACCGTGGATTTTAGTCAGTACGAGTCTGACAGTCCTTCCCGCCCTGCCCGGGGTGGGAGGACTCATTTGATGATTTTACCACGTTTAAAAAAAAAATGGCTGAGTCCTACTCGCACTTTGTCGGTTTTGTGAGTATACCTGTAATGCTTCAGCTCTTTCTTCAGCCATTTCCTTGTCTAAAGCGGCCATTTCAGCAGCCTCTTGCAGTTCAGCGGTCTCGTCATTGTGGGTTTCAAGAGCTTCTTGGGCCTCACGAACCTAAAAAGAAAAAATGAATCAAATCAAACAACGAGCGGTGTTCGAGTGTACAGACAGTTGGAAGCCACTCTTAACGAGATCTGTCGTTGGATGGGTGACCTAGGTAAAGCAAAGCTTGTCTAGGTCTGCCTTAATGTGGGTCACCAATATAAAGGAACTCTTACCGAGGTCAGTTTGTGGATAAAAAAATGTGTAAAGGTCAAAGTTGTGTTAATTATTACCAATATCTCAGATCAAAGAAATAGGCAGATAGAGCGCTCAGAACACGCGAGTGTGTCCACCAAAGTTAATACAAAATCAAAATCGAATACAAAGTCGCGACAGTACCAAGCTACGCGTCGTACCAAGCTGCGCGTCGCCGTCGTTGTTGTTGTTGTTTGCCAAAATATGCCGTCTCGTGTCTTTAACCATTGTAAAAGTTGTTCTCAAAAACAAAGAAAACATTATGGAATTAAATTCTATTAGATTTTGTATTAACTTTGGTGGAGACACTCGGGTGTTCTGAGCGTTCTATCTGCCTATTTCTTTGATCTGAGACCAATATGAGATATTAGATGTTACGCATCTTATCATCATCATCATATCAGCCGTAGGACGTCCACTGCTGAACATAGGCCTTCCCAATAGATTTCCAACAGGACCGGTTGGAATCGGCTTACATTCAGTGCGATCCTGTGATTTTCATTAGATCTTCTGTTCACACACCATATGCAACTACTGCACGCTTATTTTTTTTTTTCAAGAAAAACCAAATACAAAAATCCTCCTCCTACCTCCTGCTTAGCCCTCTGCAGGTCTCTTTGCAGCTGCGCCTGCGACTCCATGATCTTAGCTTTGAACTCATTGGCCTGGTCCAACTGTAGACGGAACCGCTCCAACTCACGCAGCTTCTCCCGATCTTCTGCGCGACGGACCTTCAGGGTTTCCAGCTTCTCCTTCAAGTCCTCCACTTCTGTTTTGAGAGAGGTGATCTGGAAAGATGGTAGAGGAAGTTTTAGAATGAGCAAGCTGTTTACCACGGTTTCATCGCGCCCAAAATAGAGAGGTTTGGAAGGAAAATGATTATATCATAGTGTCATAAAGAATACCCTATACTTTAAGAATTGTGCTAACAAAGGCACACCTCCTTTTCAGTGCTAACATAAAGTCTTCCCAGGAGGAGGTGACTGCTTCGCATGCACCCTCGCTAGCAATATGAACATGCCCTTGAAACCAGTGTCAGACATACAGACAGCCTCCTCCTATCGCCTTTGTGAATACACGGAAGTGCTCCACCCAAGAAGAGAAGATCTCCACCATATGCTCTAACGTGTCCTCCGTAGTAGAACATCAGTTACGTACCTCTTGCTGCGCCTGCAAGTTGGCTATCTTATCTTCCATGCTGCTGCTCGCCGGCTGAGGAGACGTGATGCTCTGACCAGGAGTGTACTGAGGAGTCAGGGTCTCCACGAAACCGGTCTGAAAACAGATGGTTGTAGAGTGAACAGGGCTTAGCTGAGTGACTGGGATCCACCACCGGTTCACGAGTTTTTACTCTATTCCGTCGATGCGCAGTAGTTCCAGTTCCTCCTGAGTGAGCTCGCATCATCTTAGGTCCTTTGCTTCTGAGCTTGATTGGGGCCAAGCGCAATCAGAAACCACACACATATGCCAATAAACAATTTTTTTTAAACTAACGACGGAATTGAAAAAAAATGTTTTATTTAAAAAAAAAATACATTATCATTTTATCCGCATAGTTTACAATATGCATTCGATATTCTTACCAGTCATTCAGGCACCGTATACGCACCTACTACGCATCATGTACGCGACATTTACGAGGTGTACGTATACACGCAGCATATTCGTACCATTTACGCACGTACTACGCAGTATATACGCAACATATACGCAGCAGCTACGCGTTTTATTCCATTACCTACCTCAACAAAAGACGCCCTCTTCCCCTGCTCAGGGGATACAGCCCTCTCAGTGGTGGGAGAGGCATATGATGTCAATGACTGCCGACTGCTGGCCAGCGAAGTCCGGGAGCTGGAACCGTCCTCAAATCTTAGGGGTGCTAGTCTCATGGAAGCTGAGTTGAACCGACCTGATAGCCTGACAGCCTTGCTACAGATTTTGAAGACAGAATTGTGGGTTTAGGTTTTGTGGAGCAAAAAAGGCACTCTGACGTCCAGTGCTAGAGTACGTTTTTGTAAGTCTTGATAAGTTTTTTTATCTTCCGATCTATCATAGCGATAGTGGGTTATAACTATCATAGTTTTACCAGAAATATGGTGTCACTCGCTACGCCGATAAGTTCGGCAGGCCCGAGTGACTTGATTCTTCTCGATTTCAGTAATCGATTTAATTGAATACTCAACTAAGAAGGAATCAAGATATGTTTAAGGCTCCAGAAATCACGGATTACGGGACCATCTTCAAAGGAAACCGTGACCCTGAAACGCTTAAGGCAACTGAAGGACCAGGATGGACTTTTAGCCAATAAGAATCTTACAGTCCTTTCCACACACCAGACTTTTGGTAAACCTTAGTGATAAAGCATTCAAACTGCAAATTCAGACTCTATTGTAAATGAATTTAAGAAGCAATTTAGGAAACCAGAATGATTTCCAAGGTCTCTCAAAATCGCTAGACAATAGATTGGAAAACTTATCTGATTTTTTGTTTCTTTTTTGTTATCCCTGTCATTTATTTCAGATTCGTTTCAACTCAGCATTTCGTCATGCGATTTACAAAGCGGAGCCCATACAAGATGGCTGACAAGTTGTTAAAATAGACGTTGCGAACTCTAATGATAAAATTCCTCCAAAATAATGTACGGCATGTTTGTACGCGCACTTCGGCAGGGCGCGTACTAAACTGGTATCGCGTTTAGTTCCCGTGTCCAGGCAAGGCTGTGCGTAACTTTTGTACGTGCACAGTGCAGCATATTTGTACGCGAATACTTTCACTGAACTAAGCTTAACAATGTACGCGCACATATAACTAGTCCATTGCTCACGTGTGCGCGCACAAAACTATCCATCGTACATCGCGCTAACGACATTTTTTGTCTTCGTGAAATCAATTATGTCAGCCATTTTGTATAAACTTTATATCATAAGCGAGACAGATTGAAGCAGACAGTTTATTTCATTTTACTCATAATATTTCACGTATACAATAAGCTTTCATAATAGACTTGTCTTGAACGAGTGAATTAAATTGTGGGTGGTATCATATACCCAACTATGTTGCTGGGGTCAGCTTCCAATCGAACTGCACGCGTAGCATGAACACCGTACAAACGAGTTATATCGACGGGAGAATCGACAAACTGACAGATTGAAGAAAGATCTCTTTCGTCCTAAGCATGGCGATGTTTGACACGTAGAAAAGAAATGTTTCTTCTCTACGATAGAAAGAAGTCTACAACGTCGAGCATGGCGACAATATTTTCTCTACTTTTGACACTTGGGGGAAGACACATTTCTTCTCTACAAGAGAAACTTGTCTACATCAAATCAGAACCTGATTGAAGAATCTTGTCTAGGTCTGACCCTATAGCCAAACGGCAAGCGACAATCGCTAACGTTCAGCAGTCGCTAATACATTTTCAACTTTATACCCCATCGCATAAAGTTGTCAATTTAGTAAAGACTGCTGAGCGATAGCGAACGAAACAAACGAAAACAATCTTTGATAGATTTTCAACTTTATGCAACGGGGTATAAAGTTGAAAATGTTTTAGCGACTGCGGAACGTTAGCGAATGTCGCTTGCCATTTGGCTATAGGGTCAGACCTAGACAAGATTCTTTTTATAATATTCTTGGTTTTTATTAACTTAAATTTGTTTTTAAAACACCTTTCCTCCCAACTCAATCGCTTTATTATGTGACCTTTGTCGCTGGTTTGTCGTTCGTTGTGGTTTTTTAATGCTTTGCGAGACAGAGATTACGCTCTGCGAAGCCAAAACTAGCCGATTATCCGGCGATGTGTCGTGCAATATTTACCACGTTTAAATGGAAGAGTTATTACTTAAACTGCCTACAATTTAATTCGGTCGTTCAAAATAAGTTTTTAAGACAGGACATTTCACCAACTACGCATACACCGTAACATTACATAAATAGCTAACCGATCAAAAATTAACTTGTTCTTTTTCAAATATTTTATACGCTTTATAACGCAGAGAAAGTAGCTGGAGTATGTGAGTTTGAATGCTTTTAATCCACAATATAGGAGTAAATAAAAGGTTTAAAAAAAATACCATCTGACTAAAATTTTTCCAACTTTGTTGTGGTTGGCTTCTAATATAAACCGATGAAACTGAATATCAGTATTTTACATGGAGCGACTGCCTAACTTAAGGTGCGTACAGACCATGTAACAATGTTATATAGCAATGTTATATAACATGTTACAGATGATGTGGACACAGAATGTTATAACATTGTGGATAGCACTGAAGAACGAGAAACGACAATCGTTATATAACATTGTTACACTAACGTGTACGGTATTCTTTCATGTGGCAATGTTATATAATTATCAATGTTACATGGTGTGGACGTGTTATATAACAATGTTATAGAACATTGTTACATGGTCTGTACGCACCTTTACCTCCACAACCCAGTTACAGGCAATACTAGTTGTAAGAACAAAAGGAATATACCGGGTGTAAAAAGACCGTTAACGAAGCCGAAAGCCACGTATTCTACCCATTATTTGGATCATTTTTTTCCTTTAGACAATACCTGGGACTCCACGGGTTCTCGAGATATTGAAGGTCAAAGTTGCATTTTTTTTTTACTTTTTTTTACGAAATCCAATTCTAAGTATCAATACAAAACTTTTTTACCAACAAACATTACCTGTATTTTCGATTTTTCTAAATAAAATACGCATTTGAAGTTACGAACAGTAATGTACGTTAGAAATAAATGCAGAAACGCACAGCTGATTACTTCCGACGGTCAATGACTCTCTTCTCTAGACTTAGGTCCCTTTGGAGGTGCGGGGTGAGGCGCGGGAGGAATGCGTCAAGACCGGAGCGACGCCATTGGTGCGCGCGCGTCTCGTGATATGCCGCTCAGTCGCTATTCGTCTATCGTGGCTCTCACACTGCTGTCTAGTACAGTCGAAAAGAAGTGTTTCTTTGTTTTAAATTGTTTTTTATTTGTTTAGTTTCGTTGT
Organism: Agrotis segetum; assembly: GCA_036375495.1. NCBI lineage: Eukaryota > Metazoa > Arthropoda > Insecta > Lepidoptera > Noctuidae > Agrotis > Agrotis segetum. The sequence continues at coordinate 943,608 of JAQSVV010000199.1, forward strand.
TTGTTAGGTTTTTTGTTGAGATTTGATATTGTTTTGAACTTATTTGCTATTTTAAGCCATCGCAATACCGCGAGGAAAAGGCAATGCTTTGAATAGACATTCAAGAAGTTTGGTGTACAACGTTTTACAATTTTTCACAAGATTTTCAAATAATCGAAGATTTTTTTTTTTTTAGTATGGTGAAATCATCAAATGAGTCCTCCGGCCCCGGGCAGGGCGGGAGGGACTGTCAGACTTTTACTGACTAAAATCCACGGTGTCCTTCAATAGCCTGTTATGTTCCGGGGTCACGGTAAGGAAATAATCCCGCGACCCCGGCAGGCTTTGGCCCTCTGAGAGAGACACAAAGCGCCGTCGACCCGGGCATGGTCCATGGTCAGGCAGCGAGTTGCCCTTTACTCGCTGCCCGCATGCCCGCGCCTACGGTGGCCGGAGATCATCTGCTGACGTCCGACGCCGAGGGCGCCTACCACTGCGGTTGGGGCAGAGGGAGGACGCTGTCCTCTCTCGCTCGCGGCCCGCCTCCTCCTTCACGAGCATTACTGCCTCGCAGAAGGAGCAGACCGCTTCCCACTCCGAAAATACTCGAAGCTTACAAAAAAACGGCCGCGGCAACAAAGACGTGTGTATCGACAGTACAAAGAATTACAAAAGAGTAAATCAATTCAAGTTCAATTTATTTTAATAAACATTTTAAATTACTTACCTTTGATTCATTTGCATAATCAGCATTTACAACATTACACAAATTATTTAAATAACATTAAAATATCATTTTGTCTTAAGTCTTTTCTTCATGAGTGTACGTGCGCAGACGGCCGCCATTTGTGATCATCTTTCGTGAATCGTATTGTAATGAGAACCCGCCCTCCGCGGTAGTTCAAATGCATGTTCAAACGAGCCGACGCGCTCGCGCCGCCTGCTCGCTCCACCCGCTAACCCCCGCCGCCCTCCGCGACACCCGCTGGCCCCTCCCTCTGCCAGCCGCCACGTGCCGTCAAAGAAATTTGTCAAGTTTAGTTCGGTTTCTGACACGATCGAATTTACTTCTTGTGTCTTTGTTTCCGAAAAACATTACTGTTGAGTGTTCTGTGACTGTGTACTCGCTAACACACAAAGAGGCTGTGTGTTTTTGAGTACTTTTGTGTTTGTTTTTGCTAGTTAGTGCGTTTCTTTTTTTTTTTAAGTTTTAGATACGAAAATGCCGTTTCATGATTATTCTGCGCGCGAGTATGTTAATATGGTATACTGCTATGGTATGGCGCATGGAAATGCTGCTGAAGCCCTACGAATTTATGGAAGACAATACCCTGAAGCGTTCCAGCCTAGTGATTCACGTATTTTTACGCGGGCAGTGCAACGTTTGTTGGATAATCAGCCTATCGTGCCGATTTCACAGGGGGGTGGCAGGCAAATAACGCCAGCGGCCGAAACGGCCATCTTATCTGTGATGCGAGAAAACCCTCGTTTGGGAGTGCGTACAGCGGCTAAAGTATTGCGAAGGCGGCATGGCCATCGGGCTAGGTACATGGTGTCTCATTCCACCGTGCACAAAGTTCTAAAAAGGGATAGGCAACGACCTTATAAAATTCATCGCGTGCATGCACTCATGCCGGGTGACACAACACGCCGTATGCAGTACTGCAGGTGGCTGCTAAGGCAGGACCGAGGATTTGTGAATAAAGTTATTTTCACGGATGAATGCACTTTCACAAATAATGGAATGTGGAACCGTCGAAATTCACACTATTGGTGCTCCGTGAATCCACATCAAACCCAGGAAACGGGCTTCCAGGTACGGTGGAAACATAATGTGTGGGCTGGCATCATGGGAAATCAGATACTGGGCCCCGTTTTCTTGCCACCAAGTATGAACGGACCTGCCTACCTCAACCTCATTAATGATTACCTAACCGACACGTTAGATGACATGCCACTGATCCAGCGGCGAGACGTGTGGTATCAGCATGACGGTGCACCACCACACATCGTGAGACCGGTTCGCGATCAGCTGACGCAGCTGTTCGGCGACAATTGGATTGGGCGATATGGGCCCCATGATTGGCCTGCACGCTCACCGGACCTAACGCCTTTGGATTTCTTTCTGTGGGGATACGTCAAAGATAGGGTGTTTGACCGTACCTGCCAGACTGCTGCGGAGATGCGTCAAAAAATCATTGATGTTTTTGATGAACTCAAGCAGCGGTCAGAGCGAGAAGGAATCCTGGAACTAGTTCATCAAGAGACGCTGACTAGAGCTCGCGTCTGTCTCCGCGTGGGAGGTCGGCAGTTTGAACCGCAGTTAGTGAGTGTTGAGAGACCACCGATTGATGATATCAGCGATGGACAGTAGGTAAGTGTTTTATGAGTTTTAATTTAAGAACATCTTGGGGTCATGGGATTGTTTGAAAGATGTACCACGGCCCTGGAACGTAAAGGGCACACGAAAGAGCACGTCTTTTTTAGTCGGTGAAGTCTGACAGTACCTCCCGCCCCAACCTGGGCGAGAGGTCTCTTTTCATGATTTTACAATTAAAAAAAAAAATTAAGAACATCGTGCATCTCAGTAGGATTTTTCTTATTTGTTTTCACGGAAACTTTATTCATTTCATTCATCCCCGCAAATAATCGAAAGAACGTAGAACTAGAACGTCGCCGATACGTTCTTATCACAGCGCGTTCCAGCGTAAGCAGGCGCGCTTGTGTGCGTGAAGCCCGCCTACGCACACAACGACAGAAACCTGTTTGCTTTACATTGCGCGCCATAAAATTATTATTTTTTTTGATACCTAAAAATAAAAGTCGGTTCCCAGCGATAATTTTAGCGTAAAGCTACTTAGTTAGATGTACAGTATGCGAAGTTAACGGCTTTGTGATCTGTTCAAATACACCCTGTATGTATGTAACAACAAGTTAATATTTGATCGGCAAACAAAAATACAGGACATTTCACAAAGAGACTTAGTCACAAAATAGTTTGCACATACAAAATCAAAAGAAATAATATAAAAAGTAATAATAATAATATTGTGCAGCATGAAACGAAGCTGTGAACTTAAAATTAAGAATACATTTATTTAAACAAAATAAATATACAAGACGTCTAATATTCGTGACCAATTATTTCCATTTAATAAAATATTTAATTCATTTATGTACCTTTTTTTTAAAACACTGCGTTTTTTTGAATTAAAAACTCAGCCTGTATATTAGCCATTAATAAAAGAACATCCTGTATAACAATTTGAATGCAACACAAACTCTACGTCACTAAAGTCATTATTTTCTTATAAATTATTATTATTCAATATTTAGTATTTTAAATTAAATAATTTGTAAAAGACAACATGCTGTTATTTAAAATTAAATGAAGAAAGAAAGAACTTATAATAAAATTGTGCAACTTAAAAAATAAATATATTTTTTGTAGAATTTGTGTAAGGACCATCGAAACAGATATTTTTTGTAGAAATTCAAAAATAAGAATAGTTCACGTGAAATGTATATACACCAAAAGTATTGGACGATGGAGAATGCAAAATATTGCAAGAATTCGATGCAAAAAATATCTGTTACGATATCCGATAATACTTTTTTCTTTAGTTTATAGTACACCTTATAACCAGACTACGAACGTTGGTTTTAAAAGGAAGCTGTTCTTTGCACAATATTTTTTGCGAAAGTCAAACGACCAAGTTGAATTATGACCGACCATAAGCTTATTTTCTTACAGAAATTCAAATGCAATTACGTTCACACTCGCGTAATCATACATAATATCCATGGTAATGACTTTGTTATTGGACGGATTCAAACGATTTTTGACAAAATGGGTCGTGATTCAACTTTGTTGCCTGTACCAATGTCAAATCCCAATAACGCTTTATAGTTTTGGAAAAATTTATCAAAAACCCACCATAAATCAAGACCAAATTATTGAGCAAAGAACAACAACCTTTACAAAAAAAGGCGTAATTTGTTTATCTACTAAGGCGTAAACAAATCACTCGATAACTAAATGTTACACATATCATTACCTCGACATAGAGAGAGTGCCCGCTTTGGTCTGCGCGGGAGATGCCTTCCGACGCACCCTTTGCAACCACCATAGTTAGTTTCGCACACTTTTTGTTAAATTAAAATTGTTTCATTAGGGAAGGTAAAGTGATGGTTGAAGTGAAAAAGAGTTGAAAAGGCATGCCTTGAGGTGAGTTGTTCATTTCATATGAAACATACGTTTTTAATGCGGCAATAAAATTGGAGCCTTAAATCTCAGATCAAAGAAATAGGCAGATAGAACGCTCAGAACACGCGAGTGTCTTTTTGATACGAGTCAAGTTATAAATATCGCGTTTTCAACTGGAAAATAACATAGACAGTTTATTGAACTATAACATACATTTTTTTCAGATCGAAAACGAATATTTGATTGTTTGCCGTTGAATCAAAAATAGGTTGATTCCGAATTACGTGGCCTTAACTTTGGTGGACCCACTCACGTGTTCTGAGCGCTCTATCTGCCTATTTCTTTGATCTGAGCCTTAAATATTATTTGTTTAATGGACCATTTAGATGTCTTCAAGTTAAAAGATATGTTTGTAGAAAGTGAGCCATTTCAGACCCATAAATAAATCATTATTAATACTTTTCACAAGGCACGTCTTTTACTTGCTGCCTCGTTTTATAAAAATTGAGAGTAAATCATTTCCAATAAAAATACTTTCAAATAAATTTTGACTAAACATCACTTCACCTAAAATCAGTAGAATTAAAACAAGACATATTAAATTATTAATATTACATTCCAGAAAAAGTCGTTTATAAAAAGAATATTTACAATGGTTAAGTCAGCCATTGAAAAAGTATCTTAGAAAGAACAGTTACATACACAAATAAGTAATGAGTATAGCCTTAGAGTATAGCATTCATTTTAAATAATTATTGATTAATTTCATCAAGTTCTCATGCAACTATCTACAACCTACGGAAAAGTTACTCAAATCAAGGCATATTATGCCTTGTTTTTAGTTAAAAATCACAGATACGATTTATGCCTTCGTTCAAAACCTTTCGTACATTTTTATTTTATTCTTTTGCGCAGAGGCGAAATTGTTTGTCATATGCAGCCCATTTTTTAACAAAAATATCTACACTACGGTTAAAACACAAATGGTAAAACTGAAAATGATTAGTGATTGATAAAAACCTTTAATAAATCTGTTATTAGCTGATCTATATCAGAAATTTTTTCTCAATCCGTTTCCTTGATATTTGTCATGAATTTGACATTCAGAATCTAACCAAAATGTCCTATCAGCCAATAAAGGACGCAGACGGACGAAGAATGCATCAAGATTTAGATTGAGAAAAAATATTACTTTCCGGTATTAATTAAAAAACCGGGGGTCGAGCAAACACGGCAGTGTAAATATCTACTAATAAGCGGTTCATGTTACTTCTGAAAAAGCATTGGATCTACGCAAGAAAATTAAAAATAAAAGGATCACAGGCAGGCGCGGTCCGAAGGGGGGGGGGCGTCACAGGGGACATGACCCCCCCCAAAATCTGAGGTCACATTGAAAAATCTCAAAAAACTTGCCAAATAATAAAAGCAAAATAAAAGGAAGTTTCTAACTACTTAACCCCTAACGGCGATAAAATAGTTTGCTGACATCTTGTGGAATATGCAATATTATATCTTGTGCAGTAATGTTTATTTTATTCCAAATATTTTTTATTAGTGAAGTGAGTGACCCCCCCCCCCCCCCCCAAAATTTCAGGCTGTGACCGCGCCTGATCACAGGCCAAAAGAAAGTCTAGAGAGTCCAAAAGACCTCTTTTGCAGAATAGTAATAAGATTTTCCAAAATTGAGACTATATTGAGGTAGCGGGGTAGTTTGAAAGAGCTACCAAGGCCCAGCAAAATGAAGGCTCATTAAAGAAACAGGGTAGCTTTTAGTTAAATAAGAGTCTGACACTCCCTTCCACTCTACCCAATGTGGGAGAAGTCATTTGATGATTTCCCAACCACAAAAAAAAAACCAAACCCAGAAAAAAGCTGAAGCAACCCAAATGAAAGAATTATTCTTAGGGCAGGCTTAGCCTTTAAGCTTGTATGCCAGATACTGCGACTATACCTTGAACTTTAAAAGCAGATGCTGAAACCAGATCGACTTCTGAAGCAGTGAACATAGCAGCTTCAAGCATTTGAATTTAATTGCTCGAGCACTCGATATCAGTTGATTACTGCATCACTGTTCGAGCAGTCTGAATTGTGAAGGTTTCAAAAATGCAAGAGACAAAGCTAGAAAAACACAATTTTAAAATAACAAAACAGATGGTATGACTCTGTAAATTAAAACTGCAAAATGAAAGAAAGTTTATATTTCAATATACGGAAATAACATCAAATATCTAAGGACCTTTAATTTTACCATACCAAATCAGTCACACAGGGCACGAAATAAGAAAAACTTACACAACCGAAATAAAGTACACATTTCAATGCCCAGAGCCTTTCATACATACTAGTCTTCAAATTCGCACTTTCATTCAACTACATAAGCATTAAAATGAGTTGATTTAACATGATCCATCTAAGCACCGTAACATGAACCACTTTACGAACCGCTTTACCAAAAAAAAAACACAAGTGCAAAAGCAACTACGGTGCGCTAAATTTGGCTACATGGTGCTAGATTACGCTACAGTGCGCTAAATTATGCTACGTTGTGCTAAATCTATACTCACGTGGTAGGCCTAGATCTCTGCGCCACTGTTATACTAGCATGGAAAGAAACACACTATCAGTTAGGAAGGCTTGTTTGAGGGCGCGTTCAGATGTTTTTTTTTTTATCAAACTCCTGTTTTCTTCCATTCAAATCTTCCAACAACAGATTTATAACCGGTTTCGGAATTTGATATACACGCACTTGAAAAATCCATCCTGTATAATTATGCAAAATGTACAATATCCAGACTTTTAAACGGAATGTAGGAGTTGTTTTTACATTTTGACTGTAATATTTTTATTACAGCATAATGAGCATACTACACTACACCAAACAAGACTGTTTAATTTTTTTATAATCATAATCATGTTTTTAACAACAGTTTATTGCAAATACAGGATGAACTTTTTAAACAGGAGTAGTTGGATAATTTGGATACTATGACGAATAATTAAATACTCAAAACAGCTTCCAGGCTGATTTCTTTGCCAGGAATGGAATCCGCTGATTTTGAAACATTCAAAGATAAAGAAATACCTATGTAAAATATAAACAAAACTTGAAGATAATTTTGTGGGCAAACTGTCAAAGTATAAGCCCCAGCTAATTAATAATCTGGCTTACCATTTTTATACTCTTTAATTAAAAAAATTCAAAATACATCAAGGACACAGTTTTCAAAAAAAATGTCCTTAATTAAAAAATCAAGGCTTTATTTTGCTTCGCTTCTCCTGAGACATGTTTGAGACAAATCTATTTAGATATTATTGAAGAAGTATTGGCCAAGTTTTTAGCGTGTCTGAAATACCTTCCCTAAAATATCTACCAGTACTCGCTCTCAGAATGTAGACTTGGCCGGGATGCCTGCTGATTATTCAATAATATGGTCAGATGGCCTACCATAAACTCTTAAAGCGTGAGTCTTTAGGCTGTGGGAAAGAGATGGCGCTAGACGACTTGTATAGGTCTGTCTCTTTCCCACAGTCTAAACTGGATCGCGTTAAGAGCTCGTGGTAAGGCTCCTGTTGTAAAAAAAAACTTGTATTTTCCTTCGCAATGCACCTGAACACGCCCTGTATATTGTTATGTTTTTAGAGAACTGATACAAAATATTTTAAAACTACATAGTTTAATATTCTATAATGATCTGTGAAAAAACTCACAAAAGTGCTTGTATAATAACGCATTTTAAAATAATTGCTATTAATTTCGACAACAACCTGTATATTTGACCTTCGTTGAAAAATAAAAATAAAGTGTCTTGTCTAGGAATTTCAGTCCAGAAACTTAGACATAGCCAAGCAATAATTTGCCTCGCAACATGTTAATATAAAATAATATAAAAAGAAAAAAAATTGTATCAGTTCTCTAAAAATTTATGAGAATAGCAAATGTGATGAAGAATATTAGTATTTAAAAACTAATTTATCACATTCACTCAAAAAGAAACATCAGTGTTACAACACTAAAAATCACTTTCTACATTATTCTACCACTGGTAACACTACCTACTAAATTACCCCACATTTCTTCCAAAAAGTCTTCATGCCTCTGTTTTTACATAATTAAATTACATAAGTGCATCTATGAACCATTTACCAGAGAACTTTATTTCAATCTAGCAACATTTGGAAACCAATTCGTCTAGAAATGTTATTGTTTTTAAATATTATATTTTACTTAAAATGTTGTTTGATACTAGCAACACCAGTCTCTTAGTAGAATTTTATTTTCTGTCTAGCAACATTACAATGCAAAAATTCTCACTTGCAACCTTTACCATATCCCGTGTTACTATAATTTCATGGTTTCATTTTCTACAATCCTTGTAAAGTTACATTTAATCTTCTTTTAACAAAACAGCACAATTTGCTTGCGCGCCATTTGTATTTTTCAGTGTTGCTAGAGCAGGACTTAGAAATAATAAGTAGATTTTTAACTACATCATGTTTTTTTTTATTTAAAACTATACTGTTAATACTAAAAACTAAACACATTATATCTTTACTATGAATTATTAATTAAAATGTTGCTTTAATTAGTAATTATCTATTTCTAGTTGTGAATCTCATGCTTTTAAACCCAGTTATTTCACACACCTTTTTATTTTGCTAGTATAAATAGTGAATTTAAACTATGTAGTGACAAGATGTGTAGACTGATTGTCCAGCATTAACTGACCTCTTTTCCTTTCTTCATCTTCTTTATAAGATAGGTCAAGTAATGCAGGGTACCTTCTCGTTAACACAATAGCAATATACAGTAAAAATTTTGAATAAGAAAAACATTTTTTTTTATTAAATAAATTAGTCGACACATCTTGTAAAACCTGCAATTCCCCTTGAATTTATAATTAATTTCATTCATTTTACAAGAACAATCATTGTAAACTTTTTAATAAAATTCAACCATATTTAGTTTCAATTAAGGTCATTAATCTCTTCACACAGCTCTCAGACCGTTTAGATTGATCACATACCTGCTTAGCCGTCTATTGGCAGGGGTTGCCTTGGGCTCCTCAGACGGAGTAGTGATGGACGTCTCCATCGGATTATCCTCAGGATCTAGCAACTGGATCTGAGTCTGACGTACGAACACTCCATAGTTCTCTTCGCACTGAAATTTTTATGGACAAAATATTTTATATTTTCACTCACCGTTTATTCTTTTTGCGAGAATTCATCTTGGTAACTGTTAACGGTTTCATTAATCATTTAGCGTTTGTCCAACTAAGTTGGGGAACAGCTTCCAGTTTAACCAGATGCAGCTGAATACCAGTATTTTACATGGAGCGACTGGCTATTCGATATACAGATGTATACAATGTGTAACACCAAAAGCGCAAAACCTCTTGTGGGGTTTTGTGAATTTCCTAGTCTTAGAACAAAAATTGTTCAGTAACATGGGCTAAGTTACTCCACAAGAGGTTTACCCCACAAGAGCTGATGCTATTTTGGCGTTACACATTGTATAATAGCTAACACTTTATAGCACGGAAAGACTCATTAATATTTAGATTTAACTTCACATTCAAATAAGGACTTTTTTAAACTTTAACAGTGATAATCTACAAATGTTTTTTCCTAGTAAAAATAGTAAGTTTACAACGAATCAAACTGCAAGTTAAAATTGTAACGCACTGAATGAAATTGTTACAGTTCAATGTTCAAGCATGGTTTCAACACAAACCTGTATAATCGGTCAGGATGTATGAAATGATTTAGTAGTCAATACTTATTAGGTAATGTTAGTTGCTTGAAGACATTGAGTTGTTACAGTAGTGTTGTTCAGTTTGGAAAAAAGGCTTAAATAATATGCATGGCTTTAATGGTTTAAAAAAAAATTGTTGTGAATAAATGTTGTGTTCAATTTATAAAAAAATATTATGATTGGATATGCTAAGGGAATCATAAAAGTCTCGACCGACCTGTAAGTTTTTTAAAGGTCTCAAGGCTCTATTTCATATTTATAATAATAATAAAGCCTTTCTTTATTTCATATCCTATAAATGTACATTCTACTACCATCGTACATCTACATCCAATGCTACACAGCAGTGTAGATGTAGCCCGGTATCCACCAAAGCGGTATCCACCAAAGGAGAGGAGATGTGTTTGAATAACCAATCAGATGTCCACATCTCTTCTCCGCTTAGCTTCAGTTGACATCTGATTGGTTATTCAAACACATCTCCTCTCCGCTTTGGTAGATACCGGGCCTCATTCAAATTCATAATTAAATTACAGTGCATGGAAAAAATGTTTTAAATATAAAGGACTGTGTCTAAGAGGAAGAACCTGAGCAAGGCATAGGTTTGAAGGCTCATCTTACTACCCAGAAACAGTATTCAGCTGTACCATGACTAATAACTATGCTAGCAAACATTGTTTTTTATTTACTACCAATTTCTTCAAGCGGAATTAGTTTTAATGAGATAAATGATATTTAATTTGTAAATACGCTTTTCTTTTTATGACAAGATGAAGCCGGTGTTTCTTACCTGACTATTCTGAGAAGAAACAGCTGAAACAAACTCAGGTCACTGTCCCGTTTTAAGTCCAGACATTAAATTGGTTAAGTTATACAAGAACCATGGAGGTTTGTGTCTGAGATGGTCTTTTGAAGAAAGAACCCATACCTACAAATTTGAGTGGACCTGTCTTGTCAGTACAGTGAGCGAGTACTACCTAGCTTAATTTAGACAATATATAAATTTTGTTGAGAATTCTTAGATTGACCGTAAAAAGGCATCCAGTGAAAAAGTTCACTCTTTTCGAAAGAGGGGGTATATGTGGCAGCTTAGTGCCAAAATATGTCTTTAACTGCTTAGCAAATGTTTCCTTACCGTAAAATAAGCATGTCCCCGGACAGTACCATTGTTTTTGCCCTTAGGTTCGTCGAGAATCACACCAATCCATTTTCCAGTTGCAAAAGTCGGATAACCGACGTAAGCGACGGATCCTTTCACATCTTTGCCAACTACCATCACACGCTGGCCCAGCGTTAACAGCTTATCCGACATCCTTACTTCTTATTGTCATAAACTGCAATTTTACAGCAAAATTAATAAAAATACTAGTCATAGAAACGAACTTTTTGTCGTCAAGTTTCACCACCTTTTAGACCAAAGAAATGAAGCTGTCGACCGAAGATCTGTTTTATAAATTACAGCATACTTTTATCTAATAATATTCCGTGTATTTTGTTCAGATTTGTTTAGAAATCAAACAAAATAGCACTGCAGATGCAATGCAGAATTTCCGATTTTTGTGTTGTCAAATAACTGTCAGTTTGGCAAATTGCTCATCGTTACGACGTTTTATTTCTGCTCCGTAAGCCAACATGGGATCAATAACAAAACGTGATTTACTCACTAAATAAAATTACAGCATGGCAAAAACCTGTAGAAAACCGTTTTATGGATAAATTACGTTAGTTTTATGGCACAATATTAAATCTAACAAACCTGCGGTCTTTGTTTACATCAAATATCAGAGATTTTAAAACGTTGTCAGAAACAAAAAGATTAGTTTCATTTCAATCCGTTCTAGCCAAGCTATAGACTAAACGATGGACGCTGTGTGTCACTAAGTTATCACCTAGTTACTGGTTTGTTGAGTTCAGATAGGGCAGGCGTTCCATGTAAAATACTGGTATCCAGCTCCACGTTCGACTGGAAGCAGGAGCCCACCCCAAAAAAAAACGAATGATGAATACAGTACCATTACCTACTTCTAGGGTCGCGGGAACGTTAAGGGTTATTGCAGGATCACCGTGGATTTTAGTCAGTACGAGTCTGATGGTCCCCTCCCGTCCCAGACACAGCGGGAAGACTCATTTGATGAATTTATCGCCATAAAAAAAGCCATTACATACCGCTTACTAAAACCCATACATCAACAGTTCAACATCATGAATAGTCATCCTGCTGGCGTAGCAGAAAAATATATCATTGCATCACACAATCTTAATATCGTTATGACTCAGAGTCATCCGAAATGGTCGCATTATTAATACCTACCTATGTATGCTTAGTTATTTAGTATTGGTGACGTCAACGTAATATATTTGTTGTGTTTGCTATATTTTTTGGATAAACGGGGGCAGATAACGCCGCATAAATAAATGCGTATGTGGAAAAATATAGATTTATACTGATGCAATCGAGATGATGCATACGATAGCTTTTTGATAGGTTCCTATCCTGCTTTATTTAAGAGCTAGTGTGTTTGTTTGTATCATTACATCAGCCCATAGTCTCACAGCTGGGCAAGGCGTCCCTCCAATCTACCTTCTCACGGCCTTATGCGACTGTGGTTCAGTCTTTCATAGTTACATAAAGCGGATTCGGGATTATATGTTCCGTTGGCTGTTTAAATTATAATGTTGCACGTATGAGATGCAGAGATAAGATGCAGGCTGTTGCCAGAAGCCATTAATTCATATTCAACCAAATGCAATTTTCTCTTGGACTGGATGACTAATCTATAAAGGTCTTCCCTCGAAATCTTTTCAGTCAGTGCTTTTTTTTTTAAATTAATAATAGGTTCGCGTTTGACCACTATCTCGCCTGATGGTAAGCGAAGATGTGGTCGACGGTGAAGCACGCTTGCCTAGAAGTAACCTGTTCACTCTTGACTTGAAGACCCCAAGGTTATAGCTGTCGGGAAATACAGACGGCGGCAGGGAAATACCTACACAAACACAGTTACTTTATGGGTCTCTTTTATTTCATTATTTACGTTTGTGTTGTATGGGGTACATATTTGAATATCGAAGATTAAAATATCTACGCTTAAAATATCGATGTTCAGAATATCGAAAATTAAAATATCGATTGTAACAAAATATCGAAAAATGTTACATCAACGCTTGAAACGTCGAAGATTAAAATGTCGACTGATTTAAATGTCGAATGATTCAAAATATCGAAAGGCGATATGTCGAAATTCAAAATATCAACGTATAATACATCGCAGTTCATAATATCTAATTTCATAATTATCTACGTTAAAAATACCTACTAGTTGAAATATCCACCTACCAAAGTAAGTCGACGGAAACAGAAATAGGAGCCCCGCGAAGCGTGGCTCCTATTTCTGTTTGCAAGGTTTAAAGTAACCTAACATGAAGAGGATGGCGGGGTCTTTCAGACCCCACCATCCTCTTCGAACCTAATCTGTCCGAGTCGGGGTGCCAAAAGTCCCGAGGTCGCTTCGCTCGCTCTTGCGTCCTTAGTCAAATTGCTGATAACGACCTACCAAAGTAAGTCGACGGAGCCTCGCTTCGCGGGGCTCCTATTTCTGTTTGCAAGGTTTAAAGTGACCTAACATTTACTGATTACTACTCAACAAGGTATCTGGACGAACTTCGGATGCAAGAGCGAGCGAAGCGAGCTCGGAACTTGGGGCACCCCGACTCGGACAGGTTAGGTTCGAAGAGGATGGTGGGGTCTGAAAGACCCCGCCATCCTCTTCGTGTTAGGTTACTTTAAACCTCGCAAATGGAAATAGGAGCCCCGCGATGCGGGGCTCCGTCGACTTACCTTGTTTGGTTCGATTTTTCAACATTCTGTAATCTGTACACAGAGTACAGATTATTTCGATATTTAGGACATTAGATAAACTGTATTTCGATATTTAGATCTTTCGATGTAACTTTTGTAGATATTTAGATTTTAGATACATTGGACGTAGATCATTTAATCATTCGATATTTTAAACTTTCGACATTTTAATTCTCGATTTTATGGTCATTCGATATTTTAATTTTCGATATTCTGAACATCGATATTTTAAGCATAGATATTTTAATCTTCGATATTCAAATATGTACCCGTTGTATGGCTGCAGCTGCCAACTGCCTCCACTCTCCAAGTCCTGATGATGAACGCAAGCACTCGAATCCGCTTTAAACAGAACTTTGACAGATCTTGTCCCAAGTTCACAAACCTCTCACGAATTTTGGTAAATTGTAAATTACGAGTATCGCTGTGAAATGCATTGTTTTAACAAAAGAAAAAATACCAGTCCATTGTTTTTCAAAAGCAAGATGACAGGGAGCCCCCTCTAGAAAGACAAAGCCTGCTAGTGTCGCAGAACTTCTCTCATTATCGTGATCCCGGAACGTAAAGGGCTAAGGACACCGTGGATTTTAGTCAGTGCAAGTCTGACACTCTTCTACGCCCGGCACGGGGTGGGAGGACTCATTTGAGATTTTTACCACGCTAAAAAAAAGGACTAATTATATTGCAATTAATTGATGCTGGAAGGTAGCCTAATAACCACGTAAGGCTTTTTTTTCAGTGCCGTCCGTCAATTCTGCCCTTTGTTCAGTATATTTAACCGACTTCAAAAAAGGAGGAGGTTTTCATTGACAAATATTTAGACAGGTGTCTGCGATGACCGTCAAAGATATTCCCTTGGCCTTGTCGGCTAATTATAATCCCACGATACTGTCTATCACAAAAAGTAAAGATAAAAAAAACAACTTTAAGAGAATAGGAAGTTCCTTATTTATGTTGCCATGCAAGATTTTAAAGACTCAGATATTATTTCTTATGGACTTTAAACCTATGTAAAGATTATATAAAAGCAAACGGAAAAATCTCTTCATATTTATCGTTATTTAGTACAGTTAGCGTCGAGCGGTGACCTCACGTAAGAGCCTCGCTAAAAAGAGGACATGAGTCATAATTTTTTTCCTGTTCCCATTATAGCTCTTATTACCTTGCCATAAGCGCTACAGTGACAATTACTAAACATGCTAATAAAACTTCTATTCCTTCCTTGTTTCGACGGCCGATATTCTCGACGGTGTTAACGATATTGCTAGGCTTTGAATACATTGACGGGTTGATAGTAAACTCGTTTGTCAACATTCCTTTGCAGTGAGAAATGTATAACGAAGTGCAGTTTTAGATACAAAAGGGAAAAAGATATAATGCGATCTTGCGTCACGTCTTGTTTTGTGTGGATTAGAACTACATTGATAATTTTTAATTAACTAATCAGAATCATTACGTAGTTTTGTGTTTCCTTGCTTCTCGAAAATACGGCCTCGGTTCTTAGTATTGGGGATGAGTAATATGGTAATGAAGTTGTTAAAAATATGAATCCAAATTATTACTCATTTAAAAAATGAGTGCAAAATGAGATTAATGCTATGCAAACTAATTGGAACGGTCGCAATGGGTACCGTATTCGAAAATTGCGCCTGAAACCAGTCTAAAAACAACCGTATGATGAAAAGACATCGAATGTGCAAACTCTCGCCACCTACTTTCACTTCACTGGCATTCCTGTTAGGTTACCTGTGCCACAACAGCACGAATTAAAAAAAAAAAAAACACCACGCTTACAAAAACATGTGTAATCGTTTAATTATTAATTGAATTATTACAGCAATTTAAAAAATATGTCGTATAAAACAAAAATCGGGAGTCGCAAGGCACAGGGCGCGGGAGGCCTATGCGGCCGTGTAATCTCTTCTCTGTATACGTCTGTGCTTTCTAAATACATATTCGATAGGGTTTATAATAACGCGCACGCTCTCATTTATGAAGACTATGAATGACCATGTTCTGTGGAGGCCAGCGCAGGCTCAGAAGCCGTGCACCTTCAGCTGCTCGGGCTTCACGAGGCCCGATTTAGTCAGCCACTGGCAAATGTTCTCGCGCTGGTCGCCTTGAAGCTGCAGCACCTCGCCGTACTCCGGATGCTCCACGACAGTCCCGTTGCACGCGAACTCCTTCTTGCATGCCCGCACTATCTTCTTCAGGTCATATTCCGACGAGAGGCCCTGCACCGTGGTCAGCG
Organism: Agrotis segetum; assembly: GCA_036375495.1. Taxonomy (NCBI): domain Eukaryota; kingdom Metazoa; phylum Arthropoda; class Insecta; order Lepidoptera; family Noctuidae; genus Agrotis; species Agrotis segetum. The sequence goes on from JAQSVV010000199.1 coordinate 959,656, forward strand.
TCTTACGCCCGTTCCGCTGCTGGATTCGGACGTGGACTAAACCATCTTGCACATCGTCTTCCGAGCTTTTGATAGCATCGGCGAATGGGTCGTATGTGTTCAGATTCTGGATGGACATACGATTGAACTTCGGGGCTCTTTGTTCCACGAAACACTGCGATACTACGCACGTACACGAATTAACTGTCACTGATAACGTTCGGTGATGTGTGCTCGCAGAGCTACGACCAATTTACGCAAACTCCAAAATGTAATGGCGGACAAGACCGAAAAATGGAAATGTCACGCGGAGGCGGAAATTATCGATCACTACCATAGACAAACGGATGTTTCCTTGTAAAGCACCTTGTACACTTTTTATTTAGTAGCTTGTGTTTAATTTTTAGTATTTTTATATTGTTTTAAAATTACCCCTTCAATTTTGCATACAATTTTGGAACATAATTATCATATTTGGCAACGTAGAAATTTCCAGCAATTGGTGTTCCAAGTTTGAAGTTCTGAGCGAATTTACCAATAGAAAACTTTCCTCTTTTGTCACCCGAATTGTTCGGTAACTTTTGCACTTTGGAGAAATCCAGTTTTTCAGGTTGTTTGTAAACTAAAAATACATAGCGATGCAGTCCCGTGCCCTTCGGAGGGCCAGAACCGATGTAGTCAGATAGCACTTCGCCTTTGCCTAATTGTGAGCCAAGAATATTTCCAACTAGCCAGTGATGCCACTCACGGAACTTAGGGTCTTCACGACTGGGAGCATCTGGGTCCACCATAGCCAGTAAATAAAACTCTTGTTCTTTAGCAGCCCACGTTACTACAGGCTGATCTTTCACTTGAGTGGGAGTCAGTTCCTTGCCTGTCTCTACGGCAGTACCATTTGGATATTTTATCGTCAAGACCTCCGATGGTGCCACGGTAATCACGTCGGGCACAATACATTGCTCTCTAAAAAGACTTGCCAAGTTATTCGACATTGTTTGAGCTTTTACTCCTTCAGATTCACTTAAAACAGCGATGAGGATTACACAAAGAACTTTAAATTGGTATTCAACGAAAAGTCGACAATAAGATTTTCCAAATATCATAATCAACAACTCTGACAAAAAGTATTGCTTAGCAACCAATATTTTATCAGTCAACGAAGAATAATAGACTAAACTGATTTTTTTTAATGCAATGCGTACTGTAATCGATTATTTATAAATATTTAATTTTATTATTTCTTTTTTTTTTGTGAAAACGATACGGTACAACGATAAAAAATAATTATTGTAATGTTTTGCAAAACGATTTGTTTTGTTAAACTAAAACAATGTGAAAGTGGCTTTACTCAATAGTATTTGGAATGTTTTGTCTATGCTCTAACCGGAACACAGATAAAAAATGTGTAAAAATGTTTTGTTGGTGTCATGTTTGGATACACAATGCAAAAATAAAATGAAAATTAAATTATATAATTTTTCACACAGTTATTTAGGTTTTTGTTATATTGCATAGTAAAGATAGCCACAGTAACAGTATGGTTGCTATTAATATGAGGTTGTTGTTGTCTGACTTTAGAGACTTTTGAGTCTGACTGGCATGCTGGCCATCTCTGGCCATCCACCCACTCGCAAAGTTATGTCTGCGGAAGCGTGAGGGCCAATCTTCAATTTTTGGACTTCCGTTGAGGACAATGACGCCCGATATTTTTACTGCTAGCGCAACCATCCATTGACAAAAAACAAAAATACAAATTATTTTAATTTCATTTTAGTTAAACGTAATTAAAATAATATATATTTTTGTTTTTTGTCAATGGATGGTTGCACTAGCAGTAAAAGTATCGGGTGTCATTATCCTCAACGGAAGTTCAAAAATTGAAGATTGACCCGTGAGTCAGTTTCTGAAGGACCATTTTGCAACTGTAACACAGACGGGATTTGTGTCGCGAGCATGCCCGACCATGGTCCACGCCCGGGTCGGCGGCGCGTCGTGTTCAACGCGTGCCTCAAAGAGTTGTCAGCAAATGATGGGGCCCCCCTTAGATGGCCAAAGCCTGCCGGTGTCGTGGCCCTGCAACGTAAAGGGCTATTGAAGCACACTTAGGGTCTTAGTACAAGTCTGACCTGACCTGGGTGGGAGGACACATTTGATGATTTTATCATAATACTACTTCTTACTTTCTTCATACCCTCAGTTGAAAGTTGTTGAGTCGGTAATGATGCAAGCCGCTTCCAACCAGTCCTACATATTGGGAACCTATCAGGGTTCAGCAGTGGATTTATCACAGTTGGTATAATGCTGATGAATGGGTGACCCAAAACTGAATAAAAAACTTGGGGTTCAATGGGATAAGAAATAATACGATCCTAAAATATTTACAATGTCCATAATTTTATTGCATCTATTCACTCTAGATACATTTAATAAAAAATGAAGTACCTATGATAATTATATGTAATACAGGCAACTTATCCTAGAAAAAAAAAAATAAAGGACCATAGGTTTTCAGATTCAAATCCCTATGCAGGTTGGTAGATGTAACTTGTCTTTGAATTTTTGGTTCTAGGACATGCCACATATTCTCACGATGTTTTCCTTTACCGTTTTGAGAGCAGTGGTGATGAAATAAATTACAAAAAGTGAGGCGCCTGACGGGGTTCGAACACAAGACCTACAATTTGTAAGTCGGGGCCTAGCTACCACTGGGCCACCACTGCTCTCTCACATATTTATCTTTTCTAAAAACAAAAATAGTATTTAAATCTATACTAATATTATAAACATTTGGGTAGTTAAAACATTAGCAGTTAAATATAGATTGATATATTTACTTGCCTACACTCTAAGGCCGGTATTACAGAACAAAACTCAAGCACTGATCTCTATTTAAATCTAGATTTCAACCAATCAAATGCCTTGAATCTAGTTCTAAGTAATACTTGAGTATTGAGTGACGTTTTAAAATACGGGCCTTAAAGTACACTATACAATTCATACACGTCTGTCCGATCATTCTACCGAACAGGATCAACATCATGCCATCTGCTTAGCCTTGGCTTGAGCTAACATAGTATCAGCAGTAAGAGGTGCCCGTAGCTTCCTCCCAATCACATCAGCATCTAATTGCACCATAACTTCACGAGTATTCTTCAATTTTCTCATCACGTCTTCTATACGTCTCTGTTTTTCAGCGATCTCAACACAGAGGTTGTCCAAATCCTTGCAGTTTTCTTCTTGGATGTTAGGGATATTGTTTTTAGGTTTATAACGATAGTTCGACACAGTCTCGACCTGTAAGTTCAGTAGTTTGTTCTCCATAAGCATAGTTTTTTGGTCGTAATCAACACAAGCTTTGCCGAAACGTTTTCGTGATTCAACGACTATGTTCATAAGGTTTTCGCATTTTGCTTCCAATTCCATATCTTCGGCGTCTGTAATGAGAAATAGGAAGATGATTGTGTGCTTTTTATATGGAGTTTTGTACAATTTTGTTATTTTTAACAGTCAAAACTTTTTGTTATGTTACCAATTGCAAAGCTTTGCCTTTGGCTTTTTTTGATTTCTAAAAGGTACAGGTGGTTGTGCAGGTTGAGTAGGCTAAGAGGTGGATCGTATTCTGCAGGGAGGCTCTTCTCTGGTATAATGTAAACAATTCTATAGAAAAACATTTTTGACTTACCCATTTCTACTTTTACACACACTTTTCTAGCAGTTGGACAGTATTATAATACCACAGAACAACGCCCTTTATGTAATAACGTAAATGTGATTGTTATTTTAACGATTTTGAAATTATAAATGAAATTATAACGTAAAATTGAGAAATTTTAAAAATAACAGAAACAACAAACAGTTCGTTTTGAGAGTTTCTGTCAATGTCAAAATTGTGTTTTTTTTTGTTCATGGCTTCATGGCCTTTGCGTAATTCAAATTGTGAATAAAACATTTTTTTTTTATTAAATCGCTTTTAATAACATAAGTATTGTAATTAGGATTACAAAAACACACTAACGTAAGACTCTCAACAATAAAATTATAACTGAAAACAAAACAAAACATTATTTCTTACGATAAAAATACAATTTACGGTGTTACAATATGAACACAATTTTTTATCATTCTCATAAACTCTTCCGGGTTGATCTGAAAAAATAAAAGGGTTTTAAAAAATGCCCAAAATTAAATGATCTTAAATCTATAGGTAACATAATAAAGAGCTTGTTTTGATTGAAAGCGCTGAATCGCTGATCTTTAGAAATATCAGTCTTTGGTAATCGTAGTTCGGAGTTGGTCAAACTGCGGGAAATAAGTCAAAACTTATTGTGAAATTGTCTTACCAGGGAGTCATAATCTTTATCGGCATCGTCAATCATTTCATCTATTTGTTCATCGGACAAACCGATTTCGAGAATATGAGTAACTTTTTTAAGATTTTCAAAACTTATATAACCTGAAACATAAATTACATGAAAACGAGTAGTATAACGTATTTACAATCGCTTATATTCGAGAACACTGTGTCAATTTCACAAAGTATCCACTATAATAAAAAAAGAGCGTAAATCAATTCAAAGGGTTTAGGAACACGGGGGCTAGAGAAGGCCATACGGCCAACCGCTACTATTTAACTTAGATATTTAATTAAATATTTAAGTTGTAAACAAAGTATTTTACTATGGATCCATGGTCATACACATAGCCATCACACGTCTGGTTACCCAGACACACCCAGACACGTACTTTTGTTTTTAACTTGTAATGTGCCCTAGCTGGGTAAAGGTCTCCTCTATAACCTTCCAATCTTTCTTTCTGGCAGTGGCGTATTTACCCTTAGGCCAAATGGGCCATGGCCCAGAGTGACAGGCAGCGAGGGGCAGCACAAGCCATCTCGCCAACTGCAAGTAACTTACAGACCCAAGACGCTGAATCGCACTGCATTCTTCGGTTGAATCTATGTCTGCACCCAATCAAAGACCGCATTTGCGTATCCAAGCCGATTCCGAATCAGAAGCAGCCTTTTTTAGCATGTCAAATCATCAAAAATGAGTCTTTTAAAGGCCTCCCTTCATAGGAGTAGGCAGCCATGTGCACAGGGTGAGGCAAAATTCTAGATGTGGTCAGCTCAGGGTGGGGCAAAATACTATTTTCTTTGTGTCATCTGATGATTGTCGAGTGTGAGCTTTCTCACGCATACTATGTAGGCATTGTATGATGTAGGTAAGTATCTACTTTATTTAATTTTGGTTAGAAGTCACCTAACAAGTCAGCCCCACCGTGGCTACGCCCATGTCTCCTTCTGTAATGAAGCCTGTTTTCTGACACACTAATTATTCTAGTTCTTTATAAGTAAATGATGATTACCGCGGTCATCCATATCAAAAAGCCGAAAACTCTTCATAATGTCACCATCGCTGTCCCTTGACATAATCTTCCGCATGATGGCCGTTTCAAAATTCTCAAAACTCAGTCTTCCGGTGTTGCCCTTGTCCACTGCGTTTATCATCTTCTGTAGCTCTTCTTTAGTTGGTTCATACCCTGACAAGTAAGTTACATTATATGTATATACATAGTATTAAAAATGCGATTTGTGAGAAACAACTGGTGACTGATTTTTTGGGCAAAGGCCTACCTCCACTCCTTCCATCCTTCACGACACTGTGCCTCCTCCTTCCAATTCGGGCAGAATCTGTCTAGTTCCTCCCGCCATCAATCGGTGACTGATTGTCAAATAAAAAAAATATTTTTCGTATATTCGAGCATGGATTGGATTGGAGGCATGTGGGAATTTTGCATCCGAACCTTGCGTATCACATCACACATCGATCATCCACGGATCATCGATCCAAGGAGGTTAAATCATCAATAGGACGTCTTGCTTGACGATCTGATGAAGACCACATTATCGCGCTGGATGTATGCAGCTACACTGGTTCTATTGGAAATCTATAGAAATCACTGGACGTCTTACACGGCTGATATGATGATACAATTTATACCTAGAGCTTTGATGACAACTCGAAAGTCCTCCGCCTCAATTTTCCCTTCGCCTGTGTAGTCAAGAAGATTGAAAGCTTCGAGCAAGTCAGCTTGCTGTAAAAGAGAGAGAAATATCTTGTGTTACATTGGTCAAGAAATAGTCAATCAATATTTATTATTATTTATTTTTGTCGATATATCATCAAGAGTCCTCCCCCTTTGGCTGCTGGGCCCGTTCATGTCTTTGGTCTAAGCAGTGAGTGATGTGACGGGCGGGGCGGTTACTTTGTAAACACGCGAACTCGCCACTGGTGGCGCCTCGTGGCGTGTATAGGTACATTTGATCCGCGCTCGTCGCCCGTGATAAGTCTTCGCTCGCAGTGGGAATGCCGTGAAAGAGCCGTTAGGGTTGTCGAATTCCTGGATGAGACAAGCACGGAGCCAAAATGTGTGCCAGATAATAATGGAGGTCAGCGTTGGGTGATTCCATGATGGTAATGGCGCCTGGTTACCTGTGATTCAGTAAATGCGAACTTCGCCTGAACCTCCTTTATCTTTTTTGGATGCTGCAACTCCTCAACAACGTCATCTTCTTCGGAATATTCCGCCGTACCCGATAGTGTGCTGTCCATTTTGAAGATCAATGAATCTACGTGGCTACGTGCGACTTATGTTGATCTAACAACGGTTTGGCAACCACTAACAGTATCCTATGTTTGGTCGATGAATAAAAGTTAGGAGTATGGGAGTAAACGGTATTATGCGGTGTTGCAATATAAATAAAAATACATCGTTGTATGTGCAAGTGCATCAAAATCTTTGACTGCACCGAATTGAATAAGTTGATTACCTGTTCTTTTGTGAGTATCAAACGCGCGCAAACTGTCTTCTCCTTTTCTTCTTTTTCTTCACTTACAACTGAAGCGTGTTCAGTTAAAGCAGACTCGCTTCCTTCAGTAGCCATTTTATCAACTTATTTTTTGAAATATTCAAAAAGAAAACTGAGCGTCAACTGGCGTCAACCTATATTTTCGTATTTATTTCCGACTTGTCAACTCGGAGTGACTAAAATAAATAGCTCTAGCAAAACTTCTTTCTTTTGATTTGTGGCTTTGGTTTTTTTTTGCAGTAAATTCAATAATTCGGGCATTAGCCACTGTTTGAATTTTAGGTTTATAAAAATACTCGAAAAAAATACTGGGAAGGAAAATATTATACTAATAAAATATTTATCGAAACTGTGTAAAATTAATAAATATACACTTTTACTTGATTTTCATGCAACACTGCAAATCGGCCAGCAACTGTTGGCTTAAAAGCCAAGAAGCCAAAAGTGGGATTATAAATAAAAAAAAACTTCGAGTCAGCCGCCATAATTATTTTGGTTAGAATTTGAGGTTATTTGTGACCGACGCCGCTTCTGTTTTTCATTATAGTAAGCTAATAAAACTACAAAAATGAAACTCGTAAGATTTTTAATGAAGCTGAGTCATGAGACAGTGACTATCGAATTGAAGAACGGGAGTGTTGTGCACGGAACGATAACCGGAGTCGATGTTGCGATGAATACACACCTCAAAGCTGTGAAAGTAACGCTAAAAAACAAAGAAGAATTACAACTGGAGACTTTGAGCATTCGTGGAAACAATATTAGATACTACTTGCTGCCCGACAGCTTACCTTTGGAGACGTTACTAATCGACGATACCCCCAAAGGCCGTGGAAAGAGGGAAGGTTTCCCCAGAGGCGGTGGTGGCGCAAGAGGAGGACGAGGCAGAGGCCGCGGAGGCCGCGGAGGACCAAGAGGAGGCCGCGGAGGCCGGGGCCGCGGGCGCCGTTAAGACAATCCTAGCTTTAAGTCCATTTGTGATTACATTTTCTATTTAAGGTCTGATGGTGTTTTATTTTTTATCTGTCAGTGTTAATACCAGCAATAATGTTCTTACTGGGTGTAATACGGCATAGGAAGTCATTAGTAAGTTTGTAAAAACTTGCAATAAGCTATAAAATAACATTGCCTTGAAATTTTTGTGCCGAGATCATGTAGCCAAACTTTTCTTACTCAGTACACAAGTTTATCATATTTTGCAAGTACCATTCTTTGTTGTCAATCATTGGTTCTTAAAATATTGATAAACTATGATTCTTCTACGGTTTTTTATGAAAACATTCTAGATGTAGCCGTATTTGATCGTAAACATTTTTCAGCATTTGTTGTATTATGGTAAACTTGTACTTAAGAATCCAGTCAATTCATAGAAATAAATCAAACCACATGAAGTATGTATCCAATGTAACAAATAATAGGCATACTTATGTCTCAAAGTTGATATTTAGACACAGACCATGCAAATATGACTATACTAGCTGTTGCCAGCGGCTTCACCTGCTACAACTCGAAAATTATCCCACGGGAACATACAATCGGGATAAAAACTATCCTATGTGTTAATCCAGGTTATAAACTATCTGTGTACCAAATTTTTGCCAAATCTGTTCAGTGGTTTTGCGTAAAAGAGTAACAAACTTACATAAATACACATCGGGATAAAAACTATCCTATGTGTAAATCCAGGCTATAAACTATCAGTGTACATCTTGTGTGCATCTTTTTAGTGTGAATACCTTTATTATTTGAAAAACTGACTGAAAGGGCCTTAGATATATCTCAATTTAGTGTTGGTATTTGTAATACCCACATTTTCTTACATAATTGTAATTCCAAAAAAACTAAGTCTTAGACATAAGTCTAGTTTTTAAAAATGTATCCTAAAGATGAAGAATAAGATGTTTTCTTTTATTAATTGTTTTATTTATAAAATCACTAGCTATTTTCTATAGGCGGAGACATCTCGCGCCCGGCATTGGTCGAGGCCATGCTGCGGGGCGAGACGGAGTGGGAAGCGGTCACCTCCTTCTGCGAAGCAGTTATGCTCGAGAAGGAGGAGGAGGGCCGTGAGAGAGAGAGGACAGCGTCCACCCTCCGCCCCAGCCGCAGTGATGATGCACCGTAAGCGCAGGAATGCGGGCGAGGAGTAATGGGCAACTCGCCGCCTGACCATTGACAAGGCCCGGGTCGACGGGGTGTTGTGTTCCACGCGCGCCTCATATAGCGAGCAAGATGACGGGGCCCCCCTCTAGAGGGCTAAAGCCTGCCGGGGTCACAGGACTTATTCCATTACCGTGACCCTGGAACGTAAAGAGCTAATGAAGGACACCATGGATTTTAGTCAGTACCTACAAGTCTGACAGTCCCTCCCACCCTGCCCTGGGTGGCAGGACTCATTTGATGATTTCACCACTCTAAAAAAAAGCTGTTTTCTGCAGTTTCATCCACGCTACTCGAATTCTATTGGTTGTACATAGATTTATACCCTGCCTCAAGTTCACAGCTTATTAGAGCCACCCGGCACCCACCCCGCACCGCCTCGTCACACGTCCACTCATCGACAGGTACTCAAATAGTGGACATCGCGTTACCACTAATAAAAGTCTCGGGGTCAACCAGTGGACCACGCGTGGTCACCGAGTGGACGTCGCTTGGTCCACGAATTCTCGAGTAGCCTGTTAACAATTGGTATTCGCGGGCAGCGGATTGGTCCACCCGGAGCCGCGCCGTCCACCCTTGGAGGTCTTACGACTAAGGCGATCTCGTGACGCTTTTTTTTTTTTTTAGGTGGTAAAATCATCAAAAGAGTCCTCCCGCCCTGGGTGGGGCGGAAGGGCATTTGGCACGAAACACGACGCGCCACCGACCCGGGCTTGGTCCCTAGTCGGACGGCGAGCTACCCATCACTCACCGTCCGCAAGCCCGCTCCGCCGCTGTGCCCTCTGCTAATCAGAGGGACACGCGTTGGAGCGTCCACACCACACGACAGGCTATTCGCATACGGGCAAAGAGACTCCTTAGGCCTAAGGAAGAGTTTTTGCCCGCATCCCAGGGTGCACCGGCCCGAAAAACTGGTCTTCCCCCCGGACGTATCCGAGAGGGAACTCCAGTCCACGGGCACACGTGGAACCTCTCCTGTCATAGCACCCCATCCGGTGACGCTACGGAGTTAATATAATGAGGGCATACAAGTCCGTACAGAATACTAACCGCAGGAGGCGAGGCGCTGGGCTGTGACTCAAAATCCTACAGAAAATGAAGTTTTCAATTCGAACCAGTACTTTATGAGATTCGCGTGTTCAACCAAACAAAAGGAGAAGACATGGAATGGACATCCTGCAATAGTTACCATCTTCTTCCCGCCGATTGTTAACTCTTTTTGGAACGAAGTTCCTTATCGCGCGCTGTGAAAGGGGGCTAGACGGAAAAAAATCTTTCGAAAAGTTGTCACGACACTTTTTAGAACGAAGTTCCTTATCGCGCGTTGCGAAAGGGTGCGAGCTCAAAGAGTGGAGTGGAGTGGAGCGGAGCGGACTGGAGTGGAGTGGAGTGGAGTCGCGACGATTATTTTTGTTGAGTGTATACAGTAACTTCGTTCCATCCGGGTGTCCCTTGACACCTCTCAAGTTTTTTTTAGAGTGTATAGTTCTAATAGTTCTACTCGTTACTCGTTCATCGTCGGCGATCGGACCACTGCCTTATTATGATCTCGCAAGTTCAGAATATTATCACCTCGTTAGTAAAACAGTCTTCCAATGAGGCGGTCTTCTACCGAAATTCTATGGTCTACAAAGACGCAAGTGGTTGTCAATGGCTGACAGTCATTATTTTAGTTGTGAGTCAAAATTTCCAATGATAAATATTCATTGCTCTTAAAAACCCGTAAAAAAAGAAACGTGAGAAAAATATTTAAGTATGTGAAACAAACTTTGATTTGAGTGTATTACAGTATTTAGTTTTTTTTTTTTAAAGGTAATTTTTTTCATGACTTTCATCTGTTTTTTTAATCTGTTTGCTATCCTTGCTATTTTATTAGCTGAATAGCTTCCCCTATCTTTATTTTTTTATGTGGTAAAATCATCAAATGATGCAGGGGCAGGGCTGTAGGGACTGTCAGACTTGTACTGACTAAAATCCACGGTGTCCTTCAATAGCCCTTTATGTTCCGGGGTCTTTGGCCCTCTGAGAGGGGGCCCCGTCATTCTGCTGACGCTCTTGGAGGCGCGCCTGCAACACGACGCGCCGTCGACCCGGGCATGCATGGTCCATGGTCATTGGGGATAGGACATTGTCTTCTCTCTCATGCGGCCCGCCTCCATCGCGAGCATGACTGCTTCGCAGAAAGAGGCGACCGCTTCCCACTCCGTCTCGCCCCCTTTTATAATTTGCAAATACACTTCAGCAAATTCATAAGCAAAAAATCAGTTCAATGTTTTGCTCTGAAAAAATTGTCAGGCGTTTGACGATACAGACAGTAAAGGGTAAAGGCCTACGCACACCGGGACGGCAAGGAGAGGGATTTTGCCGTGAGTCAGCGCTTACTGGCCGCTTAGATATTGCATTCCAGCACTTTGCCACGGCATGCCACTGCGTGCCGCGGCACGACAAAGCACGCCTCAGCGACTCCTGCTGCCTGAAACACTTTTAGTCTTCAGTTGCGTTTGATCGAGTGTTGGTGTGCCTCAGTTTTAAAATGGTAGATTTGGATTTGGTGTTGATATCGATTATTGCAGATGAAGAGGTCAATGATGTGCATTGCCTGCTTCTCTACCCCCGCCGCCGGACCCCTCGTATATCACTACGAGCGCCGGATTCCGTGGCATGCTGTTGCCTTCCTCGGTATGCCATGGCATCACGCCACGAGAGCCTGTGGCGTGTCTTTTAATGCCGTGCGATAAAATCATAAAGACATAAAATGACAAGACAGTCACATATACTTTCTAGCCATTAACAACATGGGGTGCTAAGACAGGAAACCTCCACGTGCGCCCGTGGACTGGAGTTCCCTCTCGAATACGTCCCGGGAAGACCAGTTTTTCGAGTCGGTGCACCCTGGGATGCGGGTAAAAACTCTTCCTTAGGCACTGTGTGCCTTAGGAGTCTCTTTGCCCGTATGCGAATAGCCTGTCGTGTGGACGCTCCGCTCCAACGCGTGTCCCTCTGATTAGCAGAGGGCACAGCGGCGGAGCGGGCTTGCGGACGGTGAGTAATGGGTAGCTCGCCGTCCGACCAAGGACCAAGCCCGGGTCGGTGGCGCGTCATGTTTAGCGCCAAAAGCCTGCTGAGTTCGCGAGTTTTTTCTTAACCCAGGATACAATGGCCCCGGAACGTAAAGGGCATTGGGAGGAACACGGGTGGATTTTAGTCAGTAAGAGTCTGACAGTCCCTTCCGCCCCACCCAGGGCGGGAGGAATCATTTGATGATTTTACCAAAGCCATCAACAACATCATTTCTTTTCTTCCAGTTTCCCACAGAAAATGTCAAACTCTATAAATTTAGACAAAAATGCCATAAATAGTCAGGAACATGATTTTGCCGTGCAAACAGCTTTGACAGGCAGTACGGTATACGCGTTGCCTAGAAGGACTTCTAAGCGGAATGTGATGGATGATAAGCTGAGGGTCATGGATGAAGACGGGCCTCATCCTATGGTTAATCGGAGGCCTGCGAAGGTAGGTGTTGTCAGGCATTGGATGAGGAACCTTGAGCGCAGTGCTGGTCCAGTGGTATCAGCCCTCACTTATTCTCGGGCTACACGAGGCTAGTTTTTCAAGCTAGGATAATCAAATCAAATCGTTTAATGGAACGAAGTTCCTTATCGCGCGTTGTGAAAGGGGGCTAGACGGAAAAAAATCTTACGAAAAGTTGTCACGACACTTTTTGCAACGAAGTTCCTTATCGCGCGTTGCGAAAGGGTGCTAGAGCTCAAAGAGTGGAGTGGAGTGGAGCGGAGTGGAGTGGAGTGGTGTCGCGACGATTATTTTTGTTGAGTGTATACAGTAACTTCGTTCCATCCGGGTGTCCCTTGACACCTCTCAAGTTTTTTTTCAAGTAGGCCAGTTACAGGCACTTTTGAATTGACAAAAGACTAAAATAAAATAGTTCAAAAATAGTTACGGTGCTACAGTCCCAGTCACAAGACATAAAAACTGTGAAAGTACCGTAGATGCCCATTCCAAAGCGTAGATCTCTATGGAGAAGAACGGGCAAGAAACTCCATGGACACTCTTTTGCAATCTAGTACTGCTAGCATGCTAGTATTAGGGTTAGTGTGATGAGATGAACAGTGTTGATTTGAAACTGTTGTAAGAGTCACTCAACCAGCAATAGAAAGATCTATGCTCGGTGTTTCTTTGCGTGCGATAAAATCCGAAACATGGATATTCGGTGAAGAACCAGAGTCATCGACATAGCTCATAAAATTTGCAAGTTAAAGTGGCAATGGGCAGGCCACATCGCTCGTAGAACTGACAACCGATTGGGACGAAAAGTTCTCTCATGGCAACCACGGACCGGAAGACGCAGCGCAGGCAGGCCTCCCACTAGGTGGACCGACGACATTGTGAGGGTCGCGGGCAACCGATGGATGCAAGGGGCGAAATAGGCTAGTTGCCTAAAAAATGTTATTAGTCCGTCTTTTAGATTATTCAAAAATAAGGGACACGTATTTTTTTATTTCTAAATTAGACCAAAAATGACAAAGATATAGCCAATTAAAGTTACGAGTGACGTCACGATGCGTGGCATTTTTCGCGCAGAGTGACGTCACAGGTAACTTAAATAGGCTATTATCTTTGTTCTTTTTTGTTTAATCGAAAAAAAAATACGTGTCCAATATTTTTTAAGTTTAAGTTTTTAATACGGACTCAATAGAATGTAATTATTTTGACCCTGGAAACTACCCTATTGTCGTTCGGTGTGGCGGTCTAAGGGGTAGGCCTGTGTTTAGCAGTGGACGTCTTCCTGATGATGATGATGAATGATGATAATGATGATGTTCTTTTATTATCCAGAGAGTGCGAAACGCTGCAGATCAGTTCAACGATGACCACCATGGGGAGTACGAGGCTATTGTTCAGACGCATTACGATCAAATAAAACGGGTCCACACTCATAACAACGCCTACCCTAAGATGTATGATGAGTTGGATAAACGAAGATCTACACAACAGGTAAGTACCTTACCGACTTCAAAAAAAAAGGAGGTTATCAATTCGACCCCTATGTATGTAATAAGTATTCCATGACCATGCGGGCGGCAAGTAAAGGGAAACTCGCTGTCCGACCATGGACATTTTTAGCGTGGTAAAATCATCAAATGAGTCCTCCAACCCCGGGCAGGGCGGGAGGGACTGTCAGACTTCTACTGACTAAAATCCACGGTGTCCTTCATAGCCTGTTAAGTTCCGAGGTTACGGTAAGGGAATAATCCCGCGACCCCGGCAGGCTTTGGCCCTCTGAGAGGGGGGCCCCGTCATTATGCTGACGCTCTTTGAGGCGCGCGTGGGACACAACGCGCCGTCGACCCGGGCATGGTCCTTGGTCGGGCAGGGAGTTGCCCTTTACTCGCTGCCCGCATGCCCGCGCCTACGGTGGCCGGAGATCGTCTCGCGACGTCCGTCGCCGTGGGCGTCCTACACCTATCTCATTACCATGACCCCGGAACAAAGGGCTATTGAAGGACACCGTGGATTTTAGTCAGTAGAAGTCTGACAGTCCCTCCCGCCCTGACCGGGGTTGGTTTGATGATTTTGCAACATTAACTATAGTAGTACCTATGTAATATTCCAGAACTGCCCAGTTTTGTATATGTTAGTCTATATCAGCGTCTGAATCTGAACAAATGTGCCGAATTTCATGAAATAAGTGTTTGTAAGTATATAATATGTATGTTTTTATGTTTGTGTTCGCATATATCCGGACCTAGCATAAAAGCAAAAGATTTTTCATACTGATGGGCTCGATCAATTTCTCATTTTGAATGAAAAATCTTTTTTTTTTTCAAAAGTTTTAGAACATACATTGTTCAGTAACATGGGCTGAGTTACCCCACGAGAGGTTTTGCGCTATTAACGTTACACGTTGTATTACTTACCGTACAGTGTAATTTCATGAGTTATTTTTTTCTTTTATCAGGTGGGGATATCCGGCTTGTCTTACCAAATGGCAAAAGGTAGAGGGGTAAGAGATTTTTTTATCTACTTTTTCTCTAATGGGCCTACCACACGCAACAAGCTTCAACACAGTTTTAACTGCGCGATTGAGCGTTCGGTATTGCAAGAGCAACTACTTCGCGTGCCAAAAATCTGTGCTCTTTTACCTACTGACCTGTTGCCGACTGCTATGTACTGTCATGCTGGTCTAGTGGTTAGTGACCCTGACTGCTATGCCGGGGGTCGTGGGTTCGATTCCCACACAGGACAAATGTTTGTGCGATGAGCATAATAATTTGTTCTATGTCTGGGTGTAGGTAATTTAACTATAATATTATGTATGTATTTAGAAATATACAAGTATGTTTATCAGTTGTCTAGTACCCATAATACTCTGCTTAGCTTGGGACTAGATGGCATTGTGTGATAGTTGTGGAATATTATTAGGTACTAGTGTTTGCCCGCCGCTTCGCTTGCGTTATTTTAGAAACAATACGGATCGTGTGGCGCCATCTGGAATATGAACGTAATTGTTTTCTCGGCAACAGCTCTCTTCTGTTATTCGGGATGTAAGATACCTTATATCCGTGTCTATACTCCTGACAACGTATATGCTAAATTTTGGGACGATCGATTCAGTAGGTAGTAATGCGTGAAAAGGTAAAAAACAAACATACTTGCATTTTTATTATTAGTTTAGATCAATAATGTTATATCTAGGTACAGTTTGCATAGGAAACGTCCTTATTTGAGCGACATTAATTTCAAAGAACCGTGTTTATTTTAAACATTAGACTATCAGGGGGTTTTGGGTTGATTTACAGTATCGCTGCAAATTGAATGAAGAAAAGAACGTACGATAGCATTGCTCTTCTCCCTTGCATTCCGCGTGATGCCTAAAAAATAACTAATTATCTGACTCGATGAGTACAACTTGTCGTCGTTTAAAACAGAATCTATGCATTGGTTTGAGTACCAATTCAAAACATAAATAAACACAATTTTTTCTAATCTTTAAAATTCCACACCTCGAAACAATTACAATTTAAAAAAATATCCGACTTACTACCTACAATTTAAATCAGTGTAGATTTATATCGTAGAAAACTATTGAAAAAAAAATAGTAATAATTTAAAATCGCGAATAATATTTAAATAAAAGTATACACATTTTTTTAAATTATTTGAAACTCTCAGGACAAATATAAGAAAACTCAAAAAGTGAAAAAAAGAAACAGCGAGATTTGATCCAGAGACCCCTTGCACTAAAGTCAAGCAGGATACCAACCAGACTGGCGAGTACGCTGACAGTGTCTTCAAATAGCGGTTCTTATACAAATGTCAACAATGACTGAAAATCAACATATTATAAAATTGCTAATCCCCCAAAGGGAATAGCGTAATTATACATATCCTATTAATAGAAGAGCAGTTTAAGGAATATTTGGGGAAAAATTGACTAAATAACATCCAGTGGTTTAGCTTCCAACTAAAAACAAACAGATAAATACAACAAAATTTAAAATTGCTTATCTCCCAGGAAAAATAGCGTAATGATACATAGCCTATCAACAGAAGAATATTATTAGGAATATTTGAGGAAAATTTGATCGACAACTTTACAGTAGTTTAAGAGATAGATCAAATCAAAAAAACCTAAAAAACTTCGAAAGAAAAAAAAAGTTGATTTGGCATCAGAATCGATCCCTTATCTCGAAAAAAATACAAAAAGAAAAAAATATTCAATGTACAGGAATGACAGCTCTACGATTTTATTATATGTAAAGATAAAGATATTATGTAGTACGCAGAACTGATGGCTGATGGGCCCGTAAGGTAGGAGAATGGAGACCAGGCATTAAGTGACCAGGCACCGGCAAGCCCTATGGTTCTATGTTCTATGTTATGGGTTTTGGTTTCCGCACTTAGTCCTTCATGTGGACCATTGTAATACCACCATAATTAATTAAGAAATGATGAGTCCGCCAATTAAATCATTTGCTTTAATTAGAAATACGTATAATTTATTTGCTAGGTAAGTATGAACGTTTTTCCTTAAAAGTCTTTAAATTTTATTGAATTAAAGGAAAAAACAGTGTTTGTTATAAACACACAAAAGCAATTAATATGATATTGATTAATTATAAACACAATACGTATTATTTTATTGGAATTAAATGCATTTTATTAATAACTTCCTGTTGCCAGCTTCTTTGCCAGCTACAACTCGATATCATTTATTTTTCTGTCATTATTGTCACAATAATTCTAATTAAATAGTTTTATCGCTTATGGGTTTTACCTTGTTACATGGTGGCTATAATTCTTATGAAAATGAAATAGTAATACTTCTAAATTAGGTCAAATTAAGGGAGTTACCTATTGTTCATAGACCACACCGTGAATCATAAGCCTGCTCTACACTACTCGCGAAGTTGCCTGTGCCCTTTGACTCGGACGCAAAAATTGACAACAAATGGAAGTCGCCCGAAGCGAAGCGAAGTGCCCTTCTACACTATCGTATTCGGTCAACTTCGACCAACTTCGCGAGTAGTGTAGAGCAGGCTATATGGAACACTAGCTGTAGCCCACGATATTTTCCCCTCCACTTTTCGGCTCCAGAAACGAGCGTAATTTTGTGAGCTGCGATTGTGAGTCGCAGAATTTCGGTCGCTTACATAGAAAAAGTCTTTCGCGACACAAAATGAGCGGTTTGCACTGTACCAAAACACGAAATTCTGCGACACCGTTTGCCCTCACCCTAAGTAAATATACCCTTATATTGCCTTTCATGATAAATAGGTATATTACAAATACGACAATATTTCAATTTGTAACAGTAGTTCTTGAGATTAGTGCGTTCAACCAGACGAACACTAGCTTGATAATTATTTAATCTAGTTATTAAGAGCGCCGACCCTCCCGGTTCTGGGCACTCCACATCCATCCGCTGCCAGTCACATTCTTCAAATCATCGCCCGGACGCCCTGCTGCAAGGAGGATTCCTTGCAGCTGGACGTCCCACATTTCTTTTGCCCTTACGCGGTCTCCACTCTAGCACATGTCTGCTCGAGACCGTCTGTGTGTCAGACGGCCCACTTCCACTTCAGAATGACGAAGACTTTAGTTCTGGCCTTCTGGGAAACATCATAATACATTGACGGCAAAACGACCCTTATAACAACGTCAAATGCCATTTTACACTTGCTATTTGTTTTAGACAAGTGTTCAACAGATATTTAATTTTAAGGCGCTGCCCATAGCGTACACTCTGTAAACGACTAGTTTTAATATGTGGTTTTATTTTTATGTGGTTTTACGCATAGTTAGCCGTATCTGTACATGCCACAAGTCAGAAAAAAATACAGTGTATAGTCAAATGTATAAAGTAAAGACTTTAACAAAAACAATTAACAAAAGTGGTCTAGAACTAGGAAATAAAAATGGTCATTTAGACCTCGAAAAAAAATTTTCGTCTCGAAATTCTCCATTTTTTCAGCGGTAACCATTACATTTTTTGTAACTTTTAACAGAGGAAATTTCGTATACTAAAGACATATCTAATTTTTTTTAACTCAGACCTGTAACTTTTTAAATATTAAGTTAAAACTGCAAAATTGTTACATTTTTGCTTACAATTTACCCCCGCGCGCAGCTGCTTCACCCCCGCGACTACCTTTGCTACATAGGGCTTGGGTACAGCGCCGTAACCGAAAATTTTGTTTTATTTCTATTAATATTTCTTTACAGAAATCGCGAAACTCAGGCAGTCAGGAGTCAACAGCGAAATTAGACCCGGCCAGGACCTGCCCAAAATGTATCAAACGAAAAAAGAGAATCGAGGCAGAGCTTAGACGAAAGAAGCGAATTTGCAAAAAATGCCGAGAACAGCGTAGAAAAAAAGAATCAAGAAGTAAATGCGGTCGAGTAACTAAACAGAATTCTTAAGGCGCCATCTCCACGAGCGACAAAATCGCAGCGATAATATCGTCGTGCCACGTATTTCCATTAGTGTCCGAGCGAAACTGATTTTTCAGCCGAAATCGAAACCGAACTTTCGGCTTTGCTCTCAGTTTTGGACGAAACCAAAACTTTTATAACATTTCATCATCATCAGCCTAAAACTCTAGGACATGCCGGTTTCTTCACTATGTTTTCCTTCACCGTTTTGAGAGCAGTGGTGATGAAGTCTATTACACAAAGTAACATGCCTACTGGCGGGGTTCGAACCCACGACCTACAACTCGTAAGTCGGGACCGATACATTTAAAATTTCATAAACATTGCCTCAGCTCACGATTAAATGGACGGTGGCTAACTGAGCCGAAGGCCCACCATAGAGTAAGCACGTGTTAGCTACGAATTTTACCGAACGACGACCCACGAAAATACACGAGTTTCGGCGAGCCCGAAAGTTTCCGCTATATTTTGGCCGAAACTGAAACCAAAATTTCGGTCGGTCACTAATTTCCATTATACTCTCTATGAACACGTTTCCACACGGCGATATTATCGCGGCGATGCGTCGAGTGGCAATGAGCGGGCGTATCGCGTATACGCGGCGGCCGCGCGACGGACGCATTGCGAGCGCGGTACCAGTAGCGAAACCATTTACGAAGCCAGGTTGGTCGCTGCAAGTATAACATGGTCCGGTGGGGGTACTGTGATGAGGAAAGGTGTGACTGCGGAGCCCCAGCACAAACGATGGCCCACCTCCTCACTTGTGCTTTGAGTAATTCCACCTGCACTCTAAGGACCTGTCCGAGGCCACCACCAACGCCGTAAATGTGGCAGAGTTTTGGTCGAAGCTCATTTAGACTTAAGGAATCATCGACACGACGAAGAAGCGAAACAAAACATGGCGATTCCGTTGCGAGTCGCGACAATACGCTGCAATCGCTCGTCGTGGAGATTCTCCGACGCGACGATTCTCTCGTCCGGAGAGATGGCGCCTTTAACTTCTAGAATCTAGACCTTATATCATATGCTCAAATAATTGTTTTCAATGCCATCCAGAAGCCGAAATGAAAAACGCTTCGACATTCAAGTCCGGTGATAATTTATTGTCTGTGACGCAAGAGGATACAACCCAGGGGACAAGTTTACAAAAGAACCAAGAAAATATAGTTTTAAAATCTAAATCCTCACATAAAAGGAAGGTTGGTAAGAAACCAGGATCTGAACATTCTGATGTGAATTATGGACAACCGGATACGGAAACTGATGGGCCTTCAGTGAGTAGTTATAACAGTTTTAAGTCCTCGGGACACGAACCAATGATCGAATGATTTTTCTTTTTTTTTTTGGGAAAATCGTGAGAATGTTTTGTTCGTCTGTGGAAAATTTAAGGTTAATCGTTTCGCGCCGTTTTATTTATGGCCCTACCGTAGAAATTGTTGTGTAATATTTTTGGGTAATAAAATGGTTGCCGTCTCACTTCAAGAAGATTCCTGTTTTATTGAACACTTATGTCTAAAAAATGTGTAACTGTAAAACGACACAGTTTTTTTAGACAAGTGTTAAACTTCTTCGTAGAACGACGTTTGGTGTATTTTATTCTTGTGGTTTTATTTTAAACTACCTCTAGGACCTCAATGCGCCCCAATGGCACAATATTTTGTGCCACCAAACCGACCACCGACCGACCGACCACCGACCGACTCTAAACTGTATTTTTGGAAATATAAGTCTTAAAATCGGTCTGGATTTGGGCAATTCAATTTGGGCCACGGGGCTCGTCGTCTTAAGTAATTTAAGTTAGTATGTCTGCATACGGAGGGATTAACCAACTGTGCGGGACATGGTCACGGTCTCACGGGACTTATCTCATTACCGTGACCCCGGAATGTAAAGGGCTATTGAAGGACACCGTGGATTTTAATCAGTACTTCGTCAGCTTCATAATTAGAATAGGTAACTAAGTATAAAGATCCAACAAATTTCCGATTTCAGCATCACTCCAAATTAACTTTTTACATATCGCGCTCTAACTTCTAGTTAAAAATTGCTGTGCCGATTTTATGGATCTTATCCTTAAGAGGATCGTCTACCGAGCGCTCGTCCATACTTAAAGAGAAAATGTTTTTCTACCCCAAAATGTTATCCTTTAGCAATGATTTTTTAGAATGCTTCTGACACAGTAAAAAACTAGGTTTATAGGTTTTCTTTTTTTCAAAAGTTACAGTTTAGCGCCTGTAACTTTCAAACTACCTATTTTAAAAAGAAAACTTATAAACCTAGTTTTTTAGGGTTCCGTAGTCAACAAGGAACCCTTATAGTTTCGCCATGTCCGTCCGTCCGTCCGTCCGTCCGTCCGTCCGTCCGTCCGTCCGTCCGTCCGTCCGTCCGTCTGTCCGCAGTTTAGCTCAGAGACGCACAGTACTAGAGAGCTGTAATTTGGTGTGAATATACGGATTTGTTGTGCCGAAAAAGTGGTAAAATAAAATCTCGTAAAATATTTTTTTTTAGGGTACCTCCAGTACTTACACGTAAAGTGAGGATTTTTTTTTTCTCGCGTACCCCTTAGTGTGGGGTATCATTAAATAGGCCTTTAAAAAATAATGATAGTTTCCATTAACAATTTTTTGATAAAAAAATTCGTTTGTGAAATATTAAGCTTTAAAGTGCTAAATTTTGCTCGATTCGAGTGTCCCCCCCCTCTACCAGCTAAACGGTTATGTTTGGGGGTGTGAAAAAATTCACAATAGTAGTATATATAACGAAGTTTAAAAGAAAATTATCATGACTAAGTAGGCTTTACAACTTTACGAGTAATAGTCGACCAACTTATAAAATGTACTTGGATTCATATTTTCTTAAGCAAAATGTATCGGAGAGAACTGCAAATGTAAGTTTGTCAACTTTATTTTACAGCTTTTATAGGTATGTTTTTTGGGGATAGGTAGGTTTTTATCGTCAAATATTTTTAACTAAATTCAAAAAAAGGAGGAGGTTCTAAATTCGTCGTAATCTTTTTTCTTATGCATTTTCCCCGATTTCTCAAAGACTCCTGGACCGATTTTGAAAATCCTTCTTTTTAAAATTAAATTCAGCGAATCAGTTTAGTTAGTTCGCATAAGTATTTTGATGGGCAACTACGGAACCCTACACTGTGCGTGGCCCGACACGCACTTGGCCGGTTTTACAGTGAGGAAGCATTCTAAAAAAAACATTGAGATAGGATAACATTTAGGGGTAGAAAAAAGTTTTCTCTTTTAGTATGGACGAGCGCTCGGTAGACGATCCTCTTAAATACATAGAGTTAGTCGCTGTCAGTAGCTTACAGCATACCAAACTTTAGTCGCAGCGCTGCGGCCGGTCAGTCACAAGGCTGTGCTTATAGAGAATAGCTGCACTGCTGGTCGTAGCGATTCTCATTGCATTCTTTACAAGTGCCGGTAAGGTAATACGTATGAATATAATTATGACCTCATTTAACACGGGGACTACCAGTTTTCCTCAATACAACTTCGAATGATGCATTTCTGGGATTTTCCTTTTCAGTACAAAACAAGTTTGAGTTGCCGTGATCGCGGGACTGAGCTCATTACCGTGACCCGGAACATAAAGGGCCATTGAAGGATACCGTGGATTTTAGTCAGTACGAGTCTGACAGTCTTTCCCACCCTGCCCTGGGTGGGAGGACTCATTTACGACTCACGTAAAAAAAAAGTGTACGGGAACTATTTTTTCCACCAAAATTAATGACAGCTTTTCACGTTTACTTACGTCAGATAAAACATATAAACTTGTGCTATTGTATTTTTAATGCAGTGAAAGAAAGACATGGCAAAAATCAAGGATTTCTTATTGTATGAAGGAAAATAAAAAGATGATAATTATCACTAGTTGTTATGTCAGATAGTACTTTTTTTTAAAGACCTAAAATAAATAGGAGGATGTTTGTTTGTCTGCAATTATCTCGCATTTGGCTGCACCGATTTTGATTTAAGGTTTCTAAATAACAAACTAAAGGCTGCATATTCTGAAAGTTGGCAACGTCTCAAAAAGCTGTCAAATAATATAAAATTTACAAGTTTAAATTAATTTGGCAAATAGTCTGTATGAAAACAACAAATATCGCTCTGTTGCATTTTTATTATATAGGAATGCAATTAAAACACTAATTTGATATCTAGGTACATAGTTTGCAGGTGTAGGAAAAGTCATTGAGCGACAAAGCTTCCAAAGAACCGTGTTTTTTTAAACTAAAGCTATCATTTTTGGGTCGATATTACAGTATTGCATTGCAAATGTTTTAGTGAACGTACCATACATAGCATATTATCTTCTGATTTAGCATATCGCGTGATAACAATGCTAAAAAAAAACTTATTATTTGACTCGATGAGTACAACTTGTCGTACGTTTAAAACAGAATCTCTGCACTGGTTTGAGCACCAATAAAACATAAATAAACATAAAATAGAAACCCTGATTTTTACTTAATGGCGCTTTTTTTCGTACACCTCTTAAACGATTAGGTACAATTAAAAAAGTTTCCAACTTTACTAAAACTATATAACAACCAGAGAATCTAGTTGGTACGTGTGTAGATTTATATCCTAAAGAAGTATAAAAAAATATATATTATTTAAAACCGCGAATAATATTGAAAAAAAGTATGCACATTTTTTTTTTTGCGAGTTTTAAAACAGTAAGGACAAATCAAAAAAAACTCACAAAAGATAAAAAAAAAACTGTGCGAGATTCGATCCAGAGACCCCTTGCACGAAAGTCAAGCAGGTTACCGACCGGACTGCTAGTACGTTGACAGTGATTCTTATAGCGGTTCTTGTACAAATGTCAACAATGACTGAAAATCAACATATTATAAAATTGCTAATCCCCGGGAATCCGCCGTAATTACACATATCCTATTAATAGCAGCAGTTTAATAATATTTGAGGAAAAATTGACTAAATAATATCCAGTGGTTTAGTTCCAATAATCAACAAACATTATGAAAACAACAAAATTAAAATTGCTATATCTTCCAAATAAATACGTAATAATACATACATATTACAGAGAAGCATATTATTGGGAATATTTGACAAAATTTGTCGACAACTTTACAGTAGTTCCGGAGATCAGATCAAATCAAACCAAAACATAAAAAATTTCGAA
The DNA here is from genome assembly GCA_036375495.1 of Agrotis segetum. Lineage (NCBI taxonomy): Eukaryota > Metazoa > Arthropoda > Insecta > Lepidoptera > Noctuidae > Agrotis > Agrotis segetum. The sequence continues at coordinate 983,786 of JAQSVV010000199.1, forward strand.
AAAAAATAAAAGTTGATCTGGCATCAGAATCGATCCCTTATCTCGAAAAAAATGCAAAAAAAAAAAATATTCAATGTACAGGAATGACAGCTCTACGATTTTATTATATGTAAAGATAAAGATAAAGAAAATAAAAAGATGATAATTATCACTAGTTGTTATGTCAGATAGTACTTTTTTTAGTTCAAAGACCTGGCTTTTTCCATTTCCCTAAAATAAATAGGAGGATGTTTGTCGTGTCTGCAATTATCTCTCGCATTTGGCTGCACCGATTTTGATTAAGTTTTCTAAATAGCACTATGTGAAAATAAGTCGGGTTTTCCTTCCTGACGCTATAACTCCAGAACGCACCAACCGATTTCCACGGTTTTGCATTCGTTGGAAAGGTCTCGGGCTCCGTGAGGTTTATAGCAAAGAAAACGAAGCCATCTGGTGGCGAAATGGATGTCGCCGGGTTTGCTAGTCTTAAATAAAATTCTGGAGATTGTTTTGGTAACAAAAGTACCCCGTGACGCCGATTGCTTACTTGGATGGCGCGTTTTTATCGTAATTCTTATGACGAGAACAAGATATATACAAGTTTAGCTTCCATAATAAAACTATACATATAACAAACCAGAGAATCTAGTTGGTACGTGTAGGCGTGACATCTAGCAACCAATAAATCAAACGCAGCTAAGCAACTGGTTCTTTGCAAGATGAATAAGTTATGTGGAAAAAGTAACCAATTTTCTCTTTATTTCTTGCGACCAGCGGATTCACCCGCTACTAGGTACTCAAAAATTATCGCACAGGAGTCTGTCCAATGATAGAGCGCCTTAAGGGGAATGCTCCAACCAGCCCGCGAAATTCAAATTTTCTTTCGTTTTTGCAATTTGCAGGCCAGTGACATGTTGTGGTCTCGGGATTATTTCCTTACTGTGATCCCGGAACAGAAAGGGCTATTGAAGGACACCGTGGATTTTAGTCAGTTAGAAGTCTGACAGTCCCTCCCGCCCTGCCCGGGGTGGGAGGACTAATTTGATGATTTTATAACGCTAAAAAAAAAGTGACATGTTGTAACTTTATCAAAATATGAATTGCGGTAATAATATGTATAATTTTAAATATAAAAATTATCAAAACATTCGCTCCATCAGCTTCTCACATAGAAAAGCTGCATCTAAGTTAGATTTCGGAGATTTTAACAAGATGAAGAGATCATTCAAGAGAGTATTTTGGATGTATACATTTTCGGCAACTCTGATCAACACACGGCAACCCTCTTGCCACTATTGTAACGGGTCCTAGGGTGTAAGCACTGCATCTGTGGATAATAAACGGCTTGAGGTCAACTGGGGCCAACAAAATGCTGGAATCCGCACTTCTGAGTTCAAAACTTGACCTGGCTTTTTCCATTTCCCCCATTAAACACCGAGCCGGATCGTGTCGAATATTTTTCTTGATTCTATGTATCTTTTAGTTAGACTAATCCAATTTTCTGAGTAAAAAAAGTCTTAAATGTTAGGAAAAATTAAGTTTTAATTCTGTGACAAAAATCCAGGCTTGATGCAGGATGCAATCCCACGCTATGCAATCATGCATATTCACATGCAGCAAAGGATACACATGTGCCTATATACTCGACAAGTGCTTCGCCCCACCATAGGACATCCAAAAAGTGGGCAAAAAGTCTTTATAAAATATTAGGAAATCTCACCAAAATATTTGAGCATATACAACGATATCTGATGACCGATTGACGGTCACACACAGGGTCATCATTATCTAAATCATTGCCTAATATTAATCAACTAATTACCATCGTTATGTGAACACTACCATTAACCAAGAGACATGCTACCTGTTCAACTTAGCCAGGTAATATAGTATGCTTATGTATGTATAATAAATGAGTAATAAGCCTTAAAGGCTCAGTTCGCGCGAGATTCACGAATACACAAGACGTTTCATATTTTCGTAACGCGTCGTGTGAATTCGATTTAAAAAAAACATGAATTAAAAAAAAAACAGGCCATAAATTAAAAAGTTTTGACAGTAATTTTGGCGCGAATTGGCTTTTTAGGTTATGTTTATTTAAAAAGTTTTGTTGTTTAGAAAATATGATATCCAAAATGAATGTGAACGTGTTTCTAGTTTTTTATTGTTTATTTAATGTTGTGTGGTCACAAGGAACTGGTTCGGGCAATGAAGGAAACTGTAAGTACATAAATCTCTTTGTTGTACTTTTTTTTTTATTGTGATAAAATCATCAAACAAGTCCTGCCTCCCAGGGCAGGAGGGACTGTCAGACACGTACTGACTAAAATCCACGGTGCCCTTCAATAGCCCTTTACGTTCCGGGGTCACGGTATTCACTGGGGTCACTGGTGGGCTCTGGCCCTCTAGCTCTTTGTTGTACCTAACTTTTTTTTTAAGTTGTTGAGTGAGCGTATAACCTTGTTGTTCGTAGAAGATTGAATAAATATTTTTTGTTTGTTTGCATTTGAATAAAATTATTATTCGTGCATCAACTGGTTAAAACCTTACAAAAATATCATAACAAAGCAGATAAATCATCTTGGTACAAAAAACTTGCAAATTGACCTGAGAGATGATACAACGACATTGAAGTGACTAACTTGAAAAACTTTGCTTATTTTTTGATTTATCACTTACCAGAGATGAACGTTTTTTTTTTAAACTTATACCGTGGCAGAAATACTTATAAACGTCTGTTGAACACTTTTCTAATAAATGTCAGATTATGACGTTGAAATAAGGTCCGTTTTGCAGCCACACTTTTTTTAGACAAGTGTTCAATAGGTTAGGTATTAAGTTTTTGTAGTAAGGCTGATATTATCTAGAGGTCAGTTTTGATTATTAACCTGTATGGTTAAAAACTTGTTTTTTTTTTATACTATGATGTACCTAGTTATTAACTAACTTCTTTCTTTAGCTAATATTTAACAAAAAAAGGTTACTTCGTATTGTATGTTTATTTATTTGGACATATTAATTGCTCACCAGTCTCCTATTAATTATAAAAAAAAGTGTCATGGTGTTTGTGGAAGGAAGAAACAGGGTGGACTTTTATTCAGTAACCCCCTTATTATAACGTGGACTAAAGTTACAACCACTTTAATCTTCGGACTAACTATAAGCTTGGCGTAACTTTACTTCTAGTTTTATTAATAAGGGGGTAAAAGTCTGATAGTCTGACGGGAGGACTCATTCGAGAATATTACCAAAAAACTCAAAAATAATAAAAAAAAAACAGAAAAAAAACTGCTTTCCAAAACAGCTCGAACGATTTTTTATTTTATTTTATTTGGTACCTACCTAGTTACGAGAATTTGTTGACTTTAGCACAGTCTTTAGACCCTATTAAAAAAACTTATTTGTCATGCAATGAAGTGGGCATGCTAGTTCCATTAAATAAAATGAAAAGCTTCATTTCAAAAAATAAACACAATTATCATCGCCTATAAAACCCATCAACGGCGGGATTTTGCTATTTCTGAACTGTAGAAATAGCAAAAAAGAAATAGGAGATATTTTATTTATAAAACACCATTTTACCTTAACAAGTTTTTATCGCAATCCAGTTTGAACACCTTTGCACATCTTGTAAAATACTTATTTCTGCTTCTTAGTAAAACTCCGTGGATTTGGGATTCCCCATGAGCAAAAATTACCGACTTCAATACTCAATACATTTATTGCTTCCACAATTAAGGGCTTCACACACAGCAGCTATAATGTAAAGATGTACATTATAGCACGATACATCTCATTACATCTTTCCATAGAAATCGACCACACACGACAGCTATAATGTATATTTTTACATCTCCGAATTTTTATGGAAAGATGTAATGAGATGTATCGTGCTATAATGTACATCTTTACATTATAGCTGTGTTTGTGTATGTGAGTTTCTATGTTTGTTAACGCAACCGCTATACAGGAAGAAATTACTAGTGTGGCAACGTTAAAAAAATGTTGAGGTTACTTAAAAAAAAACTCGTAAGTACATACATTATAGAAAAACTTGAAACACGAATACTTTAATAAACTCAAAAGTTTTTAAACAATTCGTTTAAAAAAACTTAAATCCCACAATTTATGACGCAACAGCTCTTCTAAAAAACCAGTTTCATATAATAGGTCTTTAAAAAAACCCAATCACGTTTGATGCAGTAATTTAAGAGGTTATAATATACAAGTTCGTAGATTCATTTATCAACGAACACAAATCATTTTTACTCTTTTCCTTGTAGGAAACTTCGGGCACAGATTACGGGGACTTTTTTTTCAAGGCTGTAAATACCTATTTCGCTTCTCTTTTTTTACGTTTTTACCCGACTGCGCCAGAAGGGGGGTAAAAACTAAAAAAGAAAAGGAAAGATTTGAATGGCATAATTTGAATGGGCCCCGACTGTGAGTGTGAATGAGTGAATTCCAAACTACTGGGCTTGTTTCTTTCTTTTTAGTTTTTATTAAAGTTATTTTTCTACGCAGTCGGGTTTTTTCTTTTTTTTTAATATATGTGAGTCCGCCCGCCCAGGGCAGGATTGAAGGGAGTATCAGAGTTGTACTGACTAAAATCCACAGTGTCCTTCAATAGCACTGTTTTGTCAGGGCCGTGATACTGGAACGTAAAGGGCTATTGAAGGACACCGTGGAATTTAGTCAGTATGAGTCTGTAAGTCCCTCCCATCCTGCCCTGGGAGGGAGGACATTTGACACGTAAAAAAAGGAGCTGTCAGGAAACTATTGGGTCTTCCATAGGGCAAACGTTGGGGGCAAAAACTTTATCTAATATCTTTAAACGAGCAATTCTTGTATATTTATACATAATTCTAATTAGGATCTCGGAAACGGCTCCAAGGATTTTCATGAAAGTTACAGATTAGGGGTTTTTCGGCTCAAGGAATCGATTTATCAAAGTCCCAGCAGGTGTAGCATGGCGCCGTAGAAAAGGGTTTTGTCGACGCAAGAATAGACAAAATGACAGAACGTAGAAATATGTTTAGCGTTTTAATAATAATAATAATAATAAACCATTTATTTTCAGGTAACAAAGACCCATAGATAAATACCTTAATCTAAGTATACATACGTTTTATAACAATTGTATTAGTAAATATAACTTAAAACTATGTTAGCATGGTAATGTAAAATATATGGAAAATAAACGTTCTTTTCTCCAATAGTGTACGAATGGTGTCATATTTGTGCAAAAAAACAGTCGATTTGTGTAGAAATAACGATGAAATAACTTTGTCTTTTCTTGGTAGAATAGAGATAGAATCGCCATGCTACGCGTGCAGGTTCGAGAAAAGCTCGGTTCCCAAGATATAGATATTTTAAAAACCGAGCAAAGCTCGGTCAACCAGATATTGTACTTAAACGAAGTCAAAGGTAAAAGCTAGTACTAGATATTTGTAGACTACGCAACTGGTTAGTGCATTTGGCAGTTAGCAAAAGGTCAAATATGCTGATGGGACAGCTAAGTTCATAAACTAAGTAATTTTACGTAAGTATACGCACTTGCCAGGGCCGGACTAGGCTGTAAGGGCCCGGGCTATCATCATCATCAGCCTATAATGTTCCCACTACTGGGACACATCACACAGGCCTTCTCTCCTGTGAGAGGGAGTGGGGCATAATCCACCACGCGGGCCCAGTGCAAGTTGGCACTCCGGGCTATCGCTTTTCAGAAATTTCTAAAACAATGGGTGCGTTTAGCCGATACAATATCTGAGCAGCACCAAAAAAAAAATGGCGAATGCTGAGTAGCATAGGATGATGAGTTCAGGCGAGAGCGACAGAGAGAGATAGCTGACTGTTCAGCATTTTCTGTCCAGATTTTGTGTCAGCTAATCGCATAACCATAACCATAACCATAACTTTACGTCGGGGACGATTTCCGGTCTATCGCAGGCGCCAAATTTTCGGACGGAGAGTTATTGGTTATTCGTCCGGTTATGGATCATGCATGCATGGTCTAGCGGGTTTTAGTCAGTACGACTCTGTACTCTGACAGCACCTTCTGACCCGCTCTGGGAGAACTCATTTGATGGTTTCCCCTCGTTAAAAAAAAACTGATCTAGTTCTCATGTAGACCGTAAGAACTGAGACCTAGCCTGCGCAGGCCCCTGATCAAACCTACCGCCTGCTTGTTTTACATCAAGCCCAGCAATCCAGCCTTGTGGGGCTCGGCTCGCAAGGGTCACCTCAACTGCAATCCGACCCTGTAATAGTACTTACTTATATTAAATCAACAATGTAAATGCTAAAGTGCATAGCATCATTTGCTTCACATTTATGAATGGACATTATTTCAATGTCATAATCTGACATTTTTTTAGACAAGGTGTTCAACAGACGTTTAAAAAGTGTTTTGCTCACTTTTGCTATTAATATGCGTACAGTACCCTTAGCACGAATTTTCACTCTTTTACTTTACAGTATTTACAGCGTTTATTGTATGAAAAAATGGAACAGCGCCTCTGGTGTGCGAAGACAGAACTAATTTTTTCCTTGAAAATTGTCAATTTAGAATTGTAAAAGTTCCAGTTAACTTTACGTCTCAAATACTGAAAACTCGTGTTAAGGGTACAGTTCATCATCATCATCATCATCTACCTAGGAAGGCAGACGCTTGTATTATTAGAGTTAACTCTAAGGTTATCTTTTAATACTTAATAAGTAAACAGCAATTTTAAATAACCTCCCACACAATATTTACTAGCATTTTAATTTTGGTGTCCTTTCGAGCGAGGCAGACGGAAGACCTTCGAAACTAGTTATTAATGTCAAAATATTCATTAGATTATCTAGGATTCAAGTTAGTGTTTACACGTTTTTGTTTCACTGAGAATTTTGTATAATACTAGCTGTTACCAGCGGCTCCACTCTCAGATCTCGAATATTATCCCACGGGAAGATAAAAAATCCTTTTCAAACTATCTTTGACCAAATTTCATCCATTTCCGTTTAGTAGTTTTTACTTTTTGCGTAAAACAGTATCAAACATACAATACATCCATCCCCGTAAACTTTCACATTAATAATATTTATTAGTAAGATTGAGAGCAGTGGTGGCCCAGTGGTATCAGTCCCGATTTACGGGTTGTAGGTCGTGGGTCCGAACCTCACCAGGCGCACTACTTCGTGACTCGTGTAATTTATTTCATCACCACTACTCTTAAAACGCTGAAGGAAAAATCGTGAGAGTGCTAGAACCAAAAATTCGAAGACATGTGACATCCACCAAGCAACCCGCACTGGGCCCGCGTGTTGGATTATGGCCCACTCCCTCTCACAGTGAGGAGGCCTGTGTCCCAGCATTCGGAACATTATAGGCTGATGATGATTAGTAAGATTAGTAGTAGCTTTTGCTGGCGTAAAGTTTAGACGTCCACTGTTGAACTTAGGCCTCCCCTATGTCGCAGGCATGCGGACGGCGAGTAATAGGTGACTCGCCGTCCAATCACGGACCATGCCCGGGACGACTCATTTGAAGATTTTCCACATAAAAAAAATAACTTGAGCCCTCATGAATATTGTAACTTTTTTAAAAATTGGATCATTCGTTTCGAATATCACCCCTGCTTTTCTAAACTATTAGACATAGTATTTACTTACGCCTTTACCCAAATGTTAACACGATTACTTCGTTTAGTTACTGTGATTAAAAACTGTCAAGCCGTGAAAATCAATTTGTTAGATTTAAGTGGAACTGAGAACCCTTGTTAAAAAAAATCACAGGCTTTTTGATCACGTAACGTTTTGACACGATACATATTACGTAATATTGGCTTTCCCTTGGGCTGCGTGTGAATCGAAAGTTATCCCAAGGGACCTTCAAGTTCAACCTAATTCTATCCCAGTATCTTTTATCCGACGGGTCTACTAATTGTCTCGACGGGTCCACTAATTGTCTCGACGGGTCTACTAATTGTCTCGACGGGTCTACTAATATTGTCTCGACGGGTTATAGAATGAGTTTCATTGTCTGTACTAATAAATACGGTTTGTTTACTGTATAGTAAACACTGTCTGTGACTGTTAGTGCAGACAATGAAACACATTCTATGACCTCAAAAAAGTTACGTCTCTGATTAATATCTTAAGAAAGGCATCGGGAAATCCCGAAGACATTAAAATATTCTTATACTTTTAAAAGGCTACACAAGAAGTGTGAATAAATAAATAAACTTATTCTTACGCACTGACTCGTGAAGAATTAAATACCTAAATAAAACATGATTTAAAGTTCTTTTGTTATGTTTATGTATAGATTTTAAATGTTGATAAAGCTTAAATACAACGTTAATTGGGATTATTTTGGTTACTAGCACTCCGCATGCGATTTCGTCTACGAACGATTCTAATTTATTCTCCCCTATGATTTTGAATTATGTACCCTTCGGGGTTGGATTTTGAAAGACTGGCTGGACTTCTGACTGGACTGTTGGTCTAGTGGTTAGTGACCCTGACTGCTATGCCGGGACGACCCCCACCCAGGACAAATGTTTGTGTGATGAGCACGATCATTTGTTCTGTGTCTGGGTGTAATTTATCTTTACTTGAAAAATGTATTAGGGTTTTAATTTCCTAAAATCCCTTTTTAATGCAAACTAAACGTTTAAGTCATTGTTTTTAAGAAAAACTTTGCCGCACACTGGAAAACCTTTTGCAGTTACTCTTTTCTTTTTAGAGAAATGTTCAATAGATGTTTAACAATGTTTAACTTTTTTGTAATAAAGACGGCTATTGTATATTTTTATTAAGTACTACAGACTAAAAATAAAAACGCAAACTTACACACGGACAGTCACTTAAACAGTTCTTTAAACATCAAACAAAAAAAAAAGTAGACGATCAAGTCCGGTTCGCGACCTTGACTAGATTTATTTTGTACCTAAATGTTTTTTATACTACAGTGTTCGAGTGACTATAATGATATTTTTGCTATTGCTTGTGCAAAGCAGGAGGAGCTCGTGGCTAAATAATTACAACCGCACAGGCCGATCTTCGGAGCTAAGCCGCGCTTGCCGAGGTTGGTCTGTGCTGTGGATGGGTGACCATCTGTCATAGCGAGTTTCCTCCGTGCCTCGGAAAGTACGTAAAGACGATGGTCCCGGCTGTCATTTATTGTAGATCTTTGACAGTTGTTACTGTTACTCAGAAGCTCTAAAGTCTGACAAATAGCTTGGGAGTAGATGGCGTTGTGTGATAGTTGTGGAATATTATATTAAATTATTTTGAATGACCTCACTCCATCTTAGATCACCAATCTCTTGGGCAAAAGAAAGTACAAAAAGTCTTTGTAAAAGTTTTATTTTATGTTACCAAATTAAGGATAACGGAGTCCATATTTATTTTTATTTCAACGCGTTTTAATATAATGCAGACTCAGTCAAACTTTCCCTTTTATTCCATCTTTAGGTCAACTTTACAACCAGATGCATCTTTAAAACAGATAATAAAACGCACACGGTTCACTCTCACCTTCAATACCAACCAGTTTTCGTCAAAATCTTAAAAGGAAATGCCAATATTCGATGCCATTATGAAATTCTTGGATGTAACTGTGGGCCTAGTGCGAACGACAGTAATAAACGTAACTGCAATTTGGAATCGGTACATAAACTGTACTTTCAGTTATTATTTGTTTGCCTTTCAACGTGCAACATTAATAGCGCAAAACCTCTCATGGGGTAAGGGTGCTCCTACATCTAACGACGCGGATTCGGATTATTCCGTCGCCCTTTCTCTTTCTGTCGCTTAGAAATACCATTTGCTAGACCGAGACAATGCGATAGCACGCGGCCGCCTTGGAGATTCCGTCGCATGCGATCGCATTATGCTTTCTGTCTCGGTCTAGCAAATGGCAGTTCTAAGCGACAGAAAGAGAAAGGGCGACAGAAAAATCCGAATCCGCGTCGTTAGATGTGGGAGCACTCTAACTCAGCCCATATTATGTTACTGAACAATGTTTGTTCTAAGACTTTTGGTTTTTCCTCAGAGGGTTTTTCATACAAAATGAAAAAATTAATCGGGCTCACCCAACAGTACGAAAAATCTCTTTTTTTTTTATGAATTTCCAAAAGTCTTAGAACAAAAATATTGTTCAGTAACATGGGCTGAGTTAACCCACGAGAGGTTTTGCACTATTAACGTTAAACGTTGTCATCAACATCTGCCTTTTTTTTTTTTTTTTTTTTTTTTAAGGTGGTAAAATCATCAAATGAGTCCTCCCGCCCTGGGTGGGGCGGAAGGGACTGTCAGACTCTTACTGACTAAAATCCACCCGTGTTCCTTCCTATGCCCTTTACGTTCTGGGGCCACGGTATCCTGGGTTAAGAAAAAACCCGCGACCCCAGCAGGCATTTGGCGCGAAACACGACGCGCCACCGACCCGGGCTTGGTCCTTCGGACGGCGAGTTACCCATCACTCACCGTCCGCAAGCCCGCTCCGCCGCTGTGCCCTCTGCTAATCAGAGGGACACGCGTTGGAGCGTCCACACGACAGGCTATTCGCATACGGGCAAAGAGACCACTTAGGCACACAGTGCTTAAGAAAGAGTTTTTGCCCGCATCCCAGGGTGCACCGGACCGAAAAACTGGTCTTCCCCCCGGACGTATCCGAGAAGGAACTCCAGTCCACGGGCGCACGTGGAGGTTTCCTGTCATAGCACCCCATCAACATCTGCCTAGCCTTTTCCCAACTATATTGGGGTCGGCTTACAGTCAAACCAGATTCAGCTGGATATCAGTATTTAACATGGAGCGACTGCCTGTCGGACCTCCACAACTCAGTAACTGGGTAATACGATATCCCATGGTAAGACTGGTTGTCAGACTTTAGAGCTTCTGACTGACAGTAAAGACGGTATAAAGGTAAAATGTCTATCCAGTATGTATTTGTTCGCGATATGGCTAAATATAAATGTGACTCTATGCATTTTACTAAGAATAGAATATTAACATGATATATGGTCATTTGTTGATCGAAGTATTTAACCTTGTCTTGTTAGACATCACACCTATTGCTCAAAGGGGTCAGTAGAGTCGTATTTCACTCATCATAGTAACGCCACCGACATAGCCCACCGGATTAGCAAGCTGAAGTGGCAATGGGCAGGACATATTGCTCGCAGAGCAGATGGCCGATGGGGTCGAAAAGTACTAGAGTGGAGACCACGGACTAGCAAGCGCAGCGTAGGACGTCCACTAACAAGATGGACAGACGACCTTATAAAGGTCGCCGGAAGACGCTGGATGCAGGTCGCTTCCAACCGGTATATGTGGAGATCTAAAGCGGAAGCCTGTGTTCAGCAGTAGACGTGCTATGGCTGAGATGATGATGATGATGGAATTATTAATAAACATTGCCACTTCAGTTTTTACATTATATTAAAGCAAAACAATTAAGCCATTAAACAAACACAAGGAAATAATAAATAAATCACTAATTGCTACACAATAGAACGCTGACATCAGTTACGAATTTACCTTGACTTGAGGACAAACCGCAAACTTCAAACTGGCTCAGCCGTTTTTGAGAAATAACGTGACAGACGCGCATACGCTGATGTAAATTAGCTATGCTAGACGCGTGTGTATGTCTAAACTGGCTATGCAAGCAGTTTCGTCCGGTACCACTCGAAAATGGACCCACGGGCAGGTGAAATCAGGATAAAAACTATCCTATGTGTTAATCTAGGTTATAAACTATTTGTATACCAAATTTTATGTAAATACGTTCAGTAGTTATGGCGTGAAAAAGTAACGAAAATCCAGCCTCCATTTTCATCCTATCCTAAGCAACTACTAATATTATAAATGCGAAAGTTTGTGAGGATGTATGTATATTGTATGAAGGTATGTTTATTACTCTTTCACGCAAAAACCACAGAACGGATTTGTCTAAAAAAAGTTTATAACCTGGATTAACACATACATAGGATAGTTTTGTCCCGATTTTATGTTCCCGTGGGATAATTTTCGAGTTGTAGTGGGTGAAGCCGCTGGCAACAGCTAGTGCTTACAATATATTTGTAGGTTTATTTTTCTATCGTGGTAAAATTATCAAATGAGTCCTCTCACCCCGGGCAGGGCGGGAGGGACTATCAGACTTTTACTGACTAAAATCCACGGTGTCCTTCAATATCCCGGAACATAATCGGCTTTATGTTCCGGGGTCACGGTAAGGAAATAATCCCGCGACCCCGGCAGGCTTTGGCCCTCTGAGAGGGGGCCCCGTCAGTATGCTGACGCTCTTTGAGGCGCGCGTGGGACACAACGCGCCGTCGACCCGGGAATATTTGTAGGATAGGAATTTTAAAATGTAATGCATAAAGGTTATGCAATAAGAAACCGATAAGTTGCACAGATTAATTAACTTATAATTATTTAGTTCTTGATCATAAACAGGGCTGGACTTAGTCTGGGCTGGAAGGGCCCCAGTGGCCCTTTGGCTGTATGAAGCATACACTCAAAGAATGCATACGTACAGCATAATTAGCATACGCGAAATCCGTTTTAAACTATGTGTAAAATCATCAAATTGCCAAATTTTGGAACATAAATATGTAACAATAACAAGTACTCACGTAAAATTTGATAGAATTTTCATTTACTTTTAATTATTGATCATTAACAGTTTTCTAATCGAACTACTGTTACTAATTATAAGTAGAATGAATAATCCTTCTGCTTGTTAGAAATAATATACATATTTAATATACTTGTATAAGTGGTTAAAATGAAAGGAAACATGCTCCAATAAAGAGAAATTAGCCGACTGAAAATTAAAATAAATAATTAAAGATAGCCATTATGTTATTGCATATCAAATATGCATTATCATATAATCCGCTCTCTAGTTATTATGATGTTCTTTCAGGTCAAACATAGTTTGCATTTACGGTAGTTATAACATCTAGTGCGATGGGCGTAAAACAGGCTTATAATTGCATGTCCTTAAGCTGTCACAAGCGGTCATTTTCCTTATGTTAATATTCGTATAGCTTATAGAATCTATAGGTTTTATATCATACAGAAATCTACGCTGTTTGCCAATATAAAATTTTAACTGAAACAGTAAAGCGAGGCCGTGGACAGATTCTGCCCGAATTGGAAGGAGGAGGCACAGTGTCGTAAAGGATGGAAGGAGTGGACGGAGGCCTTTGCCCAGGAGTGGGACAGAGCAGGCTAGGAAAAAAAAGAACTGAAACAGTGTCTGGACTTTAAAAGAGACCACTTATATTACGGGAAGCGTCAAGGGTTGTATTTTTGAATTGTCTTTGGAGAGATTATGAGCACTCGGACCTCGCGGCCGAGCACAAATGTAGTTACTCTAGGGTCTCTTTATTTACGTCTCTTGAGAATCTCGCAGCCGGAGCAGCAGCGCCAGCACAGCTTGGAACTTGGAAGCACCTTGGAAGATTCACCTTTTATATACCTAAGTTGTGAAATGAGTAGTGGTGGCCCAGTGGTATCGGTCCCGACTTAGGAGTTGTAGATCGTGGGTTCGAACCCCGCCAGGCGCATTACTTTGTGTAATTTATTTCATCACCACTGCTTTCAAAATGGTGAAGGAAAACATCGTGAGGAAACCGGCATGTCCTAGAACCAAAAAATTCGAAGACATGTGACATCTACCAACCCACACTGGGCCCGCGTGGTGGATTATGGCCCACTCCCTCTCACAGAGAAGAGGCCTGTGTCCCAGCAGTGGGAACATTATAGGCTGATGATGAAGTTGGAAAATAGTTAACTGACTTCTCCTGTCCTGGGTAGAGTACAAGGGACTTTCAGAATTGACCTGACAAAACTCCACACTGTTATTTCGGTTGCCTTTTACTTTTAAGGGTTCTGACCCACAACCCCAGTAGTTCATTTGGCCCATAGGACCCCATCAGTTTTCTGACAACTCCATGAGGCGCACGTGAAATACGACAGTGCGTTCATCTGCAAGTGAAACCGCGTGGCAAATCTCTAGTTTCCTTATTAAAAATAACAATGTAATTCTGATATGATTGATAAGCTCGCGTTTGAGATCACTATCTCGGGTGATGACTAGCAATTATGAAGTCGACGGTGAAGCATGCTTGCCTAGAAGTAACCTATTCACTCTTGGATTAAATACTCCAAGATTGTAGCTATCAGGAAACGAAGACCCAGGGAATTCCACTCCTAAGCTGAGCACACAACGAAAGTATTTTTAAAACGCTTTGTAAGTAAAGGTTCCGGGACTAATGAATACCGTGACCCTGCAAACGTAAAGGGCTATTGAAGGACACCGTGGATTTTAGTCAGTACAAATCTGACTGTCTCTCCCGCCCTGCCCGGGGTGGAAGGCTCATTTGATGAATTTAGCACGCAAAAAAAAAAGAGTGCGACGTTGCTTTTTTTTTATAGTGGCATCTCGCATGTCAATCTAGAAGACGTTGTGTGCTGCCTAACCAGACTTTCCTGTGGTTGCCAAAGATGACTCTAAGGCCTCCAGCCAGGGGCTTACAACTAAATAAAATTAAGTGACTACACGCTAGCACCCCCTGTGGAGTACGAACCTCGGCTTAGGGCGTCACTGAGGGAGAACAGCAAGGGACAGGCTGGATCGCAATGTGCGAAGTTGGTAGATCTCCATCATGTACATCATCATCATCAGCCTATAATGTTCCCACTGCTGGGACACAGGCCTCCTCTCTGTGAGAAGGAGTGGGCCATAATCCAGCACGCGGGCCCATTCCGGATTGGTGGATGTCACATGTCTTCGAATTTTTGGTTCTAGGAGTTGCCGGTTTCCTCACGATGTTTTCCTTCACCGTTTTGAGAGCAGTGGTGATAAAATAAATTACACAAAGTAATGCGCCTGGCGGGGTTCGAAACCACGAACTCGTAAGTCGGGACCGATATCACTAGGCCACCACTGCTCTATCATGTACATACATACCGGTGTCGTATTGCCGTTATGTCCTGTAGTCCGATGATGGAAACGGCTAGGTGGAGTCAAACTGTGCAGTACCATCGCACTTCCCGAAACCGACAGGCTGGCAACTCGGTGTTGATGTTTACGGCTCTATTATTACCTACTATCAGCATTACAGTTTTTTTTACCTAATTAAACTAATAATAGATTACCGGACGTTATTACATAGATTATTGACTCATTTCATTGTAGTTCTAATGATACGCTTCGCACAAAATTACAAATATTGTTTTTTCCTAGTACCTAACGTTTCAAGGTTCCAATCAGAGAAATATAATTTTTATTATTGTGGTTTATCCTGTTAATTAACTTATGAGCATAAGATAGAAAATAAATAAGATAGTTATATCTACTACAATATAATAATTTAAAGAAAAGTTTCGACTGTTTGTTTGTATTCTTCTTCGTCGTGTCGATGATTCAAGTCTAAATGAGCTTCAACCAAAACTCTGCCACATTTACGGCGTTGGTGGTGGCCTCGGACAGGTCCCTTAGAGCGCAGGTGGAATTGCTCAAAGCACCAGTGAAGGGGTGGGCCATCGTTTGTGCTGGGGCTCCGCAGTCGCACCTTTCCTCATCACAGTACCCACCGGACCATGTTATACTTGCAGTGACCAACCTGGCTTCGTAAACGGTTTAAGGTCTGTTAAAGTTTCCCCATCTTTGTTTGTATTGAATAGGCTCCAAAACTACAGAACCGATTTAAAAAATTCTTTCACCAGTTAAAAGCTGCTTTGGTCCTCTGAAAGGGAGAAGTCCAGTTTCGTATTTTGTATTTTTTCTAGGGACGGTTCCGAAAGTTCCGACTCAATTTATATTACCGTCGATACACTGAGAAAATCATGTGATAGAAAAATTTGCTAGTAAACAGATTACGAAGGAATTTACACCACTCTTGAAGACATAATGTTAATTGTGACAACAGCTCAATAAAAATCAAAGTTTGCACCAAACTTGTAGGTAAATGAAGACGTGTCCCGATGAGCCAATACTATTAAAAAACCGGTTCAGGTTGACGTAACATTAATACTTGGCCACAAGTCACACGCTTACGACTCGCGTGTTCCGATGGCGCGACGCGGGCAATGTATACGAGTACATTCTCTATGTCGGTCGCGGGATTATTTCCTTACCGTGACCCCGGAGCGTAAAGGGCTATTGAAGGACACCGTGGACTTTAGTCAGTACAAGTCTGACAGACAGTCCCTCCCGCCCTGTCCGGGGTGAGAGGACTCATATGATGATTTTACCACGTTAAAAAAAAATGTCCATAAGTACACGAGTCACCATCGGGGTTGGAATGGCTATACAGTCGTAATGGTGTTCGATAGACAGGTCCCAGCTTATGCGAGCTTAGCATGCCGATACCTACGCGAGCTAAGCTCACGCCAGATCTCACAAGACCTAAATGTAAACTATGTAGATCAGATAATACAATCCACATAAAATGATTGAACCAGAGAAGGAAACACCTGAAACTAATTTTGTCAATTTCTGATCAGTTGTAGCTAGGCCCGGGCTTTTGCGGAGCCCGGGCCCTTCCTGCCAGTTCTAGCCTAATCCGACTCTGTAAGTAAACGCGATACGACTTGAGTGCCAAAATAGAGTGACGCTCGTGCGGTTTCCAAGCGCACGTGAGGTCGTGATCGGGGCGTAAGATTCTGACAAAATTGACGTAATCTGTGGCCGCGTGGAATCAAGGGCGTTACCCATATATGTCACTATGTCAGTATTTGGTATTTGCATCTTTTGTTAGCATCCATTAGCACCACATTATTGGAAAATATGACTTTCTTAGATCAGAAGATCCGCCTTGATGGTATTTAATTTAAGGGCGGATTTTTTGGAGCTGAGTAGAAAATCAACGTTGTTCCTTCATAGCCCTTTATATTTCAGGGCCACGGTGCCCTTTAAGAGTCCTACGAGCAATAAATTAAACCTTGGCATTACGTTTTAAAAGCATCATGACGTGACAGTGACAGATGCAAATGGTGTACAGTCAGAAACAAAAGTTTTAAACACTTTTATAAAACAAGACAAGATGACTGAAAAAATCTATTATGTACATAAATGATCCAAAACAACTTATTATTTCATTGGTTAAAAAAAGACGAAAAATGCATGTCCCACCTCTATTTTAAAAAACTGACGGATAAGACTAGATTTGCAATTTATTGATGCTATCATCTATGGCTGTCATCATGTCTTTTACAACACTGATGAGCTGTCAAATTAATGATTTTGTTATGGGTCTTAGACTTTTGTGACTGACTGTACCATGTAATTAATCTAATTAATTAAGTTTCTTTGTTATTCGACTTCAAAAATGGAGGAGGTAATTATTAATTTTGTTTGTTTTGTATGGTTTATTTTTTAAGGTCATTCAGGTGCATGTCATTTTTTTATTTTTGACTTTAAATCATGAGTAAGTAAGATTAAATAATTATTTGTGCCCAAAGTGCGCACTAATTTGTTTTTACTTGCCCAATTTTTTTTTTAGAAAATCAGTCAGATTCCTAAGAAATTGCGACGGGAATTCCCATCAGCTTCACGGCTTTAAAATAATATTTTACAAGGAAAGTTGTCAATAAAAATTCTACGAAACTGTTCAAGGATTTCTCCAAGCCACAATCATGTCCTGACCCATATGACTAATGGCTATGAGACGCGTTAATTAGTGTGGCCTATAAGTAAACAATTATGATGCATGTACTTATTTATTTAATACTTAGGTCAAGATTCAATGTTCAAGTATTCAATGTTTCTAAGCATGTTTGGCCCGAGATCTGCATGCGATTTTTGAGTACGTGAGGTACGCTAAAACTTCATCATAATCAGCCGGAAGACGTCAATTGCTGCACATAGGCCTTGCCTAGCCAAACTTGTCCAATCTCAGATCAAAGAAATAGGCAGATAGAGCGCTCAGAACACGCGAGTGGGTCCACCAAAGTTAATACAAAATCAAAATCGATCACAAAGTCGCGACAGTACCAAGCTACGCGTCGTACCAAGCTCCGCGTCGTTGTTGTTTTTTGCCAAAATATGCCGTCTCGTGTCTTTAACCATCGTAAAAGTTGTTCTCAATAACAAAGAAAATATTATGGAATGTAATATTTTATTTGATTTTGTATTAACTTTGGTAGAGACACTCGCTTCTTTGTTCTGAGTGTCCAATACTTTTTCCTGCTCGAATCGCTTTTTCGAAATTCGTTATTGCGTATAAAAATATAACTTTATAAATTATGATGTTACCAACCAACTATTTTTCTTTTTCCGACAGTACGCCTCTGCATTGTAGAAGGTCGGGGCTTGTATAAACGTGCGCCCACGCATTGTCCAGTGCTGGACAGAGAGAAGGCTGGAGTGGAGTGCGTTTTGGGAACTGACAGGTAACTATCTTTATCTTTATCTTTATCTTTACATATAATAAAATCGTAGAGATGTCATTCCTGTACATTGAATATTTTTTTCTTTTTGTATTTTTTTCGAGATAAGGGATCGATTCTGATGCCAGATCAACTTTTATTTTTTTTCGAAATTTTTTATGTTTTTTTGATTTGATCTATCTCCGAAACTACTGTAAAGTTGTCGATCAAATTTTCCTCAAATATTCCTTATAATATGCTTCTGTTAATATGCTATGTATTATTACGCTATTTTTCCTGGGAGATAAGCAATTTTGAATTTTGTTGTTTTGAGATGTTTGTTGATAGTTGGAAGCTAAACCACTGGATATTATTTAGTCAATTTTTCCTCAAATATTCCTTAAACTGCTGTTCTATTAATAGGATATGTATAATTACGCTATTCCCCTTGGGGGATTAGCAATTTTATAATATGTTGATTTTCAGTCATTGTTGACATTTGTACAAGAACCGCTATTTGAAAATCACTGTTAACGTACTAGCCAGTCCGGTCGGTAACCTGCTTGACTTTCGTGCAAGGGGTCTCTGGATCAAATCTCGCAGTTTTTTTTTCTCTTTTTGATTTTTTTTTATTTGTCCTGAGAGTTTTAAATAATTTAAAAAAAAATGTGCATACTTTTGTTTCAATATTATTCGCGATTTTAAATAATTACTATTTTTTTTCAATACTTTTCTAGGATATAAATCTACACCGATTTAAATTGTAGGTAGTAAGTTGGATATTTTTTTTTAATTGTAATTGTTTCGAGGTGTGGAATTTTAAAGATTAGAAAAAAATCAGGGTTTCTATAATTTGTGTTTATTTATGTTTTGAATTGGTGCTCAAACCAGTGCATAGGTTCTGTTTTAAACGACGACAAGTTGTACTCATCGAGTCAGATAATTAGTTATTTTTTAGGTATCACGCGGTATGCTAAAGGGAGAAGAGCAATGCTATCGTACGTTCAATTTGCAGCGATACTGTAAATCGACCCAAAAATGATAGTCTAATGTTTAAATAAACACGGTTCTTTGAAATTAATGTCGCTCAAATAAGGACGTTTCCTATGCAAACTATGTACCTAGATATAACATTATTGATCTAAACTAATAATAAAAATCCAAGTATGTTTGTTTTTTACCTTTTCACGCATTGTTTGTTTTTTACCTACTGAATCGATCGTCCCAAAATTTAGCATATAAGTTGTCAGCAGTATAGACACGGATATAAGGTATCTTACATCCCGAATAACAGAAGAGAGCTGTTTCCGAGAAAACAATTACGTTCATATTCCAGATGGCGCCACACGATCCGTATTGTTTCTCAAATTCTAAAAAACGCAAGCGAAGCCGCGGGCAAACACTAGTATTAAATAAGTAAATAGCTTTTGGCCATGCCTTTTAACATACCTACCATATTTTTTGAGTAACCATGGAATTTCTTGCTGGTTCTTCTCCATGGAATCGACCAACCCGAACCGAGCAACTGTTGTCGACGTTTTGTAAGTGCCCTCATGAGCCTTTGTGAAATAAAAAAAAATTAAATTTGACTGAAAACTATTTTTTTTTATGGTTTTACGGCGCCAAATAAGTGATAGAAAGAGTCGCAGTTTGATCCTCAATCAAATAATCTAAATCGAAAATAAAGTGGTTTTAATCGATTTATAATTGATAACTGAGAAACGTGAAACATGAACCTATTAGTTTTATATTTTCGACGAAACCAGATCTAAATTTCCAAAAGGGTAAAACAGCATTCTATTAATAAAGACTTTGCTGTTCGTCTGTTCGCCTGTCCGTCTGTCACCAGGTTGTACCTCATAAACCGTGATTGTTAGAAAGTAAGGCTGCTTGTACACGGCGCATGTAACCCGCGTAAGTGCCTCAACATGCACAAGCTACATGGGCCGTGTACAAAGCACCCCGCGGGTAGCTTGCGCATGCTACTCGCGCGGGTAAACCGCAAACCCGCACATTTACTTGCGCGAGTTGCATGCACCGTGTACAAGCACCCCGCGGGTAGCTTGATCAAGTAGCTTGCGCTTGTTACTGCCTAGCGTTTTCCCAACTATGATTGGGTGGCGGATGCAGCTGAATATCAGTATTTTACATGGAGCGACTGTCTATCGGACCTCCACAACCCAGTAAATTGTGAGAATATAATGATTGAATCATTTTTTTCCAGGTTAGACTGTCTCCGCCGCATCAGTAAAGGAACAGTGGACTTCGGAGTATTCAGCCCTGAAGACCTAGTGGCAGCACAGTGGGCCAACATTGACGTCCTCGTCACTAACGAACTCAAATTCAGGAGTAGTAAGTACCATATCAATTTCCAACTCCTCCACTATTCTTTTCTGATTAATATCGTTGCAGAATCCAAGACAAGTTAATTCATTCTCCGGGACACGTCGAGCTTCATTGTCTCGGCGCTTTTCTGGTGGTTGCCGCTGTTGATTCTGGCTTTCAGGAGTTGCAGTGGTTTGGGAATTGTGTGGTGGGGTTGTCCCAAAAATAAGGACCAAATAGTGAATCCCACACTTCACTATTTCAAAACCACTGCGACTCCTGAAAGCCAGAATCAAGAGTGGCAACCACCAGAAAAGCGCCGAGACAATGACCGACAATCCACCACTTACATCCATTCCAAACCGGCATGTCTCGGAACCACAAATTCGAAGACACTGGGCCCGCGTGGTAGATTATGGCCCACTCCCTCTCACAGAGAGGAGACCTGTGTCCCAGCAGTGGGAACGTTATAGGCTGATGATGATGAACACCCGACTGGTTTATTTTCTTCTGGTGCAGGAAGAGTGAGAAGCATGTTCTTGGATCTTTCTCGCTCTGCTGCATACATCCGTCTCTGGTATTTCTTTTCGAATGGAATATTAAAGATTTGCTCATCATCATCATCTGCCTAGCTTTTTCCCAACTATATTGAGGTCGGCTTCCAGTCAAACCAGATTCAGCTGAATATCAGTATTTTACATGGAGCGACTGCTTGTCGGACCTTCACAACCCAGTAACTGGGTAATAGATTTGCTCATACTACATCTTATTCGTTTCAGGACCATTTGCTAGAAACATTGTAGCAGTCGTGAACCGCCGAATCTTGCCAGATCACTCCTCAACTTTGCATGCTGTGCTCAAGAACAGTACCCTCTGCCATCCTGGAGAGACGATGGATGATTTGAGGCCTCTCAGTGAGACCTTATCTGGGGTAAGTTAATAGCCTGTCCAATTATCATTCTTCATAATAAGCACAGCCAATGAGAGTTTCTGTTCCCGAACGTACTAACCGAATTCCATTGAAAGTAAGAGTGAACAGGCTTCTTTTGGGTAAGCTCACTCTATCGTGGACTTTGTCTCTGTCACCTCAAAAGCCTAGATTCAAGAACACACCCATCTCAAGAAAAAGTTAGGCAGCTTTTTTCTAGACCTGTAAACCTTTGGATCTGATATTCAGTCTTAGGAGAATTTATAGAAAATCTAGAAGACCTAGTAATGGTCTTCCAGACGGAATTTTGGTTGTTTCGGTAAATCTTAGCAGGGATAAATCACGCATCGGTGAAGAAAATAGATGGTTTATACGGCTCAAAGTTTAAGGTCGTGGTTTCCTAGCAGAACTCCTGGCATTACTTTGTGTTATCTGTTTCCACGGTTCTCGATGAAGGAAAACATCGTGAGGAAACTGTCTGTTAAAACCAAAAATTAAAAGACGTGTCACATCTACCAACATGCACTGGGCCCGCATGAATAATAGCCCACCCCCTCCCACAGAGAAAGGGCTTTTGTCCCAGCAGTGGGAACATTATAGGATCTGAAGATGATGATGACTTTTACGAATATACTTCTACTATATTCGTACCTGGCCCTATAGCCAAATGGCAAGCGACATTTGCTAACGTTCAGCAGTTGTTTTCATAACATTTTCAACTTTAAACCCCATAGCATAAAGTTTGAAAATCTATGAAAGATAACAGATCGTTTTCGTTTGTTCCGTTCGCTATCGCTCAACAGTCTTGACTAGAGTTTCAACTTTATGCGATGGGGTATAAAGTTGAAAATGTATTAGCGACTGCTGAACGTTAACGATTGTCGCTTTCCGTTTGGCTACAGGCTCATTATCTAGACTTTACGCTTGCAAAACCAACTAAAACCCTGTACACCTTATTTGAGCTGGATTTCTAACCACTTTTTTTATATTTCCAGTACTTAGAATCCCTCGTGCTGGAGCGTTCCTGTGATCCAACCAGGTCTAATACGGAGAATAAACTGAAGGCGTTAGCTGACTTCTACGGGAAGGCCTGTAAGGCAGGACCTTGGGTACCCGACAAGTTTAGAGACGCTGAGCTGAGTAAGTAAATTCATGTGTATCTATGTCAGCGCAGCCCCGCCAAGACGAGCTACTTACGAGTATAATAAAATGGTACATTCAATAATATGGTAGGAAAGTCAAAACTGTACCTACTTTAAATTTTTTTTCGTGTCATCAACAATTGATACTGAAATCAAAAATATAATTTTTAGAATTTTCGTCTGCATATTATATCCGGGATAAACTCAAAAAGTACTGCATGGATTTACTTGAAAATTTTCACAAATACTATTAAGAAGTCGGGTCAACAAATAGGGTAAATATTATCACGAGATCACCTACAGGGAGCGAGCACTGAACTTTATTTTAGGTCTTTTTGGTGCTGTATCCATATCACGCAGATGACGTCGCGGGAAGCAGCTAGTTTTTTTAGGGTTCCGTAGTCAACAAGGAACCCTTATAGTTTCGCCATGTCCGTCCGTCCGTCCGTCCGTCCGTCCGTCCGTCCGTCCGTCTGTCCGCAGTTTAGCTCAGAGACGCACAGTACTAGAGAGCTGTAATTTGGTGTAAATATACGGATTTATTGTGCCAAAAAAGTGGTAAAATAAAATCTCGTAAAATATTTTTTTTTAGGGTACCTCCTGTACTTACACGTAAAGTGAGGATTTTTTTTTCTCGCGTACCCCTTAGTGTGGGGTATCATTAAATAGGTCTTTAAAAATAATGATAGTTTCCATTAACAGTTTTTTGATAAAAAAATTAGTTTGTGAAATATTAAGCTTTAAAGTGCTAAATTTTGCTCGATTCGAGTGTCCCCCCCCCTCTACCAGCTAAACGGTTATGTTTGGGGGTGTGAAAAAATTCACAATAGTAGTATATATAACGAAGTTTAAAAGAAAATTATCATGACTAAGTAGGCTTTACAACTTTACGAGTAATAGTCGACCAACTTATAAAATGTACTTAGATAAATGTTTTCTTAAACAAAATGTATCGGAAAACATGCTCTTCAACTGCAAATGTAAGTTTGTCAACTTTATTTTTACAGCTTTAATAGGTATGTTTTTACGGTATGTTTTTTGGGGATCGTGGAGGCGCAGCGCCGGGGCGTGACCCCGCTGCCTCGAGAAGTCGAGGCGCGGCGCGAAGACCTCCGGCGCGATCTCAGGGCAGTATGGAAGGAACGACTGTCGCCACCGACGGCCGGGCACGCCGCAATTGGGGCGGTAAGACCCCTCTTTGAGGAGTGGTTGGAGAGAAGTCATGGCGTCCTTACCTTCCGCCTGACGCAGGTCCTCACCGGGCACGGGTGCTTCGGGAGGTACCTGTGTCTAATGCGGAAGGAGGAAACGTCTGGGTGTCACCACTGCGAAGATCGCCCGGAGGACACGGTGGAGCATACGGTGCAGGACTGCCCAGCTTGGGCAGTGCACCGACGTGTCCTCACGGCTGCGATAGGCGGAGACCTCTCGCGCCCGGCATTGGTTTCGGCCATGCTGCGGGGCGAGACGGAGTGGGAAGCGGTCGCCTCCTTCTGCGAAGCAGTAATGCTCGCGAAGGAGGAGGCGCGCCGCGAGCGAGAGAGGACAGAGTCCTCCCTCCGCCCCAACCGCGGTGTAGGACGCCCACGGCGACGGACGTCGCGAGACGATCTCCGGCCACCGTAGGCGCGGGCATGCGGGCAGCGAGTAAAGGGCAACTCGCTGCCCGACCAAGGACCATGCCCGGGTCGACGGCGCGTCGTGTCCCACGCGCGCCTCAAAGAGCGTCAGCATAATGACGGGGCCCCCCTCTCAGAGGGCCAAAGCCTGCCGGGGTCGCGGGATTATTCCCTTACCGTAACCCCGGAACATAACAGGCTATGAAGGACACCGTGGATTTTAGTCAGTAGAAGTCTGACAGTCCCTCCCGCCCTGCCCGGGGTTGGAGGACTCATTTGACGATTTTACCACGCTAAAAAAAAAAAATGTTTTTTGGGGATAGGTAGGTTTTTATCGTCAACTATTTTTAACTAACCTCAAAAAAAGGAGGAGGTTCTAAATTCGTCGTAATCTTTTTTGTTATGTATTTTCCCTGATTTCTCAAAGACTCCTGGACCGATTTTGAAAATTCTTCTTTTTAAAATTAAATTCGGCGAATCAGTTTAATTGGTTTTTTGATGGGCAACTACGGAACCCTACACTGTGCGTGGCCCGACACGCACTTGGCCGGTTTTTTATAACCTCACGTGGGAAAGAGATGGCGCCAGATGACTTGTATAGCTCTGTCTCTTTCCCAGTGCCTAAACTGGATCGCGTTAAGAGCTTGTAGTAAGCCACTGGTCTTTTAATTTAAAAAAA
Source organism: Agrotis segetum (assembly GCA_036375495.1). NCBI lineage: Eukaryota > Metazoa > Arthropoda > Insecta > Lepidoptera > Noctuidae > Agrotis > Agrotis segetum. Next base: position 1,008,836 of record JAQSVV010000199.1, read on the forward strand.
TCTCGTCCTATTTCAGAACGCATGTACCCATCGTTATGCGCTGCGTGTGCCCGATCATGTACGGTCGGTGACCGATATTGGGGCAATGCTGGGTCCCTCACCTGTCTCACTGATGGACAAGGAGACGTCACGTGGGGAGAGGCTGATGATATTGCCGCTTATTTCAAGGTAACATTTTTTTTTCATTTTTTTTGGCGTGGTAAAATCCTCAAATAAGTCCTCCCTCCCTGGGTGGGGCGGAAGGGACTGTCAGACTCTTACTGACTAAAATCCACCCGTGTTCCTTCCTATGCCCTTTACGTTCCGGGGCCACGGTATCATGGGTTAAGAAAATACCCGCGACCCCAGCAGGTATTTGGCGCGAAACACGACGCACCACCGACCCGGGTTGGTACTTGGTCGGACGGCGAGCTACCCGTCACTCACCGTCCGCAAGCCCGCTCCGCCGCTGTGCCCTCTGCTGATCAGAGGGACACGCGTTGGAGCGTCCACACGACAGGCTATTCGCATACGGGCAAAGAGACCCCTTAGGCACACAGTGCAAAAGGAAGGAAGAGTTTTTGCCCGCATCCCAGGGTGCACCGGCCCGAAAAACTGGTCTTCCCCCCGGACGTATCCGAGAGGGAACTCCAGACCACGGGCGCACGTGGAGGTTTCTTGTCTTAGCACCCCAACATAGCGCTTTTTGATGCCAACGTCCATTTGGACGGCAATTGGTGTAAATGCTATGTTACCTTGAAGTATATGACGGGGCCTCTCTAGAGAGCTAAAGCTTGACGGGGTCGCGGGACTAACGAATTACCGAGACAACGAAACGTAAAGGGCCATTGAAGGACATCGTGGATTTTAATCAGTACGAGTCTAACAGTCCCTCTCGCCCTGCCCTGGGTGAGAGGACTCATTTAATGATTTCACCACACTAAAAAAAATGTCGGTAACATTATATTTGGTTCGTCTACAAATCTCCTCAAAATTTGATAGTAATGAGAGCTATTTCGACTCTAGATCAAGGAAGATGTAAGCCTGACGGGTTCGAACAACTTCGCGTACCTTTGCCGAGATGGAACCTGGCGCGATCTGACACAAGAGCCCTGCGTCTGGCTGCGAAGACCCTGGAACGTGATTGTGGCTAAAAGGTATAACTACCACATAGTTTTATTTAGGGCTTTAAGCTCGGGTTTGACCACTATCTCACCTGATGGTAAGCGAAGATGTGGTCGACGGTGAAGCACGCTTGCCTACAAGTAACCCTATTCAATCTTGACTTCAGACCCAAAGGTTGTAGTGTTTAAGACGGAGACGGCATACTTAACACGACACTAACGTAGCGCAAGCGACATCAGGATGTCATTTTCAAGCGGCCATTAACAAATGGCGCCTTGTTGGCGCTTGCTCTACGAGAGTATTGTGTTGTTTGCCGTAAGTGTGTGATTTCCCATCATACCTCGCGTGGGTCTTATACACTGTTCCCCCTAGGTATCAGTAATATCGGCAGCCTACAGCCGAAAGACGTCCACTGCTGAACATAGGCCTCCCCCTTAGACCGCCACGCCGAACGACAATCCTCCACTTGCATCCATCGGTTGCCCGCGACTCTCACGATGTCGTCGGTCCACCTAGTGGGAGGCCTGCGTTCGTTGCGTCTTCCGGTCTGTGGTCGCCACTCGAAAATTCTTCCCCATCGGTTGTCGGTTCTACGAGCGATGCGGCCTGCCCATTGCCACTTCAACTTGCAAATTTTATGAGCTATGTCGGTGACTCTTTTTGAAATGAAGAAAAATAATATTTCTCTCCATTACTTACAGAAAAGCATCCGCAGCAGTCAGCAAGCTTGCTGAGTCCCTCACCAACAGCTCAGTAACGGTAGACGGTCACTGGCGAGGGGCCCTCGCAGCATTGCTGGAGAGCAACCAGGCTCTGCCGGAGCCTCTTAATCCACCACGAGCTCCTATGGACTACCTGGCGAGGGCTGACGGCTTCAGGGAGGCCTATAGTCAAGCTGGGTGTGATCCTCCAAGGTGAGTCATATCAGCATAACTTTTAATGTTTCCACTGCTGGGACACAGGCCTCCTCTCTGAAAGAAGGAATGGGTTGTAATACACCACGCGGGTCATAGGCGGGCACAGATTTCATATTTCTTCGAATATATGGTTCTATGGTTCCGGTTTTCCCGGGTCAACGGCGTGTTGTGTTCCACGCGCGCCTCAAAGAGGTTTCAGGTGTCAGCACAATGACGGGGCTGCCCTAGGGGGCCAAAGCCTGCCGGGGTCGCGGGATTTACGAGCTACCGTGACCCCGGAACGTTAGGGGTTATTGAAGGACACCGTGGAAACTAGTAAGTTCAAGTCTGACAGTCCGTCCTGCCCTGCCCTGAGAGGACTCATTTGATGTCTTTGACTTTTGCCACGCTAAAAAAAAGAACATGCTGGTTTCTGCACTAGATTTTTCTTTACGATGTCGTATGTTCATCATGATCATCAGCCGGAAGACGTCCACTGCTGAACATAGGCCTCCCCCTTAGACCGCCACGCCGAACGACAAACCTCCACTTGCATCCATCGGTTGCCCGCGACCCTCACGATGTCGTCGGTCCACCTAGTGGGAGGCCTGCCTACGCTGCGTCTTCCGGTCCGTAGTCGACATGAGAGAACTTTTATTCCCCATGTCCATTCCGATGTCTTATGTCACATCTTTCTTACCCCAAAAAAGCTATTAACACCATAAAACGCTATATTCTCTTCCAGACACATCAGCTTCTGCACAACATCTCTTCTCGCCAAGAACAAATGCGACTGGCTCTCTGAAGCAGGCGCGGTGTACGGCATCGCCCCTCCTCTGCAGTGTGTGATGAGGAACAGCGTCCAGGAGTGTCTGAAGGCAGTTCAGATGGGAGAGAGTGATGCCACTGCTGCTGGTAGCGACTGGCTGGTGGCCGGGATCAGGTCAGTTCAACATCATCTGTCTAGCCTTTTCCCAAGTAAGTTGGCGTCGGCTTCTCGTCGAACCGGATGCAGCTGAATATCAGCATTTTACATGGAGCGACTGCCTATCTGACCTCCACAACCCAGTAACTGGGTAATACGATACCCCATGGTAAGACTGGTTGTCAGATTTTCAAGCTTCTGACTTCAGTAACAACTGTCAAAGATCTACAAATGACAGCCGGGATCAGTGGCTCTAAGTGCCTTCCGAGGCATTGGAGGAAACTAGTTAATATAGATGTTGATCAACAGGCTTACCTTGTATTGGCAAGCACTGCTACTTATTATAGTGTTGAATTGACCATAGTCGAGGTGGACAGAGCATTTTCGTTCATTCCATTCGCTACTAACTCAGTAGTTTCTAATGGATTTTCAACTTTATTAGCTTCAGTTTTAAGTTAAAAATCTATTATAGACTCTTGGGCGTTTACGTTTATCACTTGCCTTTTGGCTTAGGGCTCAAAACGTTTCCTTACAAAAGTCTTTTACCATTTTTCTAACCTCTGCACGTCTTACTTATTTCAGAGATTACTCCCTAACACCACTCCTCCACGAAGTAACACCAATCGTAGAAAAAACGAACACAATCGTTGCATACATCAATAGCGACTCAAAAATTTCCAAGATGGCGGATTTGCGCGGCAAACGCGCGGCTTTCCCACGCTATGATGGCGCCGCTTGGCATTCTGTCAGAAACTACATTACTGTACATGAAAAAATTACTTGTAAAGAGTTCATGGACGATTATTTTGAAGAGATTTGTGCACCTGGCTTGGATGGGAAGAAGTGTTACGAAGAGGGTGAAGCTGAGGCGTTGAAGTCTCTTGTGGAAGGGAAGAGTGATGTCGCTTTTCTGAGTATGGCGACTTATAAAGCTTTTAAAGGTGAGTTGTTATTTCTAGAGATTGATAGGCATGTTGACAGTGGTCGTCTTGGCAACATTTTACATGAAATGTTTTTGGTGGGAATCCATTTCTACGTATCAAAGTTTTGTCTTTGGGAGGGATCGAATCGTTATGGTAAGCGTCCACAGGTCCGCATCGTCGGCAGCGATCGGATTGCCGACGCGAGTATCAGCAATCGGATTGCCGATGCCACCTTCATCGTTTCTACTAATCGGCATTCCGTATGACGTCATCGGTACGCGTCGCATTAAGGCATTGCCGATGAGCCGTCCGTACGATGCGGATCAGTGGACGTAGTTGTATGAGTTTTCATACAAGGCAAACTAAAATCCGTTACGTACGATACGTCCGATACGTGCGATGCCGACTTGTGGACGCACACCTTTATTATTCACCAGTTACTGATATGGCTTACTGGATATGTATACGAAATAATGAAAATTCAGAAATAATTTTCCTTACCGTGACCCCGGAACAGAAAGGGCTATTGAAGGACACCGTGGATTTTAGTCAGTAGAAGTCTGACAGTCCCTCCCGCCCTACCCGTGGTTGGAGGACTCATTTGATGATTTTACCACGCAAAAAAAAAAAAAAAAGAGAGGCAAAGTTTAAAAAAATCTGATTCTGATAACGAATAAAATAAACTAAAGAAGGAAGTAAAGTAACCTTAACGCCGTTTTTGCATTATTATTTTTAACATTCACTTAAACATGTTTTTCTTATTTCAGCAAACAATGATTCGTCATCAGAGAACGCGAAGAAAATCGTCCCTCTCTGCCCAGAAGGAAACCAAAAGTACTGCTTTGTTAGTTGGTCCAATCTTGGCCATATATTTGCCGCCAATAACCTCACTAGCATTCGCAAACACGAAATAGTAAACGTCTTTACGAAGTTGGACCAACTGTTTGGCAAACATCCACCATTTCATAACGCCATGTTCTCAATGTATGGTCCTATAACCATGAATTAGAAGTAATATTTCATAGTAACACTAAAAGTTTGGCCACTAGCGGTGTTCTAAAAACTCATCCCTATGATAAAATTCCTTACAATTTCGAACTGTCAATGTCAAATATGACAGACTTCACTTGTGATTTTGGCGCGAAAACGACGCCATCTTTGATTATGTTGCTGGTAACTCTAGTCGTATTTGTAATAAATAAATAGTAATTAGTTATTTTTTTTAATAACTGTTGGTCTACCATGACTTAAAGCGAGAGAGGGACAGAGCTATACAAGTCGACTAGCGCCACCTCTTTCCCACATAGGAATTATTCTCGCTTCATGACTTCATGGTTAGGTCACCTGAGCACTTTGTGATAATAAATAAATGAGTGGTTTTTTATATTTTTCTTTGTTGTTTTATTATTTTTGTCGTTTTCCTTTTACATCTGCTTAATCTCTCTTTGACTGCTGGCCTTTTAGAGAGACTAAGAGTCACTCAACGAGCAATGGAAAGAGCTATGCTCATAGTTTCTTTGCGAGATAAAATCCGGAACATGGATGTTCAGCGAAGAACCAGTCACCGACATCATCACTTTGTCATCACTACATAGTATAAAACAAAGTCGCTTTCTCTGTCCCTATGTCCCTTTGTATGCTTAAATCTGAAACTACGCAACGGATTTTGATGCAGTTTTTTTAATAGATAGAGTGATTCAAGAGGAAGGTTTACATGTATAATAACATCCATTAAATAGTGGAGAAGTATGTTATTTTTGAAGTTTCTAATGTGATGTCGTAAATATTTAATTTTTTTCTTCTTATATTGCAAACGCAGTAACATAATAACCTACAGATTATCTTTAATAAAATGCTCATGTTTGCTTATCTGCGTAAAGGCGGCAAAAGTGCTGCATAAGCTTCCCTCGTAATCCGGCGGAGCCACGGAGACGATTCCTCTGAGGTAGTAACGCTCTGTGCCTCGTTCAGTGTCGCGGAACGCTAGCCCGCCGCCACTGTCGCCTCTACATAGCTCCGTACCTGAGGAAAGAGGTGACGAGTAAAGGCTGCAAGTAAATGTTCAAGTGCTAAGGCTAGGTCACCGTATACATCAACATCATCATCATCAGCCGGAAGACGTCCACTGCTGAACATAGGTCTCTCCCTTGTTTAAGGGAGAGGCCTCACGCCGAACGAAAATTCGCCACTTGCATCCATCGGTTGCCCGCGACTCTCACAATGTCGACGGTCCATCTAGTTGGAGGCCTGCCTACGCTGCGTCTTCCGGTCCGTGGTCGCCACTCGAGAAATTTTCTTCCCCATCAGTCAATTCTACGATCGATGTGACCTGCCCATTGACACTTGCAAATTCTACGAGCTATGTCGGTGATTCTGGACGATTCTGAGGTATCTCTATTAGGATTTTGATAATCTCACCATTCCCGAATCCAGCACAGATCTTATCGCTGGTGATATACTCTCTGAAGTGCGGTGGTGTTTGTGCGATGCATTGCTCGATGCTTAGGTACGGCAGTTCAACCACCTTGAGGATCCCAGAGGGTGGGCCGGTTTCTGATGTAAGACCCCAACTTGCCACCTAGGGTACAAAACATGTTAGGATATGACATCACACTTGGTTTTTTTTAAGGGACAAACCCTCCACACTATTCCCAAACCACTGCAACTCCTGAGAGCCAGAATCAACAGTGGCAACCACCAGAAAAGCGCCGAGACAATGAAGCTCGACGAATCCCGGAGATTGAATTTGCCTGCCTTTGATCCTGCAACGAAATTTATCAGAAAAGAATAGTGGAGGAGTAGGAAAAATATGTTTCCACTTGTGGCAAACACTTGGCTTCTTTATCGTTCTACTCAGTGACTGAGTTGTGGAGGTCTTAGTGGGTAAGCGATTGACTGCTGCACTATAAGGCACGGTTTCAATTCCTGTAGAATTTTACAGATTTAATAGACCCCCTAAATTCTGTTTTATTACATTTGTAGCTATAACTATGTGCTGTGCTGTCAAATCCGAACACAATTATTACGGCACACATTTTGATCAAATGTTTGTGCGCAACAATGTGGTTGCCACAAATTATGTCGACCTTATAACAATTCCATTAGAGAATGTTCTCGAAGGATCGACACGGTTTAGATATATCCCAGTATCAGACTTCTAATAAGTTATAACACTCCCGTAACAATGTATTAATTTCGACTGGCCTGTTGATCTAGTGGTTAGTGGCCCTGACTGCTATGCCGGAGGTCGTGGGTTCGATTCCCACCCAGGACAAATGTTTGTGTGATGAGCACGATCATTTGTTCTGTGTCTGGGTGTAATTTATCTATAATATATAATATCTGGTTGACCGAGCTTTACATACAATTCTCTATGGAGAATTTACGTTACAAGAATTGACTCGTAAAAGAGTAGGGGCCATCAAAAAACCCTCTGAGGCACACTACAAAATGTCACTAACCTTCCCCACGTTTCCAAGTTGCAGTTGTCTCCTCTCAAAGAGGACATCAAAATCCAAGCAGACCGGTCTGACGTGCGTTTTGTATTCGAAGGGAGTCTCCAGGATCACAAGGGCTATGTCATCTTGGAAGTTCGCTGCGATGCCTTGGAAACGGACAGGGATCCTTATTTCTTTTACCTGTTGATTTTATTAACAAAAGCATTATAAACAGTCTCACTATTATGGCTAGACTGAAAGAGAGTGCTAAAATTTCGCGTAGTAGAGAATTTCGGAAATAAAAGACATGCATCATCATTAGATCCCAAGTTAAAAGAGAATACATACATCAGACTTCTGAGCGCCAAGATCTCGTACGTCATTCCAAGGGCGATACATCTTACCGACGGCGACAGCGTACATGGACGCAGGTTGTTTTTTGGTGACTTCGTTCCAGAAACAATGAGCACCTAGAATAAAAAAAATGGGTTTAAAATACCCTTCATTTAGCCGAAAGCATGCGAACCATTTAGTTAGGTAATTCATTGTTCAAAGTGCCAAAGGTGACAGTTTTTGAAAGACTAACCAGAAATTACAACACTATTGCTGATGAGAGTTGCCCCACAGATATGTGAATAAGGCTTGTTGGTCTTCGTGTAGATGCCGGCGTGCCAGGGCAGCTGTCCGGGCGTGGCTGGTTTACCACTGATGATGAGTTCCGCGCCTTGCGGAGTTATTCGACCGCATTCTAAAGACGGATGATAAAACTGTAAGGGGTATGCATGATATGGATGAGGAGGAAGGCTAAAACAAAATAAACATCAAAAGAAAAAGTGATATGAAAAAGAAAGTAATGGTCTTTCCCATCAGTCGTCACTGACAACATGGTTTACGGGAAAAATGGAAGACGAAAGTAAATTAAAGTGTGTTGGACTGCGGGACTCTTTAGAAGGTTACCGAATTAATAGCTACACTCTTGTCAAAAATATTAAAGTTTATCCCTGTACTCATTAATCCTACTTTAGGATTAGGATTAATCTTTTGTATCTGCATAATCCAAAAGATTCACCTTATACTATGCCATTCTGAGCATTAACTTATAAAGATAAATAGAATGTAGAGAAACAGAAAAGAAAGAACAGGCCGGTTGATTGAGATCCAAACGAAAAATTTAGGTGTCCTCATGGCGTAAGGTATCTGAATCATGTATGTTCCGCGATTTCTTTAATTTTTTTAGGTTCACTTTTCTTTTAGTTTTCAATTAAACGGTCACCCTGTATTTGCTGCCAGAAATCACGACTAGCATACAAGTTTTTAACATATACTTGAACAGTATCTTTGATCGTTTCGTTTCTAATCAAACCTGGGGTGCAGACGGCTACGTAATCCCAGATTCCGTCGATGCATCTCATGTAGGGAAGAGTGACGGGCGAGTAGTAGTTCGGGCTATTGCATTCGGGTCTCACGAACGTTCCCGAAGGTTCGTAAGTTTTGCAATCTCGACGGTCTTCACTGCGGTCGGGGACGAGACAGTTGTAGCGGACGGACGGGTTATTATCCAACTTGCAAAATCCTAGAAGGTAAAACCATTTCACAATTTAGGAACTCAGCATAAATTCAGGAGTCGAGGTTTTATCAAGCTCTATGCTCAATAGACTAGTCGTAATACATACTCAGCAAGCTATAAAAAGTTTTAATCATGCAATATGAGGATACTAATTCAATTAGGGCCTAATACACATCCTTGTGGAACCCCGTACAAAAATATTATGATAAAAATTAAGTTTCTGAAACAAACACTTAAATAATATTACAAAGAAAATACATTCATATAGGAAGTCAGAAACGGCCACTTATTAACCATGAAGTCTTTATTTACTCAACAAATACTACATATATACCATGTCGAAAGTTTCACTTAAGGCAACAACTACAGGTTTGGAATGATTTTAGTAAATATGAATATATACTTACTGACGCATTTAGGAATAGAATTAGACCAGGTTCCATCGTGACAGAAGATTACAGTATCTCCCACGATTCTATATCCTGCTTGACAAGTCACATTCAGCTGGACTGAGTGAAGACCCTGTCCAGGCTGTACGTTAGGTGCGTTTGCTACCACGTATAAGCCGTGATCAGGGTATGGCGGCAGGATACATTTGCCTGGTTTAATTGGTCTGAAATTTAAAGTTTCTTATAAGTTTTAGTTTCGTCTTGTCCAAAACCAGCAGCGTGAAAAATTAAATTTACACATAAAAACGTGAACAGAATAAAAAATTGTATAACCTACAATTACTTATTCCAGGTTTGGTTCGGTAATGCAATCGCTGCCGACAGAAATCTGTTTGATGCGATGCGTCCGATACGTACGATGCGGACCTGTGGACGCTTACCAGTAAACGGATATGAAATTGAGTGATCTTACCTTCTTATGATGGGAGGCACTGGATTAGAGGCACCCGAGCAGCATACTAAGGGATCCGTGTCGTCGAACAAGCATATCTGGAGGAAAACATAGCATTGCATTATCAGCTCATAAAATTCCCACTGCTGGGTCATAGGTTTCCTCTCTGGGAGAGGGACTAAGCTGTGGATCCACCAAGGGGGCAACCTACAGATATCAAGAGGATGGCATTTTTGGGAATTGAACTGAAGACTACGATTACTGCGAAGCCCCTATGTATGTCCATCGGATACTATGCAATTTTTTAAGAGTCAATAAATAATGGGAGAACAAAAAATGCTGGTGAATAAAGGCCTACGCAGACCGGGACGGCATGGCAAGGGATTTTGCCGTGAGTCAGCGCACACTGGCCTCTTAGATACCACGTCATTCTACAGCACTTTGCCACGGCCCCGCTTCTATACCCCCGCCGTTAAAGCGTAACAATTTATATCGTATTTCTGTAATAGTACGGATGAATGTCCATTAGTAAAAATTAAAATCCCTTGCCATGCCGTCCTGGCCTGCACAGGTTTCAACACTGCGACGCTGCCGTGAGCGATGCGTACAATGTTACAATATCAAAGAGGTAGCTCATATCCCGATGTAATTATAAATTTTATAATACGTATTGTTTTATCTTCTGTTTGACTTCATCAAAGGTAGTCTCACAGCTGTTTAGGCTTCTGCAAACTCCGTATGTGTCGTTGCCTTTCCAGCATCTGTCGCCTGGAAAGAAGAAAAAACTGTGACATTAGCGCTCATGCACACGAGACGGTTTTGAGCATGTACTGACTAAACCTGCGACCCAAGCAGGCGATTGACCCTCTATGGTGAACCTGTCAGATTGCCGACAGCTCGTTGGAGCGTGTCTTGAACACGACGCTGTCCACCTGGGTATGGTCCATGTTATGGTATGGACCATGTTATGGTATGGACCATGACTGTGGCGGTTGAGAGTAGGTATATCATGTTCACTCAAATGTCTCGCTGAAGGAGGCGCGTGTGTCGGATCATTTAGTTCCCTTCAAAATTGTTGAACATCTCTTAGCTTCCGCGGTCTATTTAATTATTAATACATAATTTTATTTCATAATAAATTGTGGTTTTTACATTTACTTAACACTTTTGACTTGCTCTGTTTCTCACAATAAAGCATCTGAAGATTAATGATGTCACAAAAGTTATTTTTTTATAGAAAACATTGTAATTAACTATTCTATAATCCAGGTAATAAACTATTTGTGTACTTGTGTACTAAATAATAAATCCGTTGATGATAAAAAATGAACAACAATAACAAACCATACTAAAGTTTGTCATGGATTTTTTTTGTGATAAATTACCAAAATTAATTTTAAGTATCCCTTTCTTTATGAAATTTATTGCTACTTAATAATAATAAATCTTCATTATTTCATATCTACTGCAACTAGTAAATCTTGGCTATAGCAATACGCCATAATAATGTTATGATCAATTATGATCAAGTGATATATGTAGGTACACTACACATCTTACTAATCCTAATAAATTATAAAGATATGTTTATTTTACCGCCCAACGAAGTGGACACTTGTCAGCTAGTACTATATAAAGCTTGTAATATTATAAATGTGGAACTTGTGGGATACGATGGATGTATGTTTATCACTTACTATTCCACGCAAAAACTACAAAACGGGTTTGAATGAAAGGAACACAACAATAGTTTGTAAACTGAATTAACATTTATGATAGTTAATATTCCGATTTTGTGTTCCCGTGGGATGATCTTCAAGTATTAGCAAGCAAAAACCGTCGTCAACTAAAAAGTTATAAAAACTTTGAAAACAAAAAACAAAATTAATCAAAGTTGTCATGTCATACCTTCAGACTGTGCATCACTTACTACGAGGTACACAAATAAAATTAAAACACTATTTAACATGTTTTTTTATGCTAAAAAACACAATTTCACTTAAAATTATGATAGTTTTAAACAATGATGGACGATAAACATTGTTGTTTTAAACTTATGGAACAACATCCGTCAGACAGCAAGGCCATATCGCGACTAGAGGAAAAATCGTATAAATATATAAAACCAAAGGTCACTCACTCGATACATCGAAACCTGCTTTACGTCTAAAGATGAAACCGAACGATCGAGCTTAGCTCCGATAGGGAAAATCATAAAACAACTTACTAAACGAAAAACAAAAAAAATGAAACACCTATTTTTCTGTGAATTTCCACTTCCGGCCACCATCTTTATGGGATACTTTTGGTCCTTCCTACGTTCTTCTTTTTAATTCTGACACTATGTTATTTATTATCCGGTTCAATGAAGCCAGGAATCTTAAGGCTGCTAATTCTAAAAGTTGGCAACGTCGCAAAAAGCTGTCAAATGTTTACAAGTTTTTATTAATTTGGCAAATATTCTGTATGAAAACAAGAAATATATTAAGCGGCCGTCAGTGCTGAGCGGTCAGCATTATTAGAAACGCTACCTTACTACAAAGCATATTGACTCATCAGCGCTGACCATCCGCGTGCGGTCAGCATGACAGGAAAACCCGCCTTAAAATAATTACATGGTTGCACCGGAAGTCGAACCCGCTACCTACTCGAAAAAAAACAACTTGTAGCTTTATTAAGTCGATCGAAAGGCTTCATCCTTATGGCTTCATCCTAAGGATTATTTTTTGCTATAACCCGGTTCACTGAAAAAGGAATCTAAAATGGCGGCTTGTGCTTGCGTTGACAGATAGTACAGTCTGGTTTCAGTTCTCAAACTTAACCTCACAATAAAACAAAATTCAACAACAATAAAGGGCTTCACACACATCAGCTATAATGTATATTTTTACATCTTCGAATCTCTATGTAAAGATGTAATAAGACGTATCGTGCTATAATGTACATCTTTACATTATAGCTGCTGTGTGTGAAGCCCTTAAGAGCGTATATTCCGAAAGTTGGCAACGTCGCAAATGGTTGTCAAATATTAACAAGTTTAAATTATTTTAGCATTGTTACTGAATGAAAATAAGAAATATGGGTCTGTCATGCACTAAAAAATGTATAAGGAAATGCAATAATTATTATCATAACACCGAATATACAGTTTTAGATGTAAAAAAAACCATTTGGAAGCTTTCTAAATGCCTTTTATACACCTGAAACTGTTACAACATCAAATTCAGAGCAATTTTCCTTGTTTTCATACAGAAAAATTGCCAAATTAATTAAAACTTGTAAATATTTGACAGCTTTTTGCGACGTTGCCAACTTTTAGAATAAGCAGCCTTAAGATTCCTGTTTTCATTGAACCGGATAATAAATAACATAGTGTCAGAATTAAAAAGAAGACCGTAGGAAGGACCAAAAGTATCCCATTAAGATGGTGGCCGGAAGTGGAAATTCACAGAAAAATAGGTGTTTCCTTTATTTTTGTTTAAGTTAAGTCAGTTGTTTTATGATTTTCCCTATCGGAGCTAAGCTCGGTCGTTCGGTTTCATCTTTAGACGTAAAGCAGGTTTCGATGTATCGAGTGAGTGACCTTTGCTTTTATATATTTATATGATTTTTCCTCTAGTCACGATATGGCCTTGCTGTCTGACGGATGTAATTCCATAAGTTTAAAACAACAATGTTTATCGTCCATCATTGTTTAAAACTATCATAATTTTAAGTGAAATTGTGTTTTTTAGCATAAAAAAACATGTTAATAGTGTTTTAATTTTGTTTGTGTACTTCGTAGTAAGTGATGCACAGTCTGAAGGTATGACATGACAGCTTTGGTTTATTTTGTTTTTTGTTTTCAAAGCTTTTAGGTTTATTTATAACTTTTTAGTTGACTACGGTTTTTGCTTGCTAATACTTGAAGATCATCCCACGGGGACACAAAGTCGGAATATTAACTATCATAAATGTTAATCCAGGTTACAAACTATTTGTGTACCTTTCATTCAAACCCGTTTTGTAGTTTTTGCGTGGAATAGTAATAAACATACATCCATCTTAATTATCCCCACAAGTTGTGTATAATAATATGTATATATCGCATCAGTGATCATAATATTAAAGACGTATTGCAATAGTTAAGATTTATTAGTCATCTTCCACGCTTATAAATTCGGCAAAACTCTTGTAGTTGTGTAGATATTATGAATTAATGAAGATTTATTCAGAAGCAATAATTTTCATTAAAAAACAAAGGAAAACTGAATTTTGGTAATTTATCACAAAAAAAAATCCATGACAAACTTGGTAGTACGGTTTGTTATTGTTGTTAATTTTTTATCATCAACGGATTTGGATTACATTTGGAACACAAATAGTTTATAACCTGGATTATAGGATAGTTAATTCCAATGTTTTCTATAAAAAAAAAAAATTACTTTTCTGACATCATTAATCTTCAGATGCTTTATTGTGAGAAACAGCAAGTCAAAAGTGTATAGTAAATAAAAAAACCACCATTAAGAAATAAAATTATGTATTAATAATTAAATAGACCGCGGAAGCTAAGAGATGCTCAACAATTTTGAAGGGAACTAAATGATCCGACACACGCGCCGCCATCAGCGAGACATTTAAGTGAACAAGATATTATTATACTTCCAATCGCCACAGTCATGGACTCATAGAACATGGACCATATTCAGGTGGACAGCGTCGTGTTCAAGACACGCTCCAACGAGCTGTCGACAATCACCATACATGGGTTCACCATAGAGGGTCAATTGCCTGCTTGGGTCGCAGGTTTAGTCAGTACATGCTCAAAACCGTCTCGTGTGCATGAGCGCTAATGTCACAGTTTTTTCTTCTTTTCAGGCGACAGATGCTGGAAAGGCAACGACACATACGGAGTTTGCAGAAGCCTAAACAGCTGTGAGACTACCTTTGATGAAGTCAAACAGAAGATAAAACAATACGTATTATAAAATTTGTAATTACATCGGGATATGAGCTACCTCTTTTAATTAGCGAGATATTGTAACATTGTACGCATCGCTCACGGGCGGCAGCGCCGCAGCTTAGTGTTGAGGCCTACGCAGGACAGGACGGCATGGCAAGGGATTTTAATTTTTACTAATGGACATTCATCCGTACTGTTACAGAAATACGACATAAATTGCTACACTTTAAAATGCATTGACAGGGATTTTATCGCAACGACAGGCTCCCGTGGCGGGATGCCGTGGCATACTGCGGTAGGCAACGGCATGCCACGGACTCTGGCGCTCGTAGTGATATACTGCGGGGTGCGGAATGCTGTAGAATGCCGTGGAATTTAAGCAGCCAGTGTGCGCTCTGACTCACGGCAAAATCCCTTGCCATGCCGTCCCGGTCTGCGTAGGCCTTTATGCACCAGCATTTTTTGATCTCCCATTATTTATTGACTCTTAAAAAATAGCATAGTATCCGATGGACATACGCAGGGGCTTCGCAGTAACCGTAGTCTTCAGTTCAATTCCCCAAAAAGCCGTCCTCTTGATATCTGTAGGTTGCCCCCTTGGTGGATCCACAGCCCAGTCCCTCTCCCAGAGAGGAAACCTATATCCCAGCAGTGGGAATTTTATGAGCTGATAATGCAATGTTTTCCTCCAGATATGCTTGTTCGACGACACGGATCCCTTAGTATGCTGCTCGGGTGCCTCTAATCCAGTGCCTCCCATCATAAGAAGGTTAGATCACTCAATTTCATATCTGTTTACTGGTAAGCGTCCACAGGTCCGCATCGTACGTATCGGACGCATCGCTTCAAACGGATTTCTGTCGGCAGCGATCGGATTACCGACGCGAGTATCAGCAATCGGATTGCCGATGCCACCTTCATCGTTTCTACTAATCGGCATTCCGTATGACGTCATCGGTACGCGTCGCATTAAGGTGATTGCTTCGATGTAGCCCGCAAAATTCAATTTTTTTTACGTTTTTTGCAATTTGCAGGCCAGTGACATGTTGTAACTTTATAAATATTTGTGTTGCGCAAATAACAAGTATAATTTTAAATATAAAAATTGTCAAAAAATTCGCTCCATCAGCTCTCACATAGAAAAGGTGCATCGTAGTTAGATTTCGGAGATTTTAACATGTCACCTTTTCTATGTGAGAGCTGATGGAGCGAGTTTTTTGATATTTTTATATTTAAAATTATACTTGTTATTACCGCAACTCATATATTTATAAAGCTACAACATGTCACTGGCCTGCGAATTGCAAAAAACGTAAAAAAAATTGAATTTCGCGGGCTGGTTAGAGCATCCCCCTTAAGGCAATGCCGATGAGCCGTCCGTACGATGCGGATCAGTGGACGCAGTTGTATGAGTTTTCATACAAGGCAAACTAAAATCCGTTACGTACGATATGTTCGATACGTGCGATGCCGACCTGTGGACGCACACCTTAATCTGTGAGTGAGAGAGACACGGAGGAAACTCGCTATAACAGACGAACCATGAAGACAGACCCATCACCCCATCCACAAACCCAACCTCTGCAAGCGCGGCTTAACCCGGAAGATCGGCCTGTGTGGCTGTAATTATTTAGGCACGAGCTCCTCTAACAAATAACCACACCTGGAAGAAGTAATTGTAGGCCATTGAAATATTTATTCCGTACACGATTCCGTGCATTTAACTGCTGTTTTTGGCAAGACGAAAAATAACTCATAAGAAACTTTAAATTGCAGACCAATTCAACCAGGCAAATGTATCCTGCCGCCATATCCTGATCACGGAATATACGCGGTAGCAAACGCACCTAACGTACAGCCTGGACAGGGCCTTCACTCGGTCCAGCTGAATGTGACTTGTCAAGCAGGATATAGAATCGTGGGAGATGCTGTAATCTTCTGTCACGATGGATTCTGGTCTAATTTTAAATTTCCTAAATGCGTCAGTAAGTATATAATATTAATATTTACTAAAATCCTTCCAAACCTATAAGAGTTGTTGACTTAAGTGAAACTTTCGACATGGTATATATGTAGTATTTGTTGAGTAAATAAGACTTCATGGTTAATAAGTGGCCGTTTCTGACTTCCTATATAAATGTATTTTCTTTGTAATATTTTTAAGTGTTAGTTTCAGAAACTTAAGTTTATATCATAAAATATTTTTATACGGGGTTCCACAAGGATTTGTATTAGGCCCTAAATGAATTAGTATCCACATATTGCATGATTAAAACTTTTTATGGCTCTTTTGATGAGTATGTATTACGATAAGTCTATTGAGCTTAGAGCTTGATTAAACCCGACTCCTGCACTCATGCTGAGTTCCTAAATTGTGAAATGTTTTACCTTCTAGGATTTTGCAAGTTGGATAGTAACCCGTCCGTCCGCTACAACTGTCTCATCCCCGACCTCGGCGAAGACCGTCGGGATTGCAAAACTTACGAGCCTTCGGGAACGTTCGTGAGACCCGAATGCAACAGCCCGAACTACTACTCGCCCGTCCCTCTTCCCTACATGAGATGCATCGACGGAATCTGGGATTACATCGCCGTTTGCACCCCAGGTTTGATTAGAAACGAAACGAATTTAATCAAAGATACTGTTCAAGTACTCAGATCAAAGAAATAGGCAGATGGAACGCTCAGAACACGCGAGTGGTTCCACCAAAGTTAATACAAAATCAAATCGAATTACATTCCATAATGTTTTCTTTGTTTTTGAGAACAACTTTTACAATGGTTAAAGACACGTGACGGCATATTTTGTCAAACAACAACAACGACGCGCAGCTTGGTACGACGCGTAGCTTGGTACAGTGATTCGATTTTGATTTTGTATTAACTTTGGTGGAACCACTCGCGTGTTCTGAGCGCTCTATCTGTCTATTTCTTTGATCTGAGTTCAAGTATATGTTAATCATTTGATAAGCTAGCGGTGATTTCAGGCAGCAAATACAGGGTGACCGTTTGAGTGAAAACCAAAAGAAATAAATTTTAGTGACTGAAGCTAAAAAAATAAAATAAAAAATCGCGGATACATGAGGGTGATTCAGATACCTTACGCCATGAGGACAACTAAATTTTTCGTTTGGATCTCAATCAACCGGCCTGTTCTTTCTTTTCTGTTTCTCTACATTCTGTTTATCTGTAGAAGTTAATGCTCAGAATGGCATAGTATACGGTGAATCCTTTGGATTATGCGGATACAAAAGATTAATCCTAATCCTAAAGTAAGATTAATGAGTACAGGGATAAACTTTATATTTTTGACAAGAGTGTAGCTATTAATTCGGTAACCTTCTAAAGAGTCCCGCAGTCCAACACTCTTTCTTCTTCCATTTTATCCCGTGAACCCCAACGATAGTGACGGCTGATGAGAAAGATTATTACTTTTAATTTTTCATATCTACCATCACCAAATTTTACTTTGTTTTATCTTTCATCCTCATTAACATGCATACCTCTCAGTTTTAATCACATGTTTTCAGAATGTGGTCGAATAAATCCGCAAAGCACGGAACTCATCATCGGTGGTAAACCAGCCACGCCAGCACAGCTGCCCTGGCACGCCGGCATCTACACGAAGACCACCAAGCCTTATTTACAGATCTGTGGGGCAACTCTTATCAGCAATAGTGTTGTAATTTCTGGTTAGTCTTACAAAAACTGTCACCTTTGGGGCTTTGAACAATAAATTACCTAACTAAACGGTTCGCATGCTTTCAGCTAAATGAAGGGTTGTTTTGAACCCATTGTTTTGATTCTAGGTGCTCATTGTTTCTGGAACGATGTCACCAAAAAGCAACCTGCGTCCATGTACGCTGTCGCCGTCGGTAAGATGTATCGCCCTTGGAATGACGTACGAGATCTTGGCGCACAGAAGTCAGATGTATGTTATTCTCTTTTAACTTGGGATCTAATGATGATGCATGTCTTTTACTTCCGAAATTCTCTACTACGCGAAATTTTAGCACTCGCTTTCAGTGTAGCCATAATAGAGAGACTGTTTATAATGCTTTTGTTAATAAAATCAACAGGTAAAAGAAATAAGGATCCCTGTCCGTTTCCAAGGCAGCGCAGCGAACTTCCAAGATGACATAGCCCTTGTGATCCTGGAGACTCCATTCGAATACAAAACGCACGTCAGACCGGTCTGCTTGGATTTTGATGTCCTCTTTGAGAGGAGACAACTGCAACTTGGAAACGTGGGGAAGGTAAGTGACACCTGAGTCCTCCACAACTCAGTCACTGAGTAGAATGATAAAGGAACCAAGTATGATGTCATATCCTAATATGTTTTTATACCCTAGGTGGCAGGTTGGGGTCTTACATCAGAAACCGGCCCACCCTCTCAGATCCTCAAGCTGATCGAACTGCCTTACTTAAGCATCGAGCAATGCATCGCGCAATCACCACCGGACTTCAGAGAGTATATCACCAGCGATAAGATCTGTGCTGGATACGGAAATGGTGAGATTATCACGATGTTACTAGAGATACCTTAGCAGTGGCGTACCGAGATGGAATCCAGAAGGAGGTAACACGAATCACCGAGGCCCTTTTTTTTGAGGACGATAAATATGACTTGCATCTAAATCTGTCTAAGGTTCACTTAGCCCACTTTTAGCTACTGTACCTCAGTATCGTCCAGAATCACCGACATCGTCATTGCTCGTAAAATTTGTAAGTTGAAGTGGCAACGAGTTAAGTTTTCGAGTGGCGACCACGGACCGGAAGACGTGGCGTAGGCAGGCCTCCAACTAAGTTGACTGACGACATTGTGAGAGTCGCGGGCAACCGATGGATGCAAGTGGTGAATTGTCGTTCGGCGTGGCGGTCTAAGGGAGACGCCTGTGTTCAGCAGTGGACGTCTTTCGGCTGATGATGATAGATCAGCTTGGGAGGAGTATACTTTGACTTAGCCCCACCTCTTTCCTCAGGTACGGAACTATGTAGAGGTGACAGTGGCGGCGGGCTAGCGTTCCCCGACTCTGAACGAGGCACAGAGCGTTACTACCTCAGAGGGATCGTCTCCACAGCTCCGCAGAATGACCAGGGAAGCTTATGCAGCACCAACTCTTTTACCGCCTTTACGCAGATAAGCAAACATGAGCATTTCATTAAAAACTATGTGTAATGATGTTAGTCTAAATGTTGTGTGTTTAGAATGCAGTTTTATTTTTATATAACGAGGATTCGGTGTAAAGTTAAACCCGAGTATGTGTATTGATAATTTTATTGTTACCCGACTGCGGTCTAATCAAAAGGAAGGGTAGGTATAAAAATGGTAGTGGCCGCACCCACTGTAGGTTTATGTCCATAAAACAGAAATCATAGTATGTATATATAAAGAGGGTGCGAGCACAGCTTTACTTGATACGCTGATGGTGGCGCGTGAGTCGGATCATTTAGTTCCCTACAAAATGTTTGAGCTAATGGTGCTAATGCATGTGTCATGTTCGTGAAGGGGCGATGTTAATTGGGACTGGCAATTTCTTAGCTTCTGCGGTTTATTTTAATTAACTGAATTGCCTTTTTTTCGTTCTCACATAATGTACCATAATTATTCTGAAGTTGAATGATGGAACAAAGGTTCTGTAAATAGTTTTGGCGATTGAAAACGAGTGCGAGCCCATTCTTCAGCTTAGAGATCTACGATGTCACTCAAGGACAGTCAAGGCCACACAACGCTCTCAATCCAGGGTATGAAAGGAGTGACCTTGGTGTATACACCAGAAGGTCTATCAACATTTTCACAGATCCGCCCGAATGATAACAGTCCAATGACGGTGAAGATGCAGCTGGAGAATTGAGAGGAGATTACGAGCGGCTCACCAGTTAAACCCTGGAAAGATATAGAAAATATTATAGATTAATTAAGAGACCATACTACCTCAAATGGCTTAGCAGAATCCCGTGATACTCCGAAAACTACTGCAGCATTAATTTTGAAATAAATATATGGTAAAGTTGAGGATTTTAAAGGTCTCATGTTTGGCGAAAACATGATTCCATATGTCGATAGAAAAAAATCCCACAAAGTTACCTACCTAAATTGAACAATAAACGCCTGACAATCATAAAATACTTAAAATCAGATAACTTTATAAACTAATGAACTAACTATAAAAGTATAAAGCATGTTGTAATGTTGTTTATTTTTTTGAATTTTCTTTTTTTTTTCGCCTTAAAATAAATAGATTTGCGTGTGGACAGCTAAAAGAAAGAGCAAGCAATAGTTCGCGGTACGTGCAAGTACGAGCGAGTAAGATTATATTGAAGTACTATGGAGCCTTATGAAAAAATAACTGTTTAGCCCAATGATTTCAAAAGGAAAGATACGCCCATCAGAACATTTTGGTTAAGGTTAATGGTTTTTCGGTCAGCTCAGACCGAGACGTGAAAGCCAGTCCGCACGGCGTGTTGCGGCCGAAAAAAGGAGGGTTCTCAATTCGGTCGGTATGTTCTTTTTTATATTTGTATGTACATCGATTACTCCTTCTTTTTTTGTTCGATGCAGTATACTTGCAGTGTGGTCTCATAAAAATTTCATCCAATTTGGTTCAGTACTTTTTATTTTGTGAGCATTTTTATTGATTTCGGCTACTTGGATGACACTACTTTTTGCGTGTTTCTTACGCGATTACTCCGCTAATTGTGGACCGATTTTCAAAATGCTTTTTTTGTTGTACTGGAGATCGTTCACTTAACCTGCGTCCGTGCAGTGACGCAGCGTGCCCTGTGGACTGGCTCTTACGCTGAGCGCACATTTCAGTCGAGCTACAAAACCTAACTCTATTTCTTACACGAAAAGCAATCATTATTATTGAAAGAGGTTTTTACCTTACAAGCGTCAGTAGAACCCGTCTTGTTTCCGTAACACATTTGCGAGAAAACAGTACATTATGTAATTTAAAAAAACCTTATTTAACAGTAGAAAAGTCGTAACAATTTTTGAAGTTCCTAATATGAAAAATGGCGCCACATGCACGTGGTGGAAATTAGAACTACATCTTTCGTCTCATTTACTCATAAGTATTAAAGTGAGACAACGTATTGAGCAAAAGCGCTTCCAAGGAGGTTCGATCCGTCAGGCTGTTTATTCTCATAATGTGAAACTTTTTGGTGGAATTATTTTTTTCTTTTATGGAAATTAAAAAAAAAAACCGTAAAGAAAACGCACGGTGCTATACAACGGAGCGTGCGGTAAATACATTTTTCGAGCAAAAGTGTTGAAAATAACTATGACGATTGTAAACGAGTGTCCAAGGAGCCCATTCTTCTGCTTAGAGACTACGACGTCACTCAAGGCCACACAATGCTCTCAATCCAGGGTATGAAAGGAGTGACCTTGGTGTATACACCAGAAGGTTGATCAACATTTTCACAGATCCGCCCGAATGATAACAGTCCAATGACGGTGTAGATGCAGCTGGAGAATTGAGAGGAGATTACTAGTGGTTCACCAGTTAAACCCTGGAAAGATATACAAAATACATATTTTAGATTAATTAAGAGACCATACTACCTCAATCAAATGGCTTAGCAGAATCCTGTGATACGCCGAAAACTACTGCAGCATTAATTTTGAAATAAATATATGGTAAAGTTGAGGATTAATGTTGGTCTCAAGTTTGGCGAAAACATGATTCCATATGTCGATAGAAAAAAATCCCACAAAGTTACCTACCTAAATTGAACAATAAACGCCTGACAATCATAAAATACTTAAAATCAGATAACTTTATAAACTAATGAACTAACTATAAAAGTATAAAGCATGTTGTAATGTTGTTTATTTTTTTGAATTTTCTTTTTTTTTTCGCCTTAAAATAAATAGATTTGCGTGTGGACAGCTAAAAGAAAGAGCAAGCAATAGTTCGCGGTACGTGCAAGTACGAGCGAGTAAGATTATATTGAAGTACTATGGAGCCTTATGAAAAAATAACTGTTTAGCCCAATGATTTCAAAAGGAAAGATACGCCCATCAGAACATTTTGGTTAAGGTTAATGGTTTTTCGGTCAGCTCAGACCGAGACGTGAAAGCCAGTCCGCACGGCGTGTTGCGGCCGAAAAAAGGAGGAGGTTCTCAATTCGGTCGGTATGTTCTTTTTTATATTTGTATGTACATCGATTACTCCTTCTTTTTTTGTTCGATGCAGTATACTTGCAGTGTGGTCTCATAAAAATTTCATCCAATTTGGTTCAGTACTTTTTATTTTGTGAGCATTTTTATTGATTTCGGCTACTTGGATGACACTACTTTTTGCGTGTTTCTTACGCGATTACTCCGCTAATTGTGGACCGATTTTCAAAATGCTTTTTTTGTTGTACTGGAGATCGTTCACTTAACCTGCGTCCGTGCAGTGACGCAGCGTGCCCTGTGGACTGGCTCTTACGCTGAGCGCACATTTCAGTCGAGCTACAAAACCTAACTCTATTTCTTACACGAAAAGCAATCATTATTATTGAAAGAGGTTTTTACCTTACAAGCGTCAGTAGAACCCGTCTTGTTTCCGTAACACATTTGCGTGACAGAGTTAAATTCAAACTCCATTTCTAAAGACTGTGGTAGAATGTAAGCATTCTTGCATTCTTTTTCAGTGAATTTGTTTAATTTTATCTGAAATGAAGAAAAAACATACAACTTAAATGTACTCTATTCGCTTGTGCGAAATCGGTTTAGGGTTGAACTACCTAGATCTGGCAGCACGGAATCGCCTTTTTCCGTCGCCCTTTCTCATTCTGTCTCTTAGAACTGCCATTTGCTAGACCGAGACAGAAAGCATAATGCGATAGCACGCGGCGGAATCCTCCAGGTGGCTGCGTGCTATCGCATTGTCTCGGTGCAAATGGCAGTTCTAAGCGACAGAAAGAGAAAGGGCGACGGAAAAAGGCGATTCCGTGCTGCCAGATGTGGTTCGACCCTTAGAGGACTGGCCTCAGATCAAAGAAATAGGTAGATAGAACGCTCAGAACACGCGAGTGTGTCCACCAAAGTTAATACAAAATCAAATTGAATTACATTCCATATTGTTTTCTTTGTTTTTGAGAACAACTTTTACGATGGTTAAAGACACGAGACTCGGGACTCTCTGGTCCATGATTGGACAGCGAATTGGCCCATTATGGTAAGCGTCCACAGGTCCGCATCGTACGTATTGGACGCATCGCATCAAACGGATTTCTGTGTCGGCAGCGATCGGATTGCCGACGCGAGTATCAGCAATCGGATTGCCGATGCCACCTTCATCGCTTCCACTGATCGGCATTCCGTATGACGTCATCGGTACGCATCGCATTAAGACATTGCCGATGAGCCGTCCGTACGATGCGGATCAGTGGACGCAGTTGTATGAGTTTTCATTCAAGGTAAACTAAAATCCGTTACGTACGATACGTAACGGCCGTTACGTATCGTACGTAACGGATTTTAGTTTGAAAAAAATAAAACGTGACTTTCTACTGTTCTTGGACAGTAAAAAAAAAAACGGTTCCGGGAACTTATTTATACGTTAAAATAATTGATTACGGACAGTGCACTGAAATGGGCAAAAACAGTAAAGAGCTAAACAGTTATTTCAACTGTATGAACATTAAAGTCTACTGAAACAAACAGTTCCTTGTAAGTATTGCCGTTTTTAGAGCTTTACTGGTATCGTAGCAGTTATTTTTACTGCTTCTGAACAGTTATTGTAGCATACAGTAAAGAGCTAAACAGTTATTTCAATTGTTTGAACATTAACGTTAACTAAAACAAGCAGTTTTTTTTTATTATTGCCGTATTTAGACTTTACTGATATCGTAACAGTTATTTTTACTGCTCCTGAACAGTTTCTGTAGCATACCATAAGGAGTTAAACAGTTAATATCAACTGTTTGAACATTAACGTTTACTGATATCATAGCAGTTATTTTTACTGCTTCTAAACAGTTTTTATAGCTTACAGTAAGGAGCTAAACAGTTAAGAGCTAAACGGTTATTTCAACTGTATGAACATTAACGTTAACTAAAACAAGCAGTTATTTTTAGTATTGCCGTATTTAGACTTTACTGAGTTCGTAACAGTTATTTTTACTGCTCCTGAACAGTTTCTGTAACATACCATAAGGAGTTAAACAGTTAATATCAACTGTTTGAACATTAACGTTTACTGATATCATAGCAGTTATTTTTACTGCTTCTAAACAGTTTTTATAGCTTACAGTAAGGTGCTAAACAGTTAAGAGCTAAACAGTTATTTCAACTGTATAAACATTAACGTTAACTAAAACAAGCAGTTCTTTTTAGTATTGCCGTATTTAGACTTTACTGATATCGTAACAGTTATTTTTACTGCTCCTGAACAGTTTCTGTAACATACCATAAGGAGATAAACAGTTAATTTCAACTTTTTGAACATTAACGTTTACTGATATCATAGCAGTTATTTTTACTGCTTCTAAACAGTTTTTATAGCTTACAGTAAGGTGCTAAACAGTTAAGAGCTAAACAGTTATTTCAACTGTTTGAACAGTTACGTTTACTGATATCATAGCAGTTATTTTTACTGCTTCTAAACAGTTTTTATAGCTTATAGTAAGGAGCTAAACAGTTAAGAGCTAAACAGTTATTTCAACTGTATGAACATTAACGTTAACTAAAACAAGCAGTTCTTTTTAGTATTGCCGTATTTAGACTTTACTGATATCGTAACAGTTATTTTTACTGCTCCTGAACAGTTTCTGTAACATACCATAAGGAGATAAACAGTTAATATCAACTTTTTGAACATTAACGTTTACTGATATCATAGCAGTTATTTTTACTGCTTCTAAACAGTTTTTATAGCTTACAGTAAGGAGCTAAACAGTTAAGAGCTAAACGGTTATTTCAACTGTATGAACATTAACATTAACTAAAACAAGCAGTTTTTTTTAGTATTGCCGTATTTAGACTTTACTGAGTTCGTAACAGTTATTTTTACTGCTCCTGAACAGTTTCTGTAGCATACCATAAGGAGTTAAACAGTTAATATCAACTTTTTGAATATTAACGTTTACTGATATCATAGCAGTTATTTTTACTGCTTCTAAACAGTTTTTATAGCTTACAGTAAGGAGCTAAACAGTTAAGAGCTAAACGGTTATTTCAACTGTATGAACATTAACGTTAACTAAAACAAGCAGTTATTTTTAGTATTGCCGTATTTAGACTTTACTGATATCGTAACAGTTATTTTTACTGCTCCTGAACAGTTTCTGTAACATACCATAAGGAGATAAACAGTTAATATCAACTTTTTGAACATTAACGTTTACTGATATCATAGCAGTTATTTTTACTGCTTCTAAACAGTTTTTATAGCTTATAGTAAGGTGCTAAACAGTTAAGAGCTAAACAGTTATTTCAACTGTATGAACATTAACGTTAACTAAAACAAGCAGTTTTTTTTAGTATTGCCGTATTTAGACTTTACTGATATCGTAACAGTTATTTTTACTGCTCCTGAACAGTTTCTGTAGCATACCATAAGGAGTTAAACAGTTAATATCAACTGTTTGAATATTAACGTTTACTGATATCATAGCAGTTATTTTTACTGCTTCTAAACAGTTTTTATAGCTTACAGTAAGGAGCTTAACAGTTAATACTACAAATTGTTTGAACATATTTTCTAATAGCCTATATCATCCCACTGCTAGGCATAGGCCTCCGCCGAACACTTCCAAGAATCCCGGTCTTTCGCAGATTCCCACCACTCCCGGCCGTGAGATCGTCCTGCCAGCTTTTACGTGGCCGACCCCGTCGTCGTCTTTCATCTTCTGTATTTATGCCGAGGAGTTCATCAGTATTTTTATTGCGTACCTACCTACCTACCTATATTTGCCATCGGTCCGGGTTTCCCCGGATTTATCTTAGTTTAGAGGGCATCCGGGGAGCGTCCGGGCCGGGCTTTAAAAGGACCATGCCCAAATTAAAAGGGAGCTCTTCCCCAGTTACGCCCAGAATGCAGATGTATATCTTTTCATAGCACTTTGAAGGTAATACTTTTAAAATATCTAGATTGAATGTCTTATAAAGTGCTATTTCAAAAGTTATGTAAACATTTAATACTAAATCTAGATCTCCCAAAAGTACCATTAAAAACTACTGTACGGCATAGACAAGTATTGTAGGTATTCCGGGGGCAGAGCTACATACTTTGGGCATTATATGAAGTCGTCTTACAAAAAGTCCACTTAATGTATCCGACCTAAAAATAGGCAAGTTTGTAGCTACAGTCTAGAGCTGTAGAGTAAAAAAAATACAAATCAAACGCTACGTCTTGCGTCATATCGGCAGATCTCTTGAATATTTTTTAATAAAGTTCTAGTCATTGGATACATGAACTGGGCTGCTTTTGTAGAAGTCACGGTGTATAAGTGAGAATGTTTGTAGCTACAGTCTAGAGAAAAAAAAAACAAATCAAACGCCTAGGCAATATATAATAGCAATGTCACGTAGAAACGATTTTATGAAAAAAACATAATTGAAAAGTTACGATTTACAATGAAAATATAACTTTTGAACCAGCGCGTTATATAGCATTCAATCTAGATATTTTAGAAGTACTCAAAGGGCTATTAAAAGATCTACATTATGGGCACCACTGGGGCACAAATGGGCATGGTTCTATAAACATTACAAAAAAAATAACACGAGACAAGTAGGTAAGTACCTACCTACAATCAATATTTGTTACTTAACATTCGTAAAAATCCAATCCAAATCCAAACTAATATTATAAATGCGAAAGTAACTCTGTCTGTCTGTCTGTCTGTCTGTCTGTTACGCTTTCCCGCTTAAACCTCTCAACCGATTTTGATGAAATTTGGCACAGACAATCTTTAGACCCTGAGAAAGAACATAGGCTACCTTTTATTGCGAAAAAGGGGATGAAGAGATCAGAGAATGTCGAGTCCAAACAATCTCCACATTTTAACAAATAATAACAAAACAGCAAACGTTGTGTACAAAAATGTTTTAAATTAGGTCATTTTAAAATATTTTTGTACACAACGTGATGCTGGCCCCTGGAAGTGTCTCTTGGACATAAAGGACCAATAAATTTTCCTGGGTACTTTCTGCCACTTAATGGAATACATAGGTACCTTATACCTACTGTAAACAGATATTTTATAATTTTTTTAAACATACCTACTCTCTTTTAACCAAATGCTATACCCAAATCTATACCGTTCCATTAATATAATCCTTAATATTCAAATTAATTTACTATAACTGTGTAAATGTTTGTTTCACGGCTAATTTGCTGAGCTGTTTGTTACAAAATTGGATATGGATAGTCTGAAATCTGAAAAACAACATAAGCTACTTTTTATCAAAACACCACGCGGGCGAAGCCGCGGAAGGAAGCTAGTTACGACATAAAAATAAAACTGAATAAAGTTACGCTATCATAAAGTTAAATTATTTTAAAATTATAGTTAATTTCTTTGGGTATAAGAGATCACGTAGGTAATAATGAAAAAACTAATTATTTTGAGTTCCCTCAATTCCTACTGGATACCATCATCAGAACAAGATTATGATTTTGGGAACAAACCTAATGTAATACCGTTTGAATCATCTCAATCGGCCGAGCTGTCTTCGAGAAATCGGTGTACAAACATAAAAAAAATATATAAATATACAGCTTGGCCAGAACGGATTGAAACGGAACTAAAATTTTTATTTCTGACAGCGTTTTAAAATCTTTGATATTTGATGTAAACAAAGACCGCAGGTTTGTTAGATTTATTATTGTGCCATAAAACTAACGTAATAAGTGAAAAAAAATGAAATAAAATCATTCAAAGTGCTGGTAGCGCGAAGACAGTGGCGACTTCCGGTTTTCTACATTTTTATGTCGAGCTGTAGGTAGGTACGCGACGAATTGATAATACCTGATTTACCTAACTCAAAAGTGAGCGCGGGTAAAGGCGGAGCACTCATATTACCTATCTACCTACCCGATGCATCTAAGTACTCCAGATTATCAGACTGTTAGGTTAGTACATACCATTCAAATACCAATAGGTTAAATAGGTACATATATCAGACCCTACTCTTTAACAAAAGCAATTTTGCATCTCTGCCTAACTAAAGTACCTAAACAAAAGAAAAGTATTTTTATGGCCTTTCGCCATGTTTAATACATTTATTAGCACTCTTGACCTTGAGCGCTCTTAACCTAGCAAAACATTTAAAATAACTGTCTCTAACGTGATTAAGCGAGCGCGCGGGACGCGGGCGCCCCCCTGGGCGAACGCACGTTGTTTGTTGTATCATGATTTAGGGATGTAGCCCTCCTCGTCTCAAGTTTCGATGTCAATTAAGATAATAAGACATTCTTGACAACTATTAATTTAGGTAGGTACCTATTTTCACGGCAATGCTATGGTTCCCAAAACTTGAACACGTTTTTTTTTAAATAGTGGTCGTGTGTCTAGATGCTTTTTTTTTTAGGTGGTAAAATCATCAAATGAGTCCTCCCGCCCTGGGTGGGGCGGAAGGGACTGTCAGACTCTTACTGACTAAAATCCACCCGTGTTCCTTCGGATGCCCTTTACGTTCCGGGGCCACGGTATCCTGTGTTAAGAAAAACCCGCGACCCCAGCAGGCATTTGGCCCCGTCAGTTTGCTGACAACTTCCAGAAGGCACGTGCGAAACACGACACGACGCGCCACCGACCCGGGCTTGGTCCTTGGTCGGACGGCGAGCTATCCATAAATTGTTCTTAGCTATTAAGCCTACATGTTTACCACCTAAACTCACATTGTGGACCTATTGGACTCGAATTTTAACTAGATATCTCGCAACAGGAATTTGAATTCGGTTACCTTGCCCTTACAATTATAAAATCGATAATGTTTAGTTTACCCATCCCTAGCGCTTCACAACGAAAGTTTAGTTTCGTTTCTGACGCGCGCGCGCGCCGCCGCCGTGTCCAGTTGTCAGTTCGTGGTTCGTCGGCTGTGCGGTGTAGCCGTGTTTTGCATGGCTTGACAAAACCCACCAAGTATGTTTGTGAAGTGAATTAAAAAAAAGGAACCAATATGGAATCGGAAACTATGGTGGTGTTTTGAGAAATATCTCGACATTGGTAAGTAACTTAGATAAGTACCTACTTGCTTTGCAGCGTACGTTCCTTACCAATTTAGGGCCATGACATGGCTTGTTGGAGTCCATTCACGTCTAAAAGAGTTTAATTATGTATGGTAATAATAAATAACCTGTGTTGTATGTATTAATGCGTTTGTTGTTTCATAATATGTATAATATGTATGTACCTATGTTGTCCCCAATGTTCGCCGCTTTTGTTTGTGTGTTTTGGTAGGTATAATATTGCATCCTCAAGGTTATGAGCAGCTAATAACTAACACAATTGCATTGTGGTAAATTAAAATTCTCTGGGTCGTGTGTCAAAATATTATATTGGTTCTAATTACTAACTAATAGGTATTGGGAGTGTTTAAGGCAACCATACAATGAAATTATAGGTCCCGCATGCCCGCATGGGTTATACTTATGTAATATAACCGTGCAACTGCATTCGCTGTGTAGGCACATAACTATACTCTCAGTTTAATAATATCTAGTGTTTAAATTTCGGTACTAAATCCCCCTAATCCATGTTTTTTGCACCAATAACAAAGCTTAAAGCATTGCACGTGAATAGATTTTCCGAACAATTCCATGAAATCGGCGGGCTGCGTCTGCGCGCTGCCTCCCAGCGACCACGTGGCTACTCGGGCACTGCGGCGCGGCGCGCGGCGGCCATTTTGTGGTGCCCGTGAGCTCTGCGGCGTGCCTGCCGTCTCAACGCGTGGCTGCGAGCTGTGAGTTGTGACTGGAGTGACGCCTACCGGGCGTTTGGTTTGATGCACATTTACTAAACTAACTACTTATTTCATTGTTTGTGCTCGGTTAGTGTAGTATATTTATGGCAATCATGAACAAGGATACGTGCAAGTTTAGTGAACTAAGTAATTAGGAAACGCGGTAATATCAGATGATTCGGTATGTAGGTACAGGAAATGAAAAACCTAGAATCTTCTCTTAGTACCATAAATTTAAAAGAGGTACACGGTTAGAAAATTGCCAAGAATTATTTAGACAGAAGCCCGCGAAATTCAAATTTTCATGTGTTTTTACCCGACTGCGCCAGGAGGGTTATGTTTTTCGAGGGTATGTATGTATGTATGTTTCTTTGTGTTGTTCTGCAGCTTAGACGGCTTGATGGATTTTAACTTGAGAGGTGTCGTTAGATTCGTCTTAAACGTGAGAGTGTCACTGGGTACATGAAACTGGCCAAGTGCGAGTCGAACTCACGTGCAAAGGGTTCCGAACTAAAACTTTTGGAACGAAGTTCCTTATCGCGCGTTGTGAAAGGGGGCTAGACGGAAAAAATTCTTACGAAAAGTTGTCACGACACTTTTTGCTATAGTAAGCTATTGTAAGCTGTGCGGCGTCGCATGTTCTCTCTGTCTGTCTCTCTCTCTCTTATAGAAAGCAAGCCAGATATTTTCATTTCTATTTCGCATTGAACAGTGTGGTGTCGCGACGATTATTTTTGTTGAGTGTATACAGGTTTTTTGTAAATAAATAATAATAATAATGAATCCTTAATGAAAAAATATCGAGGTTTTCGTTATGGGTGTCGTTTTCATGGTTTTCCAGGGTGTTTAAACCGATGGTGCAGTCAAAATGTAAATCCAAGATGGCGGCTGCAAAAAATATCGAGGTTTTCGTCATGGGTCTCGTTTTCATGGTTTTCGAGGAAGTTGAAACCGATGGTGCAGTCAAAATGTAAATCCAAGATGGCGGCTGCAAAAAATATCGAGGTTTTCGTCATGGGTGTCGTTTTCATGGTTTTCGAGGGTGTTGAAACCGATGGTGCAGTCAAAATGTAAATCCAAGATGGCAGCTGCATAAATTTATCGAGGCCCATTCAAATTATACCAATGAAATCTTCCCAAGGGGCCCCGACTGTGAGTGTGAATGAGTGAATTCTTCAGGGCGTTGAAACCGATGGTGCAGTCAAAATGTAAATCCAAGATGGCGGCTGCAAAAAATATCGAGGTTTTCGTCATGGGTGTTTTTTGTGCAGTTTTTAAATCTGAGAGGGCGGCCCCGTTATGCTGACGGTTTTCGTGGGACACAACGCGCCGTGCAAGGGTGCCCTTTTGAAACCGATGGCCTGCGGAGATCAAAATGTCGCCGTTATTTTTAGAGCTGACCGCTTCCCACTCCGTCTCGCCCCGCAGCATGGCCGCAACCAATGCCGGGCGCGAGAGGTCTCCGCCTATAGCCGTGAGGACACGTCGGTGCTCCGCCCAATATGGGCAGTCATTGTTTTTTGCAATTTGCTTATCAGTGACAAAGTAGTACAACCAGGGTTGGAAAAAAAACAGTTTTTTTTTTAAATTATATAAAACAAACAGTTCAAAATGTTTTAAACAAGTGTTTTTTTTTTTGTTTTTTTTTAGTTTAGTACATAATTTCAAATTATATCGACTATGTTTCTTGTTTAGACTAGATCTTTATAAACTCGCCATAATTAATTAAATATTTACAAAAAACGATCAATAGATAACATTTATTTGTATGTTACATTCATCTGGTAAGTAATTTGTAATGTTGATTTTATATTGGGGTCGCCCAAAGTAGGGACTTTCCTAGCGGGACAGGCGGCGCGCCTCATATTCATAGAATTGTTCATTGTTCATAAGGTAAATCCCCTCGCCGCGGGGAGTTACCGCAAACGAAACACCGACCGTGTTCGGTACTTGATGTCTAAAAAATAGGGGAGTAACCGATAATCCTTTACTTTCTTTCGACAGCTGACATTAGAGATCGAAGTTTACGTTTAATTTTTTATATGACCAATGTTGTCTATTAATTAAAATTGTTACAATTTTAAATCCTGGTACTTAGATATTTGTTTGATTGAATGAAATACGAGTACATACTTACTTATCATAAAAATAATGTTGGCGGGGCTGGGCTTTTTTGTGTGTGAGTTTACGTTTGTAAATGCACCTACGACACAGTAGGTAGAAATTCCTAGTGTGGGGCAACGTTATATTAAAAAAAAAAAATTAATTACAACGCCAATGAAAGTTCAAAAATATAATAGTAATAGAAACTCAATCGAGTTTTTAGTTTTTGTCGGTCTTATGTTGAACTATTCAGACTCAAATATTATTTTCATTTTATATTCAGTTAATAAGCGCCATGAAAAGTAGTTTTAAACATGTTTTTTTTTCGTACTGTTTTAAACAATGTTTTAAACTTGTTTTAATCTTTGTTTTTAAACATGTAATAAAAAACACTGTTTAATTTCAAACTGTTTAAAACACTGTTTTAAACATGTGTTTTAAAACAACTTGTTTTAATCATGCCAACCCTGAGTACAACTGTAACTTGTAACTTGTTCAAAATATGTTTCGCGACAAAAACAAGTATAACTTTATATATAAGAATGATCATAACATTCGCTCCATTCACTTTCACAAAGATTTGGTCAAAATGAGTTAGTTTTCGTATTTTTTACCAACTTTGACCAAATCTTTATGAAAGCGAATGCAGCGAATGTTTTGATCATTCTTATAATGTAAAGTTATACTTGTTATTGTCGCGGATCATATTTTGATCAAGCTACTACTTGTCACTGATAAGCAAATTGCAAAAAACACATGAAAATTTGAATTTCGCGGGCTACTACTGAGGAATCAATGATATTCAAACATTAATTGAAGACACTTTTGAGGATTGTTCCACCTGTGTCCTATCCTGGATGTTTTCACCGCACTTTAGTGGGCTCTTGGAGGCAGGCGTAAAGGCAGCTAAATATCATTTAAAAAGAACAGCAGCTAATGTGTCTCTAACTTTTGAGGAGTTGTCAACTCTGTTCACACAAATAGAGGCGATCCTAAATTTAATTAGATATAAATCTTTGTTATTTTAGAACATGAAGATGACTTAGAGGCGCTGTCTTTGCTCGATGATGAGCAAATCCGGGTGCTAATACCAGCTGAAGCTGAGCTACCAGCAAAAGAGCGCTTCTGAAGTGGAATGCTTCCAAGCTAAATTCGGATGTAACTGAGTGTAGTAAAGTAAGCAACCAATAAATCATCTATACTCGTAAAAATGTAGGCATACCTTGGCATCTATTTTTTGTGAACATAAATGTTTTTTTACAGAATTATGAAAATCTTGAAAAACTTGTGGAAGTGTACGGAGAGAATATTGGTGGACTTACAAATTCACCAATAAGTTCGGCATTATCGTCACCAAGCACCTCATCGTCATGCAAATCCATGTCCCTCGATGTAAGTTATCTGTCAATTATCACTATTCGACCCCTAGGCGTCAATTGCCGCTCACGAACGGCGGCATGAAAATGGCGGAAAATCGGCAGAGCGACGCTTGAAGCCGTTTTGGTTCGTGTAGCTGCATTAGTTGGTCTATCTCTCTCATGTTTATAACATTTTGCGCAAGGAAAAAAGGGCTAGCAATAGAAACGTTTCGTTCAAAGACGACGTAGGTACACCTACAGGTTTCCTCGCAGTCAGATAACACCTCTGTGCCCCCCACAGAGAAGAACGGTCTTAGGTGCAAATTCTTCATTTGCGAGCAAGGTCATTAATAACTTTAGCGATGAAATCGATTTGCACTTGGACAGGTTAAGCAAACTGAAAGCCAAATTTCATGAAATTATCAAATAATGACCTTTCATTGAGTCGCGTGGAGGGAAATGTTCTGATAGTTATAAAATTAGAATTATTCGTCAAAATAGTTTTTGTTGTAAGCCATATAGTAACTGTTAATTGTTTCATGGCTCAAAACAACCCAGTTTTGAGTTCTGGTTCAATTTAATATATGTACTTATTTTTTATTTTTAACCGACTTCAAAAAAAAAGTAGGTTCTCAGTTCGACCTGTATGTATGTATGTTTGTCGGCGATTATCTTGCGTTTGGCTGTACGGATTTTGATGCGGTTTTCAGGAAAGTGTTCATTACATTCTGGAGAAGGTTTTAGTATATAACACTAATAGATATCCCGTGACGTTGCCCACGTGGATCCATTTTTGCTTGCTTAGATTGTAGATTTTAAGAGACGATTGCATGTTTGTCCGCGATTATCTCGCGTTTAGCTCAACCGATATTGATGCGGTTTTCAGAAAAGCGTTCGTTACATTCTAGAGAAGGTTATAGTATATAACAAAAATGGATACCTTGTAAAGTTGCCCGCATAGATTTCCTCCTTTTTTTGAAGTTAGTTGAAAATCCGTTTTTGTTGCTGACTAGGATTGTAGATTTTCAAAGACGCCGATTGTATGAAGATTTTTGTTGAATATCTAAACTAAAAAGGGAAAAATAAAAAACTTTTTGAAAAAAAGAGAACCGGCTTCAAAACCGAACACAAAAAAACTGTAAAATAACTTTTCTTTCGGAAGTCGGTGGCCATAGTAAATGAAAATAAAAAAAAACTTTAAGTCTCTAAAAGTCGGATCCCTTTTTTTCAAAAAGTTTTTTATAGTTTATTATCTTTATGTAATCAAAATTTTTAATTGCATTGTACATTTAAGTGATTGTTGCACTAATGAAAAATAAGTTATTGCATGATGATCTTTGTTTAAAACCAGTGTGAACAATTGTTGGTGAACCAATAAATAAATAAAATAAAATAAATAAAATCACGAAATCGACGTGTGAGGGGAGGGCCTTGTATCAGCCTAATAGTTTTCGTGTTTGGGCGGAGCTTTAGGTGAATCGCCTTTCAAACTCATAGCTCCCAACTGGGATATAATTTTAATAATTTTATTTGATTACTAGGTAGCTGCGTTATCAATAAATCAACTAAACTAAACACTAGGCCAATGAGGCGGTCTAAAACTAAAACTGAACTAAGCTTAAACTAAGACTAAACTAGGTCTTAATAAGGTCTTTTGTAAGTCTAAGACTATACTCTCATTTATTAACAATTTTCCCTGTTTTCAGAGTCTTACAACGCTGCTCGAAAAGACTCCCGATGGCCCACAGCTTCTAAAAGAAAGGCAACAACCATTGGGAGAACATAACCGTAAGGTACTAGTTCGAGAAATAGCTACACACTTCGAGCAAATCCGAAGGCCCCCGTAACAGCCGAAACATAATTATATTACTTGGATAAAAGAAATAAGTAAGTTTAAATAATTACCAGCACACATAATTTATGTACAATCGACAAAGTTGAATCATGACCCATTTTGACAATAAATCGTTTGAATCCGTCAAATTGACAAAGATCAAAGTCGTTACCATGGATATGTAGGTTTACGCAAATGTGGACCTAACTGTATTTGAATATCTGTAGGAAAATGAGCTGGTGGGTCATAATTCAACTTTGTCGATTGTACATAGGTTCATTTCATGCGTGAAATCAGTAAATCAGTTTGTGAAACCATATTAAAATATCGACAATAAGTATAATTATAATAAGTAGCGACTCCTATTTTCGCACATTTTTTAATTATGTTACTTGTTTTACTTACAGAGAAAGTGTTTCCAAAAGAGAATAGCAGCATTTATTATACAAAACCCAATGGGTCATTGGGACGAGCTCACGGTCGACTCTTTGATGCCATTACCAATTTAAAGGCAAAATATCGCCGTAACAAAGTCTTTGAACCAAGGGCACGTCGTTCACTTGAAAAAACATTAACACCGAAACCTTCTACCAGTTCATCTAGCGACAGGTCTACAACTCATTTCGATGACTTGATTGCTGCTGACAATGATGATGACACTAACCAGGAGATTCAGGAAATGATAGAATGGCTAAAAAGCAATGTTCATAATTACAGTTCATGTGAAGAAAAATGGAATAAAACTAATAAGGAACGACTAAAACGCATTTTATCAAATGAAAACGTATCATACATCCAGGAATTTCCCTGCATTCGACGCTCTTGGGGCTATACCTTGGTATGTATTATTATCACATTATTAATAAAAACGCAAAAGTTTGTGTCTGTTTATGTTTGTCACCTCATTAAACCAAATCGCCCAAACAAATTAAGATAAAGTTAATCAAGATCCACGAGGGCCATGACCTACATAAAATTATGCATTAGTATAGGTACTAAAAAATGTTAATATAATAATAACATAGGTTCCTATTATCACAGTATTTTGGTTTCAGCTAATTTCCGACTTCCATGCTTGGTACCCAGGAAACGAAACCTCATTCGATGACAAATTCCCTCTGCTTAAAGTAAAGTTGCTTGTGGCAATTGACAAGATCTCAAGAAAGAACACATACCTGGCAGAGTTGAAACAGCTCGCTTGCGGTGAGTTGTTTTTGTGTAATTTTTATTTTATTACCTACTGGACTAGCTGCACCCCGCGGTGTTAATCGAGCTTACCGGGAATAAAAGTAGCTTGTGTCAATCCAACAGGTCTAAGTTGTCTCCATATCAAATTCCAGTTTTTTCGAGTTGTTATATTGGTAGTAACTACTCGTATTTGTAACCATAAATACATTTTATTACTCCAGTTATTTTGGTATCAGAGTTAGAATATGAGATGTCTCGAGTCAATCGAGTACAAAATAATAAAACAATTTTTCGAACATATTTTTTAATTACTCGTACTTTATGTAAATTATTTATTTTTCAGACCCAGATCCTGAAACGAGCAATCTTGCGGTTCTTCTGCTAATTCCGCATTTGCTTGGACCTACTATATAAGGAAAAAGAAAAGGTCAGCGGTAGAACTGTGCGAAAACTTCATCCTTTATATTGAAGAAGAGCAAGAGCTTCAAGAACAGCAGAAAACACGCCAGGAAAAGTACTTAGATCTAGGGTTAACAATTCAGCCATTCATAATAATAGTTGCAGGCCCTCTGAAAAAAATTTCAGCCAGTTATGTGATTGTCGACAATATTGTTTATGAAATGCCAAACATTATTAAGGCCTCCTATTAATTATATTTGAACTAACGATACTCTTCTGTGGCAGTAGGTAGTTCGGTTTGTAATGAAATGGCTGGACTGGAATGGAATGGAGTGGAGTGGAGCGGAGTGGAGTAGAGCGGAGCGGAGCGGAGTGGAGCGGAGCGGAGTGGAGCGGAGCGGAATGGCGCGGAGTGGAGTGGAGCGGAGTGGGGTGGAGTGGACTGGGGCGGAGTGGAGTAGAGGGGAGCGGAGTGGAGTAGAGGGGAGCGGAGTGGAGTAGAGAGGATCGGAGTGGAGTTGAGCGGAGTGGAGTAGAGTAGAGGGGAGTGGAGTGGAGAGGGGTGGAGTGGACTGGACAAGACTGGACAAGACTGACAAGACTGGAAGACTGGACAAGACTGGACAAGATCGGACAAGACTGGATAAGACTGGACAAGACTGGACAAGACTGAATAAGACTGGACAAGACTGGATAAGACTGGATAGGACTGGACAAGACTGGACAAAACTGGACAAGACAGGACAAGACTGGACAAGACTGGGCAATCCTGGACAAGACTGGACAAGACTGGATAAGACTGGACAAGACTGGACAAAACTGGATAAAACTGGACAAGACTGGACAAGACTGAATAAGACTGGACAAGACTGGATAAGACTGTACAAGACTGGACAAGACTGAATAAGACTGGACAAGACTGGATAAGACTGGACAAGACTGGACAAAACTGGACAAGACAGGAAAAGACTGGACATGACTGGACAAGACTGGACAAGACTGGACAAGACTGAATAAGACTGGACAAGACTGGATAAGACTGGACAAGACTGGACAAAACTGGACAAGACAGGACAAGACTGAATAAGACTCCACACCGCTCCACTCCACTCCCCTCTACTCCGCTCCTCTCTACTCCACTCCGCTCAACTCCACTCCGCTCCCCTCTACTCCACTCCGCTCCCCTCTACTCCACTCCGCTCCCCACTACTCCACTCCACCCCACTCCACTCCACCCCACTCCACTCCACCCCACTCCACGTCACCCCACTCCACCCCACTCCGCTCCCCTCCACTCCACTCCACTCCGCTCTACTCCACTCCACTCCACTCCACTCCATTCCATTCCAGTCCAGCCATTTCATTACAAACTGAACTACTGCCACAAAAGAGTATCGTTAGTTCGATGCTTTTTATCAACCGAACTACTGACACCAACATTTTGTACTAGTCCGGTCAACCAGGGGAGCGGAGTGGATCAGTAAATCAGTTTGTGAAAAAAATATAATAATTATAATACCTACTTATTGTCGATATTTAATATGGTTTCACAAACTGATTTACTGATTTGACGCATGAAATGAACCTATGTACACAAATTATGTGTGCTGGTAATTATTTAAACTTACTTATTTCTTTTATCCAAGTAATATATGTCGAGATATTCTCAAAGCCCCACTCCTTTAAACAAGATTCCATATTGGTTCCTTTTCTTATAAATTAATAACGTACACAAGCGGATATTTCACGGAGCACGCACAGACTTGGTAAATGTATAAGGTCTATCTGTATATGTATAAGGTACATGTATATGTCGAGATATTTCTCAAAGCCCCACTCCTTTAAACAAGATTCCATATTGGTTCCTTTTCTTTTATATTTAGTAACGTACACAAGCGGATATTTCACGGAGCACGCACAGACTTGGTAAATGTATAAGGTCTATCTGTATATGTATAAGGTACATGTATATGTCGAGATATTTCTCAAAGCCCCACTCCTTTAAACAAGATTCCATATTGGTTCCTTTTCTTTTATATTTAGTAACGTACACAAGCGGATATTTCACGGAGCACGCACAGACTTGGTAAATGTATAAGGTCTATCTGTATAAATGTATATAATAAGGTACATGTATAAGGTCTTGGTATATGTATAAGGTCACTCTGTTGTATTGTAACCAAAATATTTACACTTAGATAATTTAAAGGTACATAAATAAAGTTGTTCATAATGATAAGTGTTAATATTTTGGTTTGTATTCAATTTATAAAAGAGTAAATATAAGA
This sequence comes from Agrotis segetum, assembly GCA_036375495.1. Taxonomy (NCBI): domain Eukaryota; kingdom Metazoa; phylum Arthropoda; class Insecta; order Lepidoptera; family Noctuidae; genus Agrotis; species Agrotis segetum. Next base: position 1,048,549 of record JAQSVV010000199.1, read on the forward strand.
ATTTGAGATGATTATTTTCAGACTAAGTTCAGTAGCAATTACCCTTGCCTCGAACCTTGTTTTAATTTACTTAATTCTAAAAATTTTAGATATTATATTGTTTGGGTATTGTACTTAAATTTTGGACTGAACTGACTATGTGCATATAAGGTCTGTCTGTTCATACACGAAATCTCTTAAGGGGTCATTGTACTCATCATTATGATGAACTTTTACTGTGGGACCAAAGCCTGAATCGCGATAAAAAAAATCAGCTGTTCCATACATTTTGACGAGTTAAAGCGCACATATTGTAGGGAACAGTTGATTTTTTTCGCGATTCTGGGTTTGGTCCCATAGTAAAAGTTGTTCATAATAATGAGTACAATGACCCATTAAGAAGTTTCGTGTATGAATAGATAGACCTAATATATTAATTTACCTTTAAATTATCTAAGTGTAAATTTTTTGGTTTGTATTCAATTTATAAAAAAAGAGTAAATATAAGAATTTTAGTAGTTTAAAAGATGATTATTTTCAGACTAAGTTCAGTAGCAATTGCCCTTGCCTCAAACCTTGTTTTAATTAACTTAATTCTAAATATTTTAGATATTATTTTGTTTTGTACTTAATTATAAATATTGTACTTAAATTTTGGACTGAATTGACTATGTGCATATAAGGTGTGTCTGTTCATACACTAAATCTCTTAATAAATAAATGTCTCAAAAAAAATATTTTTTATTTCACGCCACCTATTACTGTACACGTACAATACTAGTTACTGTACCTGTACAGTTACAGGTAATGTGAAGGATAATATTTTTTGTGTATGCTCAGTTACGGGTACGGTTATTGCCCAGTTACAAGTAACGTGAATAATAGTACTTTTTACTGTGCATGTACATTAAAAAGTACTGTCCTTCACATTACCTGTTACTGTGAAAATCATTACCCCTTACTATGCATGCACATTAAAAAGTACTGTCCTTCACATTACCTGTTACTGTGAAAATCATTACCCCTTACTGTGCATGCACATTAAAAAGTACTGTCCTTCACATTACCTGTTACTGTGAAAATCATTACCCCCTACTGTGCATGCACATTAAAAAGTACTGTCCTTCACATTACCTGTTACTGTGAAAATCATTACCCCCTACTATGCATGCACATTAAAAAGTACTGTCCTTCACATTACCTGTTACTGTGAAAATCATTACCTCCTACTGTGCATGCACATTAAAAAGTACTGTCCTTCACATTACCTGTTACTGTGAAAATCATTACCTCCTACTGAGCATTCACATTAATAAGTACTGTTTTTTACATTACCTGTTACTGTGAAAATCATTACCCCCTACTGTGCATGCACATTAAAAAGTACTGTCCTTCACATTACCTGTTACTGTGAAAATCATTACCTCCTACTGTGCATGCACATTAAAAAGTACTGTCCTTCACATTACCTGTTACTGTGAAAATCATTACCTCCTACTGAGCATGCACATTAATAAGTACTGTTTTTTACATTACCTGTTACTGTGAAAATCATTACCCGCTACTGAGCATGCTCATTAAAAAGTACTGTCCTTCACATTACCTGTTACTGTGAAAACCATTACCCTCTACTGTGCATGCACATTAAAAAGTACTGTCCTTCACATTATCTGTTACTGTGAAAATCATTACCTCCTACTGTGCATGCACATTAAAAAGTACTGTCCTTCACATTACCTGTTACTGTGAAAATCATTACCTCCTACTGAGCATGCACATTAATAAGTACTGTTTTTTACATTACCTGTTACTGTGAAAATCATTACCCGCTACTGAGCATGCACATTAAAAAGTACTGTTTTTTACATTACCTGTTACTGTGAAAATCATTACCCGCTACTGAGCATGCACATTAAAAAGTACTGTCCTTCACATTACCTGTTTTTGTGAAAACCATTACCCCTACTGTGCATGCACTTTAAAAAGTACTGTCGTTTACATTACCTGTTACTGTTAAAATCATTACCTCCTACTGTGCATGCACATTATAAAGTACTGTTTTTTACATTACCTGTTACTGTGAAAACCATTAACCCCTACTGTGCTTGCACATTAAAAATAACGTCCGTCACATTACCTGTTACTGTGAAAATCATTACCCCCTACTGTGCTTGCACATTAAACAGTAACGTCCGTCACATTACCTGTTACTGTGAAAATCATTACCCCCTACTGTGCATGCACATTAAAAAGTACTGTCCTTCACATTACTTGTTACTGTGAAATTCATTACCCGCTACTGTGCATGCACAGTAAAATCAACTGTTTGCTTAGTCGTATGACAGTAATAGGTACTATCATAGTTCAGTTATCTGAATTTCATTATTACTGTCTTACAAACAGTAAAAATAACCGACCAGAAAACAGTAGCAGATGCACAGTAAAATCTACTGTTATAACTCAACTGTTTTTTTTCAGTTACTTTTACTGCTTTGGACAATAGGCTCTATTTTTACTGTCCAAAACGGTGAATATTACCGAAAAATCGGTTGGTATTACCGATTTTTTTTTTCAGTGCGACATGCAAGCAAGCTGGTAGGACGTTTCTGTTGAAAGTTATCCTGAAAGGAAAAAAGAACATTAGTTAGTTCCACGTGCTAAATGAAAGGACAAGTGTACGGACTTAATCTAATCTAACTTTAGCTATTTAACTAACTTTAGCTAACTTTTCTAATCAGAAACCCGAGGGCCAAAACCTACAGGGGTAGCGAGACTGTTTTACCTAGAGCCCGAAACGTAAAAGGCTACTGAAGGACACCGTTAGCCAACATAACTCTGACAGCTCCCGTCCTGCCCTGGGTGGGAGGAATCATTTGATGATTTCACCAAGTTACAGAAAAGCATGTTTAATGGAGCCCGGGTAAGCGTAGGGTGGAACGCCCCCCGGCAAGATGGACCGATGACCTGAAGGAGGTGGCTGGCAGTGGCTGGATGAAAAAAGCAGGAGATCGTGCGCTGTGGCGCTCCCTGGGAGAGGCCTATGCCCAGCAGTGGACCGCAATATGCTGAAATGATGATTTTTTAGTGCGGCAACCTCAAATAAGATGCTATGCTTACGTTTTCTCAGTCTCAATGAGAGCGATGTCGTTGTGCACGTCAGGCAACTGGAAATCGGGATGTGGGATGAATCTTTTCACTATATGCGTCTGCCAGTCAGCTGGACTGTGTGACAGCTTCGTAACCCCCAGCGCTACGAACTTGATGCGATTGTACCTGTTAATATAAAAAAAGAAGTTTATCGAGCTTGGTCATGGCGAATTGCATCTAATGACAATAGCAATAGTGATAAGAAACTGTAATAAGCATAGTTTTGGTACTAAGAAGTTGTTGTAATAGCGTAATAGAAGTAAGATAGAATAAGAAGAGTCAAAATTGTAAGATGAAAATAAAGAAAAAGTAAATATTGTAAGAGTACAGGATAAGAATTTTATATAAAAATAAAAAACTTTTTGAATAGTCTCATTTCCCTAACATGAAATAAAAATAAAGAACACAATAATTTAGTTAGAGTATATGGGTATCCCACCCATAGGACTGAAAGAGGAAGAAAGAAAGAAAGATATAGGATGACGAATGAAAGTACGAGAGGCATATAAGCGAGAACTAGTATGAATGTGGTTGTTTAATTTAACATAGGCGGCAGCTTTATTGGTGGAGGAAGAAAAAAAAAGCACAACAGCAATAAGTATTCTTAATGGACAATCGCTAGTGTTTGCTAATGGAGTCGCACGTGTTGAAGATATCGCTCACGGATCTGCTCGATATCGAATTGCGTGTAAGTCAAGTGTAAGTAATAACAATGCACATGATTCTCTGTTCAAAATTCGATTGCGCAACTCATCACTGGCATGTTTAATAATATATATTTTTAGCAGCGCATTTATGTCGTAGTAGTAAGGTGGAATTTCGTAGTTCATCAATCAATGCGATTTCGCACGAGTCGCATCCCGCCATGAGCAAGCTCGCTTACTTTAATTTTACGGCAGACAAAAAGCGAAGGGTATTAAATCGGGTAACAGTGCTAGCTAGACATGTCCGTGACATTATAGGCAGCTATTATATTACTTGATTTGTTTCTGATTTAGAACCTATTAATACTGAAGCGACACACAGAGTAAATGGGCAAAATTATAATATTATGTTGCATTCTAAATTAGGTAACAAAAACTTCTAGCACGCGTAGCATGGCGATTCTATCTCTATTCTACCAAGAAAAGACAAAGTTATTTCATCGTTATTTCTACACAAATTGACTGTTTTTTTGCTCTAATATGACACCATTACAAGAATACGGCGCCATGCTACGCCTGTAGGATGGCGCATGTTTACAGAGATCGCAGCTCGCGGTCGATTTTTTCTTGCAACAGAAAGTCAGTTTATAAATTAAAGGCTCACTTACATTAAGTTATAATTAGCAGCAGTTAGGATGAACTTATCACTGATGATGACACCTCCCGCTGGCCAGCTGGCTGTCCCCAAGTCTTCACCGTATCCCAGCAATGCCTGCAATGGTCAAAAAAACATTATTTTTAGTATACATATGCGAAGCCTGACTGTAGTTTGTTCAGAATCAGTAACTTTATTCACAGTTTTGTATCGGTTCTCGCTTATACGAGTATGTATACTAAAAATAGTATTCTCTATAGAGAAATTATTTCCAAGCCTCAGATAACCTGGGGTGCTCAGACAGGAAACCTCCGCGTACGCCCGTGGACTGGAGTTCCCTCTCGGATACGTCCGGGGGGAAGACCAGTTTTTCGGGCCGGTGTACCCTGGGATGCGGGCAAAAACTCTTCCTTAGGCACTGTGTGCCTACGGGGTCTCTTTGCCTGTATGCGAATAGCCTGTCGTGTGGATGCTCCAACGCGTGTCCCTCTGATCAGCAGAGGGCACAGCGGCGGAGCGGGCTTGCGGACGGTGAGTGATGGGTAGCTCGCCGTCCGACCAAGGACCAAGCCCGGGTTGGTGGCGCGTCGGTTTCGCGCCAAATGCCTGCTGGGGTCGCGGGTTTTTTCTTAACCCAGGATACCGTGGCCCCGGAACGTAAAGGGCATCCGAAGGAACACGGGTGGATTTTAGTCAGTACAAGTCTGACAGTCCCTCCCGCCCTGCCTAGGTGGGAGGAAACTTTTGATGATTTAACCAAACTAAAGGGAAAACCACAGATAACCTCCTCTAGATTCCGCATACAAGGCAACTATGCCCGCCATACATCAGGGCATTTCAATTTTCGGCGCTGCTCACTACTAGCAAATAGACAGTGAATAACAGATTAATTACAAGCAGTTCTATAGAACTTACATGATGAGGAAACTCCGGTTTAGGCTCACTATCGTCTGAGCTGTCCGTATCCCATTCGGTGTACCTATAGCACTTGTTGTCCTCATCCAATTCCCTCGTAATACCAGCGAAGAAGTCATTCCCTTTACATCTGTATGGCAGATCCACTAGATACTGCAAACAGGCTAGAAAAACCGAAAATTAGTCATTTCAGTCAAACAATAACAGTCTTCGTCGTCTTCGTCAACGTCGCGTCTGTGCAACGTTCACGCGGGTTATTCCCGCTCGGTAACACCCTTTCGTCAACACTGTTGACCATCGGGAAAAAAAAGTTTTGTTCGTTCACAGTGTTGACGAACGCTACTTATTATTTCGGGTAATTCCCGATCGGTAACACCTTTCGTTCCTGTCGTCAACACTGTTGACGATCGGGAAAAAAATGGTTATTATGCACATGATAAGGCCATTTTTTTATTTTCTAGTTAATTGTGTTTTAAAAGATCTAACATAATCCATTAACACATTTTAAAAATCCATGACATGTTTTATTTTTATTTCCATATTTTAAAAATAAAAACCAGCATTCATGGACACTGTGAACGAACGAAACTTTTTTTTCCTGATCGTCGCTGAGCAGACGTTGGAGTGACGCCAACCCTTGTAAAACGCCAGTGTGATAGCGGCCTTAAGCTACTGACAGCGGGGTCAATCTTCAATTTTTGAACTTCCGTTTAGGATAATGACGCCCGATACTTTTCCTGTTAGTGCAACCATCCATTCGACTGGCCTGTTGGTCTAGTGGTTAGTGACCCTGACTGCTATGCCGGAGGTTGTGGGTTCGATTCCCACCTAAGACAAATGTTGGTGTGATGAGCACGATCATTTGTTCTGTGTCTGGGTGTAATTTATCTATAATATGTATGTATTTAGAAATATATAAGTATGTTTATCAGTTGTCTAGTACCTACCCATAACACAAGCTCTGCTTAGCTTGGGACTAGATGGCGTTGTGTGATAGTTGTGGAATATTATTTATTTATTTATTATTTATTGACAAAAAACAAAAATATAAATTATTTTAATTACGTTTAACTAAAATGAAATTAAAATAATATATATTTTCGTTTTTTGTCAATGGATGGTTGCACCAGCAGTAAAAGTATCGGGCGTCATTATCCAAAACGGAAGTCCAAAAATTGAAGATTGGCCCAGCGACACTATCCAATTGTGTGACGTCAAAGGTGAGCGATCGCGCTTCGTGATTGGTCGATCTCAAAGAGCACATCGTATAGTCCAGGAAGCCTACCATGATGTTGACGAGTAGTTCCACTGAAGGAAAGAGATGGCACTAGACGCTTTGTATAGCTCTGTCTCTTTCCATCAGCGGAACTACTTCCGTTTTAAAATGCAGGCCACCTGAGATGTGATTTTGCTTATATAAATAGCATAGTTGGTGACTTGCCGCATGGCTAAACCGAAGCGTTTATTGAAAGAAATAATTGTGATAAGAAAAAACTCACTGTCTCTTGGTGTCTGACCATTTCTCCAAAAAAGTCCTGATGGAGTAAGTATTGCATTTCTATAAACAAAACAAAAGTTTATGAGACTCTTATCTTTGTATTGACAAATCCCTTTTTTGTTCCAGTATGCGGTCAACAACGAAAAAAACATTTAATAAAGAAATAAAGAAAAAGTATTTATTAGACTCACACAAGACATAAGAAAAAACAGTAATCATAATAAATTATATTAAAAAAAAAAAAAACTAAGAAAAATAGTCCTGAACGAGGCTAAACCATCTCAGCACGGTATTGTGATTTTTTTTAACGCGAACGATGCCGCATTCAAAAACTAGTGAATGATACTGAACTTACTCGGTGTTATTAACAATTTCACAATCCGTACAGCAAATTATTTTTTTTCCCAACTTCTTAGTACATACCTGAAAAATAATAACAGACTTTGAGCGCTTTTGGACAACCACGATATCGGCGGGATTGGTAGTTTCATACATTTTTAGGGAAAATTAGCGGGAGAGTAAGATATGATAGTGTCGTGTCATTGCCGCTATCGTGTAAAAACGCTCATTGATATACGCAACTAAATACAGACTTATAAAATACATTAGATAATTATACACTGTTTTAAGCTTTCACGGTTTGTCTCTAACTTTAAATTGTCACTTACGGGATATCTTCCGTGATTATTTGATACTTTGAGTTCCCGATATTTCGACGCTGTTGCAAGCGCCATGATCGCGGGTTGATTGACGGGTTGACATGACCCGCGATCATGGCGCTTGCAACAGCGTCGAAATATCGGGAACTCAAAGTATCAAATAATCACGGAAGATAAGTAAGTGACAATTTAAAGTTATTAGATAATTATTTTCGCATGCGACGCGAATCGTAAAGATGATTTTTGCTAAAAGGTAAATTCTGTTGCAAGTGGGGATTTGATACCGCGTCTTCTGGATAAGTATTCCACACGTCTTACCAATTAGGCTATCGCAACTCACACTCGTTTGAGTTGAATTTTGAATTTTTCTTTCATCAAAAATCATCTTTATAAAAAAACACACTTTGGCCCTATGAGGGGAGGCCCGTCACATTGCTGAATCCTCGTAAAAAACCGTGACCCGGGCATTGTCCATGATTAGAAGGCTAGTCATCCATTTCTCGCTGTCCGCATGCCCATACATCTAACCTAAGAGGATATGAGTGCTCTGGGTAGCCATCTTACAAGGTTTTTTTTTTCGACTATCCACAATCAGTAATCTACTATAAGTGGATGTGCTGGTAGATCTGATTATCGAGTGTGCAGTCCAGCGAGTGCACTACTCTCTCTAGATTCAGTCCTTATGACTCCAGTGCTGGGTTTAGCTTTATTTTTTCTAGGTCCAGGATATGTCCCTTTAAAAACGTTTTGGAGGATTGCTAGAGAGTAGCCTTTTCACTAACACATTTGGGTGGGTCCTTAATCTAGCTTTGTATTTAGAGCTCGTATTTGCAATCTCTTCTCGAACTATAGGCAGGTTTGAGAACTGGTGTACTTTGGCACCAATCTTACAAGATGAAAAAGTATCTTACTGGATGTTTCGGACTCTCATCATCTATCGTAGTCAAACATCTCTTCTCCTGAACACACTTCCCCGCCAGCCCCTCCCATTCACAGGTTTCTCCTGAAACAAGTTAACTAATTTAAAAAAACTAAAAAAAAAAATTAACCGCCTTCAGAAACAACCACAAAAAAGTGTAAAATAACCTACAAAGTAACTTTTATTTCGGAAGTCGGTGGCTTTGTTTTTTTATTTCGTTGTATTTTTTGCCACCGACCTCCGAAAGAAAAGTTATTTTGTACACTAATCGGACTAGAAACCTCGGAGTAATCGATGTATATACATAAAAAAACATACCGACCGAATTAAGAACCTCCTCCTTTTTATGGTTAAAATGTGTTTTAGTGTCTGTAACATTGCATGCAGAATCTAGAAAAGGTGATTTGTGGTCAGGCACACAGAATACCTGATTGGGTTGAATTCCAGTCGAACCGGAATCAATCGTCGTTGAAAATCCACCTCTGTGGTTTTTAAGGAAAATAAACAATTTAAACTGGTATACGTAACGTACCTATTATTAAATTCGCTTTGAGCGTCGCATTTCGTTGCCCTAGTGTAACATTCCCATCAGGTCAGAGGAGTAGCTACCGTCTATCAGCCGTATTAATTATACGGGGTCCCCAAGTGTCCTGCCCCCCGACAATTGGAATAAAAATAAAAACATAAAATATTGCTCTTTGAATCAAAACTTATCACGAATTATAGAACATAGCCCAATTTTCAAAAAGGCTAATACCTATCTGTTGTCATAAACGAGCTTGTTATTTTCTTTATTCTGTAAGACTATACTTAGATTAGAAGGGCCCCAAACAAGTTTTGATACGGGTCCCCTTCTGGCCTACTAGCTACGCCACTGCATCCAGTCCACCCAGGGAGGACTCATTTGATGATGGGTGTTAAAACTTACCTTCTCGCTTATTTAAATATTGACATAAAACGCTAGTCAAACTGACACATAAACAGAACACAATAATATATTTATACATGTTGGCGAAGCACCCGTTATCCTTGAACACTCAGCTTCGACTAAATATAAATATATAAAGTAGATGCATCTTCAAACTTGTTGTCGTCGCCCGTTTGTTGAATCAGCATTGTCGTGTGCCTAGGCATATCGTGTTACTGGCACTTAATGATATGCCCAGTTATAAAGTCGGAGGGACTTTTTTTAGGACTACCACACTATTCCCAAACCGCTGCAACTCCTGAAAGCCAGAATCAACAATGGCAACCACCAGAAAAGATCCGAGACAATGAAGCTCGACGTGTCCCGGAGAATAAATTTACCTGTCTTGGATCCTGCAACGAAATTAATCAGAAAAAAATAGTGGAGTAGTAGGAAAAAAATTGTTTCCACTTTCCTCCATGCAAGCAGGAGACAGAACAAAACAAGGCCAACAGGCACAAAGGGACATTACAACTGGGAGAAGCCTAGTTGCTTAGCACCACGGGTAAGAATGACTACTAATATTAATTGGTCCTAAATTGTCAGCTGCTTTAATTGATTCCAATTCATTCTGCTATTTTGAATCGGAGGGACTGACGACTAGGCGTTTTTTGTAGGTGCTCCATTTCAAGGGGTAAAAACCTTTCTAACTTAACCTGTCCTAGTTTTAGGACACCCTGCGTGGTGGTCGCGGGGATATCACGTAACCGTGGCCCCGGAACGTAAAGGTCTATTTAAGGATAACGTAATTTTATTCAGTACTAGATTGACAGTTTCTCCCGTCCTGCCCTGGGAAAAAATCATCTAAATAAATCTAACAAACTTGTGTTCTTTGTTTACATCAATTAACAAAGATTTTAAAACGTTATTATCAAACAAAAAGATTAGTTCTGTTTTAAGACGTTCTGGCTAAGCTGTAATAAATATAATTATGGATGGCTAATAGTTGGGGTCGCAGGACTGACTTATCAGTTATCCGTGATCCTGGAACGAAAAGGGCTATTGAAGGATCACGGTGGATTTTAATCAGTACGAATCTGACCTTTCCCACCCAGCGCGGGAGGATGAATTCATTTCTTGATTTTAGCATGATTAAAAAAATATTGTTCGTTACAAAAAAAACTGCTGCTGATGTATGTGGGTTTTAATGTTAGTAAATCACAGTTATAAACGCACCCACACATTACAGAAGAAAAAATATTGCGAGACGAACATTCTTTCAGAAATATTGTGACGAGAATCTCGCCATAAACCTTTAAAATAATCAAATAATTCCAATTTTAAAGATTTTGAACGCATTCATTTGTTCTGTCATTAGTGTCAACATTGACATTGTCATTCAAGTCTAGACGTGATTTTTTCGGTGTTTTCCCGCGACAACAAAACTTTTAAGTTATTTTTCTTCGAAAATATGACTTCTACTGACTTGAACAATTTTATAAAAGCTTTGGACACTGTGAAGAAGGATTACACATGTGGCGTGTGCGATGAAATGTGTAAAGATCCCGTAGTTTTGAAGAAATGTTTCCATATCATTTGCGCTGTTCACACCGGTTTAAAACAGTGTCCGACTTGTAAAATACTTCTGGATGAGTTTTCCACCTTCGTTGACGACAGAATACAAGTTTGTATTGACTCTGCTACAGAATTAGGCAAGATATTCGAGAAGTTTCGACCAAAAGAACCCAGTGTTACATCGAATAAGAAAATAAAAAAGAATAACCCCATTCCCGCTTCAAATAAGAGTGCCACTGCTGAATCTGGCTTCAAGAAGCCTCTATCTGACAAGACGAACTCCCGCCCTGAGCTGAGCGAGACTATCAACTCGAATTTAAGTTCAAAATTCAATAAAAACAATGAAAAACGCAATAATAAAGGCGAAACAGCCCTTCATATTTGCTGTCGTCTCGGTAAGATCGATAAAATTAAGGAATTACTCAGTCTAGGTGCCAATACTAACACTAAAGACAACGCAGGGTGGACACCGTTGCACGAAGTTGTGCAAAACGGGCGCTTGGATCTTGTGACACTACTTTTACAGTACAATACATTGATAGATGTGCCTGGACAGGGTAATGAGACACCATTACATGAAGCTGTGAGATATAATCATGTAGAAATAGCAGAGGAGTTGGTAAAGCATGGAGCAGATATGAACGCAAGAAATTGTAAAGGAGAGACACCTTACCAGCTTGCCTCGGTTGATATGAAAAATAGACTACGCGCAGCCGCTGATAAGATATTACATACTCAGAGCGTAAATGTCTCGCACATAGCAGCATTGTATACGGAGCTAGAGTCTGATGATATACGTCTTTACTGTGTTTCTCAATACCGGACAGTGCATAACAAGCTGAAAGTCTTAGCGAAACATCACTCTAATATTACTATAGAAGCAAAATTCAATAAAAAGGTCACACATTTAGTCGTAGACACCGAAGATGGTATTTGTCAGTCCAGTTTAGATGTATTACAAGGAATTGTAAGCAGCATCTGGGTTATATCATCGGATTGGGTTACGAAGTCCACGGAAGAGAAACTAGAGCCTTTTGAAAGCTACGAAGTCAGGGGTGTAGGGACTACATCCTACAAAGGTCCGAGGAATGCTCGGTACATCAAGTATAAACAATTACCAGGCATTTTTAATGGCTGCCATTTCTACTTTCACAATTTCAATACAAAATATGAGATTTCTAAATCCGTTGTTCTAACGAAAGCTGTATTGACGAAGTTGGTAACTGATGCTGGTGGAATTGTTCTGAGGAGGGTACCGAATCCGGAATCTATACCGGAGAGTGAGAAATTGGTACCGTATCATGCGAAGAAAGATGGTAAATTGATAAACTGCTCCCATTATATTATTTTTAAGGATATGTATGAACCGATGTATAATATGCAGCATTTGAAGGCGCTGCCAATCGGTTGGCTGATAGAATGTCTTGAGAAATATGAATTATGCGAACCATGGTAGTTTAATCCTAGAAATATATTCAAATAGGTTTAAAAATGTATTATGGGAAGATGGAATTATGAATATCATGGAAGAATTTTATGTTAGCTTTACGTTAATTCACAATACTTGATACACAAATATGTAATATTTATCTCAGTTAAATTGTTTTGTATATTTCATTTCAGTATGACATGATAGTTATGATCATTGTAAGCATAGAAAAAAGCAGTTGTAGGTATTTTATTTCAGAACAAATGCCATATTTTTTTCTAGAAGTTACGACGAATCTGAATTTGATGAACTGAATGTTCTAATTATGTTATTTGTTTGATTAAAATGTATTATTATTGAGATTAAAATTAAGTTATTTTAGTAATTAACGTTTTCTTTATTGATTTACATCACGCCTTTAAACCCCGCACGGGTGAAAACCTTTTTAAAAAAAAAAAAAAAAAAAACTGCACGACTCAGAATTTTTCTCTCTCTCGGGCGTTTACAAAAACTCACAAGTACACAAACACCCAGACCCGGAACAACTACATACAGATAATAATAAATATTTTAAACTTTTTGGAGGGTATCGAACCCGCTATCCACGACACGCTGCGCAGCAGTCAATCGTACAGCCACTGCGTGACTGTGTCAACAGAGTTTTTTGTTTTTGAAATAGTATTTTTTTTCCTGTATGATTTGTATGAAAGGATACCCCATTTTTGTCTAAAAAAAGAAGAATGGAGCATTAAATACAGAAAAATAAAACAAATACGTATATAACAGAATAATATTTATTATTCAAAATAAACAATTTTTTTCTATACATTTACAGTATTTAAGTAATCACATTAGGTACTTAATAATTAATATTTTAGACTAGCGAACTACAAGAAACTAGAGTCAAGCGCGCTTATTCACTGAGAATAATTTGCGTCGCTGCTAATCAACTACAAGTGAAAATAAACCTTACTACTACGACATAAAGGCGCTGACTATAAAACGTGCGGGTGTCTGTGGGTTGATAGAAAAAAACAGACTTACTGCAACGACGTGAATCAATCGAATTACATCATTATGTCAATGAAGTAAGGATGATTTTCACTTTGAATTTGGCGGCGACGCAAATTAGTCAGTCTCAGTGAGTAAGCGCGCTTAAACGAAAAAAAAGAGATATCAAGTGAAGTAAAAATTCCCATCTTGTAGTTCAGAGACCAGTAGTCCAGTACCCTTAGCACGAATTTTCACTCTTTGACTTTACAGTATTTACAACGTTTCTTGTATGAAAAATGGAACAGCGCCTCTGGTGTGCGAAGAAGGAACTAATTTTTTCCTTGAAAATTGTCAATTTGAAATTGCCAAAAATCCAGTTTACTTTACGTCTCAAATACCTACTGAAAATTCGTGCTAAGGGTACAGTGTGCCTAAAAAGGCCATTTAAGCAGTAAGTAGGTATATATTATTTAAATTGCGGTAAAATCCATAAATTGTTCGCGGACTAAAATTTTGAGTTATTCGAGAGAAGGTAGATTTCACATAACTATGTGTACATAAATATTGGCAGCATTAGTTTAAAATCATTTAAAAATATTAAAAAGTACATTACGTTTTTTGCACAACCATTTTTCATAGGAAAGTTGCCATGCTAGTATGCTACCTACTAAAAGGTTTTCTACCATTTTCATCAATTTTTTTGTCAAAGACCGGCGTCAATATTCTGAAAAATCTGTTCAGGCTTCATGATATACAAGCTGAATATTTTAAATGTAAATATATTTACATAAATGCATTATCGAGTATGACACAGCAATGGTACCCTAAATAGTTATTTGTTATGCAAGGCTGCAAAGTTGGTTTTTGGCGCGAGTACTTGAATTGAAAACCGAGCGAGCGAAGGATTCTAAGATTGAACCGCGAGAGAAACGAGCGGTTCAAATATAGAATCCTGAGCGATGCGAAGATGCAGAAAAACTTTGCTGCCGAGTGCAACCCTCAACTTTTCACCTCACACAGCGAGGAAATGTAGTGGGGGCGGCTCGCTTGGCAGTGTAGGAAATAATTGAATACAAGACGTGTTCTAATTTTGAACAACACTTTGTGCTCTAGAGCACAAAATGTAGTTTTGAGTGAGAAATAGAATCTTCCCGAGCGCGTGAGGTGAAAAATGTTTTGGCATAAGGGTAACGTGCCAAATGACACATCAAGGTTCGACGCGGAATCGATTTATACCGATCTCGTATATCGCTTTACTTTACGAATATAGCTGAATAACGATTTTCGTTATTATTTTAAGGCGATAGAGTTCATTTTAAGATGATTCCGCGTCGATAAAAATCCCAATAATAATAACAGAAAAAAAAATAGAGACCATTGAAATATATAAAAAAAAATACAGAATTGTGAATATTGAAAATACATTTCAAATTAGTATTATCTGTTGAGCCAGGGCGCTCCATGTCTAATACGTTTTTGTTGTGTCACTATGGTGGGTCACCTAGATGGGCCATCATGTGTCATCTAGGTGGGCCATCATGGGTCACCAAGGTGGGCCATCATGAGTCATCTAGGTGGGCCATCATGAGTCATCTAGATTGGGCCAACATGGGTTAATTTGTGAGCACCACATAATATGCCACATCGCAACACTTTCAGATATTACATTGAAATATGTATCTAGAAATATGTTTTTTTTATAATATCAATAATGAACTAAATGAATACTGTGTTCAAGAATGTATAAAATAAAACATATCATATATTTTTTTAAATTATATATAAAGAAAACATTTATATCATAATAAGTATATACATTTTCGCTTTTCTAACATAATAGTTATTATAAATTAGTATATTATAAAATTATATTTACAATTTGCGACAAAAGTACACGGTTTTTATATTTCATCAGTAATTTTTAAGGAACATAAAACTAGTGAAATATGGATTATGTAGTATTTTTTTTCTCAAAACAATTGGAGATATAATTTCATTTGCAGAAAAGAAAATATGTTTTTGATGTATAAAATATTATGTTCAAGTAGTAATGGAGATTTGACTATAATTCATTAAAATTCTAAAGGTGTTCCCACACAGCTGTTATATAACGTTATACAGCATTGTGTAACACGATAACATTTATAATAGCCTGTAAAAATACTGTACAACATGTTAAGAAATGTTATACAGGGTGATTTTTAATTAATGCGACAAAATGAAATGCGATCATCAATAAAATTACAGTAACATAGTCAATATAAAATGTTTTTTCTAAAATCTGAATCGTTTAAAAAAATATGCGATTATCGTTTTCAAAAGGTCCATTGATGTTATTATCTCTATTTAAGTACGAATATTATCGGTATTCTAGCATTTAATATGAAAAATAAATAAACAGAAATTAAATGTTGGAATACCGATGATTAGTATAAAGTTAATAACATCAATGGATCTTTTGAAAACGATAATCGCGTAATTTTTTCTAACGCTTCAGATTTTATAAAAAAAAACAGTTTATAATGACTATGTTACTGTAAATAAAGCTCGACCAGCTCATTTTGTCGCATTAATTCAAATTCACCCTGTATATGTTATAAACGCTCCCACATTGGCTGAAGTCGTTGTATAACATCATATGACATGTTCAATCAGTTTCGGTTTGTCTTTCGAGGAATGATGATGTTTTACAACGAAAGTTATATTTTGTTATATCATATTGTAATCAGTTGTAAAACATTTTGTTAGAGAAGTTGTATAACATCAATAACAATTTATTATAATTTGTAACAATTTATAACTTTTGTTATAATTTGTTTAAGAAAGTCAGTCTCTAACGTTATACACCGTGACTTTTTAGTCGTCTTACAAAAGGAGCCCAGTTCATGTATCCAATGATTAGAACACATTAAAATAAAAAAAAATAGGTATTTAAGAGATTTTAAAAATTAAATAATAAATTTTCAATTCCTTATTATGACGTAAGGCGTAGTTAGAAACACCCTTGTCTCACAGAAAATGGAATGAAATGATCTGCCCTACTTATTGCGCTGGGTAGGTATTCTCTACAGCTTGATACGTAAACATTTTAATAACAGGGTGTTTCATATTTCTAATGTCAAAATAAAAAATATTATCAACGATAAAAAAAAAAAACTTGCCAAGAGGTATTTTAGGTCGGATACATTATGTGGACCCCTTTTGTAAGACGACTAAAAAGTAACGGTGTATAACTGCTGTGTGGGAGCACCTTAAGTTAATAAAATTAAAAACAATGGCTATCTGAATTCTTGTTACTAAATTTTTGCCTGCACAATGAAAAGTGTGAAGTGTCCCTAAAAATATAAAAAATCATGGCATAAGTATTACGACCTGGCAGTGACCATACTTACATCAAATATTCAATAATTTATATCTATCTACAAATAGTTACCAGCGATATGACACATCAACTATAAAGGGCTTCACACACAGCAGCTATAATGTAAAGATGTACATTATAGCACGATACATCTCATTACATCTTTCCATAGAAATCGTCAGGAGACCACACACTGCAGCTATAATGTATATTTTTACATTTTCGAATCTCTATGGAAAGATGTAAAGAGATGTATCGTGCTATATTATACATCTTTACATTATAGCTGCTGTGTGTGAAGCCCTTTAGAAAGAGACAATCGGCTAATTTCGGCTTCCTAGAAAGCTATCTCTTTTTCACGAAGCCAAATGACTGAGGAACTAGACAACATTATAGGAGCTCGAGGGTAAAGCTCTCGCATACAAAGGTTGGTCTGTGGATGGGTGACCATTATATCATAGCGAGTTTCCTCCGTGCCTCGGAAAGCACATAAAGCCTTTGGTCCCGGCTGTCATTTGTAAATAATAATATCATTCCACAACTATCACACAACGCCATCTAGTCCCAAACCCAATCTGGAATCAGTCCCCATGGGATCGATCCCCAACAGGCGCATTACTTTGTGTAATTTATTTCATCACCACTGCTCTCAAAGCGGTGAAGGAAGACATCGTGAGGAAACCGGCATGTCTTAGAACCAAAAATTCGAATACATGTGACATCTACCAACACGCACTGGGCTCTCGTGGTGGATTATGGCCCACTCCCTCTCACAGAGAGGAGCCCTGTGTCCCAGCAGCGGGAACATTATAGGCTGATGATGATGAAAGGTCTTATAAGCAGTACTGGGTAGTATATTAAAAAAAAAATTTTTGATTTAGATAGTGTGTGAAAAAGCCGATATCTCTTTCCATTAATATACAATATCGTCAGTATCTATACAAGCGCTCCCACACCGGGAGCATTCGCGTGTAATGTAACATTGTAGGTTCCACTTTGAAGCGATGCGTCCGATACGTACCATGCGGACCTGTGGACGCTTACCATTCATATAGATTTGATACAAGGTGCGCATTGTGATGCTCGATTGTCTTCCGTCACTGATGAAATGTTCGAATCTGTAACGTTACATTACAGGTGAATGCTCGCGGTGAGAGAGCACCTTAAGAGCGCTTATTCTGAAAGTTGTAACGTCGCAAATGTCTATCAAAATATTTATAAGTTTTTAATTTTACTGTATGAAAATAAGAAATATGGCTCTGTAGTGCACAAAAAATAAATAAAAAGGGAATGCAATAATTAATATCGTAACATCGAATACATAGTTTTAGACGTAAAAAAAGCATTTGGAAGCATTCCAAATGCCTTTTATACACCTGAAGCGGTTACAACATCAAATTCAGTGTTTTAATTGAATTCCTTCATATATCAGTTTTCTAGTGCACTATAGAGCCATATTTCTAATTTCCATACAGCAACATTGCTTGCAAATTAGGTTTAAATATTTGACAGCTATTAGCAACGTTGCCAACTTTCTTGTTAGGCGCCCTTAAAACAGGGTATATCTTTAAGACACAGCCTATTAAACAATCATCTATTTAACTAAGCCAACAACGATTATTTCAACCTCACAGCTAAAAACTAGATGTACCACTGCGTCCGTGCATCTTAAAAAAAAATTGCCGCGAAAGGGAGTCGAACCGCGTCTTCTGGATAGTAATCCAAACTTCTTAACATCGCAACCACTCATATTGAAGCTAAATCTTTCATTGCCATGTTTTTTCGTTTAGTAGTCGCTATATTATATGGTCTTTGACTGCTGGCCTTTGAGAGAGACTAAGAGTCACTCAACGAGCATTGGAAAGAGCTATGCTCGGAGTTTTTTGGGATAAAATGGATATTCGGCGAAGAACCAGAGTCACCGACATAGCTCATAAAATTTGCAAGTTGTAGTGGCAATGGGTAGGCCACATCGCTCGTAGAACTGACAACCGATGGGGAAGAAAAGTTCTCTCATGGCGACCACGGACCGGAAGACGCAGCGTAGGCAGGCCTCGCACTAGGTGGACCACACACAGAGAGAGGGTCGCGGGCAGCCGATGGATGCAAGTGGAGGATTGTCGTTCGGCGTGGCGGTCTAAGGGGGAGGCCTATGTTCAGCAGTGGACGTCTTTCGGCTGATGATGATGATGATGATGAGTCGCTATATAATACAACATTGATTTGGCTACAATGTCAGAGGTGGTGGTTGGTAATGGCGCAACGTGTAAAACAAGGGAATGAAAGATTCAACTTAGGATACTTTCCAGGGTCAAAATAATTACCTTATAATTAGTCCGTATTTTAGATAATAAAAAAATATTGGACACGTATTTTTTCTTTTTTCGATTAAACAAAAAATGACAAAGTTATAGCCCATTACAGTTACGTGTGACGTCACTACGCGCGTAAAAATGCCACGCGGAGTGACGTCACACGTAACTTTAATACGCTATATATTTGTCATTTTTTGTCCAATTTACAAATAAAAATAAAAACGTGTCCCTTATTTTTGAATAATCTAAATGACGGACTAATTACATTTTTTAGGCCGAGACTCCACCAAAGCTGTCGAGCGAGACGTGTTTTGAACAACCAATAGAATTGCGTTATTGATACAGCTCCACTCAGCAACGCAATTCTATTGGTTGTTCAAAACACGTCTCGACTTGCACAGCTTTGGTGGAGTCTCGGCCTTACAGCCTGACGTCTGGAGTAATTATTATCCAGGTTCGACTCCCATTCGCAGCAAATATCTTTCCTCAAATATCTTTAGAGTCGATCGATTCTTTGCTTGCTTATAAAAGGCCACCAGGACCACAAACACAAGAGATGCACGGACATAGTGGTCGCCCAGTTTCATATACTTAAGTGGTCAGTCTTAATACGTGTGTGTTTTTGGGGTCTATGTCAAGTGTCGAAACTGCGTGGCATGTATCTGAAAAGAAAAGAAGGGAAAAGTATAGTTATAGTAAAAAAGTAATAACAATAAATATTTTATTCCACAACTATCACACAACGCCATCTAGTCCCAAGCTAAGCAGAGCTTGTGTTATGGGTACTAGACAAATGATATACATACTTATATATTTCTAAATAAATACATATTAATGTACAATCGACCAAGTGGAATTATGACCCACCATAAGCTCATTTTCCCAGAGACATTCAAATACAATTAGGTTCACATTCGCGTAAACATACATATTCATGGTAACGACTTTGATCTTTGTCAATTTGACGGATTCAAACGATTTTTTGTCAAAATGGGCCATGATTCCACTTTGTCGATTGTACATTAAATAAATTAATTTTAAGAAATAGTTATTTTAGAAAGTAAGGTAGTCGTAATCTTACTACTATTATAAAGGCGAAAGTTTGTAAGTATGGATGTATGGATGTTTGTTACTCTTTCACGTAAAAACCACTGAACGGATTTAGCTAAAATTTGGTACACAGATAGTTTATAACCTGGATTAACATATAGGATAGTTTTTATCCAGATTTTATGTTCCCGCGGGATAATTTTCGAGTTGTAGCGGGTGAAGCCGCTGGCAACAGCTAGTATAGTCATAAATAGTTTTTATTTTTATATAGTACCTAAATGCTTTAAATTAGTGTGTCTACAAGAAATAAAAGGCTTTTTTTATTTTTTATTTTATTTTATTTATATGCCACTTTTGACTTACCTAACGCTGTAGTCGTGAACATTGAAGACCGCGTAGTGTTCGTTCTTAAAGACTGGATAGAAATGTTCTACTGGCTGTGTTAGAAGTGTATGGCAAATTGTTGGTCGTGAACTGAGCCAGGGCGCTTCCACGTCCCATAAGTCCTCGAAAGAACAACCGGTTCTGAAAATTAATTATTATTATTCTTTTTAACTCTCGAGCCTCCGAGGAAAATGTTTTTCCACTAAATACTGATCGATTTTAAGACTTATTTTTCCAAAAAAAAGGATTAATATCGGTCTGTTTTTTGGTGGCACAAAAACGTGCCATTCGGGATCGGGCGGTTAATATAATAACAAGGATATAAGGAGCAGTGGTGGCCCAGTGGTATCGGCCCCGACTTACGAGTTGTAGGTCGTGGGTTCGAATCCCGGCAGGCGCATTACTTTGTGTAATTTATTTCATCACCACTGCTCTCAAAACGGTGAAGGAAAACATCGTGAGGAAACCGGCATGTCCTAGAACCAAAAATTCGAAGACATGTGACATCCACCAATCCGCACTGGGCCCGCGTGGTGGATTATGGCGCACCCCCTCTTACAGAGAGGAGGCCTGTGTCCCAGCAGTGGGAACATTAATAGGCTGATGATGATGATTTTTTTTAATTAGAGTATATTTTTTTTAGTGGAGGAGCTCGTGGCTAAATAATCACTTAATTAGAGTATAATTTTTATTAATTACAGCCGCACAGGCCGATTCTCCGGGTTAAGCCGCGCTTGCCGAGATTGGTCTGTGGATGGGTGACCATCTATCATAGCGAGTTTCCTCCGTGCCTCGGAAAGCAAGTAAAGCCGTTGGTCTCGGCTGTCATTTGTAGATCTTTGACAGTCGTTACTGTTAGTCAGAAACTCTAAAGTCTGACAACCAGTCTTACCATGGGGTATCGTATTACCTAGTTACTGGGTTGTGGAGGTTTGATAGGCAGTCGCTCCATGTTAAGTACGGATATTCAGCTGCATCTGGTTCGACTAGAAGCCGACCCCAATATAGTTGGGAAAAGGCAGGCAGATGATAAACTCACTAAGTAATTAGATTTTTTCAGTGAAATACTTTAATTGTACCATAAATATCATAGTTGTAAAATACGGAAAGACGAAAGACTTGCTTTAGTTTTAAAAACTTGAGAGATGTCAAGGGACACCCGGATGGAACGAAGTTACTTTATACACTCAACAAAAATAATCGTCGCGACTCCACTCCACTCCACTCCACTCCACTCCGCTCCGCTCCACTCTACTCTTTGAGCTCTAGCACCCTTTCGCAACGCGCGATAAGGAACTTCGTTCCAAAAAGTGTCGTGACAACTTTTCGTAAGAATTTTTTCCGTCTAGCCCCCTTTAAGGATAAGGAACTTCGTTCCAATAAAAAAAATGTTTGATTTTGCTCACCGACTCTTCCCATAGCAGTAAATGGTCTCCACAACGAGATAAGTAGCCTTCAATTTGGTCAGTTCTTGATACAACTCGTGAGGTGGAAACCTCCCGTACATCTTGTGGCAGGTGTATGCACGCTCCCTAAAAAATATTGTAATAAGTTACTTAGATAATTTAATAGACTGGCCTGTTGGTCTAGTGGTTAGCGACCCTGACTGCTATGCCGGAGGTCGTGGGTTCGATTTCCACCCAGGACAAATGTTTGTGTGATGAGCACGTTCATTTGTTCTGTGTCTGGGTGTAATTTTTCTATAATATTTATGTATTTAGAAATATATAAGTATGTTTATCAGTTGTCTAGTACCCATAATACAAGCTCTGCTTAGCTTGGGACTAGATGGCGTTGTGTGATAGTTGTGGAATATTATTATTATTCTCTTTATTCATTTTTAAACATATTATTTTACATTTTTAAATATGATTAACTACAAAAAAAAAAACAAAAGTTAAAAACATTTAAAAATATAAAAAATAGTGTTCCACCGGTGTGGGAGCGGGGTCCAAGCTACTATTATTATTAATGAAATTCAGGCACATCGCAATCAGGTGGTAAGAGGATCGCTTGGAGGACACGTTGGAGTATACGGTGCAGGACTGCCCCGCTTGGGCAGAGCACCGCCGTGTCCTCACGACGGCGATAGGTGACGACCTCCTTCGCCCGGCATTGGTCGATGCCATGTAGCGGGGCGAGACGGAGTGGGAAGCGGTCGCCTCCTTCTGCGAAGCAGTTATGCTCGGGAACGAAGGAGGAGGCGGGCTGCGTGAGGGAGACGATAGCGTCCTGCCTCCACCCCAGTCGCAGTGGTAGACGCCCACGGCGACGGACGTCGGCAGACGATCTCCGGCCACCGTAGGCATGAGCATGCGGACGGTGAATAATGAGCGAAACAATGTACGACCATGGACCATGCCCGGGTCGACGGCGCGTTGTGTTCCACGCGCGCCTCAAAGAGCGTCAGCATAATGACGGGGCCCCCTCTAGAGGGCCAAAGCCTGCAGGGGTCGCGGGAGTAAACAGAAACAATAACTCCGGAACATAAAGGGCTATTGAAGGACACCGTGGATTTTAGTCAGCACAAGTCTGACAGTCCCCCCCGCCCTGCCTGAGGTGGGAGGACTCATTCGATGATTTTACCACGATAAAAAAAGTAGAACTATACGTACCGTGTAATCGCTCCATGTAAAATACTGATATTCAGCTGCATGTGGTTCGACTGGAAGCCGACCACAATATAGTTGGGAAAAGGCAGGCAGATGATGATGATGATGATAATACGTACCGTGCTTCTAAATGTTCGTAATGCGGGTGTGACACTACAGGCCGTCTGGTGACCAACATAATAGTCGCTAAGATTGGCATGGACCCTGCAAAGGCAGCCCCCACTGGGGTGTCTTTACGAATCCATTCCAGTAACTCTTCCTGATTTACGTCGCTGAATTCACCTGAAAAAGGGGTAAGATAAACGTTTAAGTGTAAAATAGACTTTAACGCGATAAAAGTAATGCTTTTCTAACGTGCTAAAATCATCAAATAAGTCTTCCTACCCAGAGCAGGGAAGGACTGTCAGATTTGTACTGCCTGTCCTTTAATAGCCTCCTATCAGGCCTGGCGCACTCCGCGGTGTAGCCACGTCAACGTGGCCCCCGCGTGTGCTTGTAATAAGAAACTGCATAACACACGGGCGCACCGTGGACGGGTTTCACAGTCGGTTGTCGCCCGCCGCCCGTTTCTCACGCTTTCCGTACATATTTTTACTTTATTCTCACGAGCAAAGATTTTACATTTGCTTGTTTTTGGGAAGTGACACTTCTGTACGTAGTACTTTTAAGTATTCTGTGCTCCTATCCTAAAGGTTCTGGGGCTACTGTTACCCGATACTCCCGCAACCTGGGCAGGCTTTGGTCCTTTTGGCCGTCATATTGTCGACAGCTTTTTGAGCGTCGTGTTCAACGCGCGCCGTCGACCCGGACTTGGTCCATGATCGCCCATTACTCTCCGTCCGCATGCCCAAAATAGTAAGTATTTTACAGCTTGGCCAGAACAGCTTGGCCAGAACGGATTGAAACGGAACTAATTATTTTTGTTTCCGACAACGTTCTAAAATCTTTGATATTTGATGTAAACAAAGAATGCAGGTTTGTTACATTTATTATTGTGCCATAAAACTAACGTAATAAGTGAAAACAAATAAAATAAAATAATTCAAACTGCTGGTAGCGAGAGCACAGTGGTGACTTCCGGTTTTCTACTGTTTTTTGCCAAGCTGTACTTAGTGTTCTTGCATTAAAAAATTGCTTTTAATGTAATGCAATAAATCTAAGTAGTTTTATCCTAAACTGCTTGACCAATTCTAATGAATTATGAAGATATGAACAGGTCGTGAGCAGTGGTGGCCCAGTGGTATAGGTCCCGACTTATGAGTTCGTGAGTTCGAACCCCGCCAGGCGCATTATTTTGTGTAATTTATTTCATCGCCACTGCTCTCAAAACGGTAAAGGAAAACATCGTGAGGAAATCGGCGTGTCCTAGAACCAAAAAATTCGAAGACATGTGACATCTACCAACCCGCACTGGGCCCGCGTGGTGGATTATGGCCCACTCCCTCTCACAGAGAGGAGGCCTATGTCCCAGCAGTTGGAACATTATAGGCTGATGATGGTGAACAGGTGGACAGGCTGCCGGTAAAAGCTTGTATTGTAATAAATACGCACCTATGTAGGACATTTCTTCTGTTATGCTTTGATATAGATCGTGAACTAGCGGCAACATGCAGATGATCCAGAATATAGGCAGAAATCGCTTGTAGGACTGAGGCACTCTGCAAAAATATCGAATTATTAATATCGGTTTTGTAAGGAGCAAATAGCTAAATAATTACAGCCGCACAAGCCGGTTAACCCGCAAACCCGTGAATTAGCGCGGGGCGGCGGTATGATCAAATGTATATAGTTCGTGCCAGTTAAGATGGCAATAGCGGTCATTGACCTTTACCTATTAAGTCCTTGTATAATGACATAAGCTCAGTATTAGCATTTTTATAAAATACCGAATAAATTAGTAAGTATATTGTAAGGATATAAGTATCATAAAATATCAAAATGGTTAAAACATTTCACCTTTACCTCAGATATTATATTATTTTTATATTTAAGACTCACAAGTAAACACTATCGTATCACATAAAAATGCTAATTCTGATCTTATGTCATTATACGAGGACTTATTAGGTAAAGGTCAATGACCGCTATTGCCATTTTAACTGGCACCAACTATAGTAATGTTTGACACACGCCACGAGGCGACTTCGCATATTTACAAAGTAACCAATGTCTTAATCAAATGTCGCATCGCTTACCGCTTAGACTAGAGACCGTAAAAATTGGTGACTATATAAGCGATACCAAAGTATGTTGTATGTGATGTATATTATACTATATAAAGCTCGATTTTATTTTATATAATTAAAAGTTTTAATTAAATGTACTCAGATCAAAGAAATAGGCAGATAGAGCGCTCAGAACACGCGAGTGGTTCCACCAACGTTAATACAAAATCAAAATCTAGTACAAAGTCGCGACAGTACGCGCTGCGCAGCGACAGCTACGCGTCCTACCAAGCTGCGCGTCGTTGTTGTTGTTTGCCAAAATATGCTGTCACGTGTCTATAACCATTGTAAAAGTTGTTCGCAAAAACAAAGAAAACATTATGGAATGTAATTCGATTTGATTTTGTATTAACTTTGGTGGACCCATATTTCTTTGATCTGAGTAAATGTGAGTAAAAGTATATTTAAAATACTTACGCATAATAACTTGTATTCATCATTAACGAAGAAACAATACAAAGTTGCGTCGTAAACAACAATTTTAATCTCATAATCAGAGCCGCCATTATTCCAAAAACAACCATCTGTGATATATTATAAAAAATGGCAGGTTCCGCCTTGAAATTTCTCAAAAACATCAAAAAAACATCGTCATTCACATCTTTGCGTTCCAATTTAGACTTTATTTCCATATCTATAACGTCTAAATCTGCAACAGTCTTCTCTTGACGTTTGCTGTCAGAATTTTCAACTCCAGAGTCGGACTCGTCGGAAATATTGTCGTCCTTTTCTGGTGTTGGCTTTAGATCTTCTATCTCTTTCCTACAGCTGTCTACTGCGTCGGTCATCCATCGATTGCATACATTCAAAATGCTTAGTAAAGCGAAGGGTATTAAAAATGATTTAAAAAGATTTTTTATTGTTTTCCAAGGTAGAAAATCGAACACCGATGCACAGGTGTAAATCAAAGTATGAAAACTCTTATAATTCGTAAATTTAGAATACAAAATATCCCAAATATGGGAATCTTCTTGAACTTCCAAAAAATTACTAATCAACTTCTTTAAGTAAATTGCCGTGAGAATCACTATAGAAATTCTTAGGAAAATCAACCATAACTCCACGAACAAATCCACGCGATTTTGAACCTTAACGCGTAAAGAACTGAAGAATAAACAGTAAGCTGATACTATGACGAAGAAGGATGCGTATAAGGACGATTTTAGCATATCATTGCCTTGCAGTAACAGTACGGCCATATGTAACCCACAAAAATGAGAATGTAAGAAAATGCAAAGGGCTTTGATGTCGATTATTCTGAATTGTTCCATGACAAAGAAAATGGCGGTTTGTGTTAAAAATATAAATTGACTGAATTGCCAAAATAAAAGGCAGAAGCAATTTAATAAGAAGATTGACACCTGAAAAAAAAAAACAAAATTTATTAATATGTGGAGCAATGGTGGCCCAGTGGTATCGGACTTGACTTATGAGTTAGGCCGTGAGTTCGAACCCCGTCAGGCGCATTACTTTGTGTTATTTATTTCATCACCAAAGCTCTCAAAACGGTGAAGGAAAACATCGTGAGGAAACCGGTATGTCCTAGAACCAAAAATACGAAGACGTGTGACATCTACCAATCCACACTGGGCCCGCGTGGTGGATTATGGCCCACTCTCTGTCACAGAGAGGAGGCCTGTGTCCCAGCAGTGGGAACATTTATAGGCTGATGATGATTATGATATTAATTTATAGGGTGAATGGATGCATTCCTTGAAATGGGCGATACTAGACCTAATTGGCAACAATTTTAACACGGGTCCAAACTGACTTGTTTTGGACATATCGAAAATATTAAAGTTTTTTTTGGTCAATGTACTTTATTCCACACTTACGTGGTGTGTCAAACTATAATTATTGTAGAATCAATAAATAAATAAAAACTTGAGAGGTGTCAAGGGACACCCGGATGGAACGAAGTTAGTGTATACACTCAACAAAAATAATCGTCGCGACTCCACTCCACTCCACTCCGCTCCGCTCAGATCCGCTCCGCTCCACTCCACTCCACTCCCCTCCACTCCACTCTTTGAGCTCTAGCAACGCGCGATAAGGAACTTTGTTCCAAAAAGTGTCGTGACAACTTTTCGTAAGATTTTTTTCCGTCTAGCCCCCTTTCACAACGCGCGATAAGGAACTTCGTTCCAAGAAAACATGATTACCTGCAATTGAAAAGTGGTTCTCCTCTTTTTATCCCTCAACTGCATGGACACAAGCCAAGTCTGGAGTAGCAATAGAGGTGCTGCAAAATTCTCCCTTTCATTGGGTGCCCACTGCACCCTGGTACATTCGCAGTGGTTCGCGAAGTACTGCGCTACTGCTAGTAAACCACCAAAGATGCTTTCGCTACAAAAAAAAAAGTGGAGGAAATTCTCAATAGACTATTTTACTCAGAAAAAAATATTATTACCGAAAGTTGGACTAAAAACCTATTCGAACCAAAATTGATGAAGATACAACGCTTATAAAAATCATAAAAGGTCACTCGGTCAGTATAGTTTTACAGGCGTTATGACGTCACAAGCCCCCACTCCCGAATTTTGAAGAGTTTTATCTCTGTGAATATTTATTGATAAAAAAAAAAAAACTAAAAATATGTGTTCATTATTTTTCAATATTTTATGACGGTGTTATCAGATTTTCAATTTATTTACGCAGTAAACTACCCTATTCAACTGTATTTTTATTTACCTACTTAAATTATTTTTTGAAAGCAGAAACAAAGAAAGATTTGTATTTATTGGCACTAAAACTTAAAACTAATGAATACTAATCAAAGTTATAAAAAGAGTAAAGCAATAGAAACAGATGAAATAATCATAATCAATTGAAAAAAAAAAAAAAAAAATGTGATTGTACAATTTTTTATTCTGTTTTTTTTTATTAATATTTAAAAAAAAAACAAGTATTTTATTGCAATTTTTTTTTGGTCCGAAATATTGTTGTCCTGAGTACTTGATAAGTATTAATTTCTATTACCTCTACATATTCCTGACAGATTCTTCGAGAAAAAAAAAGCGATTCTATAAAAGTTCGGTTTTTTATTTTGAGATTCGGAAAATTAAAAATCTAAATTACTGATTACCTTAACGCCGTTGCATGCAGAAATATAGCAGCCACAGTGAGCCCCGCTAGCCACCAGACTGCCTCCAAATAGAAGAATATAGGCTGCCCCAGCCCCACACAGCTTTCCACTGGGGCTAGGCCTTCGCCCCTGTCCACCATGTGGCATTTGCGGTGGGCTGTCGTGTTCAAAGACGACTCGAAGTAACGGTATACTGCTCCAATCATTACCTGTTTGATAAAACACAGGGTGGGGTGCTATGACAGGAAACCTCCACGTGCGCCCGTGGACTGGAGTTCCCTCTAGTATACGTCCGGGGGAAAGACCAGTTTTTCCGGGCCGGTGAACCCTGGGATGCGGGCAAAAACTCTTCCTTAGGCACTATCTGCCTAAGGGGTCATTATTCAACTGAGCTTGGATGGCTATATTCGAAACTATGAGGAATATCGAAAAATATTGAAAAGAGTCTCGAGGCAGATTTTGACGAAAACTAAAACTGCATTATTGGATTTTTGGAAAATCAATTATCCTGGTCAGGTATTAAATATGGTGATTTTGGAAAAAATAAATCAAACTGTTTTTTACACCATTTTATAGTGTTGCTAATAAGAATGAGAGCAGTGGTGGCCTAGTGGTATATACCCCAACTTACGAGTTGTAGGTCGTGGGTTCGAACCCCGCCAGGCGCATTACATTGTGTAATTTATTACATCACCACTGCTCTCAAAACGGTGAAGGAAAACATCGTGAGGAAACCGGCATGTCCTAGAACCAAAAATTCGAAGACATGTGACATCTACCAACCCGCACTGGACCGCGTGGCGGATTACGGCAGTGGGCCATAATCCACCACGCCGTCCAGTGCGGGTTCCTCTCACAGAGAGGAGGCCTGGCAGCAGTGGGAACATTATAGGCTGATGATGATGAATAAGAATGAAATTCAAGGAAATAATTATATATGGCGTAGTAATAGGGTTCCGCATCCTTTGGGTTCAAATACCTAAAACACACCAATAAAACTCACCTCAGGATGAATATTAAACCGGTTGAAAGCGTTCACTTCATTCGGATATTCCACCAACTTGTCATACATCAGTTTTGAGATGCCAGCTACAAAAGGTCTCTCTTCAACTATGGTTTTGAAGTAAGAGTAGTAGAAGCCCATCTCTGAGCGAAGAGACATCTCCCTCTCTAGTTCGGAGAGGTGGGAGAAGTTCTGGTCATTCTCGAAGAGAGTGGAGACGTAGCGGTAATGGATGTAACCGAGGGTTAGTGCTGAAAAAAATAGAGATAAATACATACATACACACATACCATTTTCAACACACTTTTCCTGGTACACCGACTTTTTTTTTTATGTATATACATATATAAAAATAAATATGGAAAAAACTAAAATTATTCATTTTCACCAAAGAAATCAACCGTTAAATATAAACGTTGGTTACCAAGGCAAAACTGTACATCCCGTGACAGGTACAAAGTTTCTGGGAATAAAAATAGACAATAAACTGTCATGGAAAACACATGTCGAAAATGTATGCAAAAGAATTAATCAATCCTCATTTGCTCTTTACAAACTGTCAAAAATTGTCAATAAAGAAGCTCTATTAGCTGCATATCATGGACTTGTTGCACCTATTCTAAGATATGGAATTATATCTTGGGGTAGCTCAGTCGATAAGGAAGATGTATTTAAAGCTCAAAAGAAATGCATAAGAGCTATGTGTAATGTGGACAATACTACTAGCTGTCAACCATATTTTAAAACATTAAAAATTCTGACATTCCCTTCGTTATACATTTATGAACTAAACGTTTTTGTGAAATCAAATCCCAACTATTTTAAGACTGCGTTTAAAAGCAACTATAGACAATTACGTGACAAAAAAAGACTAGAAATTGAAATACCTTATGGGAAAACAGCACTAATTAATAAAAGTATTCTCTGCATGGCATCTTTAATTTATAACAAGCTGCCCGATTTTGTCAAAACTTTACCCGTTAACCAATTCAAGTCGAAGATACACAAACTCCTAATAAATAAATGTTATTATAGCGTCAAGGAGTACTTACAGGATAAAGATATAGATAGATACTTACACTAACAAGTAGTGTGACATGCAGTAATAACTTTTATGTACCTAATTTTTATGTTAACTAATGTTATATTTTTAATGTATTTAATGATTAATTTAATTTATTGACCACGACATGAATAATTGTAACTCTCTTGACATTCTACATATTCTTTTTTTTATCCTTGACATGTGTATAGCTCTGACACTAAATATGTTATAATTAGCTTTTCTTTCGAGCAGGATAATTCTATAATTTTGTAATATTAAGTAATGTTATTAGAAACATCAGATTGCCTAAAGATTATATAAATATTTGCACATCTAATTAGGTAATGATACAGTGCACTCTATAACTGTTTGTAACATCTTTTATACCTGTATTATGCAAATAAATTATTTGATTTGATTTGATTTGATTTGATTTGATTTGATTTGATAAATCTACAATCAGCCTCATGGCTTTAATCAGATTGGATGGATGTGATTTAGGTTATCTTTAGAGGATACACACTGCACATCCTTAGAAGTGTCAACCCTACCTTTTTGCAACTTCTGTGAGTACATCGACGATTTATTGCAATATTTTAAGCTCTTGGCTAAGTATCAATTGTCGTGCCTCTAGCACCCCGCTATGTATCAGTGAAATAGAAGCTCCTCTTTCTGGTCCTCTTAAGCTCTGATTTGTAAAATATTCTGGTGTACAATAAAAACTATTATATCTGTCTATCAACATTAATAGAGGGACATAGAATAGATCCAATTAAATCGAACAAAACAAAAAAAATTGTGAATATTCTGTCGCAGAAATACTTGCTCATGACATTGATTGATGATATCGATCACATGTCACACAAACATTCGGCAGAAGAGAATGGATATTGGCTAGTGTTTGCTAACGCACTGGTTGACAATAAAAATGACTTTGATTTTTTGTTCCTAGGTCAATAAATATATTTGCAAACATGCGATCGGTTCTTGAACCATAAGTTTTTAAAAAAGTGTTTGGCATGTTAGGCTTGCCCTCCCATTGTTAGTCTGCCTTTGTATATTGCTTTACTCAGTGTATATTATCCCAAGTGTGCAGACTTTTAAGACGTCTGGTTGGCAGCGATTTACTTAGAGCCTGAGCAAGTCGGTTTTCGTGATTTATTATCCTCTCTCTGTAAGCTTTTGTCATAATTCTGATTTCCTCTTTGATGGTGTGTTCAGATATTGAATAAGGTAATTTTTGTTTATGAATGCCTGTTTTCTCACATTATTTTGAAAACAATGGCTTACTCCATGTACTTTGCCCTACACTAAGATCTCTAGAGTTGTGCATTTACAAACATTTGAACAGCAGAACAACTACTTGTAGATTATACAAAATATTTTTTCTGTTCCAGAATCGAACTGGCGATGTGTCGCGTAGCAGTCGGACGCTAAATTACTGCGCTAGCCGTACAGTCGACTTCTACTTAACTCATCAAATACTGCAGGAGAGATAGTAATATTAGTTCCACAATGGTTTTCATAAAACATAATTTTAATTTAAAACGCATTAATTCCGCGGAAAGTTAATAAGCTTGGCCAATCAATTTCGTAACTTTAAAAGTAGTTTTTTAATTGAAATAAGAGCTATCAATGAAACTTCGAAGAGAGATGAATGATTCAATGTTTTAACAAGATGAATTTGCGATAATAATACATTGTTTTTTTAATATAAAACGACTAAATTGACACACACAAATGACCAATAGAGTCACTATTATTAATACAGCTCATTAAATAAGCATATAACATTGAAAAAACAGGAAAAAATGCAAAAACTTTACCTATCGTAGCTATGAGACAGAATTTGGCAATTTTTCTCATGGAAAACTTCCGTTCTTTGACGACGTCCGTTTCGACTGTTTTTTCCTCCATTTTGACTTTTATATAATTTTCACGTATCCATTCGAAAATAAGATAATTTTAAATGGAATTTCGCAACTAACAATCCGCTACAGACAGTACGAGACTACGAGAATGATTGACATGCATGATTGACATTGACATAATTTTGACAGCGCAGAAATCAAAATTATTATAGTGATGAGCCTTTGTTACTGTGCTAATAGTAACATTTCTATTTAGTTACTTTGAGACAATAGACTGCGGAAGCTATGACGTCACAAATTTGACATTTGGGTAAAAACAAACACAGGAACGTATTGCATTTTGAGATAATTTACATTTTGAATACATTATCTAGTGTTTACAAGGTATAAAATACCTTATTGTTTTGCTCTCGGTTGCAACCATGTCTCTAGAAGAGAAACCTGCAGGTTTTTTAGATTTCCTGCTAGTGAAAAAATCTTTAAAAAATGGAAAACACTCTGCCGGTACGTTACTGCTGATTAATTATTATTCTAGTCTGAGGACTCGTTGTATTGACTTGTATTGCTGACTTACTCATTATTTTCAATTTCAGTCGCGTGAAGACCGTCTTTGTAATTGTAATTTTGCTGATGAAAAGGATGTTGTTCCATCAATTTTTGCACACAATAGTAACAAGAAGTTCGACGCAGACATTATTATTAATTACAAAAAAGATAAAATAACAAAAATCCCACGTCGAAACCTGTTTGTTTTTACCCAAATGTCATCTTTTTACGTCACACTTCCACGGTCTATTTTCGCCACTTCAATATTCCGAGATTAAGACAGTGGTGTACCCTTAGATTATAAAATCTCCAGATTCCGCTTTCAAAACAAAACGTAACGGTAACGAATTTCATAAAATGGTGAGCGCCACCCACGTCTCACACATTTATTATCCATAGACATTGGACATGTTCTCTTCTCTTGGAACACAACGAAAGGGATAATTTTCTCCTGGGCCTGCTAGGAATCTGTACATTCGAAAGTGCAAGCATATTATTCTGAAAAGTATGTTTATGTTTCATGTAATAGGGAGCTAAGTATATTGCAAATAAACAGGCTCAGATCAAGCCCCAAGCCGCTTCAGGGAAACTTTTTATAGGAACAAAACCAAACAACAAATTGCTTAACAATTTTTATTGAATTTAATTTTAGTAAGTTCTTGACATCACTACAGTCACGTTCTTGCACCGTTCGTGTCAAATCAGCTGACAGAATCACAGTAATACTTGCCATACTTTGGTTGAGTTTCTCCCTTTTTTGGCTAAAAATAAATTTAAAAAAAAAACAAAAGATAGCAACGCACGTTTTTAATAGAAAAATATCAAAACATTTATTTCGTCACATAAATCACAACCATTCATTATTATGTCATATTCTTGGCACTTAGAACTAAAACCTAAACTTAGTTTAGACCCTACACATGATTAAAAATGCACTGAGAATACCTGCATGAAATTGACCACATTCTAGAGAGATAGAGACACTTTCTAGAGATCAGCTTGTCTCTCTCACACTTTACTGCCAATATATTTTACTGTTTAGCTGCAAAAGGATTTCTCAGTTCATTCTCAAGGTTTATGACTTAAAGATATTCTTTAATAAAATGCTCATGTTTGATAATCTGCGTAAAGCTAGTAAGAGTATTGCTATTACAAAGATTTTCATTATTCGCGGCTGTGGAGACGATGCCCCTGAGGTAGTAGCGGTCTGTGCCTCGTTCAGGCTCGGGGAACGCTAGCCCGCCACCGCTGTCGCCTTTGCAGAGCGCCGTACCTGAGGAAAGAGGTGACGAGTATAGAGGGTGCGTTTAATATGTCAACGAAGCAAAAGTTCCAGTGGTAGGTAGATTCTATATCTTCATACAGGGCGATTTTCAAAGCTTGCTTGACAAGGTTGATCCATGAACGGAGAAAATCCATCATATACCGAGTTACTGACTTGGTCCCAGCAGTCTTAAGTACAACTCTAACGATCGTTTCAGATATAGTGGCATGGTAGTCTACCGTGACGTCTTATAGCGAGCGTAAAGTTGAGATCATATTATCGGACGCGTCCGTAAGCCGCGGCTGAGGGACGCGGCTCAGCAGTGTGCACGGTAGTTCGGACGACAGCCGGCCAGATTGTGTTCGGACGTCCGAACGCTCAAGGTCACGTCCGCGTCTTACGACCGACTGTTTGCACAATGTAGTATTAAATGTACTGGCTAAATTATGAATAAGCTGCGTCTCTCAGCTGTGGCTGACGGACGCGTCCGATAATTTGTTCGCAGCATTTCAACTGTAGAACGAGGTGGCGATAGACAACTTGTGCAGCTCTGTCCCTTTCCCACACTGAAAAATTCTCTCGCTTTAAGACATCATATTATGTCATCTGAAAGTCTAGCAAACAATAAAGGAAGCCGTAGAAAAAATGGCGGAACAAACTACCCATTTATAATAGCTCATCTTGAGAATCTCACCATTTCCGTATCCAGCACAGATTTTATCGCTGGTGATATACTCTCTGAAGCCCGGTGGTGATTGCGTGATGCATTGCTCGATGTCCACGTACGGTAGTTCAACTACTTTGAGGATCTGAGAGGCTTGGCCGTTTTCTGCTGTAAGACCCCAACCTGCCACCTGGGAGATAAAAAGATAATTATATGACCCTCACGTCACAGAATTTTGCTTTAGCAGAACCGCCTTTAAAACTACTTGCACTTGCAAAAGCGAGCCAAGTGGATCGAAGTCAGTAGCACATAGCCTCAGATATTTTAGATTTTCTTTTGATTGTTTGTCAAAAATATGCATGTCGGTTATCATCATTATCATCAGCCGAAGACCTCCACTGCTGAACAAAGGCCTCCCCTTAGACCGCCACGTTCTACGCGACCCTCTCCTAGTGCGAGGCCTGTCTACTCAGCTTGTCATTCTAGTTCGTGGTCGCCATTGGAGTACTTTTCTTTCTCATCGATTATTACTTTAGCAGTTCTTCGAGCGATGCGATCTGCCCATTGCCAATTAAACTAGATGAGAGCTATGTTGATGACTACGAATAAGGGCACTAGACCTCTTAAAATAATTAAAAGTATCCTTGTGAGAGGTGATTTTAAAGATAATTTGGTAAATACAAATGTTACAAACCTTTCCCATTTTCCCAGGTTGCAACTGTCTCCTATCAAAGTTGACATCAAAATCCAAGCAGACCGGTCTGACGTATGTGCGGATTTCGAACTGAACTTCCAGGATCACAAGGGCTATATCATCTTGGAAGTTCGCTGCGCTGCCTTGGAAACGGACAGGGATCTTTATTTCTTTTACCTGTTGATTTAATTAACAAAATTATAATCAGTCTCTCTGTTATCTTTCTAATATCTTTAAACGAGCAATTCTTGTATATTTATATATAATCAGGATCTCGGAAACGGCTCCAAGGATTTTCATGAAAGTTACAGATTAAGGGTTTTTCGGCTCAAGGAATCGATTTATCAAGGTCCCAGGTTCGAGAAAGGCTCGGTTCCCAAGATAAAGACATTTTAAAAACAGAGCGAAGCTCGTTGAACCAGATATTAGCTATAAAGTGATAACTTCATGATAAGGAGTAATAGAGACAATAGAGTAAACTATTACTCCTTATCACGAAGTTGTCTCCTAGCATGGAAGTAGAAGAAATGCTATGCCAACCATTAACAGCGCGTTCACAACTTTGGTCTTAGCGGTGAGAGGTCTACTGTGACCTCGGAACGTAAAGGGCTTCATGAAAGGTTCTGTCAAAATTATCTAACATCTTGTAACACCTCATGAATGAATGCAATATATGTTTGAGTTTGAAATTAATGATTTACATACATCAGACTTCTGGGCGTCGACATCTCGGTCGTTATTCCAAGGGCGGTAGATCTTGCCGATTGCAACAGCATACATGGAGGCAGGCTGTTGTTTGCTGACGTCGTTCCAGAAGCAATGGGCAGCTGAAATCAAATTATAGATGGATTAGATACGTGAAGGGATGATGGAGGATGTTGAATCGAATCAAGTCGATTATACATATAGCACATCCCTAATGTAAGAGTATAATTATGAGCAACCCTATGGTTGCCATGGAGTGTCGTTTCATAGTTTAAATAACTATGTAAAAGTATTGGTCTTATTGGTAACTAACTCTGGCAGGTTTTGGCCCTTTTAGGGCCGAGGACCCGTCAGATTACCTACAGCTCTTTGACGCTCGCAAGGAACACGTAGCAGACGTATTTTTCTCTATTTTAGATACTTGCACATATTTCCATGAAGAAGAGAGGGCAATAACACTCGCACATAATGATTTTGTCCAACCAGTTAAGCAGATAAACTCACCAGATATAACAACTCTGGTGCTGACGAGAGATCCTCCACAGATCTGCATGTAAGGCTGGGTAGTCTTCCGGTAAATACCAGCATGCCAGGGTAACTCTCCTCGCTTGGCTGGTCTACCGTCGATGATGAGATCCACGCCTTCTGGAGTTACTCGGCCACATTCTGAGTAGAAGGTATATGACCTGTTAATCCTGCAGGTGTAGCATGGCGCCGTAGAAAGGGGTTTTGTCGACGCAAGAATAGACAAAATGACAGAACGTAGAAATATTTTTAGCGTTTTAAGCATGGTAATGAAAAATAAACGTTCTTTTCTTCAATAGTGTACGAATGGTGTCTTATTTGTGTAAAAAAACAGTCGATTTGTGCTCTTTGAGAAATAACGTATCAAATAACTTTGTCATTTAGATACTTGTAGAATTTTTTAGAAATAGAATCGCAATGCTACACGTCTGTGCTATGTCCAAAGTTATTAAGCAGTAAAGTGGCCCAGATATAACAACCCTGACGTAAGAGTCAGGTTCGAACTGTAGCCAGGCGGGTAGTTTGTGTAATTTATTTCGTAACTGCTTGCTCTCAAAACGTCGTGATGAGGAAAACATCGTGAGGAAACCGGCATGTCGTAGAATCAAAATTTCGAAGACCATTAATTGGTGATATCTGCCAAACCGCAGTAGTGGCCCAGTGGTATCAACCCTGACGTAAGAGTCAGTTTCGAACCAAGCCAGTCGCACTGCTTTGTGTAATTTATTTCGTAACTGCTGCTTTCAAAACGGTGAAGGAAAACATCGTGAGGAAACCGGCGGCATGTCGTAGAATCAAAATTTCGAAGACATTTCATATCTGCCAAACCGCACTGGGTGGTGGATCCTGGTGTAATCCTTCTCACACAGTCTGTGTCCCAGCAGTGGGAACATTGTAGGCTGCAATTGAAACTGCATACTTTAACATGAGAGGGAGTAGGACGTAATCCACCACGCGGGCCCATTGCGGGTTGGAAACTGCATAAAGATTGTAATATGCAAAGCATCATTCAGGATTTCTCTATATGGCATTTTAACTGACTGCTGATTCATTAGTGCAGGAATCGAACCTGCGACAAGCAGCGTAGCCTTCTGTCTCTCAGCCATTGCGCCAAACGTGCACAAAATGTACAAAATATGATAGGAGTAGTCCCGATTCTAAAGCATGAACGCTAAAAGGCTTATTAATTCGAAATTACTGAACCGATTATAATGAAACTTCACACGTGCAAGCAGCATACATAGAATTAAAATGCTATAAGAGAACATTTTCAAAAATTTGTTAAAAGTACAATCGACAAAGTTGAATCATGACCCACCATAAGCTCATTTTCCTACAGACATTCAAACACAGTTAGGCCCACATTCGCCTTTACATAACATGTCCATGGTAACGACTTTGATCTTTGTCAATTTGACGGATTCAAACGATTTGTTGTCAAAATGGGTCATGATTCAACTTTGTCGATTGTACATAAGAACGATTTTTATCTTTACATAAAAACAGATAGTATAAAATCGAGCCTTTTTTAAACAAGACTTTTTATAAAATGTTCTCCGATAGCATAAAAGGCCCGTGTTTCTTGATTATTTTTGTAAAGTTTCACAGTTCAGTCATTTCGACTATTTTGACGATTTCTCATTCCAAACTAATGGTACTCGTATATTAAGAGGATGGAGGATCAAGGGGTCAACAAAAACCTCTGAAAGCAGTACTATTCAATTTGTAAAAGAGATAGAGTTATACATTACGTCTACCTCCATCTCTTTCTAATAGTACGGCCTAAAGAGAGCCTCAGGTTAAAAAAAAAAAACAAAGTTTTCGAAAACATAAATTAATTTATTGCAAAATATAAAGAGTATAACAAAAGAGTTGTTTTCTCCATCCTGTTAACATATTATGAGAATGTTCTATTTTTAAATAATAATCCTATTTTACATGATAAAAAAATACAATGACATGCCTAAAAAAATAAAATTCTACTGAGTAGACCTTATAGTTGAAATAGGAAATATTTATATTTGTTTTTACTTAAATTAATAACAATACTGACGATTTCTTTGGTGGTTTTTTGAGAAGTTACCACATTTGGTGAATAGATTTATACAAAATGTTAAAATACCCTGTTCAGTTCGAAGTGATAAACAGGTATCCCAAAAAAAAAATATAAACATTACCAATTTTACCCCAACATCTGGCATTTTTTTAATGTGACAACACTGTTATTTGTAGGGGTAAGGTATATCCCGGAATTATGTTCTCGTGGAGTACTAATCCAACTTGGATATGACGCTAGGTGTAATTTAGATTTTTAACTTAATACCCAAGCCTATAAAGTTGAAATTAAACGTACAAAAACTAAGAGCCATAACGAACGAAAACGCTCATAATTTTACTCTGAGCGTTTACGTTTATCGCTTGCCGTTAGGCGATAAGTATAAGGCTAGTGCCCCATATCTGCCAGTAATCCTACTAAAATTTATCAATTGCGATTCAGTGGTTTAGACGTTAATGACAAACAAACAAAAAGACTCAAAATATAATTTTGTTTTTAAAATCTGTAAACTTTCACGAACCGAACAGGGTTATATAACAAGCTACAGAATCGTCATGTAGTCGCTTTCTGTCTTTGAGTCGTCAGTTTCAAGCAGGTTTTGCTCCTTCCATTCTCTACATCTATGGTTTACGACTTAAAAAGATAAAACTGTTCTTAACCTAGCCAACAGACAGATAAAATTGGCCATACTCTAGATCTAGAAGGAAAGCCACTACCTATCTCTTTCCTATAACATAAATATAGGACCCGCTCTTCAGTTCTTCTCTTTCTAGTTGAGTGGGGTCAATTTAAGGCAGCAATTGCGCAGTCCATACTTTAAGTCTATGCAACATTCGAAGTTTAGGAACTTTTTCTAGAAGGACCAGGGTGTCACGAACCCATATTGAACGTAGTTACTTTCTAAGAGAGACCGACAATAAAATATGTCCATAGAGTATTTTTGTGTTATTGTACATTTTACTGGCAAAAAAAACTTAATGGTCTTAAAGGAACTTGTACATGCACTTATAAGTTTTTAACTAGCTGCTAAATTATTACATCGTCTGTTGTATATTATGTCAAATTATTTCTTACACGCTTTTGAGCTTCTTCAAGTCTATTCTATAATAATCTACAAACTAAAATCTATCTTTGAATATAGCACTCTTTCATTGCGAATTAACAACTACACTACTGTTATAAATATTAAAATTTATCCCTGTACTATTAATCTTCGCTTCAGAATCAGGACTAATCTTTTGTACCGGCCCCATCCTCCAATCATCTTCACTAATCTCGTAATCCAATGGATTGGCAGTACTTTCTTCTCCTTTATTCATTTCATCTACACTTTCCTGAGTAACTACTTCTATAGATACATTTGCTGCCTGATCTTTCTCACCGCTAGCATACAAAAAGTTATTAACATACACATGAACAGTATCTGTGATTATAATAGTGATATTCGTTCCGTTTCTAATCAAACCTGGGGTGCAGACGGCAACGTAGTCCCAGCTTCCGTCGATGCATTTCATGTAGGGAAGAGTGACGGCCGAGTAGTAGTTCGGGCTGTTGCATTCGGGACTCACGACTGTTCCCGTAGGTTCGAAAGCGTTGCAGTCCCGCCGGCCTTGGTAGGGGAAGGTGACGAGACAGTTGTAGCGGACGGACGGGTTGCGGTCCAACTTGCAGAACCCTAGAAAGTAGGACATGTCTTAGAATGGCAAATTGGGTCCTGAGTGTGCATGCAGGTGTCAGGGAATACCTAGACGTATTAAAATCACATGAGACGTGTATTTCATAAAATATATGTTTGTGAATTCTAATTAAGTAAGGGCCCAATATAGATCCTTGCGGAACACCTTACGAAATTCTCATATTACAGACTTCATTTTCTAAAATTGAATACTGAATAAAATATAACACAGATAAACATTTTCAGAGTAAATTAAAAACGGCTATTCATACACCAAGAAGTCTTATTTACTGAACAAATACTACATACATACCAAGTCGAAAGCTTTACTTAAGTCAATAACTGAGATAAAGTTACAAAGGATTTTAGTCACTAAGTGTATATACTTACGGACGCATTTAGGAATAGATTGAGACCAGGTGCCACCCTGGCAGAAGACCACAGCATCTCCCACGACTCCATATCCTTGTCTGCATGTCACATTCAGCTGGACTGCTTGGAAACCCTGTCCAGGTACTGCGTAAGGTGCGTTTGCGACGACATATGTGCCGTGATCTGGGTATGGTGGCAGGATACAATTGCCTGACTGAACTGATGGTCTGAAATAGGAGGAATCTATTTAATATCATAGCTCTAATTTGTGAAATTTTAGACACACGTGTGTATTAAGTCACTTGGAGTGTTATAACGACTGTAACAACGACACGTTCCAAGCTCTGAGCTGCTACTGAGAAGTTCCTGTTGTGTGTGTCGACCTAGGAATCAACTTAGGACCCCAACTTCAGCTTCATCATAATCAGCCTATGAATGTTCCCACTTTTGGGACACAGGCCTCCTCTCTGCGAAAGGGAGCAACTCCAGCTTATGGCGACGAAACCAATGAGAAATTGGGAATATTTACTGTATAGATAGAGTATCCATAACCTGATAAACTTAACACTTTCACTGTCCGCGCAGCAGACACAATAGATAAACAATGGTCGTGAGTCACATGTGA
The DNA here is from genome assembly GCA_036375495.1 of Agrotis segetum. Taxonomy (NCBI): domain Eukaryota; kingdom Metazoa; phylum Arthropoda; class Insecta; order Lepidoptera; family Noctuidae; genus Agrotis; species Agrotis segetum. The sequence goes on from JAQSVV010000199.1 coordinate 1,089,946, forward strand.
TTCATCGGACAGGGAAGTGGTTAAAAAGATTTTTCAACTATATCACAATAGTAGAAGGTTCTTGTTCGATTCGTATGACAGGTTAGAGTAAGTTGATGTGCTAGCTTGTGTAGAAGTAATGCCAATTTTATTTTATTTCATTTGACATGGGATTGCTCTTGATTCCAGTCTTGGTCAGAGGTAATAGAGACAAAGTCTACGAGGGAGGCTTACCCAGAAGAAGTTTACTCTAACTTACATAAGAATCGGGTTGTTTGTGTTCGGATAGACATTTACCTGGTAGTGACTTGGGTTGGGGGTAGCTGACGGTTGCAGAGTTCATCCGATTCGTCCGAATTGTCTGCACATTCTTGTTTCTGGAAAAAAAAGCAATCATTGTTACTGCCACAGTATCATTTACTCCTTTTTCTTTCATATCATTCCTTAGGCAATCCATTTATCTTTTCTTTGGCCTTCCTCTTCCTCTCCATCTATCAACATTCATACTTATCGCTTTCTTAGTCACATGAGTGTCATCCCTCCTCATCACATAATTAGTCCATACCAAGACAGACAGTTTCCTTTCATTTTTTCTGTAACAGGCGTCGCTATTAAACTTTACTTTTTAAACTCATTCCTTACTTTATCCATTCTTGTCACTCCACACATCCATCTCAACATCTTCATCTCCGCTACATGCAATAGTTAACCTTTCCCAAATTATAATATCTACACCATGGGTACGGTTAGCCGATACAATATCTGAGCAGTACTAAAAGAAAAATGGCGAAAGCTGAGTAGCATAGGCATAGCTGTCAAAATGCTTTACTCTCGTCTGAATTCAGCATAGTTTCAGCCGATAATTTAGTCAGCACAGGCTGAATGTTGTTCAGCGCTTTCGATTTATGTCTAGGCCCTATAGACAAATGGCAAGCGACATTCGCCTACGTTCAGCAGTCGCTATTTCGCTAATACATTTTCAACTTTATGCCTCCTTTGCATAAAGCTGAAAATCTATCGAAGATTACAGATCGTTTTCTTACGTTTCGTTCGCTATCGCTCAGCAGTCTTTACTAGATTTTCACCTTTATGCGATGGGTATAAAGTTGAAAATGTATTAGCGACTGCTGAACGTTAACGATTGTCGTTTGCCGTTTGGCTACAGGCTCAGATTTTATATCGGATAACCGTACCCAATGTGAACCACTTACTCCATTACAATCTGATCCTTGATCCACACAAGCTCCATATGCGCACTGGAACAGGTACGACGGACATTTAATAGCTGCACACGCACGGACGGTCTCATCAGATCCATCCGGACAATCCGGTTTACCGTCACAATGGTCAGATGACGGAATCGCACTTCCGTCTAGGCAACGGAATTGGCCTCTGCAAAGAATAAGGTGTTTCATTAATTTCATCATTATTTTCATCACCCTATCATCAGTCTATGCTGGAAATGCATCCACGATGAGAACGGAAACATGAATAGCTCCATCATTCTATCAACTGACTTTTCAAGTTTTGATACTATAAAAACATACATACATACAGGTCGAACTGAGAACCTACTTTTTTTTTGAAGTCGTTTAAAAATGAAAATCGTCTTTGCTACTACGAAACAAAGATGCAATTCGAATTACTTATGTGAACACGCTCACCACGATGGACGTAAAGGTGCCAGTTCGTGCGCGAGATCGCGACAGGAAACCGTGAGTCTCCTGTCGTTGTCTCGCGCTGGAACCGGCGGGCGGCACCTTTACGGCCATCGCATCGTGATGGCGAGCGTGTTTAGTTTTGCATCTACCCGTAGATAACCGCACGTTTTATGGATTATGTCGTAGTGGTAACATAATGGTTTTCACTTTTAGTTGGAATAAATAGGTCAAATTGCGTTACATCACATCGTCAGAAAACTCTCTCAGTCAGAAGCTCATAAGTCTGACAACCAGTCTACCATGGGCATATTACCCAGTTACTGTGTGCATACAAGGAAAAGAAAAGTCTCGTATGGAACCATTTCCGAAACTCTGGTTCCATACGCGGCCGACGCGGTTGTGGAGGTCCGATAGGCAGTCGCTCCATGTAAAATACTGATATTCAGCTGCATCTGGTTTGACTGGAAGCCGACCATAATATAGTTGGGAAAAGGCAGGGCAGATGATTGTATGAAACGGTAAAAAGCTATTAAGGATCCAACTTACTGTGATTCATCAGCCTCGTTCCTGCACCTGGGCAGCAGTTCGTCGGATTGATCAGCGCATTCCACGATATTGTTGCAGGGAGCTGTGCCATCCACACAAGCGCCGTAAGTACATCTGAACCAGTTCGGTTGGCATCTGAGGAAGAATAGAGTGGTAACAGTACCCGGCACGTAAGTTGGCAAGAATAAGGTGTAGTGGGGGTAAGTTTGCGCATCGCATTTAGCGGCACACAAGTGGAAGCGAGAGCGCGTATACTGGGTGCGAGGGGCAAAGACGAGTGACGCACCAATCGCGTGCTCGGATCGACACTACCTCATACCCCGCGACCCGCATGACCACCAAAGAGATCTACAAAATGACTTCTGCGCATCTAACGACTCTTGCCAACTTACGTGCCGGCCACTGTACAACTTACTGAGTACCGACTTATTGCATTTTTGGGTGATAAAATCATCAAATGAGTCCTCCCACCCTGGGTGGAGTAGATATGAGCGCCGCGCCGGCGCGCCGCCGCCGCCGTGTTTCCCCTCGCGCCGCCGCCGCCGTCCCCAGGCGCCGGCGCGCCGAACCCGTGCGGGCGGCGGCGTTCAGTGTATGGGAAATGCTTCAACCAGCCCGCGAAACTCAAATTTTCTTACGTATTTTGCAATTTGCAGGCCAGTGACATGTAACTTTATCAAAATATGAATTGCGGTAAAAACAAGTATAATTTTAAATATAAAAACTATCAAAACATTCGCTCCACCAGCTCTCACATAGAAAAACTGCATCTTGTTAAAATCTCCGAAATCTAACTTAGATAGAGATAAATAGCATAACGAGGTGTTGTCACCGGATCTCTCTCCAAGTCAGGTACTAGTGCTCACGAGGAAGTACATGTGGCTCTTCGGCTCGAACTCCATCGGCTCCGACAGCTTTCCGGTTCTTCATGCAAGAACCGGAAAGCTGTCGGAGCCGATGGAGTTCCTATTGAAGCCTGGAAGGCGATGGGTCCTCGTGGTGTGGGCATCTTAACCCACCTTTTTAACGGCATGCTCCTCACCGGAAAGATCCCGAGCCAATGGAGACTGAGTATTATCACTCCAGTCTTCAAAGGCAAGGAAACGGTGCAGGAGTGTGGCGGTTATCGTGGTATTAAGGTTATGTCCCACACCATGAAGCTCTTCGAGCGGGTAATTGACTCTCGGATCCGACAGGAGTGTACGGTCTCGGGGTGTCAATGTGGTTTCGTCCGGGGCATGGCGCCATGGATCCCATTTTTGCCCTAAGGGTTGTCATTGTCATGGAGAAGTACAGATCGAAGAATACGCCTCTGCATCTTCTGTTCCTAGATATGCAGAAGGCCTTCGACTGTGGCCCTCGTCAGGTGATCTGGTGGGCGTTAAGATCCAAAGGGGTACCCGAGACCTATGTTGACATCATCCGGGACATATACCGACACCCCGGTTCTATAGTTCGTACCGCGGTTGGCGATACGAAACCCTTCCCCGTCACCGTCGGAGTTCACCAGGGCTCTGTCCTCAGTCCGTTTTTGTTCAGCGTTGTGTTAGATGTGCTGTCCACTCACATCAGGGACTTACATCAGCAGCCGCTATGGCTGCTCATGTATGCCGATGACATCGCGCTGGCGGACTCGGACGGGGGGCGCCTTGTACAACGTGTGACAGCATGGAAGGAGTCGCTGGAAAACGGTGGTATGAAAATTAATGCGGCGAAGACCGAGTACCTGGCCTGCAATACCACAAATGCTGCTCCTCTTCGCATTGGCGAAGACACAGTCGAGCGCACGGAACAGGTCAGGTACTTGGGATCGGTGCTCCACGAGTCCGGGGACGTCGATAGCGACGTTAAGTCACGTATCTCGGCGGCCTGGGCAAAATGGCGCGAGGTGGCGGGGGTTATTTTTGACCCAAAAATGCCGGTGAAGCTTAAAGGACAGGTCTATAAGACCATCATTAGACCTGTCCTTTTGGATGGCAGTGAAGCGTGGCCTTAACTTGAGCGACATAAGCAGAGCCTACGTGTCACGGAAATGAATATGCTGCGCTGGATGTGCGGAGTCTCGCGGAAGGACCGCATTAAAAACTCCCGCATCCGCGGCAGCCTTCATGTCCATGATATAGCAGATAAACTGCAAGAAAGTCGCCTACGCTGGTATGGCCACGTTTTACGGAAACCAGCAGAATACGTGGGAAACAAATGCCTCGCCATGCCGCCTCCGCCGGGGCCAGGGAAACAAGGAAGGCCGAAGAAACGTTGGCTTGACGTTGTAAGGGACGATATGCGTGCTAACGGACTCACGGCAGGAGATGCACAAGACCGTGCGAAGTGGAGGCGTCTAGGTAGTAAGGCGGACCCCTGGCACCGAGGTGGAAGCCAAGGAAGCAACCGGGATTAACGCCCTGAGAATGATGATGACATGATGCAGTCCTTTTTAATGTTAATTTATCTCTCTTTTTGTTTAAGTTTATGTGCCAATATTTGTCTCGTCAAAATTACAATAAACATAATTATACGTAAAATATTGTTTTATATCGGACTTAAATTAAAACGTTAAATCAAGGATAGTCACGCCGCCGACGCCGCCGCCGCCGACTTCCAAAAGTCGGCGCGCCGCCGCCGACAGATTGACCATCAGCGCTCATATCTAGGGTGGAGTGAAACTAGGAAGGGACTACCAGACGCGTATGTTATTATCAAGGGTTCCTTCGGAATTATTCCATATCAATCATAATCAAAAGCATTTAATTCAAGTAGACCAGTTAAGGCACTTTTGATTGTCAAAGACATTGAAAAAATATAATTAAACACTAAGAAGTTCATGGTGCTACAGTCCCAGTCACAAGTCATAAAACTGTGAAAACCGTAGATGCCCGTTCCAAGTAAAAAGGAGGTCTCCATGGAGATTTAGAACGGGCAAGAAACTTGTCCATGGGATTTGATAGATCTGCCAGATATATTGTCTAAATCGGTTTGTTACATCATTCATAAGTCTGCTGAAACTTTTTTAGGCTCGCTTGGTATATGAAGCGCCGGCCGATGACTATGGATCTTATTCGGACGGCGAGCAATCAATTACTCGCCGCCCGTAAGCTCAGACTTACAGCATGGACTGTGCCTTCTTCAGCTATATTGGGGTATTTGCACACAAATTTTCATGGAAATATTTTCCGTGCTAGGAATGAACTCGTGATCAGCAGCCAACGTCTGAAAAATACTGTTACTGCTAACCTATGTTACTCGATCCCACTGTTTATAAGGCTGGTCTCCATGATTTCCGTTTTCATGATGCCAAATTGGACCACTGACTAGCTCACATCGCCATTTTCTTAGAGTGGCTGCCAACGCCTTCTGACATGAATGTAGAAGGATAAAAACTACCGCACAATAAAAGTTGTTCCTGTTTCGTAACTCACTGAGGTTTTAGCAGATCGGAAAAAAAAAACAGAAAATGTCTATGACTTACTTAGCCTTCCTGCAGAGAGGGTGAGTCTCATCACTTCCGTCGGGACAGTCCACCGTGCCATCGCATTTTCCGTCGAAAGAAATACACGTGCCATCGCGACACTGCCATTGGTTCCTCCTAGAACATAATGACATAATCTTTGAACATTCAATCACATAATCTTCACAGTGCTGTTTCCTATGATGCACAGCCTTGAGACTGCGTAGCCGCAGCGCCACGCCACGCTGAGACATGTTCTGCTGCTCCAAGAAGCTGCTACAGCGATACTTAAGCCCGGTATCCATCAAATCGGAGACGAGAGGAGATGTGTTTGAATAACACACACAGCAAGCGGAGCGGACACATTAATGACTCAGCGGGTGAAAGGAATAAAAGTTAGCTCGCTCAGGGAACCTAAAAACTTATATTTGTTGGTGGAAATACAAGTACTCAGTTTGCCCTTGCCAGTTTAATGGAGTCATTAATGGGTCCGTTCCGCTCGCTATGGAAACCGGGCCTAACAAATCGTGCGGCGTGAACGGTGAGCGCTCGCGCTTCGCCATTGGATCTTAAAGCTGGCGCGTCGAATAGCACATAGTAGAGTCCAGCGTTGTGATATCTTATTTAGAGTAGCATAATACACGAGACCAAAGGGAACAGTCGAGTTAGCGAACTCATATTACCCAGATGTCACTGCTAAAAGTAGCTTCGGGGGTTAGGTGTGGTTAGGTTGCCTCCATCCCTTAGAAAGGCAAAAGTTTTACCGGCTTTCACAATATTATGACGGAATGAAAATACATGGTCCCTCTCCTCAATGCGACCGGAGGACGCCAACATCTCGGGCCTCCAGTGCTCTTCTCTTAAAATACAGCCTTGGAGAACTTCAGCTAAAGCTAAAGTTTGCTATACGCTAGCTACTGACAGCAAAACTAGCGCTCAACCCTCGCGCTTCACGTATTGGACGGTTTGTTCCGCGTTCAACCCCTAAGATTTTCTACCCTTTTCCGCGTTCGACCCCTAAACGTTTCCACATTCGACCCTTAAGGGTTGAAAGGATCTCAAAGACGTTGCATCGAAGAGCAATGAGATTTCTTATAGAGAATAAGCAAAGCCATCGACAACCTAAGACTCATAATGGCCGCAGATCATTTTGCAACCGTCGACGCCCGGTGCGTCTCCTGCGAAAACTGAGAGAGGTCGGGTCCCGCTCTCTCCACCTCCTTATAGGCCACCTCCTTCGCGAACAGATGATGTAATGTACGGTAGATGGCCATAGAACTTACCGACACTGTGCGGTTTGTCTTTTATCCCTGTGCAACACTAAATCTTCGGACTGCCCGCTTCTGAAAGCAAAACGGGGAAGGTTAGGTTAAGTTTATAAACTCGTTCTTGAAAACGCTTATACAGGCGTGGCTTTTGAACAAGAATTTCAACGCAACTCTTCAGCGCGTGTGAGGTACGTAAGCACGCTGGAAAACTGGAAAAATTCGTTGAACTGGAAAAACTCTCATCTTTATCTTTATCTTTATCTTCTTTATCTTTATCTTTACATATAATAAAATCGTAGAGCTGTCATTCCTGTACATTGAATATTTTTTTCTTTTTGTATTTTTTTCGAGATAAGGGATCGATTCTGATGCCAAATCAACTTTTTTTTCTTTTCGAAATTTTTTGTGTTTTTTTGATTTGATCTATCTCTTAAACTACTGTTAAGTTGTCGATCAAATTTTCCTCAAATATTCCTAATAATATGCTTCTGTTAATAGGCTATGTATTATTACGCTATTTTTCCTGGGAGATAAGCAATTTTGAATTTTGTTGTTTTTATGTGTTTGTTGATAGTTGGAAGCTAAACCACTGGATACTATTTAGTCAAGTTTTCCTCAAATATTCCTTAAACTGTTCTTCTATTAATAGGATATGTATAATTACGCTATTCCCTTTGGGGGATTAGCAATTTTATAATATGTTGATTTTCAGTCATTGTTGACATTTGTATAAGAACCGCTATTTGAAACTCACTGTCAGCGTTCTAGCCAGTCTGGTTGGTAACCTGCTTGACTTTCGTGCAAGGGGTCTCTGGATCAAATCTCGCAGTTTTATTTTTCACTTTTTGTTTTGTTTTTATTTGCCCTGAGAGTTTTAAATAATTATTAAAAAAATGTGCATACTTTTATTTCAATATTATTCGCAATTTTAAATTATTACTATTTTTTTCAATAGTTCTCTAGGATGTAAATCTACACTGATTTAAATTGTAGGTAGTAGGACATTTTTTTAAATTGTAATTGTTTCGAGGTGTAGGAATTTTAAAGATGAGAAAAAAATCGGGGTTTCTATAATTTGTGTTTATTTATGTTTTGAATTGGTACTCAAACCAGTGCATAGATTCTGTTTTAAACGACGACAAGTTGTACTAATCGAGTCAGATAATTAGTTATTTTTTAGGTATCACGCGGTATGCTAAAGGGAGAAGAGCAATACTATCGTACGTTCAATTTGCAGCGATACTTAAATCGAAAAATGATAGTCTAATGTTTAAAATAAACACGGTTCTTTGCGCTCAAATAAGGACGTTTCCTATGCAAACTATGTACCTAGATATAACATTATTGATCCAAACTAATAATAAAAATGCATTTATGTTTGTTTATACCTTTTGACGCATTACTACATACTGAATCGATCGTCCCAAAATTTAGCATATACGTTGTCAGGAGTCGAGACACGGATAAAAGGTATCTAAGGCCCGACGCTGCGTTAAACGGGTCCCCGCGACGGGCTACCGTCGCGGGTCCACGTCCGTGGTCCCGCGCGTGGCCCCGTCCGTGGCTCCGCGCGTGGCCCCGCGCGTGGTCCCGTCCGGGATGCCGCGCGGAGACACGCGCGTGGACCCGCGCGGGGCCCCGCACGTGGCCACGCGCGTGGACACGCGACCGATTTACGCAGTGTCGCTAGTTCATTTGAACGGTGTGCTTGTATAGTCTTTTTTGACTGATTTGACATGAAATAATGTTGTATAAAAAGGAAAAAGTTTCTGATTACGTAACAAACCTATGTGTTTAAGGATAAGAAATCACATAAAAAAAAAAATCGGCAGAGCAATTTTTCACTAGATTCTCACTAGAAGATAAAGCGCGATATGTAAAAAGTTGATTTGGAGTGACACTGAAGTCGAGTTGGATGTTTATAATTTCCTATTCTAACTTTTTTTCTTCCTATTATTTCATTTAAACCTACAAAACCTTTAACTACAAAAAAAATTGAGACTGAGGGATTTTTCGCAGAGAGTTAAATAAATAAGCAATTTTCATGTTTTGGTAAAAAAAACCGAACTTCTCGGCTAAAAAAAAATTGCATTATTGTGCATGTATAATCTGTATCACCTACTCTCACCATATTCCAAATTTCAGCACCGGAGGAATTTTTCGAAAGTCTTCATAAAAAAAAATTTGGTCTCTGTTTGCTCCAGTTACATGCACCGTGTATAAGCACCCTTATTGACTGAACCGCGCGTAGCCCCGCGCGTGGCTCCGCACGTGGCACCGCGCGTGGTCCCGCGCGTGGTCCCGCGCGTGGCCCCGCGCTTGGCCCCGTGCGTGGCACCGCGCGTGCCCCCGCGACGGACGTCCGCGCGGGTCTCCGCACGTGGCCCCGCGCGTGGTCCCGCGCGTGGCCCCGCGCGTGGCCCCGTGCGTGGCACCGCGCGTGCCCCCGCGACGGACGTCCGCGCGGGTCTCCGCACGTGGCTCCGCGCGGGTCCCCGCACGGGTCCCCGCGACGGAGCACTTTTGTATAGAACCGCGCGTGCATCCGCGTAACGCAGCGTCGGGCCTTACATCCCGAATAACCGAAGAGAGCTATTGCCGAGAAAACAATTACGTTCATATTCCAGATGGCGCCACTTACACGATCCGTATTGTTTCTCAAATTCTAAATTAACGCAAGCGAAGCCGCGGGCAAACACTAGTGTTTAAAATAAACACGGTTCTTTGAAATTAATGTCGCTCAAATAAGGACGTTTCCTATGCAAACCATGTACCTAGATATAACATTATTGATCTAAACTAATAATAAAAATGCAAGTATGTTTGTTTTTTACCTTTTCACGCATTACTACCTACTGAATCGATCGTCCCAAAATTTAGCATATACGTTGTCAGGAGTATAGACACGGATATAAGGTATCTTACATCCCGAATAACAGAAGAGAGCTGTAGCCGAGAAAACAATTACGTTCATATTCCAGATGGCGCCACACGATCCGTATTGTTTCTCAAATTCTAAAATAACGCAAGCGAAGCCGCGGGCAAACACTAGTTTAATATTAAATTAACCAGTCAACGAATTCTTAAAACAAGGTATTGAAGGAAATTCCTGGAACACAATTTTTGACTACGTAACTTTGTTTGGACTAGTTAGGAGGTAAACGTATCAAAAGTCCCCGCACCCCTAGCCCTAGAATTCCCTCTATACCTATCTGTACGTTGACTACGCTATTAAACCGATAGGCACGTTCAAAAACTAGTCTAAAACAAACTCACAAAATGCGGATTTCCTATACAAATATTTCGTATTTGTGTGGTTATCCCCTTCGTACACTAGGCGACGTAAGTCCCCGATACCTTACGATTTTGGTATTCATTGACGCGTGCTTGTGTTCGAACCTCTATGGGTGTGGGATTGTGATAGCCGCTTGGATACCGAAGTCGTAAGGTATCGGAGACTTGAGTCGCCTAGTGTACGAAGGGCCTTAAACTTACGAAGCAAAACACAGCGCTTCATCACCACCGTCGAAGCAATCCGCGACTCCATCACAAAGGGAGTTGATTTTCACGCAGCTACCATCTTGACAGGCGAACTCGTCTGCACTGAAAATAGATTACAAATTACATTAATCATCATCATATAAGATTCGTAGGACGTCCACTGCCGAATTTATAGAGAAGATTTTTTAGGATGAACGCAGACCTAGCCGCACCGCAGTCTCCGCCAGTCCCCGCAGTCATCGTTTTCTTACCGCTTCTGCGGCTACTGCGATGCGGGTGAGTGTGCGAAGTTTCATAGAACTTCATACAAAGAATTCGTAATGCGGGGACTGCGGAGACTGCGGTGCGGCTAAGTCTGCGGTTACCTTTAACTGGGCGTGGCTGGCTATTTTTGAAACTCGAAGAAATATCGAAAAACATTGAAAGTCTCGAGGCCGATTTAGACGAAAACTAAAACTGCATTATTGGAGTTTAGAAAATTCAATATTCCTGGCCAGGAATCGAATCCGGTGATTTTAAAAAAGGGAAAAGAAATCAAATTCTGTATTATTACATCGATATTGTTGCCAATAACACAATCAAATTCTGCGAAATGACGATTACAATATTTGACGATTTTTAGGTATTCATTTTCAGGTCAAAAAGGTGTGCAACGGTTTACCTGCATGAATACCTACATAGATTTTCGAATTCCATATTTTTAGAATTCCATAATTTTTTTACTGATATACCTAAGTAAAATTTTGTGAAGTTAGGGTCGGTAGAGTTAGGCCCTGTAGATTCAGAATCTTGGTTTACAATGAGATCTGATCTTTTTCACAGAGCAAACCTTTTGCGGTCGTTTTGGGAACTTTTTACATGTTAATGTTTTTGGTGGGATTAAGTTTTTCATTTTCAGTCATTATTACTACTGAAAAAAATAATTGTGCAAAGGTTTACCTGCATGAATTTATTCTATTTTTCCTCACAGAACTCACTGCTGGAGAAATGGCTGAAAATAATACATTAATATTAGTTTTATTAATTTAAAACACTTTACACTAGCTGTTGCCAGCCACTTCGCTTGCTACTCGCAAATTTTCTTAGGAAAGGAAAAATTCGATCCGCGGGCAGGATTCGAACCTACGGCCTTCGGATTCAGTACATCCGACGCTCAAACCATGAGACGTTAGAAATGGAAAAAAGAATTCGCCGCGGCCACAGTGGTCCGAAAATCGAGCTCCATACTCATAGAAACTTAAAGTGAGGAATTAAAAAAATAAAAATTGTAATGGCTCTGGTATACCTCCCTTGACAACATATTAAAGTATGGATGGTATAAGTTACACTAGGCGTGAGAAAAAAATATTTTTGTTTTTTTTTTGTATGGGAGAAAACACTAAAAGTACGTTTTCTCGAAACTTAATAGAACTGTTAGGCTGGTGGTCACACGAGCTATAGTCCCATACACGGCGATCAAGATGACATACAATTCATATACCGTTAGGCGCCGCTTCGCACGTTATAAATTTTTGAAATTTTGAATTTTTGACATGTGATTTTTCAAGTCTTTGGCTTGGTTAAATGACGTTGCCAGTCGATTTATTTTTATTATTATACGATTAAGCCTGCGAATGACTATTACGATGACAATAATTAAAAAAAATATTGTACAAGTTTTTTTGCGTATTCTAAGAACTAACTCATAACTAATTATTTCATCTAAGAACTTCTCCAACTTTTTCATTCCCGAAGGAGTATCCTTACTTATATCACATGTCTGCTCTGCTTTACAACATGGCTTCCCAAAATAATCCAATAGAAGGCTGCAGTGCTTCAATCTCAGCCTCAATCAAAGCCTGTTCTTCCACGGTGTTTCTTGTTTTCATTTGAAAACTTAAAATAAGTAGGTCTGTAAAACATGGTGGAACATATTTAAAAAAGTATGAGACACGGCTTCAAGAGAACATCAAATGGCCTGAGATTCGCTTCAGGGATGGCAGTATAAGAAGGATACAATGGTATTCCTTCTTCTTTTGCACAAGATCTTAATGTTATAATATACTGCCACTTCTCTTTAGAAGTGGCTAGAGACGCTTTCCTCAATGAGGTCAAAATACCTAAAGCTGTGTCAATCAAGTCTTCGGGATTCTCCGTTACCACTTAAATGATATCTGCTAGGCACATTCTTGTTTTCTGCTTTCAAACCAGTTGCATGAGCAAGGCTTTCAGTGCTATGCGTTTGGAGCTCTTCCACTCACCTTCTTTGCTATAGCGGGCTTAGCTCCACGAATGGTTTTCTCAGCGTCACAACTGGTGTTGATGTTCCAACATTGCATGTCTCCGGTGTGTAAGATGTTGATGCACCCTCATTTACACCAAAGTCAGAACTGGAACATGGTTGCTGCTCTACTTTGCGACACTACAGAAGTAGTCATTTTTACCCTCACGATCTCAGGCCATTTGATGTTCTCTTGAAGCCGTGTCTCATACTTTTTTAAATATGTTCCACCATGTTTTACAGACCTACTTATTTTAAGTTTTCAAACGAAAACAAGAAACACCGTGGAAGAACAGGCTTTGATTGAGGCTGAGATTGAAGCACTGCAGCCTTCTATTGGATTATTTTGGGAAGCCATGTTGTAAAGCAGAGCAGACATGTGATATAAGTAAGGATACTCCTTCGGGAATGAAAAAGTTGGAGAAGTTCTTAGATGAAATAATTTATGAGTTAGTTCTTAGAATACGCAAAAAACTTGTACAATATTTTTTTTAATTATTGTCATCGTAATAGTCATTCGCAGGCTTAATCGTATAATAATAAAAATAAATCGACTGGCAACGTCATTTAACCAAGCCAAAGACTTGAAAAATCACATGTCAAAAATTCAAAATTTCAAAAATTTATAACGTGCGAAGCGGCGCCTAACGGTATATGAATTGTATGTCATCTTGATCGCCGTGTATGGGACTATAGCTCGTGTGACCACCAGCCTAACAGTTCTATTAAGTTTCGAGAAAGAGTACTTTTAGTGTTTTCTACCATACAAAAAAAACAAAAATATTTTTTTTCTCACGCCTAGTGTAACTTATACCATCCATACTTTAATATGTTGTCAAGGGAGGTATACCAGAGCCATTACAATTTTTATTTTTTTAATTCCTCACATTAAGTTTCTATGAGTATGGAGCTCGATTTTCGGACCACTGTGCGGCAGGTAAGATCCTCGGTGGCTCGGTTGGAAATGAGCGTTCGAATCCTGCCCGGGGATCGAATTTTTCCTTTCCTAAGAAAATCTTTGAAATTCGCATGCGTAGCGAATTTGAATGCGTTTAATATTTAAAAATATTGCTCGAAAATTATCCCACGGTAACATAAAATCGACATAAAAACTATCCTACCTAAGTTTTAATCTCGGTTATTATTATCTACGTCGTAAATTTATTGATATTTGTATAATCCCTACTATGGTTAGATTAATCTCGTACATACCATATTAAAAGCAATTTAGATTCGATAGTAATTAAATCCAAAATAGGTTGAGTAATTATTTATCGATTGAGTTGATTAAAATAACCAATTTATTGTAGATATTTAAAATTGGTACCTATGTTATTCAAATTCTTTAATTTAGACATAAACATTTAGGAACCTTTTTTTCATCAGCATTTTCGTAGCCATTTCAAAGGTGTTTTTTACAGAGCCCAATTATCACGAGTTTTCACTATTTAGGTACTTTAATTTTGTTTTAGTTTTACTTTAGTATTTCCCATAAATATATTAAAGGAGTATTTCTGTGGTCTTTCCAGTATTAACAGCCTTCCTCGAACTCCAGTTCAATTTGAACCAGTAAGTTATCATCATCATCATCAGCCTATATTGTTCCCACTGCTGGGACACAGGCCTCCTCTCTGTGAGACGGAATAGGCCATAATGCACCACGCGTGCCCAGTGCGGATTGGTGGATGTCACATGTCTTCGAATTTTTGGTTCTAGGACATGCCGATGCCGATGATTTCCTCACAATGTTTTCCTTCACCGTCTTGAGAGCAGTGGTGATGAAATAAATTACACAAAGTAATGCGCCTGGCGGGGTTCGCACACACGATCTACGGCTCGTAAGTCGGGACCGATACCACTGAGCCACCACTGCTCCAGCAAGTAGTTTCCGAGATTAAAACGTTCAAGCAAACAAACTCTTCAACTTTATAATGTTAGCATAGATTGCTAACAAAAACACGGAATCCGGTTCGTTACTTCGAAATACTGTTGCTCTTTCGCACGCACTTCATTCGAGTACCGTTTGAAAAGGACGGCAATATCGCAAAATTGATTTCGAAGTATCGAAAGAATTCGTTAACCACAAAATTATGAACGTAACTTAAAATTCTTAAAATCAGGTTTTATCAAGTTTATTTCTTATTTTTCCTTATAATAATATTTCCTTAACCCACAATAATCATCATCAAAAAAAAAAAAAAAAAAACTATTTTTTAACTAACTTCTAGAACTAGGTATATCTAAAATATAAATGCCAAAGTTTGTGACGATGAATATAATTACTCTTTTCGTCCAAAACTTCTGAACGGATTTGGTTGAAATATTGTACGCAGTTAGTTTACCTACAACCTATATTGTGTTAACATGATAAGTAATGTAGGATAGTTTTTATCAGAGGGCTTGACATGGAGGGAACTGGAAAGATATTTTTCAAAAGTATGAAGTTTCTTGCCCATTCCTCTTCATACAACTAAAACCTTTGCGAATGGGTGTAGAATCAATCCCATCCCATCCTATTTCCTTAATTTTAATATTCGACGTTTAAAAGTGCCTCTTTGATGACCTAATTGGAATAAATGATTTGACTTTGACAAAAAAAAAAGTAAGATACCTACCAAAGTCGTAAGGTACCAGAGACTTGCGTTGCCTAGTCTACGAAGGGGCGATGAATTGAAAAACAGTACGACCTAAAGGGCTTCACACACAGCGGCTATAATGTAAAGATGTACAATAAACCACGATACATCTCACTACATCTTTCCATAGAAATCGTCAGGAGACCACACACTGCAGCTACGAGTATAACGTATATTTTTACATCTTCGAATTTCTATGGAAAGATGTAATGAGATGTATCGTGCTATAATATACATCTTTACATTGTAGCTGCTGTGTGTGAAGCCCATAATAGTCGACATGAGTTTATTTTGAGTTAGCGGAAAACCCGTATGGTTAAAAATCCCTGAGTGAGAACTTTACCGATTTGTCAGACAATGACTAACTACTAAGAAATACTACGTATTCACAGGTACTGTACGTAATAGTACATGTACATACATATATCTAAATACATGTATATAACTCAAAGGTGACTGACTGACATAGTGATCTATCAACGCACAGCCCAAACCACTGGACGGATCGGGCTGAATTTTGGCATGCAGGTAGATGTTATGACGTAGGCATCCGATAGAAAAGGATTTTGAACTTTCATTCCCTATTTTATCCCAAGGGGATAAAATAGGGAATGAAAGTTTGTATGTAGTTTTGTCAATATAAGTACTTCGTACGATGATCATATTTTAACTGTTGTAGGTATGTCAATGAAATCTTGGGGAACTTCGGCTTTTAAGATAGGTACAGGCTTCTTGGAGTCAGATGTTTCGACTTTAACTATGACACTGTTGTAAGTCCTTGCCTAGTAAGTACTATTTGGTTTTTGTGTACAAATAAACGATTTTATTAGTTTAGTTTTTAGTTTAATATTATTATACACTAAAAAAAAATATTTAACGAAAAACAAAAAACCCGATTGCGTTAAAAAAAAAACTAAAAAGAAAGAAACAAGCCCAGTAGTTAAGAATTCACTCATTCACACTCACAGTCGGGGCCCGTTGGGAAGAACTGATTGGTATAATTTGAATGGGCCCCGACTGTGAGTGTGAATGAGTGAATTCTTAACTACTGGGCTTGTTTCTTTCTTTTTAGTTTTTTATTTAACGCAGTCGGGTTTTTTGTTTTTCGTTAAATATTTTTTTTATTTCATACTTTTTCTTTTTAGTTACTATTCAGAGAATTATTGTTTTGCTAAATAACTTTAAATCGTTACCTATTATCCTAAACTATTATTTAAAATGAAAAATGATAAAGGAAACCTAATGATGATTTTAAAATACCTATTCAACGATACCCCACATGGCATAGTTCATCGTTTTTTTTTTTTTCATTTTGACAATATGGCGTCTGGTTGTCGCTGTGGTGAATTTTGATTAATTTCATGTCTTTAGTGACACTCGCAAGGTTAAGACGAATCGATTGACGTAAAAGTTATCAAAATCGGCCAACGCATTTGGTCTCTAGAACGCCACATAGAAACAAACATACATACATACATACATACTTACATAAGGTAGGTGAACCAAGGAAGGCCACACTAACAAATAAACAGTTATTATTCGTTTATTTACTAAACAAATAAAACTAACAAATATTGTAGTAATACTTTGTTTTATTACTTATCATAAGACCACTTTTTTGAATTGCAGAATTAATCAATATTAATTAGACATAAGTTTTATTGAACTCTACCAAATGGCCTAACTAGAAACAGGGGCTTCTATGAAGGCCATCGTAATAAATAGGTTATTTAACACTAAAAGTTACTGTTATTAAATCTACGTTAAAAAGAAGTGGTTTATATGATTGTTATATAATAAAACAAAGTATCACTTTAACATTTGTTAGTTTAATTTATGCAATAAATGAATTAATAATAACTGTTTATTTATGAGAGTGGCCTTCCATGGTACACCACCTTAATTTTACGTTGTCTATTCCCGATATCCAAGAAGCGAGGGCCTGTTACGTACTACCAAAATAATAGCGCGAGCGATTCGCGGCTGCGTCTGTGATTTTCAGTTGGATGGATCTTTGTAAACGGAAGGAATTTGTCATCACATGGCAATAACTACGAAATTTTAATAATTGGCCTTCGAAGGAGCATGGCCTTCCATGGTCCACCCACCTTACATACATAGACTGATAAACACATTACCCTCCTTTGCGTCGCGCAGTCGGGTAAAAATACATTGTTAAGTTCCGTTCCGACATCCACGCAAACGAAGTCGCGGGCACAGTTAGTAAATTATACTAATATCAATATGAACAGATAAATTACAAGGTGATTCTGTAATAATCTTGATGTACTCGTATTTTCCTGTTTCCAATCATTGTAAACTTCAAATTGTCTTCATGACGCTCTGAGCGTATTTTTTGCTGTAATGATAATGTTTATATTTGTAAAACATCGTGTGAACGAATGCGTAACATTATTCAAAACATAAAACAACATTTTTTTGTCAAAATTTAATGAATGCTGATAGACAGTCGCTCCATGTAAAATACTGATATTCAGTAGCACCTGGTGCGACTGGAAGTTAACCACAATATGTATAGTTGGGAAAAGGTTTGTAGACGAGTTAATGAGTAGCGAACGTGATTGTTTAAACGCGCTAATCTCAGGAACTGATGATCCGAATTGAAAAATTATTTTTGTGTTGGATAGTCTTTTCATTAAGGAAAGCTATAAGCTATTCAACATCACGCTACTACTTATAGAAGACGAGCAGCAGAAGTGGAACGACGAGGAACACCTAGTAATATTGTAAGGTGAAGAGTTTTTTTGTATGGTTGTACGCGCTTATCTCAGGAAGTACTGGTCCGAATCGGAAAATTGTTTTTGTGTTGGATAGTCTATTTATCGAGGAAGGGTATGAGCTATATATATAACATCACGCTAAGACTAATAGGAGATGAGCAGTGGGGTTGAAACCACGGAGAAGGTGAAGAGATTTTTTGTTTGGTTGTACGCGCTTATCTCAGGAACTACTGGTCGGAATTGGAAAATTGTTTTTTTGGTGGATAGTTCATTTATCGAGGAAGAGTATAAGCTATATAACATCACGCTATGACTTACAGGAGCCGAGCAGTGGGGTTGAAACCATGGAGAAGCTGAAGAGTTTTTTTGTTTGGTTGTACGCGCTTGTCTCAGGAACTACTTGTGCGAATTGGAAAATTGTTTTTGTATTGGATACTCAATTTATGAAGGAAAGGTATAAGCTATTTAACATCACGCTACGACTAATAGGAGCCGAGCAGTTAATGTGAAACCGCGGAAATAGCTAGTAAGTTATAATACGAAGAATTAAAGTTTTACCGTTCCGTCTTTTTTACAGTTGTCAGAGATTTTGGCAGAGGGGCGAGGAGGGGGGGGGGGTTGAATCCTCGAACCGGTTAACCGGATTATAAACTGGTTATGTGCTAAATTTCACCGAGATTCGTTCAGCCGTTCTTAAGTTATATCAGAGAGTAACAAATATCCATCCATTTATTAAAAATTTTGCATTTACAATATTAGTACTTATGTAAGATACAAAATAACAACAAATTATTAATGATAACAATTGTTTAATTACGTATCTAACGGTATCGACGAAAACAAATACTAGATTCTAAATCACTGCCTTTACTTTGATCTTTATTGTCATAAAATTAAGGTTGATTCTGGATTAAAATTGTCGGGTGTCAAAATAACTGTGAAAAAATATTCCGATTTTTTACCTCTGAAGTAAACTTTATGACGTACTTAGTTATAAAGGTCACTCATCTTATGGCAAAAAATAACTAGTTATTGTACCTACCTAAGTCATTTTTGACTTTTGACATTTATGGTCTTTGATACTTCAATAAAAGCAAAGATCATGAGTACGATTCAGCCAACAATTTAAATATAAAAAAAAATAGAAGTTTTTATTAAAATTAAATTTAAAAATCATGTTTTTCTATAAAAATTGAACGCATTGTTTTTAAGGCAACAAAGGTAACTATTTAATAAAATAAAAAGTTGGTATTGTAATTCACTAGAACCAAAAAAAGTGTGTTAAAAACTTCAATTCAATATCAAATTAAGTTACGTGATTTGCTCACTACATACAAAAAAAAAAAAAAACAACTTACCAACAAAAACTAAAAATAAACACAAGTACATTTTTCTTAAATACATAACACAGTCTTTTATTTACCTACTTTTTAACAGAATTTGACTAGTTAAATGGCAAATATTTTAGCACTAATTCAACGTCATTTCTCTTAATAATTTTAGCCATACTGGTTTATAATAAACACTTCACAATTCAGTCATCACGTTTGGGAAAACCATTTGCTCAATGTTGCTAGTGTAGAATTTCAATTTGCCGTCTCTGAGTCATGGGGAGAATGTTTTAAGTACTTTTTGGAACGAAATTCCTGATCGCGCGTTGTGAAAGGGGGCTAGACGGAAAAAATTCTTACGAAAAGTTGTCACGACACTTTTTGGAACGAAGTTCCTTATCGCGCGTTGCGAAAGGGTGCTAGAGCTCAAAGAGTGGAGTGGAGTGGAGCGGAGCAGAGCCGAGCGGAGCGGACCGGAGTGGAGCAGAGCCGAGCGGAGCGGAGCGGAGTGGAGTGGATTGGAGTCGCGACGATTATTTTTGTTGAGTGTATACAGTAACTTCGTTCCATCCGGGTGTCCCTTGACACCTCTCAAGTTTTTTTTTTTAGCGCGGTATAACATCAAATGATTCCTCACGCCCCGGGCAGGGTGGGAGGGACTGTCAGACTTGTACTGACTAAAATCCACGGTGTCCTTCAATTAGCCCTTTATATTCCGGGGTCACGGTAAGGAAATAAGCTCAGCGACCTCGACATGCCGTGGCCCTCTCAGAGGGGGCGCCGTCATTTTTGCTGACGGTCTTTGAGGCGCGCGTGGAACACGGCGCGTCGTCGACCCGGGCATGTTCCATGTTCGGACTGCGAGTTGCCCTTTACTCGCCGTCCGCATGCCCGAATGTTTAAGTACTTAACTTTTCATTCTACAACGAATTCATCTATAGGCCAGCCTTGAGTTCTAAGGATCGATTTGACAGATAAATTAGAGGATGTTTTTATGGAATACCTTGTGGATCACTAATTACCTAGTCCTTATTCACGGCCGACACAGCGTTGAGCGTTAGGAACTTTACGATTGCAATTCGACCGATTCCAACTACAATCGAAAATCAACCTTAGTACTATGACGTATACCTTATAACACGTTGTTATTTACGGGTAAATTAAAAACAAAACACGATCGCCACGACGACGTCAAGTCAATTGAATTGCGTCATTATTTCTAAGTAGCAAGATTGATTTTCACTTGTAGTTGGAATCGGTCGTATCGCGTCGCATCTTCAGGTGTGAAGCCGTACTGTTGATTTTCCCAACATTTGGGGAGATTTTTTAAACGTGGCAACTCGAAGTTAATGACTGACAAACGGGTTATATGAGGTTACCACAACAAATAGATAAAATACAGAAACGATTGGAAACGGTGATTTTTTCAATTTACTTTAGAATACGTAAATTAACTCGCATGGTTTTTTTACTAGAATAATTATAATTATCTTCTATTTATGTAAAATACAAGTTGTACCTAGCAAGAGGCTCTACTTAATTTATAAAAGCAAGGAAATATAACTGATTGCATTTATACCGTCTACAATTAATTTCCACGCCACTAAACGAGACTTTTATCGCCTTAAATACACCGTATTCCTTCAATTGCCCTTTACTTTCCAGTGTCTCGGTAACCTGACACAACCCCTCAACCCCGGCAGGAATTTATTTGGCCTTATGGGAGCCTCGTCAGTTCTCTGACAGCTTTTTGAAGCGCTCGTGGAACACTACGGTGTGTTACGGCCACCCGGATATGGTCCTTCATCGGACGGCGAGCTACCCATTACATTCGAGAATTTGTCCCTCGAGAATGGTCATAAAATCGAGATAAAAACATTATAAACTAGGCATCTGTCTAGGTTCTGAATTTTTATCCAAATCCGTTCATTAATTTTAGCGCACAGTCACGAGCAATAACATGTTAACACTTAACAAAATTTAAACGCGAATTCCTCGTGAAATACTGATTTCCAATTTGAACTAAGACCTAGTTTGTAATTAATATGTGGTATGGCTTCCGAAATAGAAGTCTAATTAGAAGACAAACGTTTAATCAATATGGTAGCAGAACATCGCTTTTGGATACTGCTTAGTGTATACATACCACTCACGTAGTATCCCAGTTTATTTATTACTAGTACCGTACACTGCTTGCGGCGGTAAGACCCCTCTTTGAGGAGTGGCTGGAGAGAAGTCATGGCGTCCTGACCTACCGCTTGACGCAGGTCCTCACCGGACACGGAAGTTTCGGGAGGTACCTGTGTCTGATGCGAAAGGAGGAGACGCCTGGGTGTCACCACTGCGAAGATCGCCCGGAGGACACGGTGGAGCATACGGTGCAAGACTGCCCAGCTTGGGCGGAGCACCGACGTGTCCTCACGGCTGCGATAGGCGGAGACCTCTCGCGCCCGGCATTGGTTGCGGCCATGCTGCGGGGCGAGACGGAGTGGGAAGCGGTCAGCTCCTTCTGCGAGGCAGTAATGCTCGTTAAGGAGGAGGCGGGCCGCGAGCGAGAGAGGACAGCGTCCTCCCTCCGCCCCAGCCGCAGTGGTAGGCGCCCACGGCGACGGACGTCGCTAGATGATCTCCGGCCACCGTAGGCGCGGGCATGCGGGCAGCGAGTAAAGGGCAACTCGCTGCCCGACCAAGGACCATGCCCGGGTCGACCGACGGCGCGTTGTGTCCCACGCGCGCCTCAAAGAGCGTCAGCATAATGACGGGGCCCCCCTCTCAGAGGGCCAAAGCCTGCCGGGGTCGCGGGATTATTCCCTTACCGTAACCCCGGAACGTAACAGGCTATGAAGGACATCGTGGATTTTAGTCAGTAGAAGTCTGACAGTCCCTCCCGCCCTGCCCGGGGTTGGAGGACTCATTTGATGATTTTACCACGCTAAAAAAAAAAAAAAAAAGTACCGTACACTGTAAGGCCGAGACTCCACCAAAGCTGCTGCAAGTCGAGACGTGTTTTGAACAACCAATAGAATTGCGTTGCGGAGTGGAGCTGTGTCAATAACGCAATTCTATTGGTTGTTCAAAACACGTCTCGACTCCGCACAGCTCGTCACAGCTTTGGTATAGTCTCGGCCTAAAAGGTTGATGGTGATTTCTACATGAGTGCATGGGCGTAGCCAGCCATGAGCACAGGATGGGGCAAAATTCGAGAGTGCTCAGGGTGGGGCAAAATTCTAGATTTTTTTGGGTCGTCTGACGATTATCATTATATTATGTGTAAGGTTTCTTACGGATATTAAGTAGGTATTGTATTAGGTAAGTTCTTACGTTATTTAATTTTGGTTAGAGGACACCTAACAAGTCGGAGTCAGGGTGGGGCAAACACCCCACCCTGCCCCACCGTGGCTACGCCTATGCATGAGTGTATGTCTGTTCCGCGTGTTGGTAAGTTGCACACTGAGTATAAAAGAATTATTAGTCGTGACAAATGAACTTGTTGATTTGCCTTGTCAGCAGTATTGCAGTAAGGTCAATGTACATACGTGGACCGTACATAATATAAGTCCAAAGCCATGTCATAAGTTAGAGGTTAGAGGTTCCCAGAGGCGTCTTCATTAAATCTGACACCAGAGGGTGGCATAACGATGCTATACGACTGCAGAGGAGAGGGCGCTACTGTGCGTACACAAACAAGAGCTCCGTGTATATTATTTCTTTAAAATTATAAAAAACGCTTGAAGTGTAAAAATAAGTGCAAAAAATTAAAGATCCAAACAAGTGACAGTAGTGAACGGTGCAGTACTCAAGAAATTGCAAAGTAAAGTTAGCAAAAACAAGTGCAAAACCTTCCAACGACCATTTATTTCAAACTTGAAAATTTTTGTAAGAACTGTCAAACAAGAAAGAAGCTCAAACAGTGAAAAGCAATTAAAAGCTGGACATTTTCGACTTCGTTTTTCTCTGAAAAGGTAGGAGGCACCGATAAAATAACTTATTATGCACCTAACACCAATAGATTATAACATTCAAAAGTTACCAACTCGCTAGAACGAAAGTAAAGAACAACGCCATCTACGTTGACAACGGAGACTCACCTTCAATAGCTCTTCGATTGTTTCGACTGCTTCCACTCCTGCTCAGTTGAAGACAACGCCATCTATGTTTGACAACAGAGACTCACCTTCACTAGCTCTTCAATTGTTCGCAACTACTTCCACTACTCCTCACTAGAGGGCGCGTACTGGCATCAATATAGCTTACAAATTAGAAATAACAATAAACAGTACAAATGGATTCCCAATGTGCAGGATGTAACCAAATACTACAAGGACATGAAAATCTTACCTGTGTACTCTGTAAAAAAAGGTACGACCTAGACTGTGCAAATGTGTCTGTCGATCGATTCAAAAATAAAATTACATTACATCACAAAAATGCATGGCATTGCCAAGCTTGTTTATGTAAAAGACCCAAAATAGGAAACACAAATACCCCTATAAGACAAGACGATCGTCAGCAAACCCAACAGATGCAAACGCCTCCAGAAGAAAATGTCACTATTAGGAAAAGAACCATTCATTCCCAAAACTCCACAATAGGTTCTGAGGACCTGAGCATACTAGGCGATACATTTCACACACACGAAACGAACATCCAAGCTGAACTTACGCTGGAAAACTTAAGTGAAATTATAATACTGCGGCTGAAGGAAAATAATAAATCAATTATAACGGAACTAAAACATACAATACAGAGCGAAATACAAAAAGCAATAACTAAACTTAGAGCAGATATAGAACAAAAAACCGACGCTTTACAAAAATTAAACGAGCAAAGAATACAAGATATAGGGAAAATAAACAGCAAGATAAACAATTTGGAAAAAGAAAATGAAAAACTGAAAAAGGAAATTAAAGATCTGTCAATAACGAAAAATCCTCCCAATATGACTTGCACTGAAACCAATACAAAGAAAATAGTTCTCTACGGCTTCGTCGAATTTGACAAAGAACCAGAATACATCGTCCACAGCAGACTGATTGAATTATTTCGTGACACGTTGAATGTGGATCTGACAGGTTATATAGAAGACACATACAGAATAGGCAGAAGTCATGGCAATAATCGACCACTCGTTATTGAGCTAATAAGTAAGAGGATGACAAAGTTTGTTATACAAAACGGATATATGCTCAAGGGCACCCGCTTATTTATCTCTGAATATTTAGATGATAATGCACGCAAGGAAAAATACTTAATGCGAGAAGAAATGCTTAAGGCACGAAGAAAAGGCTTATTTGCGATAATCAAAAATAACCAATTATACGTCGAAGGACAAAGAATTAATATTAAACATAAACTAAACGAAACCCATCAAAACAATACCATAGGAGAATTAAAGCGAATCATACAAGACGATAGCAACTACAACCAGCTAAACCAAAATAACAGCCAATTGACAACGACTGAAGACACTGGAAGTAATTCCTTTCGAAAGTATCGACCAACAATTTAAAATATTGTTTCAAAACATCCAAAGCATGTACAATAAACAACACATTTTAGAAACTTTCATAACGGAAAACCCAATGTATAAAGCTTTATGCATCTCGGAAACCTGGTTATCCCAAGAAAAAATAGCCCTTACGCAATTCAACGGATTCCAAATTGCTGCATCATACTGCCGGAAAACCAGAGGCGGCGGAGGTGTCTGCATTCTCCTACAGGAACATATTGATTGCATAGAAATAAAGGACATCACAGAAATGTCAATCGAATATGTACTTGAAGTGTGTGCTATTGAATTATTTAAGGAGAACCTAGTACTAGTAGTTATGTATTGGAATAGGAGGGAGGAAGAAGTTTTCTATAGCCAACTGAAACTAATTCTAAATTACCTTGATAATAAATATAAAAAATTCAATATAATTATAGGAGGAGATTTTAATGTCAATATATTAGATAAAAACCTGAAAACAAATTCATTCCTTGATCTCATGTCAGAATTCAATTATTTACAACATATTATATCACCAACAAGAATAACACAAACAACTTCAACCTGCTTGGATCTCATTTTCACAAATTTTACCAATAAAAAAATGGTTACCACAGTAGAGGATTTGGGCTTTTCAGACCATAGCGCAACCATTCTACACTTACACATACCACAGCAATTAAAACAAACAATCTGGTACACAAAAAAAAGAATATTCGATGCCAAGAATATACAAAAATTCAAAACAATTTTAAGCAAACAAAACTGGAATGACCTGCTGCTGCCAGACAAAGATATAAATGAAAACTATAAAATATTCAACGATAAAATAACATCTATATTGAACCAATCTATTCCTTTGCAAAAAATTCAACTAAAAACTAAATTTAAGAAATATTGGCTGACTACAGGCATTAAAATCTCTAGTAATAATAAACGGCTGTTGAAAATCCTAACGCTAAAAACAAACAATCCAATAATTAAACAATATTATAAAAAATATGAAAAAACTTTAAAAAAAGTAGTTACGATATCTAAAAAGAAAGAATATATAAATAAAATTAAAAAATCAAATAATAAGGTAAAAACAATGTGGAGCATCATAAATGAGAGGACGAACAAGAAGGTAAAAAACGAAAAAAACAACATAAAGTTGGTAATAAATGATAACACAAGCACAATTTCCGAGCCGAAACAAGTAGCCGACACTTTTAATAACTTTTTTGCCTCAATAGGGGAGAGCGGCAGACTTCCTGGCAACCAGGAGTCTGCAATCGGCTACGTGCTTAACCCCACAGAAAATAGCATGTTCCTCAGTCCTGTAGACCCTTGGGAAGTAAACCGCCTATTAAAACAGCTAAAGAATAAAAGTAGCCATGGCATAGACGAAATCCCACCAACCTTGGTAAAGAAATGCGCAGATGAACTGACGTTACCGTTTCATTTCCTTATAAATAAGTCATTCGAAGAAGGTACTTTTCCCGATCTGTTAAAAAAATCAATCATCAAACCGATCCACAAAAAAAATTCAAAACAAGACCCAAACAATTACCGCCCCATAGCCCTCCTACCTACAGCCTCAAAGATCTTTGAAAAAGCCATGTGTGTTCGGATATACAATTTCTGCGAAAAATATAAAATATTCGACGAATGCCAAAATGGGTTTCGCAAAAACCGCTCAACAACTTTGGCAGTTTACAAATTCGTCCAAGGAGTACTTGATATTATCAATAAAAAAGGTTGCACTCCAGGAGTGCCGGTAGAAGTGAAAACTTTTTTGTTACTATGTTTTATTTTTAATTTGAATGACGTCTTACTCATTTTCGATCAGGGTCACGTGACCCTGACGCGAGTTTTAAATTTTTTACCCATTACAGAAAAAGTGTACAACGCCGCTAAAGAAGTTTTCACTTCAATAAAAATTACGCAGTAGGTATTTTACCACCAAAGCCTACGATAAAGTTCAATTTAATATATTGCTTGATAAAATGTTCAGAATAGGTATTCGTGGAAAAGCTCATGATTGGCTAGTGTCTTATTTAAAAAACAGAGAGCAAACAGTTGAAATTGAGTTTTTTAACAGCCAAAAAAAGGAAATTGAAAAAGTCCGATCAAACAGTAAGTCAATAAGTGCTTCAATACCCCAAGGAAGTGTAATAGGATGTCTTAAATTTTTGATATATATCAATGACTTACCTAAAATGATTGAGGGGCCATGTGTTTTATTCGCAGATGACATTTCCGTACTAGTCTCGTGTAAAAATGATTTAAATCTAAACGAAGAACTAAATAAAATATTCACCAAAATCGTCACTTGGATGAAGGCACACAACCTCGAAATAAACTATCAAAAAACTAAATTAATGACTTTTCATCCTCATCAAAAGGCACCTTTAACTATAGATTTTACTTATAATAACACAAAAATAGAAACTGTAAAAGAATTCACCTTGCTGGGACTAGATTTGGATACAAATGTAAATTGGAAATCGCACATATTAAAACTTAGATCAAAAATTTCGAGATTCTCATACGCTCTCCGTGAAATTAAAAAGACCACCAATCTTCAAACAGCGCTTACCACATACTATGCGTATGCTTATGCATGGTTAAGCTATGGCGTTACACTTTGGGGAAACAGCACGGATGCGCCAACACTATTTACCCTGCAAAAAAAATTAGTTAGAATTCTGGCAAACATCAATCAAACTGACAGCTGCAAACCTTACTTCCAAAATTATAATATATTAACATTACCCAGTATATACATATTAGAAACCTGCAAATTTGTTCGTAAGTACCAAGAATTGTATACGAAGCGCGAGGACATACAAACACGTTACACACTGCGACACAAGTCAAGATTAAACATTCCACTTTCCCGTCTAAAAATACACTCAGATAGTCCGTATGTGATGTCAATAAAAATATACAACAAACTACCTGAACTATTAAAAAGAGAAGAAAATACAAATATATTTATAAAAAAACTGAAAAAATTCCTAATCAAAACATCCTATTACAGTGTAAGTGAATATTTAAATGACAAAACAAAGTTTAATGAATGTTTTTTCATTTAATATGTTTTAATTAATTAATTTAATCGATTGATTTTTATTTAAATTTTAATGTAACTTAAATTTAATCTCAATTTAACTTTCATTTAATTTAATTCCAATTTTAATTATATTTCGATTTAATTTCAATTTTATTTCATACCAATTAAATTTAATTTCGATTGAATTTCAATTTATTTAATTACAATTTAATTTAATTCCAATTTTATTTAATCACAATTTAATTTAATTCCAATGTACCCAATTTAATTTAGTTTCAATTTATTTAATTCCGAGTAAATTTAATATATTTTTTTTTTCCAATATTGTCAATAATAAAATAAGCTTGGCTTCCTCTCTCCTACAATTTATGTATTTGCTGTGCCCGACAGGGTCCACAATGATCTATTCATTTATAACTTACCACCTAAGAACACATGTGGAACGCAAATAAACTTGAATTTGAATTTGAATTTGCAGGTCAAGAATACAACTCAAGCAACATTACAACTCTAAAGAGCCGCCTACCAAAATTTTCATAGCAATCACAGTCACATGGACTGTCAGACTCGTTCTGACTAAAATGTACCGTGATCCTTCAATAGTCTTTTACGTTCCAGGGTCATGGTTCTATGTTCTATGTTAGGGGTTTTGGTTTCCGCACTTAGTCCTTCATGTGGACCATTGTGCGTGACAGGGTCATGGTTACTTGATTAGATAGTCCCGCGACCCCGGAATGCACTGCTGTGCTTGTATCGCGTGAAGAATGCGCAACACTGCAATAGCTTATTTTTAGCGCCTACAGAAAAATTCATAGCAATTACACACATGGGTGCGCGTTGCAGTGTGTGTGTGTTGATAGGTCACAGCTTATGGACGCAGCTACAGCAACGTGTGTGTTTTCCTAATTCATCACCTGCCTAGCCTTTTCCCAACTATATTGAGGTCGGCTTCCAGTCAAACCAGATGCAGCTGAATATCAGTTTTCACATGAAGCGACTGCCTATCGGACCTCCGCAACCCAGTAACTGGACAATACGATACCCCATGGTGAGACTGGTTGTCAGACTTATGAGCTTCTAACAGTTACGACAGTCAAAGATCTACAAATGACTGCCGAGACCAAAGGTTTTACGTACTTTGCGAGGCACGGGGGAAACTAGCATTAAATAGAAAATCCACTTAAAGCAAACCGTAGCATCAGCGCTGCCGAGTCGCTAAGTATTTACTTTTTAGAGAATAGTCATTTTTAACTTTATCTTCCGAGGACAAAGTTGAAATCTAGTAGGCTTATAGGGAATAGTATAGCTGGACGCATACCACGAAGGCCGATTCAAGGGAGGCACAGCAGAAAAACTTCTGGAAAAGCCTTTTCCCCAGCATTGCAAAAGTATCGGTTAATAAAAAACAAAACAAAAGTTCACAATCCAATTCAATTTATTAGAAAAATAATTTATAATCACTTTATTTTACAATACTAAATTACAAAAAATAATCAAGAAATTCTTATTCAATATTAAAAAAAAGATTTTTATTCAAAATATTATAAAAACTAAATGACTTTGATTCTTTACTTCTATTACTATAAGTACTTAATTATTAAAGAAATCCTAATTTCAGTATGGGATCTTTTCAATGTAACTTTATAGTAAATATTAACCATCGGACTTATTACAGACACAATAATTCTGCCTAACGGTCAGTTCACACCGAGACGCGACGCCAAGCGACGTGACGCAACGATACTTCAAATTCAATAATATATTATTTCTTGTAGTATACAAAGTCAGATTTTGATTAAAGCGCAGCGCGGCGCCGCGCTGCGCTTTAATAGCGTCGCGTAACGTCGCGCTGCGTTGCAAAAGGTGTATCTTCGTGTAGAAAATAGAGTTACATTTTGGATAACTCTATTGAAATGTGAGCGCAGCGTCACGTCTCCGTCTGAGCTGACCCTAAGGCCTTCAAGAACGCGCGACGCGTCAGGCGGAGCGTCGAGCGGAGCGGATCGCTCAAAACACAAACATACAGCGATTAACAGAGCGTTCAATGAGACGTGGATTTACACGCGTTTGTTTAGTTTCTGGCGATGGCGCTGCGTTACCTTCTTCGTATAAACCTTACGACTTTGATATCCAAGTGACTATTATATGTAAGTATAGCAATTCAAATCCATAGAGGTTCGTACACAGGTACGCGTCAATGGACACCAAAACTGTTAGGTATCGGAGACTTGCTTAAGCAACGCAAGTCACCGATATCTTAGACGCTGCGGACAATATAAGTGGAGAAAACATTTGACTCCACGCAACACGCTCCGCCCGACGCGCAGAGCGTCATTGAACGCAGCCTGACACGTGCTAGCGTGATGTAATGTTATTTACGTTTTTATGTTCCCAAAAGATATCGTATAATACTGAATTGACTTCTAAATAAATTCAATTCATCCCCACTGCTCGGATACTATTGGTCGTAGCCTAATATAGCCTTCTTCCATAAATTGACTATTCAACATAAACACATTTTCAATTCGATTCAGTAGTTCCTGAGATTGGCGCGCTCAACCAAACAAACTTTTCAACTTTATAATATTAGTAAAGATTAAGATCACAATAAAAATCGAGACCAATCTGTACTGTGATTAACATATCAAAAACTACTCTGAAATATTGATGCGATTCTTATCAATACTTTTGAGCATCTTTATTGGAAGATTTATTTTGTGCGATCTACAGTGTAAACTACTTGTCCAGTGAGGCATAATTAATTATGTTTAAATATGATTTAAACAATTCATTAATTTGTATACATCCATTTCTATTTTATACATTTATTAAAAAAAAACGACATAATTATATTACTTAACATAAGGAGAACATAATGTAAAAAAAAATATTGTATGAGGAATAATGGTACGTACAGAAAAAGGAGTAAATGTTGCTTTGACGTCTGACGGGACAATGGAGGAAGAAAACGTGTTGAGGCGACTACATTTAGAACCGTATTATAAGAGTAGGAACATACCACATCAAATACTATTATTTTACTAACTATGACATTACGTTTCTTAATACTATTCAAAGGTTTTAAGATTTGTCTAACAAATCTACACCTTTGGCAATCTTTTTCTAATCAGAAGACTAGCAAATTCACACACAATAATGATAATGACCTTAATTCTACCATCTTAAACCAATTCATATAAAAATTCTACCTATTTGAACCAATTGATACAAAAAATCTACCATTTTGAACCAGTTGATATTTAAAAGTTGATATTTAAAATTTTACTGCTTCATAAAGATGGACATTGGTTACAAAATCATACAAGCAGCCATTTGACCGATTTAGATTGAATTTGGCACACAAATAGTTCATAGCCTAAATATGGGCTATTTTCCCAGAAAAATGTTGGGCTTGAGCGGGATAATTTTCGCTTTCGACTAACGCGTGGGCGTAACTTTGGGCAAACACCAGTTTAATTTGGGCAGAACGAAAGTCCATTAAAAATAATTACCACATTATTCTCTGAGCATAATCAAAATCTTTCCAAATTATTTGTCTATCAAAAAACACAAAGAATGCTGCAGAATTTATAACAAGATACCACAAGAACTCTCCCATGACAACTGGAAATGTTGGCCGAGCAAATCTCAACCTTAAAACTATGTATGGTATCAAGAAGTACCGGATTTCAATCAATCTTTGCAACGCTAGAGCCAGAACTAAGCAAATGGTATACGGTAATAGAAACGATATACAATTTTGATCCTTAAGGTTATCATATAAGCTGAATAGTAAGAAAATATACACTGGCACCATTGTGTAGATTGCATGGTCATATTTCCCGTACCAACGGTTCCAAATATAAAATGTGAAATGACGGTTGTCTGCCAGTAAGTACGGATGAACTAAAGTGTTATGGTGAACTATTAGAGTAAAAATGACACCACATAATACTACTAGAATCTTCTCTCTCCACATCAGTTCAAGAGTTGAAAATAATCTGTTGATAACGTATGGAAGTCCAAACACTCCATAGAAAACCAGGAAATATAGTAACTGCGGTAAGTGTATAGTAGCTTCGTGAGCAGCTTTGTCACCAACTACTATAGAGCCATTAATGTAAACGAATGCTACAAAACCACTGAGAATAATCATATGAGTTAACAGAACAATAGCATCATGGAATGTTACAAACTTGAAAAACGTAGAAAGACATGTAGACATATGGTATTTTGCTGCACAGTACACATCCCACATTCCATAATACCGTTTCAACTTTGACTTATCAACATCTTTAGCAATCATTGACCGTTTACTCAGTTTCACATCAGTGATGTACTGATTACCGAAAACCCTTGAGCTTTTGATCAGTAAATCTAGTAATTTATGACCGAATACCATTGCAACCCACACTACATTTGTCTGTCTCATAATTATAGAATAAATACCACAAATTAATATTAAAATCATATACCTATTAGTTAGACACAGTCTTGAAAACATCAGAAGAAAAGTAACGGAAAGCACATCCGTGTAATATACATGAGAGAAGAAATACAAAGGTGGAAGAATAGTTAAATTCAGAGCCTGCAAAATGATCTTCATATGATTTCTATCTCCGTAGTAAACATATTTTAAAATACTAGAGAATAGTATTAAGTTGATGCACGATGCAACGAGATTCACTAGACGTAGATTATATGTATTGCACTCAGCGAAGAGGCCAATGACGGAAGATACCAAGTACAAACCAGGCAGGGTCGTTATCTTTGGGTCCCAATGGGAAAAGTTACCGTTACAGTAAGATATGCCTTGCGGTATGTGGAAGTGTTCATCGATGACTGTCTGCGTAGTTTTGTTAACGCTGTCAAATATTAATTTTGAAGCCAAGAAGTATGAGGAGACTTGGAGTGAAAGGAGGATGTAGTATCTCGCTGATGATGACATTTTGGATGGCTGGCTCCTGAAAAAGGTATAGAAGTTTTAAATCCTATAGACAACTAGCTGCTAAGCTCCTATTGTTTGTAAAATTAGGTTTTATAGCCTAATTTTTCAATTCAAACTGTACTTCCTGAGTTTATTTCATAAAAGCAAAACTCTTCAGCTTTATAATATTCATCATCATCATGATCATCAGCCTTTAACGTTCCCACTGCTGGGACACAGGTCTCCTCTCTGTGAAAGGGACTGAATGTCTTCGAATTTTTGGATCTAGGACATGTTGGTTTCCTCGCGATACTTTCCTCCACCGTCTTGAGTTCGAACACCACCAAATGTGTTCGTACCCATGACCTACAACTCGTAAGTTGGGACCAATACCACTTGGCCACCACTGCTCAATAATATTAGTATTAGAGATATGCTTACAATATTAGTATTAAAATGAGCAGAAAATGTTAAAATGACAAGTAATTTACATAATATTAGTCATTGTTACCAATTTCGGTAACGGTGATTGAAATCTATCTCGCTGTGTGTGCCTAATATGACTGGCAAGGTCAGGACTGTCTTTATAAACCTGACATTTTTCTTCGATTAATATGTTAATATTGAGTTGCTTTTCAAGAAGAATAAAAATACATAAACTCACGCCTATTTCGCATTTCGGTAGGCAGAAACTAGAGTCACAGAGCCACATTAATACTTCTAGTACAAGAAAAAACATACAAGAAAAATATGGGAGAATTGAAAAGATACAGAGCTTATCTCCTAGTAAACTACTTAGATGTACTTAACTCTCTTTGTACCAGGACTCCCAGGTCAAACTTTTGTTTTAATATTATTACTTTTTTTTTTTCTAAATAAATACTGATCACACTAGTTACTTTTAACTTCTCTTTAATCCAATACAATTCTTTTTATGGATACCTAATACCACCACCCCTAAGACGACACACATACCCACTAGAGATATAATTATCATTAAATTATTGAATTTGTTTAACCTATTAATATTTTAATTCTAACTGCTGAAAAATTGGTCAGCAAATTATCTGAACAGCTTTTAGAGCATTTATTCACTAGGATTCATAATTCTTACTCTAATATTATCACAAATAACGTTGAATTATGTATGTTTTGCTTTACATTGCACATGCGTCCCGGCCTGGTCCCGGCGAACTAAAATAAATCAATAGTTTTTAAAAAGGACTTACCTTGTAACTGCTAGTAAATGTAGAGATTATTATGATATTTACGCTGCCTGGAAATACCAGGTTACTGTTTGCACATCATTTTCTATACTTTTTGCGTTTTAATTGATAAAAAATTCGCCGGAACGCAAGTCAGTATGACAAAAATTGATAACGAGAAATGGCGGCTTTTTTGACATATCACGAATAGACACAAAACGCAATCACTTAAATGATAACAAAACGTTTTGTTTTATTTCCAACAGTTGTAAAGTTATTTGTATACCGTTTAACTTGCTATTTGCTTGATTTATAATGAAATAATGGTTGAGATTTATTTTAATGCAAAAAAGTTGCAAATAATAAGATGTTAAATGGGCAACAGGTTGAACACTCAACACTCGTTACATTTCACTTGTTGATATAATTAAACGCTGTACTCCGTTTCGTATCTCTTAGTAGTCTGTGTCCGTTTCTTACGAGACAAAGGTAATATTATTCAAACTCTGTTATTTTTGTTCGGTTATTAGTGGACACGAGATTGAAAACAAAGCTTTGATTGATATACAAAAGGACAGTTATAATAACTTGCTTCAATTTCGCTAACTATCGAAAATCAAGTGTATATTTTGTGGAATGGAACGCTGAAATAAAATGTTTTTGACAGTTGACAACAACAACGGACCACGATTGACGTTTGAAAATATAACGGCCGAAGCACAGATTTGAATATTTGCAATTTAATTTCTCTTCGAAACAGTTTAATTAGAAGCTCTAAACTATTTAATTGTGTGATGTTTTATAAATAATTACTCTATTACCATGGAAGCAAACGATTTCCTTGTGAAAATCAAAGCGAATGACAACGAAAATGACTTGAGAAACTTGGCAAAAGTTTACACCGATTATAGAACTATTGCATCCAAGTTATCATCGAAAGAAAGAGGCTCTTTCTCTTTGAACGTTCTTTGTTTATTGTGCAGGTAAGTCGTTTCATCACAATCAATAGTTTTACTCAGTAATTTGAGAGTTCTCTGTATCGAAATAATCATCCTAATCCAAGACGCTTAGTTAAACTTCTGAGCCTGGTTATCGCCGGAATCTAAAATTTTTATGACTTATTTGGAGTCTGGTGTTTAAAACCCTTTTCAAATTAATCTGGTAAGTAATCTCTTGCATTCTGAAGTTTCTGGCTAAGAAAGTTTGACATGTTTGGAGTAATAAATAAACAAAAACAGCCGTTTATTCAGATAGGTGTAATTATAAAACATGCCTAATACAAATACCACCTTACCACAATAAGATAAAAATCTGTTGAATGCTTATCTAAAAAAGTTTAAAGTGGAAACTGTGTACCTACTCTTTGTTTGTCTAAGTCTTCATTCATTTGTCTAGTGGGCAAATACCACAAACAGTGGGCCGTCTTGGCTGTCTCAAATCAGCAAGGAGGATCATTAGTTGTATGATAAAAGCTGATCGAGAGTTCCAACATCAGACATGGGGTATCCCCATGTCGGAGGATAGTCTTATCAGATAACCGTGGCCCTTAACGTTAAGGGCTATCGTTGGACACCATGGATTTTATAGCAATCTAACAGTCTGTCCAGTCCTGGGTAGAAGAACTTACCCTTATGTGAAGTGTTATTTTAATGATATGTGTGTGTACAATTTATAAAGAATAAGCATAACAAATCTTTGAATGATTTATTTTACAACATAAATGAAACCTCCCTCAGATTTCCAATAGGACCAGTTGATATCAGCTTACTTGATGATGACTAAGGTAATTGAATATGCTTTCAGAAACATAGACAAGGCTCAAACATGGAGGGACAGCATAGACACCAAAGACTTGCTGACATTGACCATAGACTGCATCAGAGAGACGAGAGGACTGAACCGGCCGGAACAGGTCAAGACACTGGCCTGCATCTACCATATACATAGGCATGTTGTGAGGAAGGTACGTTTCACATACTTTTCTTAATAGCCGACAACAGGAGCAACGGTTCGCGCGGCAGCGCCACATTGCGGCTGAATCTGTCCTCACGAGTCTCAAGAAACTCAGAGGCTAGGCCTGCGAAGCAGGGCAAACCATTAGGCATGTTGTGCGGAAGGTATATTTCATCTACCTACTTTATTAATAGCCGACAACTGGCGCATGGGCTCGCGCGGCAACTTGCGAACTTGCGAGGCTGCCACACTGTATAGTTTTTTTCGGAAACAAAGAAGCGAGCCTCGCGAGGCAGGCTGAGCCTACAGAGGGCTTTGAGCATCCTAAATGGATAACTGACATTTTGACTCGCGAGGCTATTCTACAATAGGGTAGTTTCCTGGGTCAAAATAATTACATTCTATTTAGTCCGTATTTTAGATTATAAAAAAATATTGGACACGTATTTTTTCTTTTTTCGATTAAACAAAAAATAACAAAGATAATAGCCTATTTAAGTTACCTGTGACGTCACTCTGCGCGAAAAATGCCACGCATTGTGACGTCACACGTAACTTTAATAGGCTATATCTTTGTCATTTTTGGTCTAATTCACAAATAAAAAACGCGAGATAATCGCGGACAAACATACATACATACATACATACATACACGTCGAACTGAGAACCTACTTTTTTTTTTGAAGTCGGTTAAAAAATACGTGTCCCTTATTTCTGAATAATCTAAAAGACGGACTAATTACATTTTTTTAGGCAACTAGCCTATTGCCTCGCGAGCCAAAATGATTGTTTACGTTACTTAATTACATAATTAAAAGTAGAACTGCGCCTTTGAGCTGCGCCGCTCTTTTTTACGATGGTTCAGCCAGATGGTGGAGCCTCTTGATTGGCCCCAAGGTATGGTCACATTGAGCAAGCATTTGGCTCCATCGAAGCTGCTTAATAGAAACTGGCCCACACAGAGAGCTAATTTCCACTGAAATTGGTCTACGCTTCCAAAAGAAAGGATGATTTAATTTTATGTTTTTTTTTTCAGAATGCACCAGTACCACCAGAATTAATTCTCAAACTCTCTTTCATGGCTTTTGAGGCAGACTCAAAAAATCTCCTAAAAGAATACTGCAAAACATACTGGAATATCATTGCAGACCGACTGATTTACATAGAAAAACTTAAAGGCAAAGCTATACATAAACTGTTACCAAAATTAACCGAAGATATGCTTAAAACTCTAGACATATACGATACAGCACCATTCTGCATAAACATTTTAGTATATTTAGTCAAAAAACTCCATTTTATATACAGTGAATCTTACGCAGAACAACTGAACGGATTGTACGGAGAGATATTTGAGAAATTATCAAGGAAAAGTGATTTGAGTGCCTTTAAGAAGTTAAAAGAGACAGAAATGTTGGATTTGTATGTCAAATTCAGTGATTGTTTATACGTGATTGCTGAGAACTCAGCGAAGAATGGTTTTAAGGAGTCTGCGTTGACCGTAGTGGTCCGTACAGGAATAACGTTGCTAGGACATCGGTCAGACATATTCCATTGCCTACAAACATTCTATTTAAATTCCTTCTGCGATATATTTGTGAACAAGACCACATACGTAGACGCTGTGTTCAAAAATTTAACGAAGTCCTGTGAGATCACTGAAAAATTGGGATATAAAGACACTATGATTGCAACGTATCCATTCATCGGTCAATTTTTAAGGCTTTTCATAGAATACTCTGTAAATAATTCAATTAAAATGAATTTTACTCAAGAAATTCAAGAAAATTGTCTGAATTTCATGATAAAGTTGCTGAATGAGTTGAAGAACTGTGACCAGCTCTTAAAATGTGAGAACTGCAAAGTAAAATCCGGCCTTCATGATGCGTTAAGACTTTCATTTTTATTAAAACATTTTATTACCAACGCTGTACAGAATAAATCGAATTTGAGTAACTTATTACCTCTATACAACACTATTATAGCCAAACAATACAATATAATGGATAATTTAAAGAAACTAAAATGCGTTAACCACGAAAAATGCTACAGAAAACTACAAACCGATACACATAACACAGCAATTTTATTAAATAAAAACCAAAAATACGAATTTTCCATCAATCTATTTGAGATTTATATAAAAAATGAGTTGAGCATAAGCAAGAATGAGTTCGAGCATAAAAATGTAGCGCGAGCATTTTACAATAAGAGCATTTGCGAATTAGATTACAAGAAGCACGAAAATGCTCTTTTAGACGCATTTTTAAGTCTGATATTTTCAAAAGAACTGAATTCGGATAAGTATATGAGCTTAGTGATGGATATTAAAGCTAAAGCGTTGAAATGTGATGAGAAAAGTGATGAAACTGATGACGATGATGAAAAAAGTGATGATTTACAACTACTCTCAGTGGTGGAAGCTTGTAAAATGGTGATGGAAACAAAAGTCTATGGAGATTTGACACCATTTTTGAAGGATGTTCAATTCAGGTATTTATTTTACTAGCTTTTTTCTAAGGGACTTTACTCATAGTGCGATTCGACGCGACGCGATTTGTGCGGTATCGAGTCGATTGCCGATTTAAGTCGCACGTATTTACTAATGGAGTGATGCAATGCAATTCGACCGCGCACTTCAAAAATCCACCTTACTACTACGACATAAAGGCGCTGCAAACCAAAGACAAAAGATGTCGCACGAGACGAGTAGTTGCGCAATCAAATTTCGAACACAGAATCATGTGCATTGTCATTAGCACGTACATGCAATTCGCGCGTGTCTATACGCACGTATTGACACGCACGCACTCATGAGTCCTCCCGCCCTGGGTGGGGCGAAAGGGACTGTCAGACTCTTACTGACTAAAATCCACCCGTGTTCCTTCCTATGCCCTTTACGTTCTGGGGCCACGGTATCCTGGGTTAAGAAAAAACCCGCGACCCCAGCAGGTATTTGGCGCGAAACACGACGCGCCACCGACCCGGGCTTGGTCCTTCGGACGGCGAGCTACCCATCACTCACCGTCCGCAAGCCCGCTCCGCCGCTGTGCCCTCTGCTGATCAGAAGGACACGTGTTGGAACGTCCACACGACAGGCTATACGCTTACGGGCAAAGAGACCACTTAGGCACACAATTTTTGCCCGCATCCCAGGGTGCACCGGCCCGAAAAACTGGTCTTCCCCCTGTACGTATCCGAGAGGGAACTCCAGTCCACGGGCGCACGTGGAGGTTTCCTGTCATAGCACCCCGCACGCACTCCATTAGCAAAAACTAGCAATTGTTCATACATTTTCTTCGGGCGCGCCAAAGTTCACCTAAAATTTTAACTCCGATCATTGGAAACCCGAAAATTGTATTCCTAACATTTTTAATCCTAATGATCACAACTCCTAATTTCTCTGTCACTAATGTTCATACTTCCGAATCATTCTTCTTCATAATGTCAGTAGGGGTACATATTTGAATATCGAAGATTAAAATATCTACGCTTAAAATATCGATGTTCAGAATATCGAAAATTAAAATATCGATTGTAACGAAATATCGAAAAATGTTACATCTACGCTCAAAACGTCAAAGATTAAAATGTCGACTGATTAAAATGTCGAATGATTCAAAATATCGAAAGACGTTATGTCGAAATTCAAAATATCAACGTTTAATGCATCGCAGTTCATAATATCTAATTTCATAATATCTACGTTAAAAACACATACTAGTTGAAACATTGAAAAAGAAAATTGTCTGTAGGTATGAGTGTATTCATAAATGTAGGTAGATGTGAAATTGTCACCACCTACCAAGGTAAGTCGACGGATCCCCGCTTCGCGGGGCTCCTACTTCTGTTTGCAAGGTTTAAAGTAACCTAACATGAAGAGGATGGCGGGGTCTTTCAGACCCCGCCACCCTCTTCGAACCTAACCTGTCCAAGTCGGGGTGCCCCAAGTCCCGAGCTCGCTTCCTTAGTCAAATAACTGATTACTACTCAACAAGGTAGCTGGACGGACTTCGGATGCAAGAGCGAGCGAAGCGAGCTCGGAACTTGGAGCACCCCGACTCGGACAGGTTAGGTTCGGACAGGTTAGGTTACTTTAAACCTTGCAAACAGAAGTAGGAGCCCCGCGAAGCGGGTCTCCGTCGACTTACCTTGATAGGTTCGATATTTCGGACATTCGATAACCTGCATTTCGATATTTAGATCTTTCGATGTAACTTTTGTAGATATTTAGATTTTAGATAATATTGGACGTAGATCATTTAATCATTCGATATTTTAAACTTTCGATATTTTGATTTTCGATTTTATGGTCATTCGATATTTTCATTTTCGATATTTT
The DNA here is from genome assembly GCA_036375495.1 of Agrotis segetum. Lineage (NCBI taxonomy): Eukaryota > Metazoa > Arthropoda > Insecta > Lepidoptera > Noctuidae > Agrotis > Agrotis segetum. The sequence continues at coordinate 1,130,290 of JAQSVV010000199.1, forward strand.
GAACATCGATATTTTAAGCGTAGATATTTTAATCTTCGATATTCAAATATGTACCCGTCAGTAGCAATAATTTGAAAAATTCTTCGGATAGGGTATACTTCCGGAATGGTTCTATTAAAATTTTATCGAAATCGGACTATCACTTTTTGAAAAATCAACAAAAACCTAAAAAAGTTTTCAACTTTGTCTACACCGATTACTTCGAGGTTTCTGGCCCGATTTCGAAATTTTCGAAGTCGGTTACATGTTTTCTACAGTAAAGATGAGTTTATTATATTTTTCAGTGCACTATTGAAACATGAATTTGAGATGTACTGCAAGCTATGGCCGTCGATAGTACCTGTGGCTGGAGTTTGGCGGTCCCTAAATAGTTTACTGAATGGCAGACAAGAAAAATGGATGACAGGTAAAAAATAAAACAAAGTTCGTTTCTTGTATTGTGTGTAAGTTTATAAATATTTTTAACCAGAACTGAGAGCAGTGGTGGCCCAGTGGTATCGGTCCCGACTTACGAGTGGTAGTTCGGGTTCGAACCCCGCCAGGCGCATTACTTTGTGTAAACGGTGAAGGAAAACATCGTGAGGAAACCCTAGAACCAAAAATTCGAAGACATGTGACATCTACCAAACCGCACTGGGCCCGCGTGGTGGATTATGGCCCACTCCCTCTCACAGAGAGGAGGCCTGTGTCCCAGCAGTGGGAACATTATAGGCTGATGATGATGATATAGAAACCGGACCCAGAACTTGTAGATCATACAAATATTTGCTCCACAAACCACTAACTGGGTAATACGAATTCCCTTGGAAAGACTTACTGACTAAAAATCTTACCAAGCTTCTTTTTTACCCGCGGTGGTGGACGCCCACGGCGACAGACGTCGCAAGACGATCTCCGGCCACCGTAGGCGCGGGCATGCGGGCAGCGAGTAAAGGGCTACTCGCTGCCCGACCATGGACCATGCCCGGGTCGACGGCGCGTTGTGTCCCACGCGCGCCTCAAAGAGCGTCAGCACGATGACGGGCCCCACTCTCAGAGGGCCAAAGCCTGCCGGGGTCGCGGGATTTATTCCATCACCGTGACCCCGGAACATAAAGGGCTATTGAAGGACACCGTGGATTTTAGTCAGTACAAGTCTGACAGTCCTTCCAGCCCTGCGCGGGGTGGGAGGATACATTTGATGATTTTACAACGCTAAAAAAAAACAGCTTTTTAGCCAATATTGATTATTTCCTGTAATATTTTTCAGTTGAAGTCCCCGAATCTCTTATGTGGACACTTCTAGAAGTGATATCAGTGACTCCGGCGGCAGTAAGGACGATACACAGTGATTATTTCAAAGTTATAGTCGAAGAATTATTAGATAGAATCGATAAAATGGCTGTAAGTAATATTATTTGTCACCATCTTCTTACCCTTATCCCATTCTGCTTGTGGTCGGCGCAACACGATTTCTCCTACCATTCTCCCCTATCAGACAAAAGTGCCTCCTTGATGGCCTAATTGGAATAAATGATTTGACTTTGACGTCACAGTATCATACGCCCAAACGTCCGACGGCGAACGTGGGTGCGCGTTTTTAATAATCACTGGCTGTACGTTCTGCCACTCCCGGGTTGGACGTTTGACCCTTTTGGAACTGGTGGAACGTTCTACGAAACGATGGGTACTACCCATCGTTTCACAGTTGTGACGTTTGAGTGGTTATATGCTCGAAAACTGGAAAAAGCGTCGTTCAATACATGTACGCATTCGTTATTGCTGTTCTCGTCTCCATATAATCCTCGCCTACGGCTCGACTGACAATTTCGTCTCGAATGCAATAAATAACATACCCCAATTATAACGAAATGTACAGTCGGCAAAGATGAATCAAAACCCATTTTGACAAAAAATCGTTTGAATACGTCAAATTGACAAAGATCAAAGTCGTTACCATGGATATGCATGTTTACGCGAATGTGGACCTAATTGTATTTGAATGTCTGTTAGAAAATAAGCTTAAGGTGGGTCATGATTGAATTTTGTCGATTGTACTATATATGTATTATTATTTCAGGAGCCATTTTCTTCAGACATCAGAATGGCCCAGACGATGTTATTGTTCCTGAAAGCTGAATATGATATTGCTGAAGCCAGTGCCAAGTATGGATGGAAAGTTACTGAAGCAGTAAGTTTATATAACTCTTTGATAATCCCTGTACAGGGTGAATTTTTCAAGTGGATTTTATGTGAAACTATGAGGAATATCGAAAAACGTTGAAATGAGTCTCGAGGCCAATTTTTTTTACATTACTGATTTACATCTAAAACTATATATTTGGTGTTACGATATTATTGCATTCCCTTATCAATGTTTTAGTGCACTACAGAGCCATATTTCTTATTTTCATACAGTAATAATGCTAAATTAATTAAAACTTGTTAATATTTGACAACCATTTGCGACGTTGCCAACTTTGACCTTGACTGGCCTGTTGGTCTAGTGGTTAGTGACCCTGACTGCTATGCCGGAGGTCGTGGGTTCGATTCCCACCCAGGACAAATGTTTGTGTGATGAGCACGATCATTTGTTCTGTGTCTGGGTGTAATTTATCTATAATATACATATATGTATTTAGAAATATATAAGTATGTTTATCAGTTGTCTAGTACCCATAACACAAGCTCTGCTTAGCTTGGGACTAGATGGCGTTGTGTGATAGTTGTGGAATATTATTATTATTATATTATTAACTTTCGGAATACACGCTCTTAAGCCGTGCCGTCATATTACGAGTATTATTACAGAGCATCGACCCGGATTTGACGCAAGCGATGCGAACAATAGCGCAGGAGCATGCGGCGTTACAGAGAGCGTTGCAAGCTGTCGATATATGGACGGAATTGGCTGTTGTTATCGATACGGGTAATTATACCTACAAATATATACAACGTGTAAGGGTGCTCCCACATCTAACGACGTGGATTCGGATTTTTCCGCTTCTGTCGCTTAGAAATGCCATTTGTTAGACCGAGACAATGCGTTAGCACGCGGCCGCTGCTTTCTGTCTCGGTCTAGCAAATTGCAGTTCTAAGCGACAGAAAGAGAAAGGGTGACGGAAAAATCCGAATCCGCGTCGTTAGATGTGGGAGCACCCTAACAGACTATTACTGTTAGTCAGAAGCTCTAAAGTCTGACAACCAGTCTTAATACCATGGAGTATCTATTATCTATTGCCCAGTTTCTGGATTGTGGAGGTCCGATAGTCAGTCGCTCCATGTAAAACACTGATATTCAGCTGCATCTGGTTCGACTGGAAGCCGACCACAATACAGTTGGGATTAGGCTAGCTAAATGATGTTACAATGTGTAACACCAAATGCGCAAAACCTCTCGTGGGGTAACTCAGCCCATGTTACTGAACAATTTTTTGTTCTAAGACTTTTGGAAATTCCCGATCAATTTCTTATTTTGCATGAAAAACTTTTTTTTTCGAATTTCCAAAAGTCTGTCTGCCTTTTCCCAACTATATTGGGGTCGGCTTCCAGTCGAGCCACATTCAGTTTGCGAATTTCCAAAAGTCTTAGAACAAAAGTTTATAACATCTTGTATACGCATATAGCAGTGGTGGGTGGCCCAGTGGTATCAGCCCCGACTTACAAGTTGTAGGTCGTAGGACTCGTAGGTTAAAACAGCCAGTCGCATTACTATGTGTAATTTGTTTCATCACCACTGCTCTCGAAACGGTGAAGAAAAACATCGTGAGAAAACAGTCCTAGAACCAAAAATTCGAAGACATGTGACATCTTCCAACCTGCACTGGGCTCACGTGATGGATTACGGCCCACTCTCTCTCACAGAGAGGAGGCCTGTGTCCCAGCAGTGAGAACATTTATAGGCTGATGACTTCTTCTCCCAGTTGTAATGTCCCTTTGTGCCTATTGGCCTTGTTTTCTGTCTCCTACATGCATGGAGGGAAGTGGAAACGTATTTTTCTACTCCTCCACTATTCTTTTCAGATTAATTTCATTGCAGGATCCAAGACAGGTAAATTCATTCTCCGGGACACGTCGAGCTTCATTACCTTGGCGCTTTTCTGGTGGTCGCCACTGTTGATACTGGCTTTCAGGAGTTGCAGTGGTTTGAGAATAGTGTAGTGGATTTTTTCCCAAAAAAAAAACATAATTACATATTATTTGCAGTGTCAAACAAGCAGCTATTGCGACCAGCTCTGCAGTTAGCTCAAATCTTCGTCCAGCAGCTTCTACACTTTAGCTACACTGCTCACGCGCTGCAACTTGCTCACATATGCTGCCAAGTTGCTAAATATATTGATGACAAGTATGTTTAAATTAATTAATTTTTTTTATGGTTGCATACCGGAAAAACAGAACCGTAATAGGATCGAATTCTTGTCTGTCTATCAAAAGTCTTTTAACAGTAACTCAAGGAAATATCTTGCTGAAATTAATATCAAATAATGAAGTCTACAAGCCCCTTTTTTATAACATAATTATTTTAAAACAACTTGGGGAAATAAAGAAGAAAAGTTGTCTCATGGCGACCACGGACCGGAAGACGCAGCGTAGGCCTCCCACTAGGTGGACCGATGCCATCGTGAGGGTCGCGGGCAACCGATGGATGTAAGTGGAGGATTGTCGTTCGGCGTGGCGGTCTAAGGGGGAGGCCTATGTTCAGCAGTGGACGTCTTCCGGCTGATGATGATGATGATGGCGAACTTGGGAAAAACTGGGTAGACATGGGTAGTTCGCGAACGAATGAACTAAATGAACTAGTTCATTTCCCAAAATGAACTTTTCATTCATTCACTGGCCAATCAAATGTGTCTTTAGTTCACTTAGTAATTCAGTGTTTCTATCTACAATCTACGTAGTCTGTGGTGTTTCTTTTCGCGCGTGCATGGCTGATGGCTATTGGCTGAGTACACAATGGGCTATGGACGGACGATAAGCCCGGTCTACTCACACACATTCAACCAAGGCGCTCTCTCACTCGTACATGTTCGTGTTACTTCGTCGGCTGATCGGATAACGTCGGCTGATAAAGTAACGAGCGAATACGGCGCCTCGCCACCACGTGACCACGGAAATATGTTATCAGTAGTTAGTCTTTTCACTGTAATATGAACTTTATAGTGAAATGAATACAGTCTTATTTGACGTACAACAAAAGTGTAAGTAAACCAAAACGACTATTACCACAAATACAACTATATTTCTAGGTTGACAGTCCTAAGCCTGTTTAAAGTATGAAGGAAAATCGACATACGTATATAACTTTAGTGATTTATTGAAATACATCATTTCTCTAAAACACTAGTTCAGTCAGTGAACTAGTGATTTCACTTCACTAAATCACCAGTTCAGTGAACTAGTCCAGTGAACTAGTTCAGTGAAGTAGTTCAGTGAAGTAGTTCAGTGAAGTAGTTCAGTGAAGTACTTCAGTGAAGTAGTTCAGTGAAGTAGTTCAGTGAAGTAGTTCAGTGAACTAGTTCAGTGAACTAGTCCAGTGAACTAGTTCAGATTTGCTGGACGAAATGAAGTACTGAATGAATGAATGAACTACTTCATCAAGTGAAAAGATATACTTCATTCATTTTCTTTTTACTGACACATTTTGCGCATCTCTAAAACTGGGTACCAAAATAGAGGCTAGAGTGCACTTTTCTTTTAGCGTGATACAATCATCAAATGAGTCCTCCCACCTACTGTGAGACTTGTACTGACTAAAATCTACGGTGTCCTTCAATAGCTCGTTACGTTCCGTGGCTTGTTACTTGTTAGTCCCGTGACCCCGTCATTTTGCTGACAGCTATGACGCGCGTGGAACACGACGCGCCCGGGCATGGTCCATCATCGGACAGCGAGTCGCCCATTACTCGCCGTCCGCGTCCTGCGAGCTTTATTAGTATGGATTTTGTTCTCAGGGAAACCTACCTCCGCAACGCAGGCGTCCTACTCTCTTCTATAGACAAGTCCTGCGCTCCACTGCAAGTTATACTACGACAAGCTTCTGAATACTGCTCGAGTTACATACAAGCTGACAGCGTGGATACTGCTGCTGTGTTCCTATGTGAAGCTGCCGTGAGTAACTTTCATGCTGTGTTATTTTAATTAGAAAGAGTTATTCATGTACTTAGGGTCGATTTATACTAGCGCAGAGTTGACGCGGCCGCGTGCTATCGCATTGTCTCGGTCTAGCAAATGGCAGTTCTAAGCGACAGAAAGAGAAAGGGCGACGGAAAAATCCAATTCCGCGTCGATAGATGTGGGAGCACCCTTAAGGTTGAAATTGTTATGTTCAGTTTTAGAAATACGCTACGATTCGCTTCGACTCTGCGCTAGTATAAATCGACCCTTACGCTGCGAAAGAATATAATAGATATGCCCGAAGGCATTTTAAAGAGCAGAAAAATCTCGTGATTATAATATAAAAAGTTATTTAGTTTCAAACATTTTTTTGTCTAATCTGTCTCTGATGTTTTTATTATTATTATTTATTTGTAATACTGTTTTCCACACGAGATTGTCTATTAGAAATTCCGAGAAGATCCATATTAATATCAACATTTCGATGCAAGTACCAAAATAACTCTACCTAGTTCCGATCTATGGTTTTTATCGTCCTATCTGACCATAATAATAATATAATATTCCACAACTATCACACAAAGCCTTCTAGTCCCAAGCTAAGCAGAGCTTGTGTTATGGGTATTAGACAACTGATAAACATACTTATATATTTCTAAATACATACATATTATAGATAAATTACATCCAGACACAGAACAAATGATCGTGCTCATCACACAAACATTTGTCCTGGGTGGGAATCGAACCCACGACCTCCGGCATAGCAGTCAGGGCCACTAACCACTAGACCAACAGGCCAGTCGAACCGACCATTATAACCGTATTAGCTGTGTATGTTCCAGTCTTACCAAATATTACTACCAGTCTTACCAAATCTGACTACCAGTCTTGCAGTCTTGAGTATCGTGTGGTACGATACTCCATGGTAAGACTGGGTTAAACAATACCTTTTGCTAATTCAGCATTTAGCCTTGGTAAAACTGAAGACTAAATACAACGTGTAACGCCAAAAGCGCAAAACCTCTCGTGGGGTAACTCAGCCCATGTTACTGAACAATGTTTGTTCTAAAGTCTCCTCTTCACAATCGGCCGTGTTTGCCGAACAGAAGGAGACGGCAATATACTAAGAATCGAAATAGAATTATTTGCATATTGCTTTCTGGTTTAGCGCCGTCTCCTTCTGTTCGGCAAACACGGCCATCATGGCCGATTGTGAAGAGGAGGCTTAAGACTTTTGGAATTTGGAAAATAAGACCAAGTCGCAAAAGAAACACCATTTTTTTTTTTTGTATAATAAATCAACAAAATCATTTTTTTAAACATGTATTTTCTTTTTCAGATTTATTACTATAAGATCGGATCAGTGGGTGTTTCAGCTAGATTGGTACAGTTAGCTCAGACCAGGATATTGAAGACTTACGAGAAATATCCTGATATCAACCGTAAGTATTAACCGGAATAATTTTATTATTATTTATTACCTAATTGAGTTTGAAAATATGTTTATCTACTCTCATAACGTAAACTTCGTAATACAAAACTCAAAACGAGTTTATAATGACATACTTTATACCATAGAGTATCGTAATGAATTTATAACACTGTTTCTCTAACAAAACAATGTTATAATTTAATTTTTTTTCATTATGTACAGATTACTGATCATAGATACATCTTTTTACTTTTTTATCTGTGGTTGCGCGCGCTTTCTAAGGCAATGTTGGGATTTTAACGTTTGTGTTTCGGTGGATGACATGGTGGATGATTCAATGAGAGTAGATAAAGTAGTGTATGAAACTGTACATAACTAGGTATTATACCACTCGTGTGATACTATTAAAAAACTCGCTTCGGTCGTTTTTTAAACTCACACTCGTGTATAATACCCCTCATTATGTACCAGTTACATAAACTACTATTTCAGTGGACTTGCCTATTATTGACTAAATAGCTTTTCCCTGCAGTATCCCCCGCTGCTGGACCCCTATTAGTCATAGCGTGATGTTATACAGTTTGTGGTCTTCCTTGATAAAAGGACTAGATAGCACAAAATTTCAAGTACAAGTTCCTGAGATTAGCTTGTACAACCAAAAAAGCCTTACTACAAAAACATCTGTTGAACTTCTGTTGTCTAAAAAAAGTGTGACTGAAGTACGGACCTTATTTAATTTTTAACCGACTTCAAAAAAAAGTAGGTTCTCAGTTCGACCTGTATGTATGTATGTTTGTCCACGATTATCTCGCGTTTGGCTGAACGGATTTTGATGCGGTTTTCAGGAAAGTGTTCATTACATTCTGGAGAAGGTTTTAGTATATAACACTAATAGATATCCCGCGACGTTGTATCCGTTTTTGTTACTAAGATTGTAGATTTTCAAAGACGTCGATTTTATGAAGATTTTTGTTGAATATCTCAAATAAAAAGGGAAAAATAAAAAACTTTTTGAGAAAAGAGAACCGACTTCAAAACCAAACATGAAAAAAAACTATAAAATAACTTTTTTACAAAGCCACCGACTTCCGAAAGAAAAGTTTTTTTACAGTTTTTTAATTGTTTGGTTTTGAAGTCGGTTCCCTTTTTTCAAAAAGTTTTCAAAGTCATAATCTGACATTTTTTTAGAGAAGTCTTCAACAGATGTTTAAAAGTTTTTGTGGTACGATGGAAAGAGTTTAACTAACCTAACCTAACAACAAGCTCTTTGTACAAGCTATTATGTTAACATCGTTGAATGGCCTGTTGGTCTAGTGGTTAGTGACCCTGACTGCTATGCCGGAGGTCGTGGGTTCCCACCCAGTACAAATTTTTGTGTGATGAGCACGATCATTTGTTCTGTGTCTGGGTGTAATTTATCTATAATATGTATGTATTTAGAAATATATAAGTATGTTTATCAGTTGTCTAGTACCCATAACACAAGCTCTGCTTAGCTTGGGACTAGATAGCGTTGTGTGATAGTTGTGGAATATTATTATTATATCGTCTTCCGTATCTTCCCAGTGGACCTGGCAGTGGGCAGACTGATGGAGGCGCAGTCCCTGCTGTGTCGGGGCTCTGGTCTCAGCACCATGAGCGCCGTCAACGGAGCACAAAGACATTATCTGTCTATTTCTAATACTGGTTAGTCTGTCTTTTTTTAAAAGGGTTTGGGCTTCATCTAGACTAGAAGCAAAGATTAGACCTAGGGAGCTATTTTTCCGCTACATAAATACATAAATAAATTCACGCTTTCCCATGGGGTAGGCACAACAACGTTATAATACTAGACTGCATACACATTCTAAGGAACAAAAACTATTCTGCCAACTCGCTGAGGTACTACGTAAGCGAGGGGGACGGGGTTCTGCGTTGTGATTGGCTAACTCAAGGTCTGTTCTGTCTCAACGTATGTTTACGGCTCACAGGAGTGGTCGAAAATGAGACGGATATTAGACTGTTTTGCCTAATGTGTTGACAGACATCGGTCCCCTGTTATTACGAGTCTAGTATTATATCGTCGTTGGGTAGGCATAAACTACAGAGCGACACCTGTTACGATCTTTACCACAGAAATATTAAAAACAGGAGAAGTGGTAAGGGGGCGTGTCGTTGAAACCTGGTCCTGAGCGTTTTGGCCAGAAATTGACTTGGACTACTTTATTTATGTTTCCTTTATTACTCCGACTGATAGGGCTCGATCGGGCTTTTATAATAAAATGAGTGGACTGTATCAAAATAGGGTTTATTTGCTACAGCCAGTAAGTACAGAGAATATTACGCGAACAAAGAAATGACCCGAGCGGTCCGCGCGTGGAGAATTGAGTGTGCGGGCGGCCAGCGGCGATCGGGCAGGCGCGGGTTCGATTCCCCGAGCCCCGCGGACACCCCGCGGTCGCCCGCGCATATGTGAGGCGCCGACACCGACTGTATTGTTTTTCATTAAATACATTGCTCTTTTACAACGATCTCACATTATCACTGAGTGACTCGGACGGACCAGCAATGTAAAGCTGACATAACGATACCTCATCAAGCCGTAATGTCGCGTGGTGCGTCCGTTGTATTTGAGCGGGAGTAGTACCGCCCCCCGCGTGTCGCGACAACACACAATGATAATTGTTAGTGTGAGTAAGTTACACGGAAAAGAGTACGCTGTGGTTTTAAGAATAAGGTTTATATTTAAATGACTGAGTTATCGATGGCGCGTGTGTGCACTTGTTCGTAGTATTGTTTTGATAGAACTACATATGCAATATTATCGTTATGGTGGGGCTGTTGCGGCTTCACTGGTTTTCTATACATTTTAAACTCCACGCCATATCTCCTTCTTTAAGATATCTGTGATCTTTACATACTCCTTTCGCCTTATCTACGTTCATTTTTCTCCAATGGGTATAGCAACTGAGGAACTAATGGCGCTAGTATAGCTTGTACCAAGCATCGTCATTGGTTCAAATCAGTTCAAATCTTAAAGGTATTTCAAAATAGTACTACGTCATTGGTCGGATTAGGACTAAGCAGTGGTGGCGCCATCTACAATTAGCTTTGACTTGCCTTCCCCATTCTAGCCACAAAATGGTCCTCCCGCCGCCTCCTCGCCCTGACCCTGAAGCAGCGCACAGCAGTGTGCAGCACCCGCGCAGTCCGCACGTCCCGCGCGCTGGGCTGCACGCGACGTGCGCGGGCCGCGGCCGGGGCCGGGCTGGGCGTGTGTGCTGCGCAGCAGCAGGCCAGCATGTACAAGGACATCGTTAATGTGTATAAGATGGATGATGCTCAGGTGGGTAGTTTATTTTTTATTGTTATTGAAAACTTAGCCCCCACTTTAGACATTTTTACTACGGCTGCGGCAGTATTTTCTTTTCCATTCCTGCGGTACAAGATCTATACACCTGCACGCGTGGCATGGCGCCGTAGAAACGGGTTTCGTCGACGCGAGAATAGACAAAATGACAAAACGTCAAAGATTTTTGGAACGAAGTTCCTTATCGCGCGTTGTGAAAGGGGGCTAGACGGAAAAAATACTTACAAAAAGTTGTCACGACACTTTTTTGCCTCGCCCCGCACCTTGCGCCTGCACCCCGCGCCCCGTACTCCCCATTCAACCCCCGTTCCTCGTGACTCTTGTCGTATTGCGGCCTGCACATGTTTCTCTGTCTCTCTCTCTAATAGAAAGCAAGCCAGATATTTTCGTTTCGTCTTTCTATTTCGCATTGAACAGTGTGGTGTTGCGACGATTATTTTTGTTAACTTCGTTCCATCCGGGTGTCCCTTGAAACCTCTCAAGTTTTTTTTTATCAATTTAAACATAGCATTGGTCAAAATATACAAGAGATATGTTTCTATATTCTTTAATGGTGTACGAATCGTGTCATACTTGTACAATAAAACAGTCGATTTGTATAGAAATAACGATGAAATAACGTTGTCTTTTATTCGTAGAATAGAAATAGAATCGCCATGCTACGCGTGCTGCTAATAAAACTTCCATTATGACGGCACAAGGCTTATAGGCCCTGCAACATTTAAGAAACTGAAATCCTTTTTTTACCTGAAAATTACATTCATCTCTTTCATACACCAAACCAAATTGAAGTTATGCTTTCAGCACAATAAGGAAGTTTACTTTTTTAGCCGCACTGTAATACAAGGTGTTTAGACCTGGTATCGCACTCAACTTGTTAAGCCTCTGAGAACCCCACACGTCTGACATGGCTGTGGAGGTAATGTCTTCTAAAGAGTGCTCAGAACTTGAGGTTACACCTCGTTAGGTTAGTTTTAAAACCTTCAAACAGCAAAAGAAGCCCCGCATAGCGGGACTCCATCTTTTTCACCTTTATCTAACGTCCATGTTATAGTTACCCATTTTTCTTTTACAGGTAAAAATCGACAACCGCCTAAAATACATCTTAGGTCTCTCACCATCGTCTGACCAGCCAACCACAGCCATTGAACCAAAAGTAGAGATGTTCGCACCTAAACAGGACTTCGAAACAATGCTCGAGTGCCAAACGTTCAAGTCACAAGTCAGTCCCACAAGGAAATACGTCACCATTCCTGGATACAAAATGCCAGAGTTTTTCAGACATAATAAGTGCGATTGTTACGCCTGTGTCAACCCATTTTGCTCGATTTTAGCTTATATAACAGGCGGATTAGAAGCTTCCATGTATTTTCGGGCAAATGAGCTTGAAATTGCTGGGAATTATTTCAAAGGGGTCATTCAAACTTTCGGTTATTTCGATGCGAAGTTAAAAGAGGTTTTAAAGTCTTATTTGGAGTTAGATTTTGAGGAGTACATCGTTGATTCTGTTAAACAAATGTTTGAGGAGCAATTCAGGAAAGTTAAATTGGAAGTTTTAATTGAAGCAGCGTTTTATGAGCTCAAAAACACCAATTTTGATGCTGCAGATGATTATTTAGTAACGATACATGAAATAGTTGAAGATTTGGGCGAAAAAGACAGCTATTTGACCAATGAAGTTATGAATTTGATAATAGCGTCGGCTAAAGTCAGAAACGTTGCCAAAAAACAGGAGTTTGACTTAGAAACTGAGTTTGAAAACTTAAAATTGAGTCCCAAAGTTAAAACGGAGGGAGATAAGACTCCCGAATCGAAGGGAACACTTCCACAGTTATCAGCAAGAAAAGTGTTAGACGAAGAATTACCGAAAAAACGTAAAGTTATCAAACTGAATTTGGATGAAAACAGCTCGGATGAGAAAGAAATAGAAAAGCCGAAACCCAGAAAGAAGGCACCGGTATTCAAAATACCGGTGCCTGTCACTTCAAAACCGGTTATAGAGAATCTAACGCCCAGACCTACTCGAAAACCGGTTATTACCCTAACGGACACGACAAAAACTCCAAAAGTGGACAAAAACGATCAACTAACTGAATTTTTCACGCCCCTGTCGACTCCAGAACAATTCTTTACGCCAATGAATACTTTGAAAACGTATTCTAAATCTCTAAGGAGAGGTTTAGTAAAAAATCTCGAAGAGGAGTTCTCTACGCCCAAAACTGGGTCAAAGAAGGAAAATTTGAAGTGTCTAGAAGTTCCCAGTAGATCGGGAACGAGGGAGGAAAAAGATAGGGCTCTGAAGAGGGCCACCAGCCCCGGAAAGTTGACTGATAGCAAGACCCGCCCGCGAAGGCTGAGACAACCTAAATTAAGAGAGGAATAAGATTAAATAAAGTATATTGGGAATTTTATTTGTTGTTTTTTTTTTAAACATTAGGGATGGTTTTACACCAGAGATGCGCTATATAGCTGTGCTGCGAGGATGTAAAAACTGAGCTACGAAACTGTGTGACCGTTTCCACCGATGCTACGCTATGTAGCTGTGCGGTAAGATGTGCTATGGAGATGGGTAGCTCATCAACGTAGCATAGCGCATCTCTGGTGGAGAAGCAGCCTTGAGAATAGCTGCCGCCAGCTGCTGTTCACGATCTTGCCGCCGTAGGGGTCGATTTATACTAGCGCAGAGTCGAAGCGCATCGAAGCGAATTTCTAAAACTGAACTTATCAATTTCAACCTTAGGCCCCTCGCCCACGGGCGACTTTTTGTAGCGATGCAGTCGCGATACTGACGCGCGTAGCATCGATACAGACGCGATGTTGTCGCTAGCTGTGTGCCCTCGCCCACGGGACCAGATTCAGTCGCGATGCAAACGCGATTCGGTCGCGATGCAAACGCGATTCGGTCGCGATACAAAAATTTCTTGGATCAATACAGTTGCAAGATGGACGCCGTGGAGGCAACATTAGTCACACTCCCTCCCCCCTCCGACCTTTCTACCGATGTCATTCCACGCGGTCGCGCGTTTGTATCGATACAATCGCGATGCAGTAGCGCGTTGCAAATGCGACTAACTCGCGTTAGAAAAAGAAAAGAGAAAAGTCGCCGTGGGCGAGGGCCCTTAACTCCACGGCGTAAAGCACACATTACTTCTAAGATGTTCACGATTCACGATCAGCGTTGTTCACGCGCAGACGCGCGAATTCTGAAGAATGCGCGCGACTTTTTAAAATCTTTGAAGTAATATGTGCGTTACGCTGTGGAGTTAAGGTTGAAATTGTTATGTTCAGTTTTAGAAATATGCTTCGATGCGCTTCGACTCTGCGCTAGTATAAATCGACCCTTAGCTCTACTGTGGAGGGTAGTTAGAAAGGATATCAAATAAAACAGCTCTTGTAAGATTGAGTTGAATTTATTATAATAAAATGTCGTGTGTATAATATAAAGGTGAGATTGGCTTGCACATGTAGCTACGTTTCGTTCAAGGGAACTGGACATTTTGGGATTTGGACATATTGGGAACTGGACAGATTCGGGACTGGACATTTTGGGATTTGGACACAATTGGGAACTGGACATTTTGGGAATTGGACAGTTTAGGATTTGGGCATTCGGGAACTGGACATTTTGGGATTTGGACATATTGGGAACTGGATATTTTGGGCTTGACATTTTGCCCCTGAACACTATTTTTGTATGTGACACACCTCTGCCCCATTCCACTTTTTTAAATGTAGTGGGAATACTATACTGCATGTAGTTGAATATGAACATTGATTACATAGCTATAAGGTGCATTATCATATAGACTGCCTACTGTTATACATAATTGTAAGTTTGCAGGCAGAGTTCGGGACAGACACACATATATTTAAATTACTATAATAATAATTATCTCTACTGTTATAATTTGCGAGTTCAAGTATACAAACTGTGTAGGCAAAGCTAAGTACAATCGAAAATGTACTTTCTGCTATTAGTTTAAAACACAAATTGCCTTACTTAATCTTCCCTGTTCTTTCCGAAACCTTTTGCATTACAGTGCCACTGAGTTACCGCGACCCCGGTAAACTTTGCCTAGATACAGTTTGTATATAAAACTCAAGGACCTACACTACTGATTGTACCCTAAGGGTCAGTTTACACCAAGACGCGACGCGAAGTATGCTTCTCATAATGAAAGGTGTATATTTTCATATAGTAAATCATCTGCCTGCCATCCCAACATATTGTGGTCGGCTTCCAGTTGAACCAGATGCAGCTGAATATCAGTATTTTACATTGCGACTGCCTATCGGACCTTCACAACCCAGGAACTGGGTAATACGATACCCCATCGTAACTGGTTGTCAGACTTTAGAGCCTCTGACTAATAGTAACGACTGCCAAAGATCTACAAATGACAACCGAGACCAACGGCTTTACGTGCTTTCCGAGGCACGGAGGAAACTCGCTATGTCAGATGGTCACACATCCACAGACCAACTTCGGCAAGCGTGGCTTAATTCGGAAGATCAGCCTGTGCGGCTGTAATTATTTAGCCACGAGCTCCTCTTCGTGTGGTAAATAAAGTTAGATTTTGAATCGCTGTAGTGAAAAGTGTACGCAGCGCCGCGTCTTGGTGTGAAGTGACCTTAACACTCATCGCACTACTCTAAACACATTATAAATAATTATTTGAATTATATTTAGCAAAAAATTCAAATTCACAGCTCTGGGCACCTTATCAGAATCGCCTATCTTGAGTATTCCGCCTCGAATGCAATGAAAAACACCGCAGTTATATCAAAACATAAATTTTTACTCATGTTGTTAGGCAACTGGGCTTCTCCCAGTTGTAAAGTCCCTTTGTGCCTATTGGCCTTGTTTTATTCTGTCTCCTGCTTGACATGGAGGGAAGTGGAAACATATTTTTCCTACTCCTCCACTATTCTTTTCTGATTAATTTCGTTGCAGGATCCAAGACAGGTAAATTCATTCTCCGGGACACGTCGAGCTTCATTGTCTCTGCGCTTTTATGGTGGTTGCTACTGTTGATTCTGGCTTTCAGTAGTTGTAATTGATTTGGGAATATTGTGGTGGGTTTGTAAATACAATTTTTTGCTAAACATAATTTTCTTTTAGGGTCATATTACACATATCAACTCGGAAAGGGACCGTCATCGTGTCGCCTTTTGCTTTCGCCGTCAACAAGCGTCACGTAAGTACGTATCCATAGCGGTTCACCATGAAGTCTAAAAGCTAGAGTCGTTCCACGTCATAGTACGCTACTAGCTCCAATACATTACGGCAAATCCATATCAACAAAGTATTAAACTCGGGCTTGTTCCGGCGAGTGAAAGTGACAGAGCTATACAAGTCGTCTAGCGCCATCTCGTTCACTCACTGAAACAAGCCTGGTGTTAAGACGTTGTAATACCCCCCAGGTGGTCTATCATGTCTAAAAGCGAAATCAGTTAAGTGAGGGAACGAGATGGCTAGAAGGCTGGTATAGCTGTCTTCTTCCCTCACTGGAGTTACTCTCGCTGTACCACAGTAGGCTCCAGAGTTAATATGTGAGCTGTGACCCTCATCATGATCGTTTTAATAACAAATAGGTATATTTGTTAGACATTGATTTACATAAATATGTTACTACTAAAGTATATAACATTGATTCACGATAAACTTCTATACACAATAAGTTTTCACATTTGTTCATTACAGTTTAAAACTTTACTGTTAAAACTTTGGGCTGGTTTCATTTGTCCCGCTGCCTTTGTCAAAACAAGGGGGTAGTTGGGAAAAACTGTGTCATCAGACCCTCTAGTGTTGGCATTATGTAACACGGTGGATGCCACAGGATAGATAAGACTTGGTCGCATCCACCGCGCTGTGCAGGAGTTTCAATATACTCTGCGAATGGTACAGATCATTAGTCAAGTATATTGAAATGGTCCAGCAAAGACAATCTGGAATTTAATAGTTTGGTCAGTCGACTCCATCCATGGCAAATAACCACGAAGGGGACGAATGTCCTTCCATCTGTATGACTCCGTCATCTTCTTGCTCTTAACTCTCGCTCTTGTTGTTGTCCTAAGTTTCGAGCTCGCTTCGCTCGGTCTTCAATTTATACAAGATTAATCTACCCCTTTGATTTAATCTACCCCGTTGCGCCGGCTAGGGAGCCGTATGAAACCACCCCAAACCCTTACATCTCAAGTAAAAATAAAAAAAATTGCAAAATAAAAAACCGACTTCCTCGAAAAACCGCAAAGAATATCTTTACGCGTCGGAAGTCGGTGACTTTGATTTGTCATTTCGAGTTTTTTGTTGTCGATTATCAGTTCTGACGCTTGCGGAGTGACGTTCTGAAAATCAGAATATGTCACACTCATCGCAGGGTCACGACAAACGCTACACTATCGAAAACGCACAAATTGTGTCCACTCACTTTACTGTTATCGATATAATTTCTGACACTTGAGTGACGTTCTGAAGATCAGAATATGCCAAACTCATCGCAGGGTCAGTAAAACACTATTTTAAACACTAATTATTCACACAATTGTGTCCACTGTCTTTTACGTTGCCGATTATCAGTTCTGACACTGGCGAGTGACGTTCTGAAAATCAGAATATGCCTTACTCGTCACAGTGTCACGACAAACATTACACTTTTTAGTATTGAGTTCTTCATGAAACCGGTCCGGTCAGACCAGCATAGCTTGCAATTCAGTAACTTACGGACATTAGCGCGTTCTGAAAATCAGAATATAGTCAACTGTTCCACGTAGTTACCACACTTAAACCTACAATAGTTCTCAGTGATCGTTTCCAAGAGTATAAAATATATTTGTAGACACTTTTCACAATATCACTATCACACACTGGTGTCTTGTCCGGTCGTCCAGTATAAAATAATACATCCGTAGACGTTTTTTATCCACTATTTTTGACTATCACTATCACACACACGGTGTCCATCTCCCCGGTCGTCAGCGCTGTTTCAGCGCTTAGATCTCGGAGAGAGCCCCCGCCGCCAGGTCCACAGACAGGACGGCGGCGGGGGCGGCGCGTCCTCAGCTGCGTCTGTGACGACCACCGCGACGACGACGCTCGCGACGTACCTGGGGACGGAAAAGAAATGAAATAGAGTGAAGTAACGACATCCATGAAAATAAGTCTCGCTAAAACTGGAAAAACGGCTGGAGTGATTTGGCTAATTTTGGTTTTGAATAATTTTAAGTCCAGGGAAGGTTTAAAAGGTGAGTTAATAAGATTAAAAAAAATTGAGGCAGTACTAAATTTGCCGGGTCAGCGGATATTTACTAAAAATATCCTTACCTTACTAGACGTGAAAATGGCAGATGGAATAAAGTTTTGACAAAATTGCTGCTATGGTTTGGCCAATGGAACCTGGGCTGCCCAAAAGCCCGTTGTGTTGACGCGGGGATCTTTTGGTTCCGTCGCTACCGCTCAGGATTCTAATTTTTCAATCACTCGTTGTACCCGTGATTCAATTTTAGAATCCTTCTCTTGCTCAGTCATCAAAATTGAACATGTGGTTAAAAAGCAACTTTCCACTCTTGTATAACAAATAACTATTATAGATGGTAGTACTTACCGTGCCGACTTCACCCTCAGCCCAGCGCTCGTAAGCGCGCTCGTGTTTCAACCACTCTTGGTACTTGTACCACCACTCCTCCCACTTGACATAGTCGCCTAGTGTGAGACCTGTCGACAAAAATGTTTAATATTTTTAAAGCTGGATGAGGCCGGTTTTTTATACCTGACTACTCTGAGAAGAAACATCCGAAACAAACTCAGGGGTCACAGTTTCTTTTTAAGTCCAGACATTGTTTTGTTCAGGTCATACGAGGACCATGCGGATGTCTGAGATGGTCTTTTGAGGAAAGAGCCACACAGATTTGGTAAAACCATCAAATGAGTCCTCCCACCCTGGGCAGGATGGGAGGGACTATCAGACTTGTACTGGCTAAAATCCATGGTGTCCTTCAATAGACCTTTATGTTCCGGGGTCACGGTAAAGAGATAAGTCCCGCGACCCCGGCAGGCTTTGGCCCTCCAAAGGGGGCCCCGTCATCATGATGACGCTTTTTGAGGCGCGTGTAGAACACAATGCACCGTCGACACGGTGTATGGTCCATGGTCGGACAGCGAGTTGCCCTTTACTCGCCGCCCGCATGCCCACGAGTCAGTGCAAGCATGTGTCGATTATCGTGTAGCTCGACTCAGAACACAAGGAGCTCAATGAGTACACGTTCTGTATATTTTGTGAGTATGTACCTCTCAAATAACCGCGCTTCTTGTAGTAGTCATATCTCACGCGCACATCATCCCAGGATGGTAACCCAGCCGGCGCGGCCAGCAGTAACTCTTCAGGGTAGCTGCCGGCAGCTGCACCTTCCAATGCCCTGGGGAACGGATGATATGTCAGTAAAATATGGTTGACTTGAAGATTCAATGTGGGTTTTTTTTAGCGTGGTAAAATCATCAAATGAGTCCTGCCACCGCGGGCAGGACGGGACGGACTGTCAGACTCGTACTGACTAAAATCCACGATGTCCTTCAATAGCCCTTTATGTTTCGGGGTCACGGTAAAGTCCCGAGATTCCGGCAGGAACTTTCGCCCCTTGGATGTGCACAAAAAACTTGAGAGGTGTCAAGGGACACCCGGATGGAACGAAGTTACTGTATACACTCAACAAAAATAATCGTCTCCACTCCACTCCGCTCCAATCCACTCTTTGAGCTCCCCTTTCACAACGCGCGATAAGGAACTTCGTTCCAAAAAGTGTCGTGACAACTTTTCGTAAGAATTTTTTCCGTCTAGCCCCTTTCAAAACGCGCGAAAATAAATATCATTTCATTTCCAATAGAATACACACGGGTAAGGCGTGGGTGCGACAGGTGCAGGCGCAGCGTTTTCATCTCGCTCGATCCGTACATGTAGCGAGCTGTCACGGCGTGTGATCCGCATGTTCTCCAGCCGTGCCGAGCGGTCCGCCGACCACTGTGCCATCTTGCCGAACCGTTCGGACAGGGTTAATCTGAAAAGGAAGATATATTTTAGGAAAGAGGAACAAAAAGGAGTGAATTGTGCCAACTCTATGTAAAATAGTAATGTTAAAAAATCGCAAACAAAAACAGATTTCGATTTTTCAAAGTGATGGCGGCTCCACAATAGGGTAGTTTCCAGGGTCAAAATAATTACATTCTATTTAGTCCGTATTTTAGATTATAAAAAAATATTGGACACGTATTTTTTCTTTTTTTCGATTAAACAAAAAAGAACAAAGATAATAGCCTATCTAAGTTACCTGTGACGTCACTCTGCGCGAAAAATGCCACGCATCATGACGTCACACGTAACTTTAATAGGCTATATCTTTGTCATTTTTGGTCTAATTTACAAATAAAAAAACACGTGTCCCTTATTTTTGAATAATCTAAAAGACGGACTAATTACATTTTTTTAGGAAACTAGCCTATTATTAGGGCCGTGAATTCTCGTCTTGAATTCTCGGCACAATATCAACATGATCGGGGAACAGACGTGAACGCGCGTGAACCTCGCGAAAACCATCCACATTCTCGTTCGTGCCTGTTCACGGCACTAATGTGGAGCCGCCATGATCACTAACTTTGATATAATTATGTACTTGGTAGTATTTTTTAATCTCAAAGTAAGGTAGTTGCTGGTGAATAATCCTGGCCATTAGATTATAATATCTATTTCGCATTTGACAATATATCGCCTAATCGACGGTGAAGCACGCTTGCCTAGAAGTAACCTGAGGGGGGTATTACTTCTCAAAACCAGGCTTATCCCGGCGTCCCTGGCGAGTGAAAGTGACAGAGCTATACAAGCCGTCAAACACCATCTCGTTCACTCACTGGAACAAGTCTAGTTTTAAGACTCTTGACTTGAATTTTTCAAGTCAAGAGTGAACAGGCATATAGTTTATAGGTCTTCAAGTTGAAGACCCAAAGGTTAGCTATCAGAAAATTCCACCCCTTAGCTGTGCGCACAATAAAAGTATTGGCAAAACGTTCTGTAAAGCTTGCTCTACACTACTCGCGAAGTTGCCTCGACGAAGTACTCGTCGAAGTTGATCGAAGTCCCGAAGTATGTGACTACACTACTCGCGAAGATGCCTGTGTCATCATTGTGCCCTTTGACTCGGTCGCAAAAACCGACAGTAAATGGAAGTCGCCCGAAGCGAGCCGAAGTTGCACGAAGCGAAGTGCCCTACACTATCTCTACTTTGACTGGCCTGTTGGTCTAGTGGTTAGTGACCCTGACTGCTATGCCTAAGGTCGTGGGTTCGATTCCCACCCAGGACAAATGTTTGTGTGATGAGCACGATCATTTGTTCTGTGTCTGGGTGTAATTTATCTATAATATGTATGTGTTTAGAAATATATAAGTATGTTTATCAGTTGTCTAGTATCCTTAACACAAGCTCTGCTTAGCTTGGGACTAGATGGCGTTGTGTGATAGTTGTGGAATATTATCGTATTCGGTAACTTCAACCAACTTCGCGAGTAGTATAGTGTTTATATTTACCTCTGCGGCTGCGGATCGGAGCTAGCATCAGACTCCGAGTCAGAATCGCTGTCGTTCAAGGCTGCCGCTATCGCTGCGGGCGACACAGCCCGCGGGTCCCGCGGGTCGCGTCGCGCGGGGCGGGCGGGCGCGGGCGCGGGCGGGGCGGGGCGACGCTCGCCCTCGCGCTTTATGAGCGGAGCGGACACCGCCGGACGGACGGCGAGTTGGGAACGTTGCCATTCTAGAACCTGGGGGGAGGGGGGACAAAAACAATGATGTTTATTTATTTATTTTATTTAAAGGTACACCAACAGCAAAACATACAATGCATTAATAGAAAAGAAAAAAATATAAACTTATGCGCTGGTATGCAAGCCTATTACAGGTATATACGCAACATTTACCATTTAATATTTAACATTATGAATGGTTAAATTATAATTTTAATTTTTCTTAAACTAAATGAAAACAAAAAATATAGAAAGAAAGAAATTGACAAAGAAATTACTGAGTAGGTTGATGCGTTCCCGTATCTCCGAGACTAATCTTCTAAACTTGTTCAGAGAGACGCTGAATAAATCGGAGTCTAACGATTTAAAACTGCTATTATAGTTTCTACACATTCGGAGTATAGGAGCGTTAAGGCCAAGGTTCGATTTACGGAAAGGAATATGGAAATGTTTAGACCTTAACTCAGATAAGTAGATGATGTATAGAATCAGGCAATACTTTACAGTACCCATACCATGAGTTGTCATTACGATACTCGATAAGCGATATCGACCACGTTTGGCGCTCTCATTGGTTGAGAGTTCATACGACCTTGGAGTGGTTCAATGAGAGCGACAAACGCGGTCGATATCGATGAACGAGTATCGTGATGACAACTCGATGATATAGTGCTGGATGATATTTTTAAAGTGTTTTTGGGTGTGCGACGGAATCCAAGACATTAACTGTCACACACCCAAAAACACTTTAAATATCTGTTCAACACTTGTCTAAAAAAAGCGTTAATACAAAACGTTATATCGACGTCAAATGCCGTTTTGCAGTTTTTTTAGAAAATGCCCAACAGATGTTTGACTTTTTGGTTTTATTAATTTTGACTATTTCTCCTCACTTTTCCTGCATGTCTGCATTCGGCATCCAAACTTGGATTATAGTCTCGCGAAATAGATAGAGAGCAACTATTTAATATGTGCATCTCTTTCGTTTGCAAGGAATGTACATTAAGCGTCAGTTCACGCCGAGACGCGACGCGAAGCGACGTGACACAACGATACTTCAAAGGGCTTTGTGTTTTTTGTACCAGTTCCTTAACCGCCATTTTGATTTTTTTTCAAAACAGCGTACACGAATGAAACATTGATAAATCGATAGATCAAATCAATACACACATAAAATGTAAGCGGCAAAACCTCGTAAACCGTCACGTTTCCGAGTTATGAGCTGTCAAAAATGTAAAATTAGCGACACATTTTTTCTTTTTTTTTTCAATATTTTAATGTATGTTGATCAAAAAGGTTATTTCCACAGTAAAAATAATTGAATATTAGTTTTTCACGCATTTCAAATGCTTTTACATAGGATTATTTCGTTTAACGCAATTTCAGCATTTAAAATGCGTGTTAAAACTAATATTCAATAAGTTTTGTTGCGGAAGTATCCTTTTTGATCATTAAACATCCAAATATTAAAATTATAAGAAAAAATGTGTCGCTAATTTTACATGTTTGGCAGCTCATAACTCTGAAACGTGACGGTTTACGAGGTTTTGCCCCTTACATTTTATGTTTGTATTGATGTGATCTATCGATTTATCAACGTTTCATTCGTGTACGCCATTTTGAAAAAAAATCAAAATGGCGGATGGCATCTGGGTACACGGCCCATACAAAAAAGTTCAAACCCCTTTGTATCTTTTCTTGTAGTAAACAAAGTCAGATTTTGAACGACGTGCGCGGCGCCGCGCTGCGCAGCGCGGCGTCGAGCTGCGTTGCGAAAGGTGTATCTTTTGTTTTTTTAAATAGTTACATTTTGAATAACTCTATTGAATAGTGCGCGCAGCGTCACGTCTCGGTCTGAGCTGACTGTTATTGTGCGTTTCTTGAGAGAGAAAATCGCCGATAGTTACTCGTCTTCTCGTCACCGGTCGGACCACTGCCTTATCCATTCAAATTAAAATCAGATATGACCTTTAAGCAACCTAGTTTCAAACGATACTGTGAAATCTTGCA
This sequence comes from Agrotis segetum, assembly GCA_036375495.1. Taxonomy (NCBI): domain Eukaryota; kingdom Metazoa; phylum Arthropoda; class Insecta; order Lepidoptera; family Noctuidae; genus Agrotis; species Agrotis segetum. Next base: position 1,153,960 of record JAQSVV010000199.1, read on the forward strand.
AAAAACACCACTACCATTTTTCCTACACCTAAAAACCACAACTTAGAAATCACACAGCAAAATCCACCGACACCCACAAAAATCGCGACAAACCAAACAAAAAAAAAAAGAAGGTAAACATAACGATGGCACATACATTAGTCGCACATACCTTCTCCTCCCTGGTCCGCTTGCTAGCTTCGCGGGCCTTCAGCAGCTCTCGGGTCGGCTGTACCGCGCGGGCCGGAGGACGTGCCGGACGGGTCGGGGATGTGGCGGCACTGTGGACGAGATGGACTGGGTTAATAAAGTTGTATACGCTGTGTGCAACGACGATATAATACTAGACTCCTAATAACAGGCGACCGATGTCTGCCAACACATTAGGCAAAAAAGTCTTATATTCGTCTCATATCGACCAATCCTGTGAGCCGTAAACATACGTTGAGACAGAACAGACCTTGAGTTAGCCAATCACAACGCAGTACCCCGTCCCCCTCGCTTACGTAGTACCTCAGCGAGTTAGCAGAATAATTTTTGTTCTCTAGATCGTGCATGCGGAGTCTAGTATTATATCGTCGTTGGCTGTGTGGGTGATTACTAGGGTAGCCATCTCAAAAATTTAGAAACCAGCACAAAACACGTGAAATCCCCGGGTTTTAGAGTAGAAGAACCCGGACATGGGTCAAAGTGCGCAATTGCGTCGAGAGGGTTCGGGGACTGTAAATTTTTAAACCCCGACTACAAATGAAGCCAGACGCTCCCCGGATACCCTTTAAAGTAGGACAAATCCGGGGAAACCCGGACGGATGGCTACCCTAGTGATAACAGTACCTCTTGGTGTAATCACATTTGGTCACAAATTATCGGGATAGTCCCCACCATGTGCAAATTCAAATTCGCACATGGCGTATATGCTAGGGTTGCCATCCATCCGGCTTCCCCGGATTTGCACGGGTTGATTTGATCCGGGAAGTCTCCGGGGGGGCCTTCATTCGTAATTTCGTAGTCCGGGTTTAAAAATTTAAGTCTTCGGCCGCCCGCGACACACGCACACTTCACCGTCCCCCCGCCCCTCCCGATGCAATCGCCACGACGCCGATGCGCACTTCGACTCATGTCCGGGTTCTGGACTCTAAAATCTGGGGTTTTCACGCGTTTTGGAATTTGATAACCAGGACGGTTTCCAAATCTTAGAGATGGCAACCCTACGTATAACCGGTGTGTCATTAATTATTCTACCTACCCCCAAAATTCTTTTTAAGGCGTTGATTGGAAATTTCTCAAAAAAAACAGCCAAATGTTTATACGACCCCATATTTTATGGAGCTTAAACATGTGATAAGGGTAATCCTTGACATCCTTCCTTTCGTAAACATAAAGAAGTGATTTAATTATCGTCTAGACTATTCTAGAACAAAAGTTCACGAGGTTCTCAACACTGGAAAACATTATTGTAAAAAAAAAAACAAGATGACATCCTATGAGGCCATTACATATACGCGTCAAATATCTGCTTTCAACGACGCACTGCCACGCCCCTCTAGCAAACAGGGTGTGTCTCTCATTGCCGAGCGCATGCGCGAAGGCATCTTGGAATATATGAAATATATGTATGGTCAGGGTGAACCTACCTACAGTTCTTTCAAGAAATCGGTTCATTACATACATACTAAAAGTGTGGACGACTTGCGGGGTCCCAGATTACATCGTCCCGGACAATCTGCTCACAGATGGGTATGTGTTGAAAAAATTTATATGGCATAATTATGTTGCGTAAACCAAAATTGAAGGACGCGTTTCAATTATGCCGTGATGTCATGTAAGCTAACGATTTAACTAATTAAGCCAGGGTAATCCGCAAAATTGAGTTTTTAATTGAGATTATTGTAATCGATTGCGTGTCCGAATTCATCAGTACGATTTACGAAACGATAAGGGTGCTCCCACATCTATCGACGCGGAATCGGATTTTTCCGATTCCGCGCACGGGCTAGCAAATGGCAGTTCCAAGCGACAGAAAGAGAAAGGGCGACGGAAAAATCCGATTCCGCGTCGATAGATGTGGGAGCACCCTAAGTCGTCAACTCACCGCTTTAAAACTATTAAACACATAACACTTTCCGCTTTAATTACTCAACAGTTACGAATCAAAAGGCCACTCCTTCAATTCATAACTATTGAGTATCAACTACAATAATTACAACTGTTACACTTTCACAAGCACATCACATTGTAAGGGTTTTTCACTATAGACGCGTATGTTTCACGGATGCGGACACTGTAATGGCTGTTTCGTTTTGTCGCAATGCGGGATGCATTTTGCGCATGTGCAAAGCCGTGCGTAAATTTTTGGAGATACGTTGCTTCAAATATTGATTGAAAATATAACACTTGAATAATTAGGTAGATGTATAACTAAGTATAAGAAGAGCTCGTGGCTAACTAATTACAGCTGCACAGGCCGATATTTCGGGTTAAAACGCGCTTGCCGAGGTTGGTCTGTGGATGGGAGACCATCTGTCATAGCGAGTTTCTCCGTGCTTCGGAAAGCACGTAAAGCCATTTCCGGGCAGTCATTTGTAGATCTTTGACAGTCGTTACTGTTAGTCAGAAGCTCTATAAGTCTGACAACCAGTCTTAACATGGAGTATCGCATTACCCAATTACTGATTTGTGGGGGTCCGATAGTCAGTCGCTCCATGTAAAATACTGATATTCAGCTGCAAGTGGTTCGATTGGAAGCCGACCCCGATAAAGTTGGGAAAAGGCCAAACAGTTGGATGTCATTTGAGAGTCATAATCAATTAGATTTTTGGAACGAAGTTCCTTATCGCGCGTTGTGAAACCCGGGCTGGACGGAAAAAATTCTTACGAAAAGTTGTCACGACACTTTTTGGAACGAAGTTCCTTATCGCGCGTTGTGAAAGGGGGCTGGACGGAAAAAAATCTAACGAAAAGTTGTCACGACACTTTTTGGAAGTGATATCGCGCGTTGTGAAAGGGGGCTGGACGGAAAAAATCTTACGAAAAGTTGTCACGACACTTTTTGGAACGAAGCTCCTTATCGCGCGTTGTGAAAGGGGGCTGGACGGAAAAAATTCTTACGAAAAGTTGTCACGACACTTTTTGGAACGAAGTTCCTTATCGCGTGTTGCGAAAGGGTGCTAGAGCTATTTTTTTTTTTCTCAAGTTTTTATTCTACTCACCACTTCATACATATTATAACCATTTCACAGTCTTCCTCAACAGTTACGAATCGAAAGGCCACTCCTTCCAATTCATAACTATTGAGTATCAACTACAATAAGTTACAACTGTTACACTTTCACAAGCACATCACATTGTAAGGGTTTTTCACTATAGACGCGTATGTTTCACGGATGCGGACACTGTAATGGCTGTTTCGTTTTGTCGCAATGCAGGATGCATTTTGCGCATGTGCGACATTGTGCGCAACTTGTAGAATGAGGGACGCCCGATGCGTAATGAACATTGATTGGAAATACATACAATATCGAAATGAAATGATATTTATTTGGCAAGTCATCATCATCAGCCTATATTGTGCCCACTGCTGGGACACAGGCCTCCTCTCTGTGAGAGGGAGTGGGCCATAATCCACCACGGGGGCCCAGTGCGGATTGGTGGATGTCAGATGTCTTCGAATTTTTGATTCTAGGACATGCCGGTTTCCTCACGATGTTTTCCTTCATCGTTTTGAGAGCAGTGGTGATGAAATAAATTACACAAAGTAATGCACCTGGCGGGGTTCGAACCCACGACAACTCGTAAGTCGAGACCGATACCACTGAGCCACCACTGCTCATTTGGCAAGTAGATTCTTATAAACAGTGTATGCGGACGGTGAGTACTCGTAATGGGCGACTCGATACCCGATCATGGACTATACCCGTGTCGACAGCGAGTCGTGTTCCACGCGCGCCTCACAGAGTGTCAGCACAATGACAGGATCCTTTAGAGGGTCAACGCCTGTCGTAGTCGCGGGACTAAAGAATTATCGTGTGTTTAGTAAAGGACACCGTGGATTTTAGTCGGTGCAAGTCTGACCATTAATGCTAATTACCCATAATGTTAATTATGGAAACTACTAATATGACAGTCTGACATCTTTACAAAAAATGGGTTGTTCTTGGATCGCGGGTGCGTTTACAAACTAGCTAGAAATGGAATAAGTACTAATCTACCATTCGGGCCCAGTATGGGTTGGTAATTATCACATATATTCGATTTTTTGGTTCTAGAACATTCCTATTTCCTCACGATGTTTTCCTTCACTGTTTTGAGAGCAGTGGTGATTAAATAAACTACACAAAGTAATGTGCCTGGCAAATATCTATGTTATTTTTCCAAATGGGAATCGTATTCACTACACGCAGCGCTGCAATCTGTCGTTCAGCTACTGCGTCAACTTGGCAGTCTAACATAGTCCACATCTCCTCTCTCCGCTTAGCTTCAGTTGACATCTGATTGGTTATTCAAACACATCTCTCCTCTCCGGTTTGGTGGATACCGGGCCTCAACGACGATATAATACTAGACTCCTAATAACAGGCGACCGATGTCTGCCAACACATTAGGCAAAAAAGTCTTATATTCGTCTCATTTCGACCAATCCTGTGAGCCGTAAACATACGTTGAGACAGCACAGACCTTGAGTTAGCCAATCACAACGCAGTACCCCGTCCCCCTCGCTTACGTAGTACCTCAGCAACTTGGCAGAATAGTTTGTGTTCTTTAGATCGTGCATGCGGAGTCTAGTATTATATCGTCGTTGGTTCAGCCCCTGCGTCAACTTGGCAGTCTAACATAGTCCACATCTCTCCGCTTAGCTTCAGTTGACATCTGATTGGTTATTCAAACACATCTCCTCTCCTCTCCGCTTCGGTGGATACCGGGCCTAAAATACAGCTGTGAAGTTTGTTGAAAGTTCTAGAAATCGGTCAGGCCTGTTGGTCTAGTGGTTAGTGACCCTGACTGCTATGCCGGAGGTCGTGGGTTCGATTCCCACCCAGGACAAATGTTTGTGTGATGAGCACGATCATTTGTTCTGTGTCTGGGTGTCATCCTACTACTATTATAAAGGCGAAAGTTTGTAAGTATGGATGTATGGATGTTTGTTACTCTTTCACGCAAAAACCACTGAACGGATTTGGCTAAAATTTGGTACACACATAGTTTATAATCTGGATTAACACATAGGATAGTTTTTATCCCGATTTTATGTTCCCGTGGGATAACTTTCGAGTAGTAGCGGGTGAAGCCGCTGGCAACAGCTAGTTTATCTATAATATGTATGTATTTAGAAATATATAAGTATGTTTATCAGTTCTCTAGTACCCATAACACAAGCTCTGCTTAGCTTGGGACTAGATGGCGTTGTGTGATAGTTGTAAAAAAAAATATTGACTGACTAACCTTGGCTTAGCACCCTTGGGCGGCGGCGGCCCCGTCTTCTTATTCTTCGCGGAGCATACTGAGCATGACTCGTCCGAACAGCTGCTCACTGATGAACCGGATCCTGATGACTGAAACATAATTCTGGGTTAGTATTTTCTTCGTACCACCAGTTTATAGGGATGCTTGTGGCTAAGGTGTAGTTGCAAGGTAGACATAACTTGGGTACATAATAGGCCATTTTACTAAAAAATGAAAAAAAAAAATGTCCAGAAGTTATATTTTCAACCAAACAAACGCTTCTGCTTATAATAATAGTAAGTATTGCCTTTTCACAACTTTATTGTTGTCAGCTTCCAGTCGAACCAGATGCCGCTAAATATCAGTATTTTACATGGAACGACTGACTATCGGACCTCCACAACCCAGTAACTGAGTAATACAATACTCCATGGTAAGACTGGTTGTCAGACTTTAGAGCTTCTAAGGGACTTTACTCATGGCAAAATAAACCTTACCACTATGACATAAGACCTAAAACACGTTGTTATCTATGGTGAAAGAAAAACAAAACACGACGGCCATGACAGCGTCAAGTCAATCGAATTGCATCTTTATTTCTTAGTGACAAGGTTGATTTTCACTTGAAGTTGGTGAGATGATGATTCTTACCTTTCTAGGATCAGGAGGTGATGGCGGACGCGCAGGCCTCGTCGGTGCTGGTGGACGGCGAGCATCACGACGCGGTGGAGGGACCGCGCGCGGAGAACGACGCCGAGGACTACGGGCTGGGCTGCGTCTGTTTAACAATAAAAATATATACATTTTTGATAATCTGTGGTTACAAGGTATACAGACGATCAAGACGATGAAGTATTAAATAACTCTAAAATATGTCCATGTTTTTTCCTTACCTGGCAACAGGGCTCCTCCTAGGGCTTCGCCGGGGACTCCGACGTGCGGAGCGCGAGCGCGACTTGCGTGGCGAGCGGCGTCCTATCGGAGAGCGCGAGCGACGCGCCACTGGAGACCGAGAGCGACGCGGGAGTGGAGTCCTAGGGACAAATGATTGGGTTATGGCAAAGCGAGCTTGCTGATGGAGGGACACGACGCGTGCGATATCGGATGGATTGCCGATTTTATTTTAAAATAATACCCTAGTACAGATTTTAGTGCTGATTCACAATCAAGATTCACGATCATGTTGCGATCCGAAACACTCACCAAAGACGCGCAGCAGTAGAATACCGATGATGCGCTCGCGTGACGCGAACTTGACGCGAGCGTGTTTGACAAGCGGTAGAGAATACGAAAAGCGTGTGTTTCCGGCTCATGGCGCGATGCGATATCGAATTGCATCGATTGACGATATCGGTCAGATAACACACAAGCGTCCGGCAGAAGAAGATGTATGGACGATCGCTAGTGTTTGCTAATGGAGTCGCACGGATTGACGATATCGCTCACAGATCATTAGTACGTAAATGCAATTCGATATCGAGCAGATCTGTGAGCGATATCGTCAAGACGTCCAAATTAATTAGCAAACACTAGCGATTGTCCATACATTTTCTTCGGCCGAACGTTTGTGTGATATCTGACCGATATCGTCAATCTATGCAATAATTCTATATCGCGTCGTCACAAAGGGATTCACCTTCTAAGATAAAAGGAGAGAGTATCATGTGTATTAACTAAGAATAAGATAATTATATATGGCACCATATTGTGAATTCATGCGGTTTTCTAATATTTAAATAAATAATAATAAGTTGAAAGTACTAGCATGCAATTAAAATTTAATTCGGGGAACTGGATACAAACGGCTGCATGAAAACTCATACACTGAAAATGTATGGACAAGGTTTTTGGAAAACATGGTGGTAAGTATAAGCCCTTCTAAACCTTTGCCGATAGTTGACCTGTTTTTAGCGGACCTGTCACATTTTTTTGCAGTTGACCCTTTTTTGCGCACTTGTCACAATTTTTTTGCACTACTAAGACAGTATTTTGCGCATCTACCCCACTATTTTTCCGCAATCATTTCAAACAAAATTCAATTTCCCAATTTTTTTAAGCCCGGATTGTAGTGCAAACACGTGTAGTGTAATTGTAGTGCACGTGCAATACAACTGTTTTGAACATCTGCCACAAACTTTTCCAGCCAGTCTTTGTGCACCCCCAACAAAATAAAAAGTGATGTGCAACAACACTATATTAGCGCACCAACCACACATATTTTGCGCAAACACCACACTTTTTTGCGCAACCACAACAAAAATATTTACAATTACCCCAATTTTAGCGCAATAGCCACCCAATCACCAGAAGAGTACCAGTGGCCTACTACAACGTCTTAAAACGTGAGTAGCTCTGCTGTGGAAGCGAGATGGCGATAGACAACTTGTCAACGACGATATAATACTAGACTCCGCATGCACGATCTAAGGAACGAAAATTATTCTGTCAACTCGCTGAGGTACTACGTAAGCGAGGAGGACGGGTGCGTCTGCTGGTGGTTACTGCGTTGTGATTGGCTAACTCAAGGTCTGTGCTGTCTCAACGTATGCTTACGGCTCACAGGATTGGTCGAAATGAGACGAATGTAAGACTTTTTTGCCTAATGTGTTGACAGACATCGGTCGCCTGTTATTACGAGTCTAGTATTATATCGTCGTTGCAACTTGTTTAGACACACTGGAACTGCTCTGGCTTTAAAACGTCATGGTAGGGCCACCTGGGTGGGAACACAACGTCTTAAAACCAAGCTCATTCCGGCGAGTGAAAGTGACAGAGCTATACAAGTCGTCTAGCGCCATCTCGTTCACTCACTGCACGCGTAGCATGGCGATTCTATCTCTATTCTACCAAGAAAAGACAAAGTTATTTCGTCGTTATTTCTACACAAATCGACTTTTTTTGCACAAATATAACACCATTCGTACACTTTTGAAGAAAAGAACGTTTATTTTCCATATTTTTTACATTACCATGCATAAAGCGGTAAAAATATTTTTACGTTCTGTCATTTTGTCTATTCTTGCGTCGACAAAACCCCTTTCTACGGCGCCATGCTACGCCTGCTGGAACAAGCCTGGTTTTAAGACGTAATACCCTGCCTGAAATATAATGACAATTGATTCACCTGGATCGCCTAACAGCTGGGGATCTGGATCGACGCGGTGAAGGCGACCGCGATCCGTCTAGATACAGCTGTTTGTATCCAGTGTGACGCCACCTGTTCAAACGGTGTGACACATTTTAGATAGGATCTTGACTTACTTAGGAACACGGAATCGACTTTATCGTCTGTACAGTAAGGTTGGGTTTCCAGAGAAATCATAGATACATGTGAAAAACTTTGCTTAGAGGAGCGCTATCTCTCTCTACCTATACAACTACGTTACATAGATAGTGTGTGTCAGAGATAGAAGTCTACGAAGCCAAAACAAGCCGAAAGGTCAATGTGTTATATTTTTATAGAGTACTTATAGTCCTCTTATGGGCAAAACACCCTCGCTAGCGTCCCCGACCAACTAGAAGGTGAAAATTTTCTTTACTACTACGACATAATGATACAATTATGTTTTAAGCTTTCACGGTTTGTCTCTAAATTTAAAATGTCACTTACGGGATATCTTCCGTGATTATTTATTTGTTTGAGCTCCCGATATTTCGACGCTGTTGCAAGCGCCATGATCGCGGGTTGACTGGATATTGCGGGTGGATGAAAATTTTGTTAGGAGCAGACAAATCTGTCTACCCTCTTTCTTTGTTTCTTGTTACGCGCACTACTGGAACTCGACACTAAGTCACGGCAAAACACACTCACAGTATCAACAAGTTTTATCAATTCGTTTAATTTACGTCGTCGTGGAAAGCCTGTATACTGTACACATTAATTTCGTAGTATTAAGGATGATTTTCACTTTTAGTTGGATGGCGATGCAAGTTAAGCGAAAAGTGTCGCGTTATGAGTATGCGCGCTTATTGTTTCAAGTCGATTCCGTGTTGGTAAGTATGTAAAGACCCTAATTAGGTTATTGACTACTTTCTTTACGTTAGAAATTTAAAATCAATTCATACAAGATGGACTGGCATATCAGGACCACTCATGTATAGTCGCAAGCAGAAAGTTTTAATATTAATTTCTGCATTGTATATGCGTGCCACTTATTGGCTGTATGCTCTGTGTAGCCAAAAAGTTTGGTATGCAGACACATCTATTAACACAATATTGGAAATCCCAATGATATTTTAGTAAAGAGATATGTTATGAGCGCGCAAAACGTGAAGACCAGAAAATGTCCTACGTGGGACAATTGCAAGTCTATGATGCCGACATGCGGGGGGATTGATGACGCGTGGCGCTGTTTGTTTATCTAGCTGTCACTTTTTTTCTTATTGCGTTTTATCAAGTAATCCTTTTTTCTTGTATTGAAATGTAATGTGTGAATAAAAAAGTGTGTATGTGTGCTGCCGCTCGGCGCAGAACAGTTTTTTCTGTTGTTTTATAAGTGTATAAACATGTCTGTATATTAGAATATCATTGGGAAATTTAATCTTGATGCCAATATGACTGACTGTACCAGCCCACAGCGCAGTTCCTTGCATCAATTGAATTTTAAATCCCTTTCAAATATCTTTCTTTTTTACACAAAATAATAAAAATGTAAAACAATATTGCTATTAGTGGCACATTTTTTTATTTACAAATTGCCTTTTACTATTGTAACATCTACATAGCCTATTCCCAGATAATGTTGGGATCGGCTTCCAGTCTTAACAGATTTCTGAATTTTACATAGAGCGACTGTCGGACCTCCACAACCCAGTAACTGGGTAATACGATACCCCATGGTAAGACTGGTTGTCAGACTTTCAAGCTTCTCACTAACAGCAATGACTGTCTTTTACACATAAGTGCCCGTAAAAAACAAAATTGTATAAATACAAAGTGTGGAAGTGTGGAGATTGTATTAAAGTGCAAATTGACAATAGTGAGAACAAAAAAATATACATGTCGAATTGAGAACCTCCCCCTTTTTTTTCGTCGGGTAAAAATTAATGAAATAATGTGCAAATGCAGACAATATGCTCGAATTTTCTGGAGTACAACTTCAAAACAACAAAAAAGAAAATTTTTTTCTTTAGGTGACTACCTTCTTTTTTCACAAAATAAAACAGAAAAAGTAGTCAACGACCCTTTTCTATTACGTTCACATCGCCGAACACAATAGCGCACCCGAATAGCAACATAAGGTGCCTTCACAATGAAACAGGTTGTTGGTAAAGACAGGTGTCATGTCCACACTGTTTTATCATCATTTCAGGCTACTGCAGTCCACTGCTGGACTTAGGGACTCTCCAGGAAGCGCCACAGCACACGATCTCTAAAATTTTTCCATATAGGCCACTGCTGGACATAGGCTACATAGGCCTCTCCCAGGGACCGCCACAGCGCACGATCTCCAGCTTTTTCATCCAGCCACTGCCAGCTACCTTCTTCAGGTCATTAGTCATCTTGCCGGGGGACGTCCCGCCCTAAGTTTACTTACACGCGGTCTCCATTCGAAATGCACTGATTGGTGCAGATAAAACTGGTATAAAGAAACCGGTTAAAGTCTCAACCTGTGTCTATTACGTGCGAGCGAATAAGATAACATGGATCAATATTTTCTGCACCGATCAGGGGGGGTATTACGTCTTAAAACCAGGCTTGTTCCAGTGAGTGAACGAGATGGCGCTAGACGACTTGTATAGCTCTGTCACTTTCACACGCCGAGATAAGACTGGTTTTAAGACGTTGTAATATCCTCTCCAGGTGGCCTGCTGTGACGTCTTAAAACCAGAGTAGGTTCAGTGAGGGAAAGAGACAGAGTTATAAAGTCGTCTAGCGCCTCTTCGTTCACTCACTACTGTACTATGCCATCTGTACGAATCCGTACCAACTAATAACCTGTTTCATTATAAAGGCACGTAAATTAGGATCGTATCAGGTCGACCTTAAAAGAGCTTCCCCCATGACGAGAACCGTACAAATTGCAATTTCTACTAAAAATTAAAATCGTCCTTGCTTCTACGATATAGTGATGCAATTCGATTGACTTGACGTCGTCGTGACGATCGTGTTTTGTTTTTTTTATCTACTCGTAGACAACCGCAAGTTTTATGTCATATGTGGTAGTGGTATAGATGATTTTTACTTGTAGTTGTTATCGCTCGAATTGCGTCGCATCGTGTCATGTGGAAGCTCCCTAAGTCATATGAGACAAAGACAGTGGATAACAGAACAAGATTACACGAAAATAGTCTCTAAAGACACTACCGAAACCAAGAAATATTAATAGAAAGTCCGACTCACCGATTAGGGTCTTTTTCCTCAACTTCCAGCAGTTTCCGATCCCAGCTGCCAGGTGAAGCCTGGCGAGCTCTCTTCATCACGTTGTCAATCTCTTTCCTGCGTCCAGCTGGATTCGATGGATCTGCAGGTGTTGGTATTTTCACATAAAATATACGAATTTTCTTAGAGACGGGCATTTTTGGGGGACGCGGACGCTGTAATACCAGAGTACCGTTGTCGCAATGCAGATTGCGTTTTGAGTATGCGCGCGTCGATCGGTGGGATGGGATGTGCCCGTTGCATAAGTAATTTATTGATTCGTACCTCGTTTTAAAAGCTCGTGGCTAAATAAAAACAGCCACAGCTCCCAGGATAAGTCGTGATTGCTTAGATTGTTACGTGGATGGGTGACCACCGGTCATAGCGAGTTTACTTCGTACCACGGAAAGCATGTAAAGTCGTTGGTCCCGGCTGTCATCTGTAGATCTTTGACAGTCGTTGCTATTAGTCGGAAGATCGAAAGACTGACAACTAGTCTTACCAAGGGGTATCGTATTAGCCAGTTACTAGGTTGTGGAGGTCCGATAGACAGTCGCTCCATGTAAAATACTAATAGTCAACTGCACCCGGTTTGACTGGAAGCAGATCCCGAAATAGTTGGGAAAAGGTTAGGCAGACGATGTCAAGTTTCAAACATTTAATTACGTTACAAAGTCACAATACGACTGTAAGCCGGGACTCCATCGATGCTAAGCGGAGAGATGTGTTTAAATAACCAATCAGAAATCCACATCTCTCTGTTTAGCTTCGGTGGAGTCCCGGCCTTAGATTGCTTGTCCATTGATGCGGAGCGAGCTGACGGAGCGGTGAAACGAGGAAATCTTAACCAATAGGATTGCACCATCGAGGGGCGGAGATTTAGTACAATTATATTGGTGAATATTTCCTCGTTTCTCCGCTCCGCCAGCTCACTCCGCATCCATGGACAGGCAGCCTTACAGTCGTATGCCTCAAGTGTAAAGTGCCTAAAGTGTAAGTCAGTGTTGTAGTTGAAATGGCCACTAACATTGTGATTAGAACTTCAAATGGCATATTTACCATTTTTATTAAGAACACGGTGATCATGGCACTTGCTACTGCTACAAATCAGTACTGGGTATTACGATACTTCTTGATAAAACTGGTTGTCAGACTTTCGGGAGACTACGCGTTTCGACTGTCAAAGATCTACAAATGACAGGTGGCAACTGAATAACGTGTTTTTCAGATGGTCACCCCTTTAAAGATTGACCTTAACACGCACTGCTGAACCTTGAAGGTTCACCCTTACTGTTATTATTTACCAACGAGTCCCACGATAATAAGGAGAATAAAAGATTTGAAAAAAACGTGTTTTGTGGACCCCTTGTAACATAAGCAAAGGTCAAGTAAAACTCGTTTGAAAAATCAAAGATAGTTATTGAAAAGATAACTCAAAGGAATGCATTAATGGCGGGATCATCTCTAAAGTACATCTTGACCCAGAAATGTTAAGGGCTATGAAGAACAGAGTGGATTTTTAGTCAATGGGGATGGCAACTGGGAAACGAATGGCGCTAGCATACCTAGTTCCCAACATCGTCATTGGTTCAAATCGTATAGGTACTTCAAAATAGCACTGCCTCATTGGTCGGATTAGGACCTAGCTATGATGGCGCCATCTACAATTAGCTTTGACCGGCCTTCCCCATTCAGTCAGACCGACCTTTCCGTTCGACACAGGGCCCGGGGCGGGAGAACATAATACGAGTAATTATTAAGCTGGGTATCCACTATGTTCGCGAACCTCTTGGGCTCCGCGCTCTTGCAACAGCTCCGCATAGTGGATACGTTTGCGAACTTGGAGCGCGAACAGTGCGCGCTCTGCGCTCCGCGCGGTTTCGGCAAATTGGGCGAACACGACGGGGAGCTCAGTCTGTTCGTGGACGCGCGAGAGAGACATGCGATGGGCCGATGGAGATGCGCGTTTAGACGATTTCAAAGCCGTTGCGTTGAAAAGCACATCGTAAATCCCAGCGATGTCATTTCTTATAGAGAATAACATAAATGGTCCTGGCTGGCGTAGGAATCCAGCTTTATTACAGACAAAGATCGGTACCTATCAGGATCACATCCGAGTTAATTCCAGCATGTGGTAAAAAAAAAAATTGTGAGAAGCCTTTTCACTAACCTGTGATCCGTGAGTGTTGTGGGTTCCTATCCATATGAAGACGGTTCTTCGAAGCCGCCTCCGCAGCGCGGGACACCGAACCGTTGCGACGGGACGACATCCTGCAAAATTGTGGTCAATGATAAAATACTTCTGAAAGTCTTGAAGGACCCAGTGACTACGTGTTTAAGATCCGCTGACTACGTTTTTTAGATCCGGCGACTACGAGTCTTAGATTGATGACTACGAGTCTTAGATTCGATGACTACGTGTTCTAGATCCGGTGACTACGTGTTTCATACCCACATACAGACTCACGACGAGATGTCACCCCGTAACGTCTTCAAAAGTAAAAGAGACGTAGAGAAACGTTTCACATTCACGCTTATCGTGTTCTACGTGATTCTCACCGTGAATCTGTTTTGGTTTTTTGATCCGGTGACTACATATTATATAAGATCCGGTGACTACAATATGATTTAGATCCGGTGACTACGTGTTTAACGCACATGATGAGGTGTTCGTTTTTCCGTCACTTCTAAGGCAAGACTTTGGTTTCCGTTCGGTAATAAGGCTCTTAAGATCTCTCCGCTTTTAAACGTCATATCTTTTCCAGTGTTTTCCAGCTATGGGTCTAGGTTCGCATCAAACCGGATTAGATATCCTGCTCCTCAGACTGCGTGTTTTATTCAAAAGCTGGACTGCAGAAGTTGAAATGCAACTGCTCCGTGAGATGTTCGAGACTCAGGACTTATTTCATCATCATCATCAGCCCAAAGGCGTCCACTACTGAACAAAGGCCTCCTTTTTAAACCACCATGAGAAATAACAATCCACTTGCATTCATCGGCTTCCCGTGACTTTCACAATGTCGTCGGTCCACCTGTTGGAAGGCTTATCCGGCTCGTGATTGCCATTCAAGAACTTTTTTTCATCTGTTGTCAGTTCCACGAGCGTTGTGGCCTGCCTATTGCCACTTTTAAAGGCTATGCTATGTCAATATTTCTGGTCCTTTGGTTTTTCCAGGAATATTTTGCTGTTTTTGTACTTATTTTGTTTGCTATATTAGTTTCTTTTGAGGTGAATAGTTTATAAGTAAAAGAATGCTCAACGAACGCGCCATTTCTTTCTTCTTGACAGCACCACTGATGGATCAGGGACAAACATCACATAGGTAGTGGAAAGAGGTATGCGAAGTCGAAACTAATTGTTTATATTCAAAAGACGTAGACATTGTGCATTATTTATTCCCGGGGTAATGTAGATAAAGTTAGATTATCTGTGGCTTTTAACTATACTAGGTATAAGATGTTATTAGAATTTCAAATAGTTTCCCTAACTTCCTTAGTCCTTGGGTTCCTAAACTGTGCATAGAGGCTATTAGGGGAGTGATGAATGAACCATTATAGGTAAGTTTGGGGAACCAAAATTATGAATGAACCTTCTTTTTCGTTCCAAAACCAAATGAAAGCACATCTTGCAAAAAAAAAAACTAGGTATGTTTTAACAAGCATATAACTCACATACAAAACAGTTCCAGACTGACAATTACTGCCTCTAGGCCATTCAAATATTTGATCTGTATGCGGACCAAACTGGGCTACATGCTTCCATCATTCAAAAGTTTGATTTTCAGAATAATTTCAATAGGAAATACAGATTGTAATATACATGTCAGCTGGACATCCTCTCAAAGTTCACTTTTTATTCATCCATCCATCTTAGAGTCCTATCCACTTTACAGGCCTTGCCGCTAAGCATTTTATGCTTGAAAGATATACAAGAGATCTATGAAAAACCTGTCCCGGTTACAATTCAAAATTGAAAAAAAAAAACTGTTATGTCTCTGGAGGAATATATGTAATCCACCCAAAGATATAATGGGTTATGTACAGTACAACCTGGATAAGAAAAAAAAGATTTTAAAATCTTAGTAAAAGAGGCAAAATATACATTGTCTCAATGGATCATTCTCATGTCGACAGAAATGCATTTCATTAGAAAATACTTGTTGACAGAATCATAACTCATCAGATTTGCATCTCGTCAAAAACGCAACTCAACAGAAACGCTAATTGCCAGATTTTTTAAGGCACAGCTTGACAATAAATAAAATTAATAAATATGATTTTGTTGATAAACGTCTAAATACATGTTTCAAAACATTAATATATCTGATTATTTGCATTTCTGCTGACATGAGAATGATCTTAGATTAGAGAGGTACTTATGGCGATGATAATAAAATTGAAAGAGTAATCCCAGTTATACAGATTTGTTCTGTCACATTAAGAGGTAAATCAGTGCTAATGTCTGGACTTCAGCATGAGTACCAACTATGGAAGTTTCCTCACTTCACCAGATCCTAATGTTTTAAAATTTACACTATCAGTGGAGATTTCCTTTGTTATGAATTTGACCTCATTAAAATGCAATTTGTTGCAATTGTTGATTGAATTAATCAGTCAATAGCAATAATTAATGAGTTTGACATGACAATCAGATTTAACTATAGTTCCTTTGTTATGATTATCTTTGTAGACAAAATATTTATCAAGAGTTGTAATCTAAGAATACTGAGTAGTATCAGAGGTTTAAAGACTGCATTCTTCCATGAAAACGAGTTAAGACTTTCACATTTTCATGCGATCATCCATTCTGCAAAGTAGAAAGTATTGATTTTTGTTGCGTAGCATTTTCTTGAACTTTTCTCAATGAAAATGTACGCTTACGTCATTATAAGGTGTATTAACGCGTAATTCAACAGTATTAATGATTTATCTTAATGCAGACTTGATCTATGAGTCATTTTAACCGTTCTGTTGACCGCTATATCTGTTCGGCCTCAATCTATTTATAATCTTACAAAATGGCTGCCTGATTTTCTTCACCTGCATTTAAAACCATGAAAAACTTACCTGGGCCACTCCGTTCAATGATCGGATGGAGCGAGGGCTCCGAACGCGCGCGGCGAGACGCGGGGGGCGAAGCCCCGGTGCCAGGCGGCGGGCAGACGCGAAGCCCGGCAGCGCCGCTGTAAAAACCGACATACTTAGAATACGAAAGCGGCGCGCGGGCGTACGAGAGCTTCGCGAGGGGCGAAGCGACCGCGATCGACACAGGCCCACGTGAGGCGAACATGCAGCCTCCGGGCACACGCGGCGAGGCCTCACGGTACAGGCCTTACGCGACAGCAATACATCATCCATGATGCAGGCGATGGGGCGACGCTCCTCGAAGACAGACTGAACATCCAACATCAAATACTATATTCACCTTATAATTATCACAAAACAAAGTTACGAACCAGTATAAAACACGTAAACTTTTCACTGAAGTTCAATGGTATCCGAGAAGGCGAATTTCGCTAGAAGTATCCGCGACACGCCTTTCTACGCTCAGCGGCCATTTTGTTTAGCAATTCATTGACCTTTCTCTTTCTCTTCGATTTTTTGCGTTTCATCTTGTGATGAAGTGAAAGGATGACAATACTATTGCATGAAAAATATTACATTCACAAATAAAATTGTTATCATTATATTACAGTTTTACAAATTGTTCAGAGGATACATCTAGTGAAAAAAAACAATAAAAACATCTAGTTTTTAAAATAAAATATTGTACAACAACAAAACCTTCTCAAAGCAATAACAAAACGCGAATTCAATGTTACCAGTATGATAACATTTCTACCATTTGGCAATATTACCTATCATTATTTGAAAATTATGAAACAATAAAATTATTTTTTGATTTGCCAATAAAAAAAATACGAATGAGAATCTACGATAAAATGCAGTCACTTTGTACTAAACACAGTGTTTAATCAAATGAGCAGCTTTCTCGTTCCATGAACAATGTCAACGTCCCACTTAGCAACACCAATGCATGCCAGTTTCTACAAAAAAAAAAATAGTGCAGTAACAGCGTCCATCGGGGAGGGATGTGTTACTTTGCACTTCAATTTTTAGTTTTAAATAGTATCGTTAGCTATAGAACATTAAAATTATACTGTAATATTCATGTTCACAGTTCTTTAACATAAAAATAATAATATAAGTTCGTATAACCCGTTTAAATCTTAGTTTTATCGGAATAAACTCAATAAAAGCTAGTTACCTGAAAGAGTAAATAAAAAGTGAAAACCTTAAACCTTTCTACAGATAAGAACCGGTTGTCGTATGAAAAAAAAAACGACTTGCCAAAGGAATTCAAGGTATGCATCTTATATTTAACTCCGATTTGCCTGTCTTTAAAAAATAAGTTTATATCAATAAAACTTTTCTGTGATTGAAGGTAGTTGTAACGTTTTGAATACACTGTTATCATTTTTAAAATAAACAGTCGCAAAAAATATATTTGAATACTGGCGACATTTGCATAAATCTATTTACGTGAACTCATAATAATAACTTCACGCCCATTGATTGGGAAGGGGTAAGCAAAGATGAATTTATATCAGTATTTAGCAACTGGCCTTAAAATCTCATTTACTTTTTTTCAAAAGATTAAAAAATGTACTGGGCTTTAACCATTTATTATTTTATGTTACCTCAGTAACTGAGGTAACATAAAATAATAAAAGTTGCTCTTGAATAAAATAAGTATTTTTATTTTATTCAAAACCAACATGTTGATAAAATAATAAATCAAAATCAGCTGGTTTTGTCACTACTGTCAATCTAAAGGCGCGTTTTTGCGTATTCCAACTTTATTGACGTTTGTTTGGCTAAGGGTCTGTAGTCTGTACACACTTGTTGGATCCGATTTGGCATTTTGTGATTCAGCACACAGAATAGGTTGTAGAATAGGTATGACATAGTGGGCCATAATCCACCACGCAGGCCCAGTGCTGATTGGTAGATGTCACAAAAAAGTCTTCCATTTTTTCTCTCCCTATGTTTTCCTTTACCGTTTTGAGAGAATGGGTGTGGGGTGGCCGAGTGGTATCGGTCGAGGTCCCCCAACTGACAAGGTATAGGCAGTCATTCCATGTAAATTTTGGCTAGACTGGGATCCGATTTCAAAATACACTAGCAAACAAAAGTAACGAAAGGCTTACTTGGAATTATCAAGAATAAACTCCATAAATAAGGGCGTGATTTGAATGAACTTTGTATCAATTTAAAGTTAATAAACCTTTAAAATAGTACCATTAAGAAGTTCTCATGATGGTGCGGAATCGAAGTAAGTGATACCATATTTTTTGATAGCGAGTGTAGTTCTAAAATTGTAAAGAATGCTAAACGCACAAACACATTGTTTCGCAACTGCCTCGCACCGGTTTCTCTGCATTGCTCAACGATAGCAAATAAAAACAGTAGGGCCATAGCAGACACGATAGATTTAGCATCGGCTATAAGCGACTTAGTCGTTTTTCAGAAGATAGATCTATCTATAGAGACATAATCAGTGGCGGATTAACGTATAAGCACTACCTACAAGCACGTGCTTGGGGCCCCTGTTCTCCAGGGGCCATCCTCTGCTGGCGTTTCAGTTTTTCATCATCATCAGTCTATAATGTTCCCACTGCTGGGACACAGGCCTCCTCTCTGTGAGAGGGAGTGGGCCATAATCCACCACGCGAGCCCAATGCGGATTGGTGGATGTCACATGTCTTCGAATTTTTGGTTCTAGGACATGCCGGTTTCCTCACGATGTTTTCCTTCACCGTTTTGAGAGCAGTGGTGAAGAAATAAATTACACAAAGTAATGCACCAGCCTTGGTTCGAACCCACGACCTACAACTCGTAAGTCGGGGCCAATACCATTGGGCCTCCACTGCTCCAGTTTTTACCTACATTTTATCGGGATTCATCTACATTTCCGAAATCACAAGGCGAAAGCGGTCCGGGAGTGACCCTTCATACACCCTTGCAGCTGCCCCCTGAGCGTTTGCTCTGAATAAGGCAAGGAAACAAAATATGTTTGAAGTTTTAAATTATACCTACTACACTTTCTATTTTGATGAAACTTTCATTTTATACTTTATACCTTCCCACATTTTTCCCAATTTAAGCAATAGAGGGCCTACACAGGCTCTGTGGGCTTCGGAAACTCTTAATCCGCCACTGTGTTGCAAAGCTTTAAGAAGCAAGTTAGGGTCATTTGTTCGAAGAAAAGCAAATTAAAAGTTATAATCATTAAGCTTTTCTTAACATTACCCTTATCATGAATTTTCACTATTTTACTTTACAGCGTCTTTCCAGTATTTACAGCGTTTCTTGTATGAAAAAATGGAACAGCGCCTCTGGTTTGGGAAGAAGGAACAATTTCTTTGAAAGTCAATTTGTAAATGTCAAAGTTCCAGTTTACTTTACGTCAGAATAACCGAAAACTCATGTTAAGGCCTCAGAGAGTTAAAAAGTTGATGATACGAGTAGTACGGTTTTACTAACAGTTTTCTTAACTACTAATCAAATAACTGGGCAACTGGCCCTTCAGTTCCCTGGCAGTTTTGGCACAGTCCAAGGTCATAAGACTGGGGTGCTAAGACAGGAAACCTCCACGTGCGCCCGAGGACTGGAGTTCCCTCTCGGATACGTCCGGGGGGAAGACCAGTTTTTCGGGCCGGTGCACCCTGGGATGCGGGTAAAAACTCTCTCTCGGGTATCTTTGCCCGCATGCGAATAGCCTGTTGTGTGGACGCTCCAACGCGTGTCCCTCTGATCAGCAGAGGGCACAGCGGCAGAGCAGGCTTGCGGACGGTGAGTGATGGGTAGCTCGCCGTCCGACCAGGGACCAAGCCCGGGTCGGTGACGTGTCATGTTTCGCGCCAAATGCCTGCTGGGGTCGCGGGTTTTTTTTTTAACCCAGGATACCGTGGCCCCGGAACGTAAAAGGCATCCGAAGGAACACGGGTGGATTTTAGTCAGTAAGAGTCTGACAGTCCCTTCCGCCCCACCCAAGGCGGGAGGACTCATTTGATGATTTCACCACCTAAAAAAAAGGATCATAAGACTGTAAGGCGATTCAGACACGGCACCGCGAACCACCGCGTAGTTACAACGCTAATTTGATAATTACTCAATTCATCATTACATTAAATAAATAATGATCACGTTTTATCAAAAAATTACGGGGTTTTGTGAGATTATCTTATCAGCTATGATAAGCGTCCGTGTTGGTCTGATAACAGTCCTAACGGATATAACGAATCTGTTGTAGGTACCTACACACCAAAGATAAAATCAGTTGCCAGCAATGTTTCTCCTATAGACGATTCTTTTCTAGCCAAATATTTTTTTTGGCACAAACCCTGCTACCTCATCATCATCATCAGCCGGAAGACGTCCACTGCTGAACATAGGCCTCCCCCTTAGACCGCCACGCCGAACGACAATTCGCCACTTGCATCCATCGGCTGCCCTCGACCCTCAATATGTCGTCGGTCCACCTGGTGGGAGGCCTACCTACGCTTCGTTTTCCGGTCCGTGGTCGCCACTCGAGAACTTTTCTTCCCCATCGGTTGTCAGTTCTACGAGCGCTGTGGCCTGCCCATTACCACTTCAACTTGCAAATTTTATGAGCTATGTCGGTGACTCTGGTTCTTCGCCGAATATCCATGTTCCGGATTTTATCCCGCAAAGAAACTCCGATCATAGCTCTTTCCATTGCTCGTTTACTGACTCTTAGTCTCTCTAAGAGGCCAGCAGTCAAGGACCACGTTTCGGAGCTATATATCATCACTGGCAACACACACTGGTCAAACACCCTTGTCTTGAGACACTGTGGGATGTGGGACATTGGGGACCCTGCAACCTGAAACTCCTGAAAGTCAGAATCAACAGTGGCAACCACCAGAAAAGTTTTTCTGGTGTTTGCCACTGTTGATTCTCAATTCGTTCGGTATTTTTTTTATGTATGTACACCGATTACTCCGAGGTTTCTAGCCCGATTAGTGTGATTCTTTTTTTTGTTGGATGCAGTATACATGCCATTTGTTTTAGTGTTTGTAGTTATACGGCTGCAACTTCCTATTTCTCCACTATTATTTTTAGATTAATTTCGTTGCAGGATCCAAGACAGGTAAATTCATTCTCCGGGACACGTCGAGCTTCATTGTCTCAGCGCTTTTCTGGTGGTTACCACTGTTGATTCTGGCTCTCAGGAGTTGCAGTGGTTTGGGAATAGTGTGGTTTGTCCCAATTAAAAAAAAAACAGTTGCAAAATACATTTATATTCGTGGACAATCGCCCTAAGAGGTAACATAACTAACTACGAGTATACGGAAGAGAAAATTTGATGAGCGCACACTGTAGTAAAGTTTTTGTGCATCATTCGTTTCACTTGACCAAGCCAGTTCTATGATTGTCCATTTTGATGGACACGAAAGTGCGCTGTGTATTATAAGAATTTCATTGTTTTTATGCTATTGCACAGCTTATAACGCGGGCTCTGAGCGCGGCGACCGAATCAAGAAACACGGTAATTTAAGACTATTCATTGTCATGTACTTTTTTTAGTAGGTTTTGTACCCTCGTCACTTGAAAAGCACAAGACCCATACTCTCTCCGGTCGTGTCAGATTGCCATTCCATCGGATTATGAGACAAAAAAATGCAACTGCGTATGCGTACACATTTCCGCTTCCTTTGAGCCTTTGCCGCCGTGACTTACACATATTCGGTGGGTAGGATAATTGTAAAATAATAAATAAATATGAATAATGATACATAGACCAATTAAACGCAACAATAGACATAACAATTTTGCAAAAACAAGCAGCCTTACACACAACTATCATACTAACTAAAGTCCCCATTAAACGACATAACAATTTTGCAAAAACAAGCAGCCTTACACACAACTATCATACTAACTAAAGTGGGAAACACGGTGTTTGTGAACAGCGCATCAAACCTGGAGTCCACGCCAGACACACAGCAAACATCACATACGTCATTAGCAGGCACACAACAAACATCACTCGTAACAACCTCACAGCAGTCACCTATCACACAGCATTCATCTACCTTATACACATCAGGCACACAAAATCAGCCATCAACTAGCACAAACAATAGACGAAGAAGAGGAAGGAGAAACTACAGGTAGTGGGGAAATGGATATCTTTTTTCTTGCGGGATGCGGGACGGGATATCTATTCAACCGACCGACACAAGGTCGAGTATTGAAAGATCGAAAAAAGATAATAATTATAATAATGATATGCGACATCCAGCGAAGTGTTTGAGAATCATGGATAGTATAATAAAACTTATCTTTATTTGTTTCAGATTACTTTCGATCAGGAATCCTCGTGAATGAAGTTGTAATTCATGGTGAGTGAATCACTTCATATTTTTTAGACCACCGCTGCTCCAGTCCATTCGATGTAGCGTGATAATTATTATATAGCCATAACCTCCCTCGATGAAGACATATTCAACTACAAAAAATATTTTTTCAACAGTCTTACCATTGGTGTATCGTATTACTCAGTTCGGCACAACCCTGGGTTGTGTAGGTACGATAGTCAGTCGCCCGCATGTAAAATACTGATATTCAGCTTAGGTATCAGTATTTTACATGGAACGACTGCCTATCGTACCTCCACAACCCAGTAATTGCAATACGATACCCCATGGTAAGACTGGTTGACAGACTTTTAGAGCTTCTGACTAATAGTAACGACTATCAAAGATCTACAAATGACTGCCGGGACGAATAGCTTTACGTGCTTTCCGAAGCACGGAGGAAACTCGCTATGACGTTCGTCCATTTACAGATCACCTTGTCAAGCACGGCTAGCCTACTTTCCTACTTATTATAAGCCGCTTTAATTAGCATCCATTTAAAACTATAACACACAAGATTTCGATCAAATCCGTGATTATATCTGTCATATTGTGTGGATCGGAATGCTGGGCTGTGAAAAAGATGGATAAGAAACGACTGTTTTGGAGTGACAAGAATGGATAAAGTACGGAATAAGTACACATATACAAAGGGAAGTTTGAAAGTGGCGTTGTTACAGAAAAAAATTAAAGTGACCCGTCTGTCTTGTTACGGCCATAATTATGATGAGGAGGAATGACATGAGGGGAACTCAAACAAATAAGTAATCACGGAAGATATCTCGTAAGTGACATTTTAAATTTTGAGAATGACATTGTTACTAAGAGAGTGATGAGTATAAATGTTGATGGATGGAGAGGAAGAGGAAGTTCAAAGAAAAGATGGATTGTTTAAGGAATGATATGAAAGAAAAAGTAGTAAATGATACTGTGACGACTGATAGGAGAGAATGGAAAAAGAAAACGTGTTGCGACGACCACAAGTAAAATGGGATAAGGGCAGGAAGAAACATGTTTAACTTTTGGTGAAAGTCGCCCTTAAATTGAGAGAAAAAGAGATTTAATACTGCTTAGCCATATAATATAATTTTATCTAGTTCAGTCGCGGTCTATGGATTGGTGACCATAATGATTCCGTGTGTTCCTAATTCTCAGTGTCAAACCTGTGAAAAAAAACGGGATTAAAATAATGACCACCATAAAATGCTTTGAACACCAAATATAGAAAATGATCACCAAATCTATACTGAATGTGCACCAAATCTAAAACTCGCTTTAGCAAGATTTCAGGGACACCCCGAAGTTCGGTTTGGTTAGGTTCCTTTAAACCTTGTACACAGAAATAGAAGCCCCGCAAAGCAGGGCTTCGTCGACCCTGCTTAGGTACATTTTTTTTTATAACATCTCGTTATGACGTATTTTAGTGAATATAATATTTTGGTGATCATTTACTACTTTTGGGTTGCAATGATTTATTTGGAGTCATTTTGATTAAATAGGATAGCGAAATGTTAAAACTGGTTATAATTTTACATTATAATGCGGGTTTCATTTTGGTGATCATTTACTATTTTTGTCTGTTATAATAATATGTTATTATATCTGGTGGTAAGTTAAACATAAGCCAAAAAAAACCTTGCCTTTCTCATGTATTTTTATGTGTCCTCATTTAAAATCAAATAAGGTACGTATGAAGACCATCGGACAACTGTTAATTACGAAACCAGTATTTCGACTTTGTATAATAATAGTAGATTATTAACCAAGGGGATAAAGCAGTGTCTTCTGTCGCGGGTGACTATTTAAATCGCGAGCATAACGAAGGACTCGAGGCTTACTCCCGAGCGTAGCGAGGGTGTTAGAAACTTAAATCACGAGCGAAGCGAGGGATTTAAGACGAGTCCTGAGTGTAGCGAGGGATTTAAGTTCACCCAAGACTAAGACAGCTTTATCACCGAGGAAAATACTCTACTTTTCGTACCACTTGCGAAAAAATTTACGTTATAATAATATGTATGAGATAAGCATTAATTAAACATTTAAATTTAACAATAACTTATTTTAAAAAAACCGGCCAAGTGCGTGTCGGGCCACGCACAGTGTAGGGTTCCGTAGTTGCCCATCAAAATACTTATGCGATCTAACTAAACTGATTCACTGAATTTAATTTTAAAAAGAAGAATTTTCAAAATCGGTCTAGGAGTCTTTGAGAAATCAGGGAAAATACATAAAAATAAAGATTACGACGAATTAAGAACCTCCTCCTTTTTTGAAGTTAGTTAAAAATAGTTGACGATACAAACCTACCTATCCCAAAAAACATACCTATTAAAGCTGTAAAAATAAAGTTGACAAACTTACATTTGCAGTTGAAGAGCATGTTCTCCGATACATTTTGTTTAAGAAAACATATTATTCAAGTACATTTTATAAGTTGGTCGACTATTACTCGTAAAGTTGTAAAGCCTACTTAGTCGTGATAATTTTCTTTTAAACTTTGTTATATATACTACTATTGTGATTTTTTTCACACCCCCAAACATAACCGTTTAGCTGGTAGAGGGGGGGGGACACTCGAATGGAGCAAAATTTAGCACTTTAAAGCTTAATATTTCACAAACGAATTTTTTTATCAAAAAATATTTAATGGAAACTATCATTATTTTTAAAGGCCTATTTAATTATACCCCACACTAAGGGGTACGCGAGAAAAAAAAAATCCTCACTTTACGTGTAAGTACAGGAGGTACCCTAAAAAAAATTTTTTTACGAGATTTTATTTTACCACTTTTTCGGCACAACAAATCCGTATATTTATGCCAAATTACAGCTCTCTAGTACTGTGCGTCTCTGAGCTAAACTGCGGACAGACGGACGGACGGACGGACGGACGGACGGACGGACGGACGGACGGACGGACGGACATGGCGAAACTATAAGGGTTCCTTGTTGACTACGGAACCCTAAAAATAAATTAAAATAAACTCAACGTTTATGTATTTGAAGAAAACAAAACGCGGCAAATTCCTAGATTATATTGTATTCTCGGAAAAGCAAAGGCATCAAGATCATACCATACGGCCTCTTCGGTTTTCGTAATGTTATTAAATCACTGCATAATAAATGCGTATTCCTTTTTCAAAAAGTTGTATAATGCTTTACATACAAACTCAATGGTGTAAAGACAGACTGATGTAGTTCACTATGGGTAAGTATTCGAAATTCAAATCACATTCTCTCCCTAGAGGATGAATGAAATTCAGTACAACTTTCTTTCCCTAGGGAAAGCTGTTTATAACAGATTAATAATGACTATTGTTATGTACGCTTTTTGTGGCATAGAATGTCACTTTTTTGAGCAAGTGGTACGAAAAAATTAATAACTTAAGTTAATTGCAATCACGTTCCGAATTCGTGTCAATTTTCTGTGTGAGCTCGCTCCATCGAGCTTGAGGTAGAGGACAGCGTCCACCGGAAACCGTCACCCTGGAACTAAAAGGGCTATTGAAGGGTCACCCTGGATTTTAGTCAGTACAAGTCTAACAGTAGGGTAGGAGGACACATTTGATGATTTTTTCACAAAAAATCTCTCATCTTTTCTTATGCTATATGTTATGGCGCCCGTAGTCGCGCGTGGTCGACTCGGACATGATCCATGATCAGACGACAAGTCATCGTCTTTACTCGCCGTCCGCATGCTTCTACATACCCCTTTGCAGACTGCAGACGTGATATCAAATTGAAATGTTTCTCAACAGAGAGTAGAATGTCCCCTTCTGCTGATAACGAGATATTTACTGATAAGCCGTACATTTTAATTACAGTCCATTGTTTTGAAATAAATAGTCGATTTAGCCTTGATATTGTAGGCTGTGGCTTTGTCGCTAGTGGACTGTGCTGCATGTGATTTAGACCACACATGCGTAGCGGGTCTGGCGATGTCGTGTTTGATAAACAAAATCATATTATGGCGATCTAAAAAGAGTGCCCATGGAGTTTCTTGCACGTTCTTCTCCATAGAGATCTACTTCTTAGAACGGGCATCTACGGTACTTTCACAGTTTTTATGTCTTGTGACTGGGACTGTAGCACTATAACTTTTGTATTGTTTAATAATATTCCTTTGATTGTCTATGACAATTAAAAAGTGCCTGTAACTGGCCTACTTGAAATAAATGATTTGATTTTGATTTATGATTTACGCTATTTAAAGATATTAATCGTATATTGACGGGAGAGGACAGCGTCCACCTTACGACCCTGTTCAAATCCACGTTCAAGCGTTTTTGCCATTTATTGGAATCAAATATAGCAAGCTCACAATGTAGGACCTATTAATGTTAGTAGTCATTTTACCCGTGGTGCTAGGCAACTGTGCTTCTCCCAGTTGTAATGTCCCTTTGTACCTATTGACCTTGTTTTGTTCTGTCTCCTGCTTGCATCCTCAGTGGAAACGTATTTTTCCTACTCCTCTACTATTCTTTTCTGATTAATTTCGTTGCAGGATCCAAGACAGGTAAATTCATTTTTCAGGACACGTCGAGCTTCATTGTCTCGGCGCTTTTCTGATGGTTGCCACTGTTGATTCTGGCTTTCAGGAGTTGCAGTGGTTTGGGAATAGTGTGGTGGGTCAGACTTACATCAGTCTATTGCTAATTACAATCATAGAATATGCACATTTTGCTTAAAACCTTACCTTTCCATCTGTTGGCTTTTTTTTTATCGTGGTAAAGTCATCAAATGAGTCCTCCCACCACGGGCAGGGCGGGAGGGACTGTCAGACTTGCACTGACTAAAATCCACGGTGTCCTTCAGTAGCCTGTTATGTTCCGGGGTCACGGTAAAGAAATAATCCCGCGACCCCGGCAGGCTTTGGCCCTCTGAGAGGGCCAAAGGGGCCCCGTCATTATGCTGACGCTCTTTGAGGCGCGCGTGGGACACAACGCGCCGTCGACCCGGGCATGGTCCATGGTCAGGCAGCGAGTTGCCCTTTACTCGCTGCCCGCATGCCCGCGCCTACGGTGGCCGGAGAGCATCCGTGCCCGGTGAGGACCTGCGTCAGGCGGAAAGTAAGGACGCTATGACTTCTCTCCAGCCAATCGTCAAAGAGGGGTCTTACCGCCGCAATTTCGGCGTGCCCGTTCCCTCTGTTGGCTTGAAGCCAACTTTCAACCATACAACAGAGAAAACATATATTTTATTCTTTTACATTCGTTTGCACAACTGTTTTGAAGTAGTCTATTCCGATTTATTGTTAAGACATTTTGACAGCTTTGTGCGTGGGTAAGTCTATCGCGTGTTTGTATAGTATGTTTAAAATAATACTGAAAAAATCATCGTCATATCGGCTCGTTCACGGCTTTGATCTAATCGGAAAACGTTTAAGGTGATTGCTTCGATGTAGCCCGCGAAATTCAAATTTTTTTACGTTTTTTGCAATTTGCAGGCCAGTGACATGTTGTAACTTAAAAAAAATTCGCTCCATCAGCTCTCACATAGAAAAGGTGCATCTGCAACTCATATATTTATAAAGTTACAACATGTCACTGGCCTGCAAATTGCAAAAAACGTAAAAATATTTGAATTTCGCGGGCTGGTTGGAGCATCCCCCTTAAGGGACTTTACTCATGGAGCTTTCTCGATTCGTGCGGTATCGAGTCGATTGCCGATTTAAGTCGCACGTATTTACTAACGGAGTGATGCAATGCAATATTCGACCGTGCATTTCAAAAATCCACCTTACTACTGCGACATAAAGACGCTGCCAACAAAAGACAAAAGATGTCGCACGAGACAAGTAGTTGCGCAATCGAATTTCGAACACAGAATCGTGTGCATTGTCATTAGGACGTACATGTAATTCGATATCGAGGAGATCTGCGAGTGATATCGTCCATACATTTTCTTCGTCCGGACGCTTGTGTGATATCTGACCGATATCGTCAATCAATGCAATTCGATATCGCGTTGCGCCATGAGTAAAGTCCCTAAGACTTTAGTTATTTTGTGAAAAAACATTCCGGATTTGAGGTAATTTAATGGGGCCAAATAAAATGGTTGTCAATTATGCTAGCCCATTTTTGACGCTCAACTATGCCAACAAAACATAGATCAGAGGCCTCACCACGAGCTCTTAACGCGATCCACTTTAGGCTGTGGGAAAGAGATGGCGGTAGACGACTTGGATAGCTCTGTCTTTTTCCCACAGCCTAAACTGGATTGCTTTAACAGTTCATGGTAGGCCAGCAGATTCATTTTCAATATTCCTTCATCGTCATCATATCGGCCGTAAGACGTCCACTGCTGAACATAGGCCTCCCCTATAGACTTCCAATAGGACCTGTAGTATCCTATGTTTACTGGGATTTATACATAACTCACTGGCTCTCATTGCACACCAAGCATCGGTTTACCTCCTTTGTCTCGACCTGTGTCCGCGCCATTTCATAATGACTGACAGATGTCATTTGTGACAGGTCCGAATACTTATGTGAGAGAGATACTGTTTACATACCTATTAAATAGATACGCTACAGGACCGTTTGACACGGCTTGCATCTAGCGTGATCCTGTGGTCTTAATAAGATCGTCTGCCCACCTTGTGGGAGGACGTCCTACGCTGCGCTTGCCGGTGCGTGGTCTCCACTTGAGAACCCAGCCACATCGGCCATCAGTTCTGCGTGCTATATGGCCTGCCCACTGCCATTTCAACTTGCTAATTTGGTGGGCTATGTCAGTAACTTTGTATTCTGCCTTATTCAAGCCTTCAAGGCAGACTTTTGTTTAGCATCCTCGACGTCTATGGTTTCAAGTGACTAAATTGTTCGTTTAGTTCCAGACAATTGTCGTTCAATTCAATCAATTGACCTTAGCCATTGATTGGTGCATCAACGCAGTATTTGTGAAACGCATGTGTTCTTGTGCTATTTGACACATAAGATTTGAACATAATAATAATATAATAATAATATTCCACAACTATCACACAACGACATCTAGTCCCAAGCTAAGCAGAGCTTGTGTAATGGGGTACTAGACAACTGATAAACGTACATATATTATATTTCTAAATACATACATATTATAGATAAATTACACCCAGACACAGAACAAAGGATCGTGCTCATCACACAAACGTTTGTCCTGGGTGGGAATCGAACCCACGACCTCCGACATAGCGGTCAGAGTCACTAACCACTAGACCAACAGTCCAGTCAAACATACCTAGGTAGACGTTAAAAAGGCGCCCGGTCTTTTGGGAATTACAATGTCCAGTGTGGGATTCGTACTTACTTTATTAATACCATCAAGTGGTCACCATTCATAGCCATATCCTCACACGCATATGCTGGGATCTGGGGACTGTGGGACTGTCTGATCAGGTTACCTAGGAACGTAGAGCTATTGAAAGATTTTACGATAAACAGTCCCTTTGATGTCATGCCACGCTAATACTATATCATTACATCAAATTGCATTAAAAAATGTAGTAATATCATGAATTACCCGCGATTCTTCTTTCGTAGCGGGTACTCTATCTCTATTTTCCCTTACTATAGGGTGAATTTGAATAAATGCGACAAAATGTAGTGGGAGCTTCAGTTACAGTAACATAGTAATTATAAACTGTTTTTTCAACAATCTAAATCGTAAAAAAAAATTACGCGATTATCGTTTTCAAAAGGTCCATTGATGTTATTATCTTTATTTAAGTACGAATTATCGGTATTCCAGCAAAATATTTATTATGCAAAAAAATATTTAAGAAAAATTAAAGTATCAAAAAATCTCGTCCGACTCGTCGCATTGCTCAATAAACGTCTTGTACTCATGTTATTATACGTTGCCGTTCATAGCGGCAATAGACTAGTTGCCCAAAAAAATGTAATTAATCCGTCTTTTAGATAATTCAAAAATAAGGGATACATATTTTTTTATTTGTAAATTAGACCAAAAATGACAAAGATAATTATAGCCTATTAAAGTTACGTGTGGCGTCACGATGCGTGGCATTTTTCGCGCAGGGTGACGTCACAGGTAACTTAAATAGGCTATATCTTTGTTATTTTTTCTTTAACCGAAAAAAGGAAAAATACTTACAAAATTTATTATAATCTAAAATACGGACTAAATAGAATGTAATTATTTTGACCCTGGAAACTACCCTATTTACCTAATTTCGTCTAGAATTTCGCATCTATTCAATTTCACCCTGTTTATATAGAAAAACTATATCTATCTCTATCTTTTGTTCTGCCTTAATAAAGACAGTAAAATGTCTCTATCTCTAGTAAGGCAAAACCAGAGATAGTTTGGATAAGGAACGGACCCAAACCTGCTTCGAATCAAAGAAAAATTGCGTACGTGACTTGTATCACGGGCCCGCTCTCTGCGTATACCTACATCAATAAGTGTTAGTGTGTATTCATCTGTGTCCGGAGCAGTGGCGTAGCTAGGCCAGAAGGGGCTCGGTATTTAAAACTTGTTTGGGGCCCTTTAGGCGAGTCAATATCGACATCAAACATTGCAAACGCGCATGTAACTACGATTTTGTGATATGTTGTTAGGTCCCTTGAGAGTTGTTAACACCCAAGTTTGCAACCCTGAAAACCTTGTGCTGTCTATTTCAATGTCGAATCAAAATACGTTCAGCAGTTTTTGCGTGTGTATTTCAATATACAAAAAATTCAACATACAAAAACAAACATACTAAAAATTAAAATACAATAAATATTATGGGGGCTCCCGCACAAAAAACGTGATTTTTATAGATAATGTTTCGGAGGCTGTTTCTTATGAACCGTGAGTTAGATAGTTTAAATTTTCTCAGATGATGTATGTCTATTGCCGCTATAACAACAAATGCAATGTTTGTTTTTTTATGTCGATATTCACCGGCCTACTTCTAATCTAAGTGTTTTGAGAATAAAGACTAAGTATCCTGACTTGTGTAACTACTGCTTTTACTGATATCATTAAGAGAATTCTCAAGGAAGCTAGAAAATTGAGAATGCTGATCGAATGATCGTAGCTCATTTATGACAACTACTTCAAGCCTTTTCGAAAAAAATACCGTGACCCCGTAACGTAAATGGCTATTGAATGATACCGTGGATTTTAGTTAGTACTAGTCTGACAGTCCCTCCCGCCCTGCCTTGGGTTCGAGGACCTGTTTGATGATTTTACCACACTAAAGAAAAATGATCAGAGTTCGATAATTTGGAAGGCAAGTCAAAGCTAATTGTAGATGGCGCCACCATAGCTTAGTTCTAATCCGACCAATGACGTAGTACTATTTTGAAGTACCTTTAAGATTTCAACTGATTTGAACCAATGACGATGCTTGGAACAAGCTATACTAGCGCCATTAGTTCCCCAGTTGCCAACCCAATTGGAGCCCTATGGCCGTTAATCTAATCGCCTGGGCCCTTGATACTTGGGGGCCCGTAAAATTGATAGGCTGATACGGCGGTAGCTACGCCTCTGGTACGAAGTCATATTTCACAATTAGCAATCAATGTGAAAGTGACTGTTTGTTTCGCATTCACGTCTAAATCGCTGCATCGATTTTGTTGAATTTTGGTACAGATACGAATAGGACTCTGGAGTTATAGGTATCATTTTTTCCACACAAATTAAGGGTGAAATGGGGGGTTTCGAATCATTGGCAAATTAATAAAACAAAATAATAAACACATGAGAATTATGACTGCTTAGATATTACTTATGTATTTTATTCAAACGTCTGACTTTGATTGGAAATAGTTTTAGAAACCTCGATATTTATTTATAAACTTCATGTACATGAGTTTTCATTTTCTTTGCCATTCATTTTTACTGCAGGTAGAAAATGCCTTGATTCTTACAAGGCATTTTCATTTTTACAGCAGGTAGAAAATGCCTTGTTTTTTACAAGGCATTTTCTACCTGCTGTAAAAATGAATGGCAAAGAAAATGAAAACTCAAGAACGACTGTATCAATCTGGCAAATTATTTATTTGTTGTGATGAAATTCTCAGTACCTACTCGTTTTTTAACTACAAGTTTTGTATAAAACAAAATGTTTCTATTTCCCTTCTCATTTTGAACTCGCTAGTTGAAGTTAGAACTCGCTAGTTTTAAAATACAAAAATATTATTAGGTCTACATTGTGGATAGTCAGTCGCACCACGCAGTTAAGACGTGTCCATTCTATTTTGAAAGTCAAATATATTTTTGTATGCTCAGCTTATACCATTCTTTTTGATGATGTCATTGAACTTAGCATGTTTGGTTATTTTGGGATATTTTAATAAATAAATAGACCATTCGCCATTTTGAGAACTAGTCCTTTTGCTACTCGGTTGCCATTTTGAAAATTGGGCTTTTTGCACTAAAACCAAAATAACCTAAGTACAAAAATGTCTAAATTAAGTTTTCTTTTGAAAGTCGGTGGAAAAAGCCATGAAATAAAAAAAAAAGTCACCGGCTTCCGAAGTCGGTTTTTTATTTCAAATTTTACTTAATTCAAGGCCTCTCTTTCCTCCTTCCACGTTTTACGATCGAATGCAATAGGCTAATTTTACTTTAAAAATTAATCAGTTCGGAAAAAGGATTATCAAAAAATATTTGAACCGTATTTTTTCTTTTTTTACGTAAACCAAAGTTGGTGAAGATACAAGTCTTATAAAAAACACAAAACGACACTCGGTTTGTAAATTTTATAAGCATTATGACGTCACAATCTCCCGAATTTCAAAATGCTTTATCTTTGTCAATATTCGTCGCAATCAAACTCGCAGTAGCTTAAGTAGTCTTCTTCTTCTATATTTATAATATCTATCTATATTATATCATCTATAATTTTATAAAAATCAATGCCACTTTTCGTTGTAATTTTATAACTCAAGAACGGGCTGATCTATCCAAACCAAATGTTTAGGCTTTGTTCGGAGTTCGGACTATTTAGTAGATGGTTTATGTGAAGTTTGCACAAAATCGGTCCAACGGTTCTTCATTTATCACTTATCTTTTTTTTTTTAGGTGGTAAAATCATCAAATGAGTCCTCCCGCCCTGGGTGGGGCGGAAGGGACTGTCAGACTCTTACTGACTAAAATCCACCCGTGTTCCTTCCTATACCCTTTACGTTCCGGGGCCACGGTATCCTGGGTTAAGAAAAAACCCGCGACCCTAGCAGGCATTTAGCGCGAAACACGACGCGCCACCGACCCGGGCTCTCTGGTCTTTGGTTGGACGGCGAGCTACCCATCACACTCACCGTCCGCAAGCCCGCTCCGCCGCTGTGCCCTCTGCTGATCAGAGGGACACGCGTCGGAGCGTCCACACGACAGGCTATTCGCATACGGGCAAAGAGACCACATAATCACACAGTGCCTAAGGAAGAGTTTTTGCCCGCATCCCAGGGTGCACCGGCGCGGCCCGAAAAACTGGTCTTCCCCCCGGACGTATCCGAGATCCCGGGAACTCCAGTCCACGGGCGCACGTGGAGGTTTCCTGTCATAGCACCCCATGTATCACATACCTAGGTATTTTGTAACAAATGATGTATTATTGGTAGTATTAGTGGTGTAGTAGCATTGATTCTGTGGCGCTACGATGTTAGAATTTAAACTTCTCGGGTTATATCCAGTTTTTCCGTCTCATTCAGTGTTTGGCTAGAGTCCAAGAAAATCTTCGAATGATGAAAAGCTCACGGTTTTTTCTAAAGTCTGAAATAACTCTTCAACTCTTGTATTATAAAATAAGTTTTCCTTCATAAGAATTCTCTTTAGGTATCAATAATGAGTCGAGGGAATGTCTCATGAGGTAACCGTGACCTTGAAGGTAAAGAGATATTTGAGGATCACCTTGGATTTTAGTCAGTGCAAGTCTGGTAGTCCCTGAGAGATAGGCCCTGTCAAAGTCGAAGTCAAAGTCAAATCATTTAAATTTTAAATAGGCCATCAGTGAGGCACTTTTAAACGTCGATTATATTATTAAAATTAAGGAAAAGGGATGGGATGGGATTGATTCTACACCATTCGCTAATGGTTGGTAGGTTTGGGTGAAGAAGAATGCGGGCAAGAAACTCCATACTTACTCTTTTTAAACATCAGAACATAAGATCAGAGACTTTTTGCTTGAACTGGCAATCGTGCCCAGAATCTTACGATCAGTTGCGTTTTCTTCTGTCTCCTACTCATCCACTATTCTTTTCTGATTAATTTCGTTGCAGGATCCAAGACAGGTAAATTCATTCTCCGGGACACGTCGAGCTTCATTGTCTCGGCGCTTTTCTGGTGGTTGCCGCTGGTGATTCTGGCTTTCAGGATTTGAGAAAAAAGATCAGCAGTTGCGTTTAGATAGCATGCTAGCCATAAAGCAAACGTGTCAAGTGTAAAGCAATTATTAACAGCGACAATGTTTACCAAGCTCAACACAAACACGATTGCAAGTTGTACATATTTGATTGTAAACTACTTACAGTACTGAGACTTTCACTGTTGCATAAGCATAGTAATCGAGAACTGCTTGACATTAGTGGGTAGGTGTTTGAGGCACGCTGAAATTGGTTATAAGCTGAATTATTTTTTCTTTCTTTATAATATTGATGCTACCCGTGAACAATACGGCGCGTTGTGTCAAACGCGCGCCTCAGAGAGCTTCAGAATAATGACGGGGACCCCTCTCAGAGGGGCAAAGCCTCAAGACTTATTCCATCACCGTGACCCCGGAGCATAAAGGACTATTGTTGTTAGATATCGCTGCCATGTAATAGCGCGTAGGAGTGAGTCAGGCCCAACACAAGTATTATTTATAACTTAATGGGGCTGCCTCAATTTTATAAGTAAAAGTGATCATTTGAAACCCAATAAATATATTTTATTATAAAAAAATAAACATATTATATTATTATATGAAGGACACCGTGGATTTTAGTCAGTACAAGTCTGACAGTCCCTCCCGCCCTGCCCGGGGTGGGCGGACTATATAAAAAAAAAAGCATGGCAAAGTAGACATGAATTTTGTCCACGGAAGAATAGGCGGACTGTTTAAAAATTTTAATTGTCCTAAGCCTCACACCGTGAAGGCACGTATTTTGTCGATTGAAAAAATTTAAAAACCCACGTTTTTAAATGTCCTAAAAATAAGAAAATAAGCCTACGGGGCCGAGAGATGGGCCACTCAAAACGCGGGGGCGTATCTTTGCAAGTTACACCCACGATCTATACATGTCATGTAAATATATTCCATAAATAAAATTATATTATGACGTTTCTTAGCTAATTATGTATTGTCATCAGAACTTAGAGTGCGTGCAAAATTTCAGCCTGCTAGCTTATCGGGAAGTGCCTCAAAATTGAGTTGCAAAAGTCCAACCGGAACGACAAACAAGCAAACAAGAAAAGTGAGTTTATAAAAACATGGAAAGAAAAAATGGGAAAAATTGACAGAATGTAGAAAGATTTCTAACGTCGTAAGCACGGCGAATAGTATAAAAGTATGTCTATATTGAATAATATAGACATGCTTTGTCTGTCTACATTGATTAAAAAAAACACTATGGGCCCTTATTTACATAATATGGCAATAAACAAGCTATGTAATATACCAATCAAAAGTGGAAAATAAATTATACTTAACTTTATCATTTTTTTAATCAATTTCGTAGGGCTAAAGGCCTTTAATTAAATCATTTTCAACCTTAACTTACATCTACTAAAGTTGGTTTTCGAGTGTTAATTGAATCAGGACACTGTGCGCTGTTCTTTAAAAACAAAATTGATTCCAAGTCAAATGCAAACAGCGTAAGATTCTTTTTTGGTTGTCAAAAGAAGCCATGGGTATTGCCAGACGATATTGTAACTTCCATACATGTTGTAAGGTTTAAATTTTATTGCTAATGGGTTCAATTTGGTCAATTCGTGTCAATATCCCTTTTGTGAAGGGCGCATAAATCATATTTTGGTGCCTATAAGGGCATGGTGCGACTGTGAGCGGAGTGAATACAACATGATATCTTATTAAATACGTAATCTTACGAGAAAAGTTAGTCGCTTGATCCGATAGGTTCGAAAGATTTTAGAAAAAAAAACCGGCCAAGTGCGTGTCGGGCCACGCACAGTGTAGGGTTCCGTAGTTGCCCATCAAAATACTTATGCGTACTAACTAAACTGATTCGCTGAATGTAATTTTAAAAAGAAGAATTTTCAAAATCGGTCCAGGAGTCTTTGAGAAATCAGGGAAAATACATAAGAAAAAAGATTACGACGAATTTAGAACCTCCTCCTTTTTTTGAAGTTAGTTAAATAGTTGACGATAAAAACCTACCTATCCCCAAAAAAACATACCATAAAAACATACCTATTAAAGCTGTAAAAATAAAGTTGTCAAACTTACATTTGCAGTTCATTTATTGTTTCTCCGATACATTTTGTTAAAGAAAAAATTTAATCAAGTACATTTTATAAGTTGGTCGACTATTACTCGTAAAGTTGTAAAGCCTACTTAGTCATGATAATTTTCTTTTAAACTTCGTTATATATACTACTATTGTGAATTTTTTCACACCCCCAAATATAACCGTTTAGCTGGTAGAGGGGGGGGACACTCGAATCGAGCAAAATTTAGCACTTTAAAGCTTAATATTTCACAAACGAATTTTTTCATCAAAAAATTGTTAATGGAAACTATCATTATTTTTTAAAGGCCTATTTAATGATACCCCACACTAAGGGGTACGCGAGAAAAAAAAAAATCCTCACTTCACGTGTAAGTACAGGAGGTACCCTAAAAAAAATATTTTACGAGATTTTATTTTACCACTTTTTCGGCACAACAAATCCGTATATTCACACCAAATTACAGCTCTCTAGTACTGTGCGTCTCTGAGCTAAACTGCGGACAGACGGACGGACGGACGGACGGACGGACGGACGGACGGACGGACGGACGGACATGGCGAAACTATAAGGGTTCCTTGTTGACTACGGAACCCTAAAAACCGGCCAAGTGCGTGTCGGACCACGCACAGTGTAGGGTTCCGTAGTTGCCCATCAAAATACTTATGCGAACTAACTAAACTGATTCGCTGAATTTAATTTTAAAAAGAAGAATTTTCAAAATCGGTCCAGGAGTCTGAGAAATCGGGGATAATACATAAAAAAAAGATTACGACGAATTTAGAAACTCCTCCTTTTTTTGAAGTTAGTAAAAAATAGTTGACGATTAAAACCTACCTATCCCCAAAAAACATACCTATAAAAGCTGTAAAAATAAAGTTGACAAACTTACATTTGCAGTTGCCTCCGATACATTTTGTTTAAGAAAATATGATATCAAGTACATTTTATAAGTTGGTCGACTATTACTCGTAAAGTTGTAAAGCCTACTTAGTCATGATAATTTTCTTTTAAATTTCGTTATATATGCTACTATTGTGAATTTTTTCACACCCCTAAACATAACCGTTTAGCTGGCAGAGGGGGGGGACACTCGAGTCGAGCAAAATTTAGCACTTTATATTTCACAAACGAATTTTTTTATCAAAAAATTGTTAATGGAAACTCATATTATTTTTTAAAGACCTATTTAATGATACCCCACACTTAGGGGTACGCGAGAAAAAAAAAATCCTCACTTTACGTGTAAGTACAGGAGGTACTCTAAAAAAAAATATTTTACGAGATTTTATTTTACCACTTTTTCGGCACAGCAAATCCGTATATTTACACCAAATTACAGCTCTCTAGTACTGTGCGTCTCTGAGCTAAACTGCGGACAGACGGACGGACGGACGGACGGACGGACGGACGGACGGACGGACGGACGGACATAGCGAAACTATAAGGGTTCCTTGTTGACTACGGAACCCTAAAAAATGAAGAAATTACTGAAACATTGGGCCTGCGTGGTGGATTATGGCCCATTTTCTCTTACAGAGTGGAAGCCTGTGTCCAATCAGTGGCAAATAAATGATTATGGACTTGTTATTTATGTAATGAATCAATTTCGCCAGTCCCCATTTATTTTTCATCCTTCTAAATTCATAAATAGTCGTTTATTAGTATACAATTGACAGTTTGACAATGTTATTGATGTTAAATAGAAATTGACCTCAAACCGGACGAACAAATCATCATTATGGCGATCAATATGGGTATTTTATCAAAGCAATGATTTAAAAATTGATTCGGGTTTTTTATTGAATGATTCTGGAGTAACTGCCTACAAATAAAAATCTAGAAAAGACTGTTGATCGCTATCTGTCAAATAATAATGAATATAACAGTTGACGCAGTGAAACGTTTTATAAATGTTTACAATACGTAAAGCATTTGTGTTGAAGCAAATGCCTTAATAAAAAAGAACCTAGCTTTAGCACGTACATTCATGTTTGAATCAATACCATTTGTTAAAATCGGTTCACCGAATTAGACTTGAAAGTAAGAGAAGAATAAACTCACTTTTGTATTTCTATTTTTGTTGAGATTCACAGTGCGTGATTTCTACCCAATCAAAATGAATAATATACTCCGAAGCCTGAATAGTAGTATAGCATTTTTTTTCTTTTTTACGAGGGTCTCCTCCCAGGGCAGGGCAGGAGGGACTATCAGACTTGTACTGACTTAAATCCACGGTGTCCCTATAAGTTCCCGAGACACGGTTACCCGTTAACCCGACGACCCGTAGTATAGCATACTACATACGCGCGATATTAATCCGCTGACAGTAGCACCTCGCCTTACAAGACCGGTTGGTAAGCCCTCAGCATCCGGCGTATTTATCTGAGGCAATGCATAACATTATGATAAATAGCCTTACGTACTTGAAATATCTGGTATGCAATGAGTTCTCAGATGGTTGATAGATTGTCTCTTGTGTATAAAACGGTGAACGAATGAAGACCATGTTTCTTAAACTTTTAAAGGTGATGGTGTGTTAAAACTTGGAAATCCATTACATCTCGTAACTTTTTATTAATTGTAATAAAAATCCAATCCATGGCTTCATCAAATAAACTTATTTTCTTTCTATTAAAGCTTGAAGACTTTAGGTTTTCGACCAGTGCGTCCCGCCCGTTATGAAATGGTGCCGAAAAGGAGTAACCGCGCGATATAGCCTGTAGAGTTAGCTAACTGGAGTGGCACTGCGCTGGCCACGTTTGGCCATTATGGCCGTTGGAGCAGATGTGTCCTGGAGTACCATTAGGCTTAGACTCCACCAAAGGAGAGATGAGCGGAGATGTGTTTGAATAACCAATCCAGATTTGCACCGAAGCTAAGCGAAGATGAGATATGAATGTCTGATTTGTTATTCAAACTTGGTTATTAGTTATTCATCTCCGCTCGTCTTCGCTTTGGCGGCCTTTAGCGTGGTACCGGACTCTCCAGCTAGGTGGACCGCCGATGACCTTAAAAAGGTGGCTTTGTCAGACTGGATGCGGAAGACGTAGAGCAGGGTGATGTGGCGCAGCGCAGACTAGAGAGGCTTATGTCCAGTGACAGGTGTATGTCAGCTGGTAATGTGCCCAAGAGCATGTAACTTCGTTGTATAGCAACACTTATTGGCTAAAGTAAAAGCAAACGCAATCCTTTTAAAATTATACCAAAAGTCCAAAGACCAGAATCTTTGTAACAAGGACACACAAATAAGCTTACAATTTGTTTTTGCAAGCAGCTAATAATTCACAATCAGAAACGATCAAAGATCAATAATATATTGAAGTCAATGATGTCATTGTGGACCTGCAATGACGGTCAATAAAGCTTTGTTTGTATAAGACGTCTGTTTGATATTGAGAGGAAATTTACTGGAGATAAAAGTGCTTACTAAAAAGATAACATATCTCTTATTTAGGTGGTTAAATCATCAAATGAGTCCAGCACGCGTAGCATGGCGATTCTATCTCTATTCTACCAAGAAAAGACACAGTTATTTCATCGTTATTTCTATAGAAATCGACTGTTTTTTTGCACAAGTATTACAGGATTCGTACACCACATAATTATATCTTCTATATTTTAAACATTGCTATGCTTAAATCGATAATAATCTTTTACGTTCTGTCATTTTGTCTATTCTCGCGTCGACAAAACCCTTTTCTATGGCGCCATGCTACACGTGCAGGAGGACTCCGGAAGCCTTTGGTGGAGCAGAAGGGATTGTCCAACTCGTATTGGCTAAAATCCACCGTGTTTCTTCAATTGCCCTTTCATCATCATCCACTAGTCCACTATTGAACATAGGCCACACCTATAGATATCCAATAGGACAGGCTGGAAGTGGCTGATATTTAGCTGCATCTGGTTCGACAGCCTACCCCAATATAGTTGGGAAAAGGCTAGGCAGATGAAATTGTAAAAGTTGTGGGTTTTCATGCGTAGAAACATCAATGTCCTGCAACCAAGAGTCACAGATAGACGTGCGAACATAACGAGTTATAATGTAATTAGATTAGATGCACTAGAAGCCGTATGAGGGAATCAGTAGGTAATCTGATCTAAAAAAAGGAACATTTACACGTGATTTTATTTATAACTGAATGGTTTTATTCTTTTTGAGACTAATAGGGCAGTAGTTGCACGCGTAGCATGACCATTTCTATTTCTATTCTACCAAAGAATGGACAAAGTTATTTCT
Source organism: Agrotis segetum (assembly GCA_036375495.1). NCBI lineage: Eukaryota > Metazoa > Arthropoda > Insecta > Lepidoptera > Noctuidae > Agrotis > Agrotis segetum. Next base: position 1,195,808 of record JAQSVV010000199.1, read on the forward strand.
ATTCAAATTATTTAAGTAAGTATTTATATTTATTTATTTAAATTCTTCCTTACAGCTATCATTATAGGTCCGTTATGTACCTAATGCGATAGTGTGTGACTTATCTACTTATTCTTAAATTAATTACAGTAAATACGAGTTTAAAGAAAATAAACAATATGAAAAACATAATAACAGGAACTTTACAATAAGTTTAAAACTAAAAGGATATACAATACACAAATAACAATTTAAAAAACCAATAATGGTAGTGGTATACACAAATAAACAACAATACCAAAAAAAATACTACTAATCACTATAACATATATGGCACTACCCGGTATACGAAAGACGATAGTAATCTTTCTACATTTTGTCACGATGTCTATTTTTCCGTCGACAACCATTTCTACGGTGTCATGCATGCGTGCGTGCGACCGATCGAGTTTCGCTCTTAAAACTAAAATGTTATATGCCGCCATCTTACAAAATTTTGAGGTAACAGTAGTACTAAAAAAAACCGGCCAAGTGCGTGTCGGGCCACGCACAGTGTAGGGTTCCGTAGTTGCCCATCAAAATACATATGCGAACTAACTAAACTGATTCGCTGAATTTAATTTTAAAAAGAAGAATTTTCAAAATCGGTCCAGGAGTCTTTGAGAAATCAGGGAAAATACATAAGAAAAAAGATTACGACGAATTTAGAAACTCCTCCTTTTTTTGAAGTTAGTTAAAAATTGTTGACGACAAAAAACCTACCTATCCCCAAAAAACATACCGTAAAAACATACCTATTAAAGCTGTAAAAATAAAGTTGACAAACTTACATTTGCAGTTGTCTCCGTTACATTTTGTTTAAGAAAACATATTATCCAAGTACATTTTATAAGTTGGTCGACTATTACTCGTAAAGTTGTAAAGCCTACTTAGTCATGATAATTTTCTTTTAAACTTCGTTATATATACTACTATTGTGAATTTTTTCACACCCCCAAACATAACCATTTAGCTGGTAGAGGGGGGGGGACACACGAATCGAGCAAAATTTAGCACTTTAAAGCTTAATATTTCACAAACGATTTTTTTTATCAAAAAACTGTTAATGGAAACTATCATTATTTTTTAAAGGCCTATTTAATGATACCCCACACTAAGGGGTACGCGAGAAAAAAAAATCCTCACTTTACGTGTAAGTACAGGAGGTACCCTAAAAAAAATATTTTACGAGATTTTATTTTACCTCTTTTTTGGCACAACAAATCCGTATATTTACACCAAATTACAGCTCTCTAGTACTGTGCGTCTCTGAGCTAAACTGCGGACGAACGGACGGACGGACGGACGGACATGGCGAAACTATAAGGGTTCCTTGTTGACTACGGAACCCTAAAAATTAAGAGATGGTGCTAGAGTATACGCTCAAAAAATCATTTCTATTTTTGAGAAATATTGCTTTATCTTTGCTAAATCGCTCAGCATGTCCAAAATATTTAAACCGCTAGACGATATCAGTTTTTTTATTTGCTTTTTATTTTCCAATGCTGGGTAAATTAATGCCCTCCACATATCCTTTCAAGTGCTTTTTTCGAGAGCCACTTCGGGACCTTCGGGTAAGCCACCAAGGTACGCGTTCAGATCGTCCTGCCACCTTTCGATGTCAGTAATATCTAAGATGAACTTAGAAATAATGATAAAAATGGAAACAGACACATTACTACTTGCCCGGGAACTCACAACCTCATGCATGTGACTACTTATACAACTCAATACAGTTATTTAACACAAAATCTAGGAGCAAAAATGTGACCGCCTTCAAAAACAACCACAAAAAAAAAGGTAAAATAACCTACAAAACTTTTCTTTCGGAAGTCGGTGACTTTTTTTATTAATTTCATTGTCTCTTTTGCCACCGGGCACCGACTTCCGAAAGAAAAGTTTTGTAGGTTATTTTACCTTTTTTTGTGGTTGTTTTTGAAAGCGGTCACATTTTTTTTAGAAAAAGTTTTTATTTTACTCTTTTTAGTTTAAATATTCAACCAAAATTCTTGTCAAATACATAATTTTCTTCCATGTGCACATTGTGCCGCGCCGCGAGCGAGAGAGGACAGAGTCCTCCCTCCGCCCCAACCGCGGTGTAGGACGCCCACGGCGACGGACGTCGCGCGACGATCTCCGGCCACCGTAGGCGCGGGCATGCGGGCAGCGAGTAAAGGGCAACTCGCTGCCCGACCAAGGACCATGCCCGGGTCGACGGCGCGTTGTGTCCCACGCGCGCCTCAAAGAGCGTCAGCATAATGACGGGGCCCCCCTCTCAGAGGGCCAAAGCCTGCCGGGGTCGCGGGATTATTCCCTTACCGTAACCCCGGAACGTAACAGGCTATGAAGGACACCGTGGATTTTAGTCAGTAGAAGTCTGACAGTCCCTCCCGCCCTGCCCGGGGTTGGAGGACTCATTTGATGATTTTACCACGCTAAAAAAAAAAAAAAAAAAAAAATGTGCACATTGTGCACTAGAATTTCGTAATCCGTAGCACCGGTAATAACATCGTTAACATCTCTTTCATTCATTCCCTATCTCAAAAATTACTGAACCGATTTTGATGAATTTTTCAGTATTCCCTAAGTTGAACGATACCTAGTACAACAAAAAAAGAATTACTTAAATCGGACTTGTAGTTCTGGAGATATGCGAACACAAGCATAATTTTCTTACTTGAGGAGTTGTACCTTCCATCATCAGCTCAGCTACATGAGATGATGATTTCCATACGTAAGTACTTGAATTACTTCATAAGATTTGCGAAAAACTATGTGTCAGCTAATAAAATTTGAGGGTTGCCCTCGATTTCTCCAAGAACCAATCATCAGATCCTGAAATGATGACAATGGGACCACACGGGAAGCACCAGCTTTCGATCAAAAACAGAATCATGAAAATCGGTTCACCCAGTCGCAAGTTATGAGGTAACAAACATAAAAAAAAAGAAAAAAAAAAAAAAACAGTCGAATTGATAACTTCCTCCTTTTTTGAAGTCGGTTAAAAAAGAAAAAAATACAGTCGAATTGATAACCTCCTCCTTTTTTTGAAGTCGGTTAAAAATAGGCCAGACTCACCACAGACGATCTATATCATGTTGACATTGATAAAAAAAACATTCTATATTTGGCTTTAGCGACAACCCCGGTCACGGCAGGGTTATCATTCGACAAAAAAAATCTGTTGACGGAGATCACTCACGTGTGGTAACATGTTGCATGACCCATGCGCTGTTTTCGTGGTAGAAGCTGCCAAAAAAAGATTTTTATAAACACTCATTAACTTTTTGACCCATGAATTTGTTTGTTTCTTTTTTTTTTCGGGGGTTTTCAATGATAATAGTTATCTAGTTAGCTACTTCTTTTTCAAAAGCTCGAGCTAATCGGTGGATTTCACCGGCTTAGAAAAAAGGAGGAGGTTCACAATTCGTGTGTATGTTACTCGATTTATCAGAGTCGCCCGGGCCAATTTGGAGATGGTATACTTCTATGCAGGGCCCCCGTAAGGTCTACTGGCGCCCGTGTGCAAAAAAGGATTTTGGCGCCCCATAAGGCATTTTGAATTATCTTTTTTTTATGGTAGATCGGTCAGTGGCGTTTATTAGCGTTTATTTAGTTATTTTAAAATTCAGCGCCCTGGGGCTGTAAAGCTTGCGCTTCGGAACTTAAACACAAAAAAAAACCATCAAGTGCTACTCAAACTTCACACCCAGAGTTCCGTACCATCTTAGAGAAGACAAACATTTTTTGTAGATAAACATAATAAGAAGCCTTTACTATTGCTATCAAAAGCGAGATCATGAAAAGCGAAAGACAACCCAAATTGGAGCGCGAGCGAAGCGAGCGCGAAATTTGTTAGCTTTTTGGAATAGGACAAGGCAATTCTTCCTAGAAGAACGCAGTGAGCTCTAAAAGTTTAACGTTTCCGGACTTCAAGTTTTGATCTAAAATTAGTGAGATCAGATATTTGAAGTCTTTAGTAGGTACTTAAAAGTAATCCTAGTTAGGTTCTCAACTTCTCTTTAAAAAATATTTTTTTTCTGGGCCCTTGGTTTTGGCGCCCCCTAAAGGATGGCGCCCGTGTGCATTGCACACATTGCACATATGGTAGCGGGGGCCCTGCTTCTATGGTGTTTCCATGATCTTTAGGGCAGGATCTGATGATGGAAACCGTA